>CM010609.1:2272838-3472838 GCA_003430845.1 Xanthoceras sorbifolium | reverse complement strand
CTTATCAACTGAAGCCATGACTCGTTTACTTAAGGTATTAGATTATTTTATTTTTTATTTTTTTTTTAGTTTTATGAAGTCAATTAGTAGGCTGTGATTGGTAGTTTGTAATTTTTACCTTTCTGTGTTGGTTAGGCTACATAGATCTGTATCTATATTCTGGTAATATTTGCCCACTTATACAATTAGAACCACCTCGAACCCAATAGTGGCTTTACCAGTGCAGCTTACTTGATTGAGGTAACATTTGGGGTTAATTTTTAGTCTTTTAAGTTCCATTGTTTTTTCCTTTCTTCTGCTTAATTTATTCAGATTATTAGTTTTTTCCTCTGCAGATACGGTGTCGTATTTGTCAATATGTTGCACAAGGAAGATATAAGTATTTTTCATCACATCTCTCATGTCATTTTTTTAAAGGTATTAACAAATTACCATGTTCTTTATTTTTACAGTTATTTTCTGATTTCCCTATTCACCGTGTCTCTCTTTGGTGTGGTCAATGTGACCAGTGTCGAAAAAGTGGTTGCATTTCTCGTGTCCGCAATTTTGGCGTAGCACTATTACGTAATGAGAACGAGCAAGCGGTAGAGGAAGACAAAGATATATTCAAAGGGGGAGGCTCCATTTACCTGCTTCCGATGTTGGAAATTTGAGCCAATTCGATGTAATCCTTTCCGTTTGCAGGCTGTTCAGGTAAGTATATCTATTTAACTCATTTTTATGTGGGTGATTTTAATGAATACTGGTTTGTGCAGATCGAGACGAACGAAGTTATAGAATTTTTCAAAGTTCGTGTTAAGGACTTTACATACTTTTGGGGACGAAGTGGTTTTACTTTACGCACAGACTCAACTTTGAAAGGTTGTAGTTGGACGAGATTCTCTCGCATCCTAGGAGGTAAACATTTCAATTCTACTGAACACATTTCAATTAGAATAAATTGTAGCAGGGTTTTGCTTATAGTTCCATGACATATTTTATTGTATTATGTCATCGAACTATAAGCAATTTATTCTAATTGAAATGTGTTTAGTAGAATTGAAATGTTTAGCTCCTAGGATGGGGGAAAATCCCGTCCAACTACAACATCTCAAAGTTGAGCCTGTGTGTAAAAACAGAACCACTCCTTCCTGAGAAATATGTAAAGTCCACAACATAAATTTTGGAAAATTCTATAATCTCGTTATCCTCGATCTGTACAAACCAGTATTCATTCGAATCACCCACATAAAAATGAGTTAAATAGATATACTTACTTGAACAGCCTGCAAAAATAAAGGATTACACCAAATTGGCTCAAATTTCCAACATCGGAAGCAGGCAAATGGAGCCTCCCCTTCGGTCATGAGAACAAGCAAGCGGCAGAGGAAGACAAAGATATAGCGAAAGGTTCACTAGTAATGCCACCTCTTGCTTGGAGCTTAATAACTCCGTATAATTGTCCCGAACTTTTAAGAACAAAAGCTAATTTTGCGAAAACCTAACCAAAACAAAGAAAATTTACTTCATTTTCTAGCATTACGCTTGTCATTTACAACTTCACAGTAAAATAATTATTGTGGTGAATTGAAAATTACAAAGCTATAGTTACTGTGGATGTATTTCTACTTTATATGAACTATACATCTCAGATTAGTGTGCATAAACAAGATAAGGGTTAACTTCCTTTGTAGCTTTATAATAAGTATTATAGGAGAAACAAGGAAAATAAAGGAGTCATAAGTATTATAGGAGAAACAAGGAAGATAAAGGAGTCATACTTTTTCTAGATTTCATAGATTATATTTAACTCTTTTTTATAAATATGTTTAATATCTGTGTTGCTAGAAAGAACAAACATTTATTTATCATATCATTATTTATGAAGCAAACTGGGTCAGTGCTATTTGATTTCTGTATCATTGTCAATAGAAAGTTTAAATAGAATTATATGTGCATATTAACTTGCTTCATTTTGGTGAGTAACAGATCATATCTCTTTAGAGGTTGGCAATGGAGAGTCGGTCCGTTTTGGGAGAATATTGATAGCTTGTAGGATCAGGTTCGATACTTTGCTTCCATATAGGCTTCAAAGTCTAATGAATTTATAGGGACTCTACTTTTTTCTGAAATAACTTTAATTGGGAAGCTGTTGTGGGTTAATTGTCTCGCTTGGAGTCCCCTTTTGTTTAGCAGGCCAAGCACAAACCCATCATGTAAAATCTCACTTTTTTAGATCTTTTGAGAACTTTTAAGATCTTTTGAAATCTTTTGAGATCTTTGAGATATTTGAGATATTTTGAAAACTTTTAAAGAATTTGTAGGGATTTAAAAGATATATTTTGAAAGTTAACAATTAAAATTGTAAATTGCTAAAACTTGAGGGACAAAATGGTAATTGTGCAATCCTTTATCTATTCATTGTCTTCTTTCCCCGAGTTTTCTGTCATTTTCTCTCTCTCCATTTTCATTTTTCTCTTCATTTTTTCACCAACTTTGACTTCATTTTTCGACCACCTTCGGCCTCCGTTTCGATCGTTCTTGGTACCAATAAAAGCTCTTACAACATAGAATCTATTGGTACCAACTTTGAAGATTTTCATGGCCGTTTGAGTATCCGATTTGGTGGAGAAAGTGAGTGATTTTTCAATTCGAAAATCCTCCGATTCCAGCGATTCTAGCCATTTCCCACTCTGGCCATAGTTATAAACTTTGACGAGGGAGACGAGACGAACAAAACCCGACCATTTTTGGAGGTCGCCGGAAAGTTTCCAAAAAGTCACCGCCAGCCGCCACGTACGACAGGGGTAAGTTTCCGACCTCCTAAACTTAGAATTTGACTCTGAACACATTTACGGACTCGTTTTAAGTGTAGGATATTATTTTTGAGGTTAATTGTATTATATGGCAACCGTATATAAATTAAATAATTGTATTCTCGTGTAGATTTTACCGATCGGGATAATTAGGCTTGAAATCGACGCCACTACAAGTAACTGGTAGCTTACACGAGGTAGGGGTTTCAAACTTAAATTGTTAGAATATTTTCCCTATAAGGTTTGGATATAATTTTATTGTGAAAGCTTGAGGAAATCTTTATTTAAATTGTGGAATTGATTTGAGAATTAAATTGGAATGAAGTGTGTTGGAAATATGATTTTTATGCAGGTTTTACATTTTGGGGTTTTTATAAAAATAACCGTTATGCTGCCAAAATTTTATTAAAACTAATGATGAGTTTACATATGGGATACATGGTGGATTTATTTAAATTGTTTGGTAATTTGAAATGGTAACCGTCCTAGTCATTATATTATATTATATGTTATTATACAACTTTATGTCGGGTACTGTGCAAGGTATTTTCTGGTACGTTCACCTTGTATATGAGATTGGTACCAAGGTCACGGTGAGCCAAATGTTTTTATTTCGAGTATGAATATTTTATTCAAAATGATAGGCCACCAGTTATGACTAGCGAACATGTTAATATTGCTTTCTGAAAGAAAGTGTTACTGTTTACTTTAAATTTTGTCAACGTAATTAACCATGCAGGATTATCCCATAACTTTACTAAAATGATGTTTTCCACATACACTATCGGGGATTAGACCCTACTGAGCTTTAGCTCACCCCTTTTTATTTTCTCTCCCCCCTCCCCCCCTAAGAGAGCGCTCAACGTGGATTAGAAGACCGTTAGTTGAGGTGAACAGAGGCTCGTAAGACTTAAAGATTAGATTCCTGGAATTATTGATTAAGTTTATGTCATTTGAGATTTGGATTTAAGGATTTGTATTTGTTATGAACTTATAGAAATGTGGAGATGACTCAGTTTATGAGTTATATATCTGGATGTGCAAACCTTTTAGTTTGTGGATGACCAGGACATCATGATTGATGGATGTTTCAGTATGATTATTAACTTGGAATTGAATCTATGAATTCTAACAGGTGATCACATATCTATGGGGTTATTTTGTGATGATATTACTTTTGAAATAATTGAAAGATTTTTATTTGATACTCCGGAGTATCCAAAGAAATTAATTGTGGTTTTTATGAAATTTTAATAATGTCAAATTAGAAACTATTGATTTTATTTACAATTTTGCCACTGCCTAAGGCTCGGGTCGTGACAAAAAAATGGTATCAGAGCATTTGGTTTTCAAACCTCGGAATGTGACACCTACTAGTATGAATGGATGGTATTTCACTAAACATGCATCACTAATTGCTGATGATTTGATATTTAAATTATGGACTGGAAAGATGCCTCCGAGAAGGAGAACCCGAGGGCAGGAATCTAGGACTAACACACCACCTCCACCACCATCGTAACTCACTAACGAGCAAGTGGTCAATCTTTTGGAGGCAATTATAAGGATGTCTGCCTCACAAACTGTCCATGTGAAGAACAAGAATAAAAGACTTAGGAATTTCTGTCGGGTATTTGATACTCAGTTTGACGGCAGGCAAGATCCTATTACTGCAGATAGATGGTTAAAGGCAATCAAGAGGGTCTTTTCTCAAGTTGATACGCCTAGTGAGTTCTGGGTGGATTTTGTTGTTTACAGGTTGACCGGTGATGCTGTTATATGGTGGGAAAATTTGGCAATTCAACGAGACATGACCGGTGTTGACTGGGAAGTCTTTGAAGGGTTATTCCGTGACAATTATTTTAATGCAGGCCATAAAAGAATGTTGGAAGATATGTTCGAGAATGTTGAGTAAGGGGGGATGACTGTAAATGAATATTATACCAGGTTCATGGAGTTATCCCAGTATACTGGAAGGGCCGACGAGTCACTGCTATTGTTAAAGTTTCTAATGAGTCTCAGACCGACGATACGGAACAAGATCTATACACAAGAGTTCAGAAAGCTAACCGATTGTTTAGCTGCCGCCACCCTAGCTAAAACAAACTTCAGGAATATCCAGCCGCCCAGGAAATGGTAAGGGAAAAGGAAAAGAAATGGTCACCGAACAAGCTTATGCTGCCACAGCTGAAGAGGAGTGTGATCACTCAGGCAGAGGGGTGATTGATGGTATGGTTCTAATTTCTCATTCTTGGGCTCATGCTTTGTTCGACACTGATGCATCATATTCTTTCATTTCTTTGTTATTTGCAAACACTTTGGGGTTGGGTTTTGAGAATCATAACATGCCATTGAGTTTAGAAACCCCATTGGGAAAAGCTTATGATTTAACAATATATTGTAAATCAGTGAGCATTAGAATCGATGACAGACAATTTTTCTGATGATTTGATTGTGATACCCATGGGACAATCTGATGTGATTTTCGGTATGGATTGGTTAACTAAATACCGAGCACAAATTGATTGTTACAACAAAAGGGTGATACTTTACACAAAGAATGACAAGGTTGTTTACCAAGCGACTCGGGGTATAAAATAGCTAAGTCCAATTTTAAAGACCTTATTTGGTGGAAAGAAAAGACTGAAAACCTATGGTAGTGTATTTTCCATTCACGGGGAGACAAGTAAGGTAAACCAGTATTCCCAAGTATACGTGGTTGATGAGTACCCAGATGTATTTCTTGAAGAGTGACCAGGGTTGCCGCCAAATAGAGAGATTGAGTTCTCTATTAATCTAGTTCCTGGGGCTCAACCAATTTCCACAACTCCATATCATATGGCCCCAGCAGAACTAGC
Source organism: Xanthoceras sorbifolium (assembly GCA_003430845.1). Taxonomy (NCBI): domain Eukaryota; kingdom Viridiplantae; phylum Streptophyta; class Magnoliopsida; order Sapindales; family Sapindaceae; genus Xanthoceras; species Xanthoceras sorbifolium. The sequence continues at coordinate 3,467,185 of CM010609.1, read as the reverse complement.
GGAATTACGGAAACAATTAGGAGAGCTCATAGAAAATGGATTCATTCGGGAGAGTATCTCTCCATGGGGAGCTCCTGTTTTGTTTGCAGAGAAAGCTGACGGTTCTCTAACACTTTGTGTAGACTATCGAAAGTTTAACCAAGTGACAGTAAAGAATAAGTATCCCTTACCCAGGATAGATGAGTTGTTTGATCAACTTGGAGAATCAAAATTCTTCTCGAAGATTTATTTGAGATCCACCTACCACCAGTTGAAGATTCGGAAATGGGATGTTCCTAAAACGACCTTTCGGACCCGTTATGGTCATTTTGAGTTCCTTGTTATGCCGTTTGTGTTAACTAATACTCTTGCAGTTTTTATAGACCTCATGAATCGAATTTTCAGACCTTACTTGGATAAATTTGTGGTGGTGTTTATCGATGACATTTTGGTTTATTGCAGGACTTGTGAAGAACATGTAAAGCATTTGAATATAGTCCTACAGACACTTCGAAAGAATCATCTCTATGCTAAGAAAGACAAATGTAATTTCTGGTTGACCGAAGTTAGGTTCTTGGGTCATATGGTCTCCCAAGAAGGAATATATGTGGATCCTGCAAAGGTGAAAGTTGTCCTTCAACGGGAGAGACCAACAAACGTAACAGAAGTTCGTAGTTTTCTTGGCCTAGCTGGTTATTATCGTTGTTTCGTTGAGAACTTTTAAAGGATTGCTATGCCATTGACCCAGTTGACCCAATTGAAGCCTCATTTATGAAAATGAAGCAAAGATTAACCACGGCACTTGTCTTTACAGTACCGGATAGCAATGAACCCTATGTAGTATACACAAATGCCTCATGTATTGGTTTAGGTGGTGTTCTGATACAAGGCGGAAAGGTAGTGGCTTACGCCTCTTGTCAATTGAAATCGCATGAGAAGAATTACCCTACCCATGATTTGTAGCTTGACGCTGTAATTTTTGCATTAAAAATTTGGAGGTGTTACCTTTATGGAGTAAAGTTTAACATCTATTCAGATCATAAAAGTCTGAAATATCTTTTTACCAGCGGGATCTAAATTTGAGGCAAAGGAGATGGATTGAGTACATAGACAATTATGATTTTAACCTTCAGTATCACCCTGGCAAGGCAAATGTGGTTGCAGATGCCTTGAGTAGAAAATCTCATGGGATTTTGGCCAATTTGGCATTGGAGGATTGGAAGAGAACTATAGTCATTGGAGATTATGATCTGTGTTTACAAAAAGACGAGGTAACAACTCGTGTTTACAATGTAGTGGCTACACCCAATGTCCTGCAACATGTTAAGCAGAGTCAATAGCAGGATGAAGAATTGAGAACTCTGTGGAATCGTTTGATAAATGGTAAGCATCTAGAGGGTTGGGAAATTAAGGCAGATGAATTTATTTATTATAAAGGAAAAGTGGGAGCGCCCAACGCGGATTAGAAGACCGTTAGTTGAGGTGGGCAGAGGCTTGTGAGACTTAAAGATTAGATTCTTGGAATTATTGATTAAGTTTATGTCATTTGAGATTTGGATTTAATTAAAAGGATTTGTATTTGTTATGGACTTATAGAAATGTGGAGATGACTCAGTTTATGAGTTATATATGTGGATGTGCAAACCTTTTAGTTTGTGGATGACTAGGACCTCATGATTGATGCATGTTTCAGTATGATTATTATCTTGGAATTGAATCCATGAATTCTAACATATGATCACATATATGTGGGGTTATTTTGTGATGATATTACTTTTGAAATAATTGAAAGATTTTTGTTTGATACTCCGGAGTATCCAAAGAAATTAATTGTGATTTTTATGAAATTTTAATAAAATCAAGTTATAAACTATTGATTTTATTTATAATTCTGCCACGGCCTAGAGCCCGGGTCGTGACATATCACCCCCACCCATATCACATGTATGATATAATTCTTAATAGATCACTTTTGTTCAAGTTATTTTTAAAGTTTTTAACTTACTAAACTACATCTATATTGGCGCAATTTTATCCATTGAAACAAAATTTCAACTTAAATTGATAAATTGATGTATTATATGCTGACAAGGAGCAAGAATTCTGAGTTATTTAGGTCAAAAGATCTTGACAATGCTGTCTCACTGCTGAGTTGCCTTAGCAGCGGAGGAGAGAGAAAAATTGAATAAGAGTAATAAGTTTTTAAGTGGGATACGATGATATGAGATGTTACTATTGTTGCTAGAGAAGGGAATCCAAAGATTTTAAAGGATCTTCTAGGAGATTATGCTGATATTGTTGAAGGCTCTCTTTGAGGTAAGGCTTCCTTAGAAGACAAGGATTATGAGAAGAGGATAAGGCTGAAGAAAATTCTGAGGGGTCACTGGAAGCTTTCAGCACAAGTCAAGAGAAGAAGAAGAGGTAGGGCTGAAAATGGCTAAGCTGCATTTAATGTGGCTGATTCTTCGATCAGAGTGTAAATTCAAAATTTAAACACAACTCTTACCTTTAGAGACCAAGTTAATAATATCATAAGCACTATGATAAAGCACAAATCTATAATGCTAGTAAAATTAATGTAGATTAACCCTGCTATTTTGTCCATAAAATAGCCCATAACAACTCTAATAGCTAGCCAGCTATCAATGACAGATTTGATAGCAGAATTAAGTGATAATGATGGTAGTTCTTATCAGGGCCGGCCCTGGGCCGGGGTGCAAGGGGCGCTCGCCTAGAGCCCCAAATTTAGAGGGCCTTATTATTTTTAAATTTTTTAATTTATTTTATTAAAAAAAAAAGTTAACGGGTCAAAATTTTATTAAAAAAAGATGTCAGATTTCATTATTGCAATTTACTTTCTCTGTTTAACTTTCATTATTATGTTTTTTTTTAATCATTTTGTTTTTACTTATCTAACATTGTACTTTCTTTTATTCTGCTCTTTTTTTTTTTTTGCATGTTTTTCTTTTTTTGTTCATTCTACCATTTTGTTTCTTCTCAGCAGATCGGCCATTGCAAGTTTGTAATTTACCTTTCATTTTGGATTATGTCAATTCTCGCGCTGAAAGGTATTAAAACCATGACATACCTCTCTTTTTGTTTAGATTTTCGATTATGTTTTTAATTTATTTATAGCTAATTTATTTTCAGTTTTTTTTTTACAATTTTCTAGTTTTCCTTTATTTATTTGTACTTTGTAGCTTACAATTTACAAAAATAATATATGTACAGATATAGATTTTATAATATCGGTACTGCCTTATTTCATATAAGAAGAAGAAGAAGATCATGGAGCTCTCAAAGTGCTTTTTAATCACCTCTTAGGAGCTATTTATTTTGTAGATGGTTGGTTTTTTGAGGTTTGAATGGTTTGATTAATTATGGTATTTTTAATATTAGGCGTACAAAATGTTGGGCTCTAATTGTGGTTTTTGTTCAGCTATTGGGCCTCTAGCAGCTGTGATTTGTGAGCGAATTGTGAATTGTGATGAATGAAAGCCAAATTGATTGCTATATATAGACATGAAACAATTGAGTAGTAGTTAATTGGTCGAGCTACTAGACGACTAGTCATGCGTGGAACTGTGCAACAATTATTTATGTTTTACTTATAAATTTATTCTAAAAAAAATAGGTGAGAATGATAATACAATGTATAGGTAACATATGATTGGGTGATTATACATATATAACTATATTGCTGGAATTTATACATATATAACTATATTGCTGGAATAAAATCTGGTAACGGATGACTATAATTGATTTATTTATTTGTGTTGACTTGGTATCAATGGGGCAGAAGATGAGAATTGATAAGAGGCAAAGAACGCGTTGTTGACAAGTTCATGTTCATGCAATATTTGTACATATAAGATAATTGTTTATTTTAGTATTTGTTCAATTATTTTATAAAGTTATTTTTAATTTAAGTTGTTTATGACATTTTTATTAATAGTTAATATTTTATTTTTTGGATGGTAGAATATTTCACTCTGCAGCTGCAATATTTAGATCTTCATTTATATGAGCACAAATCAGGTTCTATCACTCTTTGTTGCATCTAGGCTTCTACTGGTTGTGTTTAATACTTTGATTTAGTAGCTGCGTTTTGATTAGTTTATTAATTGTGCGTAGCATTTATACTTGAAAGTTAAAGCATCAAGCATGTTTCCTAGAAAACATGAATCGGGTTGTCAGAAAAAAAACAAAAGAAAAAAAGTTAAACAAATGGTTCAATCTTAGAAGGGAGCACTTGATAAGTTTTTAAAATCTAATTGTTTAACTCAAGATTCAGTGAATGAATCAGAGTAACCAATTAATGAAGAAGAATCGAGAGAAAATGATATGATTGAATTGAATGAAGATATTGTTAATTTGATTGATAATGACAATGAAACTGATATGATTACAAATGAAAATGAAACTGATTTAGTTCATACAAAGGTTGAAGTAAGACATAATAGGCATGACTTGAATGTGAATATCTATGATCCTAGAACTTGGGATAACCTTGATAACAAAACAAAAGATCTTGTGGTAGAAAAGGGTCATGTAAGAGAATATAATTTGAAATTTCCTAATGATGGGCTCTCTAGACATTTTTCATGTTCTTATTATACACGAAAATTAGCAAATGGAGAGATCCAAGATAGAAAATGGCTTATGTATTCAAAGGATGTGGACAAAATTTATTGTTTTTGTTGTAAGTTGTTCAAATCAGCAGACCAAAAAAGTATATTATTAGCTAATGAGGGGTTCAGTGATTGGAAACATTTAAGTGAAAGGCTTAGACAACATGAGAACAATTTTAAGCATCTTAGTAACATAAGGACCTGGATTGAATTGCAAATCAGACTGAAAAAGAATGAAACAATTGATAAAGAGATACAATTGCAAATTAGAAAAGAGAAAGAACATTGGAAACACATTTTAGTGAGAATTATTTATGTTGTGAAGTGTCTTGCATCTCGAGGTTTGGCTTTCCGTGGAGAGAATAAGAAAATTTACCAAGATAAAAAATGGCAACTTTTTGGGTCTGCTTGAATTGATTGCTGAGTTTGATTTCATTATGCAAAAGCATTTTAAACGCATTCTTAATAAAGAGATTCATTATCACTATCTGAATCATAAAATTCAGAATGAGTTGATTGCTTTGTTAGGTTCTAAGGTTAATAGCTCTATAATTCAGAAAATTACAGATGCCCAATATTTTTCTGTGATGCTTGATTGCACCCCAGATGCAAGTCACGAAGAGCAAATGAGTCTAATCATTCGATGTGTAGATGTATTAAACAGTTTGGTGAAAATTGAGGAGTATTTTTTAGAGTTTTTGAAAGTTGATTATACAACTGGTTTAGGACTTTTTAACGAGTTATTAGCTGTATTAAAGTTCCTAAAGCTTAATGTAGATAATGTAGGAGGACAAGGCTATGATAATGGGTCTAATATGAAAGGAAAACACCAAGGTGTTCAAAAGAGGTTGATTGAAATTAATCCTAGAGCATTTTTTATGCCATGTGCTTGTCATTCTCTTAATTTAACAATTTGTGATATGCCTAATTCTTGTATTAAAGCTAAGTCATTTTTTGGTGTGGTGCAACGCATGTATACTTTGTTTGCTAGCTCCACAAGGAGATGAAAAAATTTTCAGGATTCTGTGCATCATTTAACTTTGAAATCATTGTCAGCAACTAGATGGGAAAGTCATGTAGATAGTGTTACAGCTATAATAACTCAAGCTAGTGATATAAAAGATGCTTTATTTGAATTAGCAAGAGTTAGTGAAGATCCAAAAATAAGCAATGAAGCTGAAAGTTTAGCAACGCATGAACTTGAGAATTTTGAGTTTTTGTTGGCAATTACTGTATGGCATAATATTTTAAGAAAAATTAAGGAAATTAGTAAAATTTTGCAATCTAAAGATATGCAAATTGATATTGCAATTATGAATTTGAAGTTGCTGATTTCTTATTTTGAGAAGTACAGGGAACTTGGATTTGCAGATGCTATGGAAAAGGCCAAAGAGATTGCATCTAATTTGAACATTGATCCTATCTTTCTTAAAAGACGGAAGCCTTGTAGAAAAAGACAATTTGATGAATCTGAGCAAGAAGACATCTCACTATCTGCTGAAGAATCATTCAGGGTTAATTATTTTCTGGTTGTTGTTAATGTTGCTATTTCTTCTTTAAAGACCAGGTTTGAACAACTTGAAGCATTTGAAGGTATTTTTGGATTTTTATTTGATCCTAAAAAGTTGGTTGTGATGGAGCATAACCGATTGCGAGAATGTTGTTCTAACCTTAAAACTGCATTAACACGTAACAACAAATCAGATATTATTGCAAATTAATTATTTTCTGAGTTATAGGTGTTGACAATGCACTTACCTGAAGGAACAAAGACGGCCATTCAAGTTCTTGAGTTTGTGGAATCTTTAAAGTGTTTTCCAAATATTTCAATTGCTTATAGAATTTTATTAACTATTCCTGTTACTGTTGCATCCGTTGAAAGAAGTTTTCTAAACTTAAATTGTTAAAATCTTATTTCGGTCAACTATGTCACAAGAGAGGTTGAATTGATTGGCCATCTTATGCATCGAAAAGAATATGTTGGATAAGTTGGATTTTTAAACTATTATCGATGATTTTGCTACTCAAAATACTCAATATCCAAAGTCTTTTTATGATTGTTTCTACTTATTATGTTTTTGATATCTAAGAATTCTTAACTTGAATATACAGAGGATGCAAGAGGAATGACAATGGTGCAGTCAATGATGCAAGATGAAATATTATTAGTTAGCAATTAGCAAAATACTTTTGTCATATAATATGTTTATTTTGTTAAGTTAAACTGGTTTTTATAACTTTATTTTTCTTTATCCATCTTTTGTAATGACTACTTTTAATTTTAATAAAATTGAAGGCGTAATGACCTAGCCTCCCATTGGGTTCCAGCCATAAAAAAAAATATGTATAGTAAAATTTTATATTTATTAGAATTTACCAAAGTATAATATATTAGAGCCTCATTTTCCTGTTAACACCCCGGGCTACTAAAACGTCAAGGCCGACCCTGGTCAGTAAAACATTTTTCGGCACCGTCTTTGGTAAGCTCATAGGCGGCTTACCATTTAGTTAAAGAATTTGAAGAGTAAAACATATTATCAAACTAAATTATTCACAAACATATTATTTTCTCTCTTACCTTTTAGTTCTAATAGATTAAACGATTCTTTAATGAAATTCTATCCTACGTACAATAATTTAAAAGGATAACTTCAATTTAGTCTCTATTTTTTTTTTTATGAAACATCACTTTTTTATTTACGTTTTCTTTTTTAGTTCGTATGGTCCCTGACGTTTCCTAAATAAATTAAATTGGTCCTTTTGACCAACTTTTTGATGGTCAACCATTACAAAATTTTCTAAAAGATAATTTTGCATTTAAAGAATTCAATTAATAGTATTATAATTTTATCTTCTAATTAAAATATAATAAAAAATTAAATAGAAAAAATTAATAAAATAGTATTAAACTAAATTATAAAAACTTAAAAATATAAAACTTATTAAAAAATATTCAATTTAAGTTATTTTATTAGAAAAAATTAACATTTACAAAATTAAAAAATGGAGAATTAAAAAAATTTTAAAAAAATTCAAATTAGGTTATTTTATTAGAAAAATTAACATTTAAAAAATTAAAGAATAAAATTTAATTCTCAATTTATTTATTTTTTTTATCAATTTTTAACCTTTTTTATTCTCTATTTTTTAAATATTAATTTTTTTAATAACATAATTTAATTTGATTTTGTTTTATAAGTTTTATATTTTTAAAGTTTTTATAATTTAATTATATTATTTTATTTATTTTTCTATTTATTTATTTTTATTATATTTTAATTAGAAGGTCGTATTGTAATTTTATTAATTCTTCAAGGGCAAAAATATCAAATAGTGATGGTTGATCGTCAAATAGTTGGTGAAATAACTAATTTAATTATTTATGAAATGTTAGAGACCACGTAAATTTAAAAAATATATAAATAAAAAAGTTATATTTTATTAAAAAGTATGGATAAAAATGTAGTTCCCCCTAATTTAAATAAAGAAAACAAAAATATATGAACCTAAACAAAAAGCCGACATCAGCATTTAAAATTTAATAAAATAAAAAGAAAGTCAAATTATAATTTATTCGTCAAAATTTCTTTTTGTAGTCTATTAAAATGAATCACTAAATAAAAGGAGCAAATTAACTGTAGATACTCTGCTAAATGCATATAGTGAGATTTAAACCTTCACCATTAAAACAGAAAAAAGTTCACTAATTATTTAAATTATGTGCAGATATCCTACTCATCAAAACTTCTTAAACAAGAAATTTTGTGTCTAATTGGCTCACGTGCCCAACAAAAAGCCACTTACATAATAAATATATATATATATATATATATATTATTTAAAAGGATAAGAAGAAGCTATCAAGCTCTACTAGTGAAAAGAGAAACAAACGAATCAGAAGAAGAAGAAGAAACCATATTTTTATTTAAAAAATAATGGACGTCAATATCAAGTTTCACCTACTCTCCCAACACCAACACATTGCAATGGGAGTCACCTAACCCCAATTAGTAACATTTATTGACCAATGTAGGCTTGATATTGAATCAACCAATTTCTTGTTTGGTCAAAAAGAAAATTATGCAAATGATCTTGAAAATGTGAATTAGTTACAAATATTCAAGAAAAAAATTGAAAAATTCCAAATATTATCCGGGTTTATCTATATCTTCTGCAAAATGTAAAGTAAGTCTTTGATATAAATCCTAGAAGTGAACAACCCTAAAATCATTTTATTTTTATTAGAAAAGAAAATGTAAATTTCATTTTTCTAATAAAAAAAAGTTACACAATTTAATTTTTATTTTCTTATTCAGTTGTGCACTCTTTTTCTTTCTATGAATAAAATATTTGTGATATCAATAGTTTTTTTTTTAAAAAAAATTTAATACCCTACTGAAATTAAACCCTACTAACACGGTTCAAATTATTACTTTTATATCAAAAGTCATCTCCCCGCACTTATTAATATCAATAGTTTTAAGTTATGCCGAATACAAATGGTTTGTAATTATTCCCAATATTATTAATTTAAAATTATATAATATTATAAAGTGAGCTGACTTGGTCATAACTCTAATAATAATAATAATTCATAATTGATTATTAAAGTAGATTATATCACAACAAATCATAGCTTTGTATGCAGAACATACAAGACACCTAACAAGTTCAAGTTTCACATGTAAATCAACTATTCAAACTAAAATTGTTACGATCATATAAATAAAATATTACTATCTTAATTACTTTGAATCTTCAAAACCTTTTAAAATTAATTTTTGAATGGCAAGAATCACATGTAATCTACTTTATACCACTATTTTAAATAATGTGTTTGGTTATTCTATGAACTTTTTGAAATTGTTATATGTAAAATTATTCAAGTTATCTACATCCGTTCATAATTTAAGTGTTTAGTGTACATTCCTTCTATGTCAATGATGAGAGTTCAAGTCTGTGAGTAATATCCATTAATTGTAATCAAATATAATTGTTCAAATAAATAAGGAATTGTAAAAATAAAAGCAAAAGAGTTGAGAATATGAATAGACTCCCTTATAACTACGGTTATGCTTAATGTTCAAGTATACTAGTTAAACACTCACACCCAGAGTCGAAACTGTGATTTTTTGTTTAGAGGAGCATTACACTAAAACAAAGTATTTGAGAGGGGATAAATTGAAATGTATGGGTGTCACACACACACACACACATATCTATATATATATATATATATATATATATATATATATATATATATATATATGTTGACAGTAAATTTGGATTTAGGAAAGTCAACGGTTTATAGTCGCGTCACGTAGGATAAGCCTATGGTCAATAATTGTGAGTAATAAAATATGGGATGTAATGAGGGTTACGATGGCTAGAAGAGGATTCTCGGCGCCGTGAGGATCAAGAGGAAAAGGTCACTTGAAGGGGATACTTGAAAGCAAAGAAAGATCCATGAAGAATGTTGGACTAACGTTGACGATTAAACTTTGACGGTCAAATTAGTTTCTTAAAGGTGGAAAACAAATAGTAAAATGGTAGAGTTTTTCCCAAGAGTAAGCAAAAGCATATTTAAGTCTTCCTTTCTTACTTCTATTTATAAGTGTTCCATGTATCTTCCTTTTTTTGCCAATGTGGGTTTTGTCATTTGTCATACGAGTCACCCATCATTCACCCATTCTTTTGGTCCTAGGTTGTTAGATTCTCGAAGAGTGATTTGAGGGACTTGACTATTTCACCAATTATTTGGTGGCCCGAGAATGTTCGCAATTAATATGTCGTGTTAAGGTGCTTAATCTTGGTTGCATGTATAATAAGTGTTATCAGATGCATTAAATGTATACAGTTTTCGCTTTATTAAGACATGCGTTGTGTCCTTAATGTTGATTTGATAGGCAATAAATGCTTACAGGTACATTTATCGTGAACAGAGTGTCTCTCCATTAACTGATCATTGTAGCCAAGGGATATCTTGGCTAGATCCTCAGCAAAGTGTGAACAAAGGGAGGCGTCGAAGACCCTCTCAACACCACAGTCAGTAAACATTCTAGAAATTATTTTTAAGAACAGACTGTCATTTACCATGTTATTCGATAGCTTTTTTATCTTGTTTATAGACTTCTTAACATATTATGACTGGCTCCCTTCTTCGAGAATTACCTCAACAATATATATATATATATATAATTTTTTAAAAATGAATTGTTTAAAAGTTTTTTGAGGGAGCGGTTATAAAAAATGAATTGTTTAAAAGTTTTTTGAGGGAGCGGTTATAGCAGTTATATACCATTGTCCTCTGTCATTGCTCAAACCACGCGATATTAGTTTAATTTTTACATTCAGGCATACCGAAAACTCTCCCTTACCAAAAACAATATTAAGCCATGCAAAGAGCAACAACTACCTACAACATACATATTCACTTGAGAAAACCAACCAACCATTATTTGTGTACACCATAAATTTGCTTTGCTAGGTCGCTACCAACCAAACCATTGCCTTTCTCTTTGGTAGTTGGTGCACACAGCCACAAGTTTTCAAAATTCCTTCTTATTAATTCCCCATTTATATCATCATCTTTTCTATTAACTACTCTCTCTTGGTTCTAGATTTCTCAATTATGCATTTTGTTACACGGTTGAAATTGAACGAAAAATAGTCCAAACCAAGTGGCATGGCTATTTAGTCCACGAGTTTTTTTTATCCTACCAGACAAAGACAAATGAAACCCTCCAAAAATAAGGGTTTAATTTATTCTCTCTCTCCCCTCAATTTTTTTTTCCTTCACCTTTTCAATACTCGGTACCCCTTCTATTTCTTTTCTTTTTTTCAATTTCTTATATTTTATTAAACTATTTATATATAAAAATAAATTTATTTAAATATTTTCAATATCAACTAAAAAAATTATTATTTCATTTAAAATTTATTTTAAAAAATATTTTAAATTTTTATTTTATTCAAAAAGTAAATAATTTCATATTATATATAATAATTTAATCAAAACCAATTTTAATTTAATTTACATTAAATATAAATCAAATTTTCTTAACCAATTTTAATTTAATTTAATTTAAAATATTTAAACAATTTAATTTTTGTTGGAATTGATTTTAAAGGATAGCTTATCCTGATCAATCTCATATTGTATCAAACATAAAATACTATTATTATTTTTTTCCAATCACATACAACACCAAATAAGGGATAATACTATTTTTAATACAAACCAAACTGCACCACATACTTTACAGTATTACTTAGCTCAATTCAATCCAATCCAATCCAAATCTAATCCAATCCAATTTAATCATATAAAAATAATTCAATCCAATCTCGTGCACTAAACACACTTTAAGGCTCTAGATTTAAAGGCCAATCCCTACCTATATAATGGCATGGATCCAAACACGTTATTTTTACGTTTGTCCAATAAAATCGTTTATTAAATATTATATCTTCCTGTCATGTATTTATCCCAAGTTATTCATGTCGAAACTTATTAATTTACTGCACTAACCTCAATTTTGAAACCCTAATTGAATATTTTCTCCCAATAATAAATGATCAACTGTATGATGTATTCCATGGCAAGCATTGTTGAATGTTTGAAACAAAATACATTATCTTTTTCAGATCGCTTTGTTGTTTAAAGCGATATGGATTTGTACCTTTTTTAGATATCGATCATGATATCTAATGTTTGCATCTCGCTTTTTTGTTTAAAGTAACCATAATTTAATTTAAATAAAAAGTTGTGCTGTTCTTAAACAAAAAAATATAAATCTTTTTAAATATATACAATTCGGTTGAACAGACATGTATGAATTAATAAATAGATAATCAATTAATTAATTTCTACACATTATCAGTGAGGAAGATAAATAAACAATGTTGCAAAGACTTTTTCTCTGTAATGGGAGTTGCTTTACGAATCGGATTTATAATGATTAATCTCACTACTTCCGACATATCCTAACACAATCATTATCAGTCCCTAAAAAAAAAAAAAAAACCTACTAATAAAGTTGTGGTGACAAATACAAATCTCCAATATAATTTTAAATTTTTTTAAAAGAAAATAAAATAAAAATTTATAGCTAGGCAACATTATCAAAATATGCTGCGTAATTGTGTAGCTTTCTCAAAACTACCACCACCGAACACGCTTCACTCACCAACCAACATAGTCTGTATAGAAGTTATAGTATTTTTATACGTATAATTTCTCCGGCGAGCTATCTTACTCCAAATCAGCTGCTGTATATATATACAGACCTAAAAAAAAGACGTGTCTCCCTCTCAAAACGACCCACAAACCGACTCAACTCAACTCCCCTCCTTCCTCTGAGTTTTATGGTTGGTGCTAAAACGCCGTCGCTTCTTCATTGAGTCAACTCTCAGCTCCTCAACTCAGTTTCAAATATTTCCTGTTTGGCTGCCGAGAAAACGATAGCAATGTAATTTCTTTTCCTTTATTGCATTTTCTCAGCGTCCAAACACTTTGAAAGTTTATAATTCCGTTCTTTTGAATATCCTATGCTTTTTTTTTTTCTTATTATGTTTTAATAAATTAAAACTTAAGAAGATGATTCAAATTTTACCTGTTTGGCTGCCGAGAAAACGATAGCAATGTGATTTCTCTTCCTTTCCGGCATTTTCTCAGCATCCAAATAGAGCATAGTCCGTTTTTAATTCGGTCAATTTTTTTTTTTTTTGATATTGTGTGTGAGTTTGATTAATTCGGATCTGGAATTCGTTTTACGAGACTCAAAATCTTTTAAAGTTTTTGATTCTTTAAAATCTCTGTTTTTTCTTTTTTCTTAATTATTTTTAATTATTCTAATTTTTCATGTACAGTGAAAACAAATTCGAAAATTGATTGAATCATAGGTGAAGCAGAGCTGTTTTGAGGTGAATAATGGAGGCGAGAGTCTTGCAGCAGCTGCAACATCCAACATGGATTGACTCGGAGAAGTTCGCGAGGAAGCCGACCGGTACTGGTTCCGGCTCGGTACGGATGTCTCGTAGAATGAAGGAAGAAAAGAGGCTCCAAGTGAGGACTTCGGCTCAATTGCAGCCGAATAAAGCTTCTAGTTGGCGTAAATTCGTCTCTGTGGAGGTTTCTTGCTGTTACAAGAACTTTCCAGGTAGTTAGTTATATTAGATTTTAACATTTTTTTTTTATTTGGTATTGCTTCTAATTAAGAATTGCACTAGCTTATCTTGGGTGTTTAAGGGTACGACAAAGGATTAATTTTGTGAAAAGATATCGATCACTGTAAATGAAGAACGTGTTAAAGCTGGTTGTGGTTTGGTTCTAATACATGGATTTACTGGGGATTTGTTTGTTTGATTTTTTTGTTGATTTATTTATATCCTTTTTTGCTGAAGTCGTGGCGGGGTTGGAATTTTTGAGGTGGTGGTTGTTTCTAAAATTTGGTGGCTAAGAGTTTGTTAACTTATGCTTTTATGTATCAGAAGAGTGCGTTACTGAGTTTGGTTTGCAGTACGATTGATGAAGAAGTACATCCCGTGAGGAGTTAATGTAGTAATGTAATCCTAGAAATGTCATCTGCTGATCCTACCTCTTGCATATATACGCATGGAACATGTGTCTGCACACAGTAATTATGTTTGCTATTTAGGTGCTAGAAATGGACCTAATGACCCCAGTTGAAAAACTTGTATCAGTGGGTCTGCACTCTGTAGCATCTGACGTCAGATGTGTATAATTAGCTTGATACTACTTTGATTGCATCCACATATTTGTCAGAAGCGTATATGTTCTTACTGTGAACTCATAGCATAAACCAAGCTTTGATGAGTAACAGGCAAGCTATTTAATAATATAATTGGCATGGTTATATCACTTGCGTCTTAATCTTAGAGTAGCATTTGTTCTCTCTCTCTCTCTCTCTCTCTCTCTCTCTGTCCTTCGCAGTTAGTGTATGTTTTTGTGTGTGATCCAGTACGGTAGTAACTTTTAAGTGTTTTTCACCTTTGTAGCTTCAATAACGGAATCTGGGAGCTTGTATGCACCTTTTGATGAAGCTGTAATGTTGAAGGTATGGAACAATGTTCTTTTGTTTGTTGAATTTGTTGCTAAAAATGTAGCAATTTGATGTCTTTTTGATTGTTAAGAATCTATTTTTTGTCAAATAGCCATGGGAATTAAGCTGCAAGGACTAAAAAATTGAGAGCAGAAGGTTGCTCATCTGAGACAGCTTTGTGCAAGTAACTTACATGTTTAATAAAATTTGCAGAATAAGTCGCAAGAGATTCTGCCATATTTAAATGGACGCTGTATATTTCTTGTTGGTCAGTTTCTTTGTCCAAGTCCTTTGAATTGAGATAGCAAATGGTTGATTGCTCAAGTACTTAAAATATTAAATGTGACATGCAGGAATGATGGGCTCTGGAAAAACAACTGTAGGCAAGGTTTTATCAGGAGTACTGGGTTATTCATTTTTTGACAGGTTTGTTTAATGATAGCTTATCAGTTGTTGGTTCTCTAGGCAAAATAGTCTTGCCCCAAAACAGATCTGGATTGAATGATGAAAGCACTAGAGAAGAGGGAGAAAGAAATACTTTGATATGTATGGTTGTGTTCCTTATTTTCCAAGTTTCGCCTATAATATTTAGCAACAGGAATATATCACCCAGTCATTTGGAGCAATCTCATAGGAGCTCCAAATAATTATTGTAAAACTGTAATTATTTCTCTGGGATTTCACCAACTGAAGGGATCTGACTAATTTGGAGATAGGACTACTCTGCTGGAAATTTGGAATGGTGACTGTTGATATTGTCACTGCATTTTGTATATCTGTCTCTTTACTTGCTAATGGTTGACTTAATAGGCTCATTTGTTTATGGCCAAATATTAACCGCATTTTACAAATTTTATGGTTGCTTCAGTGACACCTTGGTGGAGCAGGACATGGATGGAACTCCTGTGGCTGACATCTTCAAGCTTTATGGAGAAGGTTACTTCAGAGATAAGGAGGTAGGTTAGGAAGATGAAGCTCGCTCTCTTTGATAATATATTTACTGATATTTTACTTATTTTTAAGTTGTTCCAGGTTTGTCATTGTATAGTCTTACTTTATTACTATTCGGGTTAGTTAATATTTTGCACCCACAATAAATGTATACTGCTTCAAAATGGAAATGGTAATAATGGATACAATTGCATACTTATGTTTGCTTAAAATTGGAAATGGTAAACCATTGGTCCCCTGAACATCCATCATTAGCCAGCTCTTGTTCCTTTCTTTTGTTGTAGTATCAATAAGCACAATTCTTTTTGAATTCTGACTTGATCATATGAGGTTAAAATTTAACCAACAAGATCATCCACGGTGACAAATCATTTGGGACTGGATGCTGGCAAAAATTTCTGTCTTGACCTTAAGAAATCATTGCATTAAGTGGTTGCTTGAGGCTAGCTTCGTGTTCTGGTATTTGGAAGTCTGGATCGCTGCCGATGCCTTTGCAGATAGGCATGGAGCTGTATGTTAATTGTTTGTGTATATGTATATATATATATATATATATATATATATAGCTATAATTCACAAAATGATGAAGGTGATTTAGTGCTCCATTGGGTTTTCAAGTAGATTTGGCTGATCAGTGATGAGCTGATGCAGTTTATGCAGAAATTCCTGTTGGTTGCGTTTTCTTTAATCCTGTTTGTGCTCTCAAAATCAATATAGCTCTGTGTCATTTAAATTACTGAGTTTGTAGTGAGTTTTTATGTTTATGAAGCTGAGTGAAATTTGTGATAATACATTGAAACCAACATAATAATTACTGACAGTAGTTTTATAAAAACATCAGCGCTTGCAATTATTTATTTATAAATTTTTACTGGCACTGGCTATTGGACCAATGGTGGACATGATTGATGGGTTTAAATGATTTAAAGGGAGCGGTGATACAGCTACATAGCAAAATGTAAAAATTTACTTAGAAGACCTAATAATGATCATAAACACGATCAATTCCGTCTCTTGAATTTGCTAGACATCTATATTTTCGCCTTTGCTCCTGACCAAGTCTTTTATGATTATTCTTCTTTCTGCTAGACCAAGGTACTGCAGAAGCTGTCTTTAATGCATCGATTTGTTGTCTCTACTGGTGGAGGTGCTGTTACACGGCCTATCAACTGGTATGCGTGAAAAGAATAACTAGTACTTATCTTAACCATGTGAAATTGGATTTTGTTTTATGCCTTTAATGTCAGCTAAACTGTGCTTTATATCGTTTATCAGGAAATATATGCATAAGGGTATTAGTGTCTGGTTAGATGTACCTTTAGAAGCCTTAGCACAAAGAATTGCTGCTGTAGGAACTGATTCTCGCCCCCTTTTGCATCATGAATCTGGTGATGCATACACAAAAGTAGGCTCTTGCAAATCGACTAGTTCTTTCACTTTCTGTGTTGGGATTTGGTATAAAAGCGATCAGTTTTAATCTTAATCGTAATTCCTCATAAGATCTTAACCCTGTTGCCTTCCCTGCAGGCTTTGGGGCGTCTGTCTACTATTCTGGAAGAGAGAGGTGAAGCATATGCAAATGCCAATGCCAGGGTTTCCTTGGAAAGTATGCATACTTCGACTTTCTTATTTAATTTTGTAATATAATCCTTGTGTTGATAACCTCTTCACACATGCTTGTTTATTTACGAGTTCATTTCCGGAATGCTTTTGCTTTTGAAAATTCTGAATATGCGTATTTTCCTTTTGAAGATATTGCAGCCAAACTAGGCCTTAGAGATGTATCCAGTCTCTCACCAGCAACCATAGCACTTGAGGTCTTTCTTTCTCTCTCTCTCAAAATCTTACCTATATATTTGAGCAACTAATGAGCTAGATTTTCCGTTGCTTTAATAATTGCTTTGCCAATATTTTCTATTCGGTTAAAGATACAGTTCATTTAACTAAAATCTACATACTTCCAGGCACTCGAAGAGATTGAGGGCTATTTAAAGGAAGAGGATAGCATGGCTATTGCCGAATTTTGATATTAATAAAGCTCCAAAATTCTGGTGCTTCAATATTTTTCTATTGTGATTTTGGGCATAACGCGTTCCTTCTTTTAGTAGTGGAACATCGCTCATCATATGTGCAATTCACACCAAACGGGAAACATATTATACCAACGAAAGATGCAGTTTGTATATATAAGGTTACATGCTGCTCCCGTGTAATGTTATTGAAGAAGTGTATGTCACCCGTTTGTGCATATATTATTATCCACTCTCCGGAAGTCGCTGCAAGTTTATGCTTCTGGGAGGATGAAAAGGTTTTTGGTTGGTTTTGAGTTCAAATTGTTTATGCGTTTTGCTGAAAAGCTATCACTAAATAAGTTTGTATTTTACGACTACCTGTGTAATGTACAATAGTACAATTCGCTTGTAATTTGCTTTTATTAGAATTTAAACGACTAATAACGAGCTACGTGGTTGTATTTTCAGTGTAGAATTTTTGATAGATCGGAATCGGATGTAGTACATCAATTCAGTAACTCTCTATATCTCTATTGTCTTCGTTATTGTGCAAACAGCCTTTAAAAATATGCAATACAAAAAACGTGTGAGAATTGTTTTTGTAAAAAATAAATTGTTGAAAGTGATGTTTGGGTCACTGTTTGGTCAAATAATTAATATGACATGTAGGATAAAATAAAAGAATTAGACCAAGTTGATACAGTTTGGGTAGTGATGTCCGCCGAGAGCTTCTTCGTTTGGACATCTGAGGCTCTTGGAGGAGTGGAAGCTGAATAAGCAAATGCTCGTAGGATTGTTGTAGACATGCAAAATGAAGATAAATTCCGTTACAAGTGCCAGCTAATATTTTGTCGATTGTACTCTAATGATCAAATCAGTAAGTACTTTTAGTCTGAGTTGAATTGGGTAGCGTTTTAGCTATAAGATGCTTTCTTTTGTTCACAAAATCCTCCTATATTTATAGAGGAGGGTTTAGCTGTGGCCTGAATGGGGTATCCAATTGGAAATCCCGAATTATCCACGTGGCAGCACTCTGAAAATTATCATTGATAGATGACTTACCACGTTAAATCTCCCTAATTCACTACACAAATCGAGAGAAATTATATTGCTTTATTTAATGTGACGTATATTCAATATTTAAGTAGATAATACTGATATTAAATATCTTGTGTCAAGCGATATTAATGTTAATTAGACATCAGGAAACCATTTTTATTTTTTTTGGAAAAGGTGGTCGGATCATCTTCTCATCCACTATCCAAGAGTTCTCAATGATCTTTATAAGGATTATCTTATCATTAACCATTTTGGAGTTCTCGACGATCCTTATGAGGATCGTCTTATCATCTTGTCATTGATTATCTCATAATTCTCGATGATCCTTGGAAGGATTCAATGGATCCCTTATTTCTGATATATTGCTAGTCTGACAATCCAACCAAAAATTACCCACAACATAAATCAATCTTCGTAATTTCAAAATCTACATATCTTTTTTTCATCTTTTATATTGTGTAATATTAAATTAAAATTGTATTATTTTATTTTAAAGTTTTCCGCTTGTAGGATGTGTTATTAATCGATTGACATTAAACAAATACAAAACTAAATTTAACCTAATTTTACATTTTCTTTATTTATACTCTCTACATGGTTGACATTGTTATCCACACCCACAAGTAACAAGCAGCAAGGAAGACACTAATCCTTTGAAGGATAATTAAATTGTTATATGTTTTGTAAAAAATTGGTATTTACTTTATTCAAAAATTAATAATATTGTCATGTTATAGTAATTTCATGCGTAATAGTTTATCATGGTCAAAGAAATGTAAAAAGAGTAATGTGCAGTTGACAAAATAAATTGTTCAAATGTGAATTGTCAACACCTTATCATTTAATGATTTACATAGTGTTAACAACTCACATACCACATTATTTGGACATAAATTTGGATAATTTTTATGGACAACCTAATATTACTCATAAAAATAAAATAAAGTAAACGAAAAATAATATTTCTTTAATCTTACTACCAAACCGACAAACCGAACCAATTTAAATGGACATTTATTGGTTTGGTTTGGTTTAACTTTTTAATTGATTTAGTTTGTAAATTACCTAACTGATCATTTTAATGGTTTCATTTGGTGATATTCAAGCCTTACGGAGGCCCAGAGCGAACAGGGCGATCGCCCTAAGCCTCACTTGTAGGAGGGGCACCATAGCCGAGCCCATATAATTTATGGTTAAATAAAATTGTTTAAATGAGGCCTAAGATTAATGGAATTTTATAAACCCAAATGAGACTCATATAGTTTATAAACCCAAATTTATGTACAGACCAAGATTAATTGAATTTTCAACTTAAAATTGATAATTATATCATTAAATAACTAGAAGGTTCAATTTTATTTTAAACCGTTCACTCATCACTCTTAGGCCTGTTCAAATAAGGGAACCTAATTTTATTTTTTTGCCCTGGGCCTCATAATAATATGCGCCAACCCTGGTGATACTAATCCCAAATCAAACCAACATATGACTCACCCCTACAGGCTACATGACGGAATTTGATAACGATAACAACTTATGAATTACATTAATTAATTAAGTTGATATCTAATTAAAATTTAAAATAGAAATGGAATATATTAGCACAAATTACATCCAATTTATATGGGATTTGACTTTTTACAGACGGAATCAACTTATTTAAAAAGTAACAGTTAATTTCCTTATCGTTAGTGTTGACCGTACTGTTTTAAAAGTATAAAATATCGAAAATACCCCTAATTAAAAAAATTAAAAATTAAAAAAATAAATAAAAAATATAAACAAATCTAGATCTCCACCATTCAAGTGGATAGTGGAGATTTATTTAAAATAAAATATAAATTTAAAATTAAAAATTAAAAAAAACACTTAAGATCTCCACGTTCATGTGAACGATAGAGATTTAAAAAAATATATATTATATTTTTAATTTTTTAATTAAAAAAAAGAGATGGACAGTGAAGATCTTAAAAAAATTTAAATATTTTAAAAATAAATTAAAATGACTAAAATACCCTTAGAATAGTTTACTTTGACCAATGTTGATTAATATTTTATAACGGTTCACTAATGTATGAAGAGTTAACTGTTAGTTTTTTTAACAACTAGATTCCAAAGTAAGTTGGGCGTAATTTGTCCATAATATTATTAAATAGAAAGGGTCTCTTAAATTGAATTATATTGATTAAATTGTATTGCAATAAATAGTATTAGACTAAATTTAAAGGTTACGCTGATATACTTCGACACATCCCTCTTACATCAAGTGGTGTACACATTCTCATCCTAGGTTGTAGGGTTTAAGTCTCACCGAGTGTATTTATCACCATGTGTGGGGAGTATTCTCCCATAATTGACCTATTTGATTTCAGATATCATAAAAAAAAAAAAAATGATATAGTTCGATCTATATACATAACTGAAAAAAAATCTCATTTTCACAACTCAATTTACAGTCACCCTCTTGGTCATATATCAAGACGCGAGAATTAGTCTAACAACTGAAGTCTCTTCAAATTATCCATTTTTTTTTTTTTTTGTAAAAATTTACAAACAAAAACACAGGCAATTAAAGTCTGAATAGGAAGTTATAATAATAATCCCTGAAGTTTCTTAATGTGGAAAACTATGCAGCATTTTCAATAGCTTCAATGCATTCTACAACAGATGCCTTCCTTGACATTGCTGCCATTAGAGCTTCATGGATCAGCTTGTTATTCTTCAAGAGCGATGCGGAAAATAAAACCTGCATTACCATATCAAAATACAATCAATTAGCATTTACATCAAATTCGCCGGTACTAATTCTTCTCAATCATCATCATCTAACATGTGATTTAGCAGAAATAATCAGCCATGCTGATCAGTTGTAGAAATGTGAAGAAACTTACAGCCCATCTAGTAAGATTTTGTTGCTGGTCTTTGCTAATTTGTGGTTTGCTTCTATTTATTAATCTCTGGAAAATAAAAAAGAGTTGGTTAATGGTAAATAAATAAGTATTGTCTGATAAGAGCTTGATGTTAGGTGAAGGGTATATAAACCTGAAGAGTGAAAAGATCAGCAGATTGACCGACTACTTTGTCATATGTCAGACCCTCTGCAGCAAGTCCGGCCATTGCTACGACTGCCAACCTGAAAAAGTTACAATTAAATATCACGCCAGTGAAGTTCTCAACAGTTTAAGGTGACACTATTCAGTAAGATCCTCTACGAATTCTGTAGATGGTTTTTATCTAACATTGTTGATTCATTCTTCAGCATTTTTTTCCTTGGATCGTGTCAATACAAATGCACAGATTTACTGGGATCGAATAAAGTATGCACGATAAACTGCTTAGGTACTTATTTTAAGTTTTGCTAAAGTAAAGACTCTCATTAATCTTAACATGTCAAGGTTTCCCTTGAAAGCAAAAATCGCCATATCTTAGCTGGAATATGTTACTTATTAGGCATCTTATGAAAGTTCCAGGAGAAAAAGCTGTTATAGAGATCAGAAATGGGGTACCTGTCTAATTCCTTAGAATCAAGCTGCCCGCTATATATCAATTTTTCCAGCCTATCATCGATAAGATTTACATGCTCTTTCCCAATATCCAACGAATACCCGAGAATAGGAAGGCCAAGCAAGTAGGAAACTGAAATTGAAAGAGAACATTTTCAAGTTAGAAAGCAATAAAACTAGGCACGTTATCGTGTTTGGATATGTGGTATATAATATAAGTTAGTGAGAGTACTTAAAAAATGAGCTGCTTCATGTCTAGCAATCCTCTCTTGATAATCAGGAAAAAATGCCGAAAAGCCTTGAATAGCAGCTTGAAGAAGCCTATGGCGGCAAATTAAGAGTAGTGGGTGTCAGTGCAAGCTCACACCAATACTCTTTTAATACTCATTTAAAAGGTGAAAATATAATCTTGATAGCTTCAATACTACAAAATGGAATATACATTGATCTTACCCAGGTGAAACGCTCCCCACGGCCAAGACTACTAAAGATATGCTACCAATTAAGTAAGGCACAAAGAAGCCCCAGTCCTGTATTGTTGGTACAACAAATAAAGGTCAGAATGTCTCCAAAAAAAATTAACATATATTACTTTCCACGTAAACGCAACAGTTAGTTTCACATCTGTCGAAAAACTTGTAAGAATAATCTATTGTCAATCATTTCAGGGATGCAAAATATGGAAAATGTCACCCTTAGAGTTACTAATTTGAACTAAGACGTTTTTTGGACATAATGCATACAGAAATTGAAGCCATGGTATGATTGGTTTAGATTTTTTATATTGGCTTTATTGGCCTGGTTATAGGTATTGGCAGTGAACAGGTAACTGCAAATTCCAGAGACTAGTATGCATGGAAGCCAGACATCACTATGCAGCCTTTTGTTTTCGGCCAAGGCATGAGAACTGAAGCATTTATATGTCTCGTTCAAATGTATATTCAAGGCATAATAAGGAAGAAATTACTCATTTGAATATGCTACTACCACTGTCCCCTGCTGATTATTTTAGGACAATAGTAATTCAAACAGAAAATGAGGGTGGTTTGAGACTGATGAAAATTGAAAATCGACATGAGGGTTCGGTTTATTAAATGAGGTTGTTTGGGCTATGAATATTCGCAAATGTCATCTCTATTGGAGGAAGGTATAGTAGATACATGGATTTGAAATGACATGTGTTGTGTGTAGTGAAATCAAGGTGACCAATGACTTCACATAAACCATTGATACATTCTGTTAATTTAAAAGCTTTAACAAATTAGCATTCTTGTCCAAGTTTCTCATCCAAAACATAAACAGAAAACCATGCTTGGAAGGAAAAGTTTTAATTCTTAATGCATTCCCATTTAAATAAAGAGGAGGAGAAGAGCACTTTTAATGTAATACAACAAAGAAGGAAAGTAATTGAAGTTACCCCAGGTAGCTGGCCAGCAAGAACACCCAAAAACCCTGTTGATCCCACCACGGTGAAAAGAAAAGCTGCCTGCATTACTGAAATGTATCAAACATACGAAAAGTACTTCGAAACCAACTACCATAAGATTGAGATTCAAAAACTAATATTAACATCATAATTCACAGTCGGGCATAAACATATAAATGCCAATGAGATTTTACTTTTGACGTGGGAGGTTGAAAGCGAAGGCATTATTAAGTTTTCTCTCAGGATTTGAAACTTTTTTTTTTTTACAATAATGGAGCTTTCTCTCGACACATTTTAATGCAAAATTCCTTCTCATCATTCTAATTCATGAAGGCGAGCTATCGGTAACAACACAAAGTACATGAAATTAGTTACATCATTTCTGACGCTTGGGATAGCAAGGTTCTCCGCGTTCTTTATTCCAAGAGACGTCAGCTCCCGAAGAGATGTCTGGTTCATAAAATTCGAGAGTCAAAACTACGTAAATTTTGAATTTTGAATGTCAACGCATATATAACTTAGATATTTTCAAAGCAGTGAACAATATATACATTATTCATGTACATGAATGCATAGGATTGTAGATGTTGCTAATGATTGAGTGGCAGTACTTTCCCAGAACTTCACACTTTTAATGAAGACTGACCGTACGACGTGAGACATAGGGCTGAGAACTCCATTTCTTGGCCCAACCCACTTCCCTCAGCTGATCAAGCGCCTCTTTAACTGCATTACTATCTTTCTACAGCAAATATTCAAATACATGTTGATCAAAAATCTAATAGAGTAACAAAGGTTAAGAACTAAAGTCTAAATTATAGCTCCTTGAATATCAATATATACGCTTATGACTCTTCAGGTAACAGTCTGGACCTACCAAGTAGATATTGTCCGCTTTGGGAGGCATTCTTCACTCATAAGTGCAAGATGCATCTCCTAAGTCAAGGGAACTAAAGGCTTATATATTAATTTAGGACCTCACTCGCTCGCGATCAGAGACGAGATGTAATTTGTCTATTGAACAAGCAAACTAGTAGAAAATCAATCAAACATGTTACGAGAGAGCCTTCTATTAAACTCCAAAAGACCAAAGAGAAAGGAATCCAAATTTAGTACACGACTTGAATTCATTTTTTGTTCTAGTAATGTTCTTGAATTTTTGCACTTCCAGGAAAAATGTTGAATTGCATATATGAAATCCTGATTCATATCTAACTACAAATCATTACCAACACAAACATCCATCTCATCTGTATATACGTACAAAGTCTAACAGAGCTCTAAGTCTCTTTTCCCCAATTCTGTATACAACTTACATGAACGCAATAAACTTCTAATGGCAAGTAAAAAAGCATATGATAATCGGTAACAAAAACTGATAAGTGAAGGTAATTCAAGCAAATTTCAAACAAATCATTCAACAAAGAAGAAGAAGATTAAGAGGACCTTAGCAATGGCAGATTGAAGGGTCTTAAGATCAACACCTGGAGCAGCAGCAGAAGAAGAAGAAGCTTTGATTTTTGGGAAAATACGGTACTGAGATTGAAATGCAGGTAAAGTATAATAAGCCATCAATGATGGGTAATGGCCAAGAAGAAGAAGAAGAAGAAAGAAGAGCAGATAAGATTTTGTGGGTTTGGCGCGAGGATCAGTTATCAGTTACTGCTATATGATCATCGACGTGTCAATTTGTTATCAATAAAAAAAAATATTTGATTGAAAAAGGGTGATTATCAATTGGTCCTAATGGTTGGAGAATTATTCCTTTTTTAAATAAATTTTTTTAATTAATATTATTAGACCTTAACTTTCTAGAAGTATTTTGGTCCTTCAACCTACCCCTAATTAAAAAATTAAATAAATTAAAAAAATTTTAAAAAATTAAATGAAAATCTTCACCGTCCACCAAAATTAATGGACAGTGGAAATTATATCGACATTTTTTTTTTAAAATAAAAATTGTGAAATTTTTTTTTTTCAATTTAAAATTTTTTTACTATTTAAAAAAAAAAGGTTGATGTTCTTGGTAGAGATCCAATCCAATCTGGATTTCTACCAAGAACATCAATTTTTTTTTAAATAGTAAAAAAAAATTTAATTGAAAAAAATTAATTTTATAATTTTTATTTTTTTTAAAAAATATAGATATAATCTCCACCGTCAATCAATTGATAGACGGTGGAAATCCATTTAAAAATATATTTTTTGAGAGTATTTAAAAATATTTTAAAATTTTTAATTAAAAATTAATCTAAAATGACTATACTATCCTTCTAATTATTAATATTCTTTTTTTAAAATTTAAGGTTAAAGTTATAATTTTGACTTATTTAAATAGAGTAAAGGGTAAAACAGTCTTTTTACTAATTCTATTAAGTTTGACTGGTAGAAATTTGGTTAGAGATACCAAATTGATATATTTCCTAAAAGTTAGGGTCCAAGGATACCATTAACCATAACTGGTTTAAAAAATTAATAATTTTTTAAAAATTAGGGACCAAAATGATAATCGCCATTGAATTTGAAAATTTTGTTAATGTTGAGAGTGGGATTTGAACCCACGCCCTTTCGGACCAGAACCTTAATCTGGCGCCTTAGACCAACTCGGCCATCTCAACTGTTGTTTATTAATTTGGTTTTTTTAAATGTAGTATGATAATAGATAGTACCAGTCAAACGGAGAATTTGCAAATGGTTTGTTAGGCTATATTCGGCCAAATTAACCTAAGATCTGATATGTACCTCAAACATTTGTATTTGTATTTTCTTACGAGACATACAGTATTTTTTTTACCAAATGTTAAACCTTAACAATGATATGTGACCATACCGATCACGGGCACCTATTTGCATTGATATGTGAAACTGATACATGTGTATTTTTGATGACATATGTTTATTATTTTACAATTTGTTAAATCTTTCCTGATTGAATATTCTATTAGACTGATATGTGGCTGACACATATGTATTTTCTTATGATATATGTATATTTTTTATTATATAACAAATCTTCATTGATCGGGTGCACTTGTTGCACTAAAAAATTTTCTTAGGATTTAGATTATGTTAAAATCCTTAGCAGTAATAAAGGAAGTCATCGGCATTATCAGTTGATAACCGGAGGAGAAAGGGTGGCCTCGTTAAAAAGGAGTCAGTCACTATAGACGGACCCACGTGGAGGGCTGGCCAGCGGGTTATATTTTTAAAAATTTTCTAAAAATTTTTACTATTTAATAAACTTTATTAAAAAACGGTTTAAAATTTTACTAAAGAAAATTTTTTAAAAGCTTTCACTATATACTTTATTAAAACAACTTTACTAATTTTTTCTCATTTGTTTTTCCATTTTCTTCTTCATTCGTCCAACTTCTCTTCTTCAACTTCAAGTGCTCAAGTGCAAGTACAGTCGTGCAGGTCTGAATTTTTCTTCTCCAAGTTCAGGTAATTTTATCATTTTATTTAATATTTTTTATCTTTAATTTATTTTATTGATATTTTATTTATTTATTAAATTTTATTTTTCATGAATAAGAAATAAATTTAGTAATGTGTACTTTGATATCTTGAGTTCTTGAAATTACAACAGAAATAGCTGTCTAATAAATATTAGGATTTTTAGATTTTTTGATATTTTAGGTTTTTGGAAGAATAAATATTAGGTTTTTTTGGATTTTTTAATTTATTTTTTCATGAATAAAGAATAAATTTAATAATATGTACTTTAATATGTTGAAATTCTGGAATTACAACATAAAAGATTATCTAATAAATATTAGAATTCTTTAATATTTTAGGTTTTTTAAAAAAAACATATTTTCTTTAAAAAGTAATTTTGACCAAGTACATATGACAGAATTTGATAATTTTAGCTATGAAGAAACAGCTCTTGTTTTTGTTTTTGGAGTTTTTTTCGAGAGGGCTTTTTTTTTTTTTTTTAAGCTCTTTCTGGTATTATTTTCTTGACTCAGAAAAGCTTGTGTGCCAATTCTTTGTACTATTTCTCTATTTTAATAATAGCATTGGTTTTGTTAGAAAAAAGAAAGAGTCTTTGATTTATCTAAGAGTGGATATCCAATTCTGTTTGTCTGTACAATTTATGTTATGCTTAATGATCTAATGATGTCAAAGCTTTGCCATCAATATATCTTGGGTTTCTTGGAATTACAACAGAAATGACTGTCTAATAAATATTAGGATTCTTGGATTTTTTTATATTTTAGGTTTTTGGAAGAATAAATATTAGGTCTTTTGGATTTTTTGATTTATTTTTTCATGAATAAAGAATAAATTTAATAATGTGTACTTTGATATGTTGGAATCCTGGAATTACAACATAAAAGATTGTTTAATAAATATTAGGATTCTTTGATATTTTAGGTTTTTAAAAGAATAAATATTAATAAATATTATGATTCTTAGATTTTTTAATTACATTTTTTCATGAATAAAGAATAAATTTACTGGGTTGTGCTTGCGCTCTATTTTTTATGCTTTAAATTTATGTGTTGATTTATAAGTCAATCCACCAAGTAATCTTCCGATCAGCTTTTCTCTATCAGTTTCTTTATAAGTAGTTCCTTTTTTTATGTCTTTTCTTTATTTCTTGTGTTGATTTAACCGAAGAGTGATAATTTTAGGTAACAATGTCAAACAATCATTTATCTAAGCCAAGAAAAACTCTTCTTTTATACTTTGGAAAAAAGGAAGATTATCAATCATCGAGTGGTTTAGGTTCTCCGTGTGATGTTAACGGTTCAAGTTTGCCTTCTTCGTCTGAAATTCTTGAAGTTAGGAATTTTTGCACTCCAACAGATATTAACACTCCTTATTATGAACGTGATCCTAGATTACGTCTCCCAATAAGAGCTTACCCTGCGGACAAGCGTGATGATATTCGAAAAGCATACATAAAAATGAGACCGTTTCAACCTATGTTGGATAAATATCCACTCACTTCAGATGGTAAACAAAATCGAAGCTTTCAAAAATCTTGGTTTGAGCGATTTTCTTGGCTTGAATATTCGATAGAAAAAAACAAAGCATTTTGTTTTCCATGCTATCTTTTTTTATAATGTTCCGTCAAAGTATCCCACATTTACAATTGATGGTTTCCATAATTGGAAAAGAATCAAATGTGGAACCAAATGTCCATTTGTACAACATGAAGGGGTACATAATTCACATCATAGTTCTGCCATTTAAAATTGGTATACCTTGAAAGATTCATCTCAGCATATCGATAAAGTCATGAATACACGTTCTCAACAAGAAATTTTACAGAATCGATTACGACTCAGGACCTCACTAGAGACGGTAAAGTGGCTAGCTATGCAGGGGTGTGCTTTTCGAGGTAATGATGAGTCCATCAATTCTACCAATCGTGGGAACTTTATTGAGATGATAAAGTATGCAGGAAGAGTAAATCAAGAAATTGCTGGGATTGTTCTAGAAAATTCTCTACAAAATGCCAAATACACATCATCTCGGATTCAAAAGGAGTTGTTGAATATTCTAGCTAATAAAGTGCGAGCTAAGATCCGTGAGGAAGTCGGGGATGCCAAATTCTGTATTCTTGTTGATGAAGCAGTTGATGAATCCAACAAGGAACAAATGGCAATTATTTTGAGGTATGTTGATTTGAAGGGATTTGTTAGAGAACGTTTTTTTTCAAGTTATGAGTGTGACTAACACAAATTCTTCAACTCTTAAAAAAGAGATATGTAATGTCCTTACTCGATACAATTTATCGGTTGAAAACTTGCGAGGTCAAGGATATGATGGTGCTAGCAACATGAGGGGTGAATGGAATGGTTTACAAGCCTTATTTCTCAAATATTGTCCATCTGTTTACTACATACATTGCTTTGCACATAGACTTCAGCTTGCTTTAATTGCGGTAGCTAAAGATGTGCATGATATATGGTTATTTTTTTCGAAATTGAATTATATTATCAACTTTGTGAGTGCTTCTTTCAAGTGTCATTCTCAGTTGAAATCTATTCGAAAAGATGAAATTAAAGAGTTGATTGCTTTAGGCGAAGTTGAGACTGCTACAGGGGCTAATCAAATTCACACTTTGCAACGACCTGGAGTTACTCGTTAGAGCTCTTATTTTACTTTTATCAGTATATTGATTCAGATGTTTGATTCAACTTTTACTCTTCTTGAAAATTTGATTGACAATAGGCAGAATAATAATATACGCGGGGAAGCGAAAGGTGTGTATAAAGATTTGAGATCCTTTGAATTTATATTTATCTTATTATTGATGCATAAGATTTTGAGAATCTCTGATATTCTTTGTCAAGCTTTGCAATTGAAATCTCAAGAAATCTTAAATGCTATGAGTTTGGTGTCAAGTACAAAAATGCTCCTTCTAGAGTTAAGTGAGCCTACATGGGATTCGTTTATTAAAAGTGTATTGTCATTTTCCGAAAAGTATGAAATTGATATGCCTGATATGAATGCACGTCATATGAAAGGAACAAAGCGATCTTGTCAGCAGAAAGATAATATCACAGTTGAGCATTATTTTCACTTCAATATATTTAATGTTGTGATAGATTTTCAAATGATGGAGTTGAATAATAGATTTCCAGAGCAAACAATATAACTCCTTACTCTAAGCATGACTTTGAGCCCCACGAATGGGTTTTAATCATTTGATATTGATGACATTTGTACTCTTGCTACAAAGTTCTACTCTCAAGATTTCGATAAAAATGACATTGAACATTTGAGAAGACAATTGAACCACTATAGGTTTGATGTTCTATGCTCCCTAGAATTTCAGAATTTGGCTTCTCTCTCGCAATTATGTCAATGTTTGGTGGAAACAAAAAAGTCAGAACACTACACTTTGATTGATAAATTGATTCGTTTAGTCTTAACTCTTCCTGTATCCACAGCAACAACGGAACAAGCATTTTCTGCTATGAAACTTGTCAAAACACCACTTCGTAGTAAGATAGAGGATGATTTTCTGATAGATTGTATGGTCATATATATTGAAAGGGAGATTGCTGATAGCATTGACTTAGAATATATAATAGATGAATTTCACTGTTTAAAATCTTGCAAGAAAAAATTTAAATAAGACTTATTGTATTTAATTGTATGTTCTTTTTTATTATTATTATCTTATTGAAAGTAAATGTACTTTGTTTAATATATACATTTTGAGGGGATTTTGCTTTATCTTTGGTTTTTAATGAATTAAATTTCTTCGAATAGTTGATGTTCGCTAAAAAAATTTTAGTATTGTTTAAGCCCACCCTAGCAAAATATCCTGGGTACGTCCCTATCAGTCACAGCCTCCACCATGACAAGAAGAGCCAATGGCCTCCTTAGAAGGCACATAGTCATAGATGATCTTCAAATGGAGGCCATGCTGCCGGACAACAATGGAGGCAATATCCACCATGAGCTTCCTCTCTTTTGTTTTGTTTTATAACATATTTTACAATTGTCATTATTTTTTTAAATAACATATATAATTTATTTTTATATAATTATCATTTGGTCATATTGTAACGAAACCACGAGTTCTACCTTAACTACACGTTAGTACGTTACCATTAGTTGGCTCAATCAAAATTAACGATTTGACCATGATTTATGCGTAAATGACAAAACTACCCCTAGTTTAAAAATTTTAAAAATAATATTAAATAATAAAATTTAAAACAGTTAAAAAATTAAAAAAATATATTTCCACTGTCCATCCATTATCTTGATGGACAGTGGAAATCATATTGATATTTTTTTACAAAAAAAGAAACAATTACAAAAAATAAAAATAACAATCCTGGTGAGATAGAGATCCAATCTCCACAAAAAAAAAAAAAATTGAAGCAAATCTGCTTCCATCTCCATCTGTGATGAGCGTGGAATAGGGTTCCATCTCGCAAATGGAGTGTCCCTCCATCAAATAGGAGCAAATTTGCTCCACTTTTTATTTATTATTATTTTTTTTTTGTGTTATTCTTGGTGGGATGGAGATCCCCACCTGAAGGGAGTTTTAGAAAAGATTTTAATTATGGTATAAAATGCGGAATTGGGTTTCAAAAAATTTTCTTATATTGAAAACCTTTTTTCAATCAGGAACGAGTTCCTGTATATACGCAGAAAAAGACTTTAGAAACTACATACCTTTTTCTTGATTTTCTTTTTTCTGATTCCTCGATCTACCACTAGATCTTCC
This sequence comes from Xanthoceras sorbifolium, assembly GCA_003430845.1. Classification (NCBI taxonomy): domain Eukaryota; kingdom Viridiplantae; phylum Streptophyta; class Magnoliopsida; order Sapindales; family Sapindaceae; genus Xanthoceras; species Xanthoceras sorbifolium. The sequence continues at coordinate 3,435,351 of CM010609.1, read as the reverse complement.
GACCTATGACCCACGGTCTAACAACGTGTGTATGGGTACGTCACGGCAAGAAATGGAGATCACGTGAAAAGAACGCCGGCCGAATCCTGCAAAAGAGGGGAGAGTCAGAAAAAATTTTTTTTTTTTCTTTTCTTCTCTCTTTGGTGGCCGAATTCTCTTTTTTTTTTTTTTTTTCACTTGTGTGTTAGGTTAGGTTTTTCCTAACTATATAACACTTATATAGTAGTCGTTTAGGGTTTTAGTTTGACCAAGTCAAAATAGGATTCTAAATCCTATTTATTTTTTGTCTCCCTAAAGACTTGAACCTGTGACCTTTTGCACTATTAAAATAATCTAATTATTTTAATTTTTTTGTCCTAGTCATTTTTTAATCACTTGACCTCATATTTAATAAATAGAATTATTAATTTCTATTATTTTATTAAATATTTAATTAATTAAATAATCACATTTTTTAATTATTCTCTTTTATTTAAATCGCATTACTTTTGTAACACTATTAATTGGACCCTCTAATTAATCTACTGTGACCCTCGTTACCAACAACCATAAGGGCTAGCAAGGGGACCTAATGGACCCACAGTTTTGAGCTCCAATAATACTTAGTAATATTAATTAAAACTTTTTAATTAATATTTCACGATTATTAACCTCGGAGTTATTCCACTAAAAACCCGAGGCTGCACTTTCAGCGTCCATTGATATAGCTAATTGCATATAGTGTGATCCTCCACAAATAGTTCATAACTAGAGCTGGGTCATAAAGTCCGTTATACCCCTCTAGAAATATCTTTTCCTTTAAGTACCATTAATTCTCTAATGAACAATTAAATCCTGTCTTCCTCACGGAAGAAGGAGAGCGCTCATAATCGTTCAAGCCCTGAATCAACTCTTAAGGGAACTACTTATCTACTTCCATCAAGAAGGAGTGGATTCCACTATTGTGTTCAAACCTTCCCAGCCACAAGCCAAACCGCAACTCCAAGATACGGAGGTATTGGTCAAGATTCTCAACAACCTCACTCATGGTAAATCAAAAGCCACGATCCAACCTGAAGGAGTCGATAAGACACTCAGGATTAAGATTACCTATAAATAGCCATCGTTTATCGATTATATATGAATCTCATCTACTAACGAATCTTGGTGAGAGAGTCATATAAATCGTGGCACAGTTCTATATGATCTCATCATATAAGGTGCCTCCATTCTCATGTCAACTACATGAGTGGTCTAGGATAAGACCACCGTACTTTATAGAATGGACCGCAATAGTAGATCAATCACAAACAAAGTACCCAACTTTGTTCGCTCTCTACGGACTCTTTAGATTGCACGTCTCAAAATGAATCCTCTCTGTATATGACCATCATATACTCATTATGATATTACATCTTGCAATCTAGGATATTCTTGCACAATACGAATGTATTACTGAATATAAAACATTTATAAACTTGAATGATAATCTGAATAATTCTTATTATTGTCTTTAACCATTTACAATTACAGGCTTTAGAGCATAAATCCCAATACCACCAAGATTTTTTTTTTCCTTTTTTAATTGTTATTTAAAAAAAAAGTTAATGAAATCTCCACTTTCCATTAAGATCTATTTAATTTTTTTTATAAAACAAATAAGGTAAAATGACCGTGACCGTTAACTCTAACAATCAACCACAAACAATATGGTACTAACATGTAATTAAGAATATCAAGGTAGTTCATTACAATTTGTTATTATTCGTTTGGTATTAATATGTAATTAAGAATATCAAGGTAGTTCATTACAATTTGTTATTAAATATATGTTATCTACTACGGTTTAGTACAATCCAAATGTTTAAGGTAGTTCATTACAATTTGTTATTAAATATAGGGATATTATTAAAATCCCCCCTGTAGTTTCATTAATGGCCAAAATCCCCCCTATAGTTTGGTTTATTCATCAAAATCCCCCATGCCGTTAGTTTTAATTACTAAAATGCCATTGACCGTTAACTTTTCTGTAACATCCCAAAATTTTGGATAATTCATTTTGAATATGTGAATATAAATTGTGTGATTTAAGGGGTGTAAATGTAATTAAAAGTTTATTTTTAAGGGGTGTAAACGTAATTAAAATTTAAGGGGTGTGAACGTTTATTTTTATGATTTTCAGGTGGACCAAATTGAACGGTTGAAAACGATGCACGAAAAGAAGAGTGAAAAACTGAGACAATGAGTATCGCGACCTGGTCATCGCGACCACAGATCGCAATGAGCTGCTCGCGATGAAAAATGGTGATTCTTGGCAGTGAGCATCGCGACCACAGATCGCGATGAACTGCTCGCGATGAAAAGATGAAATTCGGGCAGTGAGCATGGCGACCACCAGCGCGACCAGAGCACCGCGAGGTGTGCTCGCGATGAAGGCGGTGGAATTGCTCCAGAGAGCAACGCGACCACAGGTCGCGACGACCGAAAAATTTTAAAAAAAAATAAGTCATCGCAGAACTGTGTAGAAAAACAGAAAGGGAAAAAGAGAGAGGGAGAGACCGAGAAAAAGAATAGAAAGAAGAAGAAAGAAAGAAGAGAAAGAAGAAGAAGAAGAAAAAAGAAGAAGAAGAAAGAAGAAGAAGAAGAAGAAGAAGAAGAAGAAGAAGAAGAAGAAGAAGAAAAAGAGGAGGAGAAGAAGAGAAGAGGAAGAGGAAGAGAAAAGGAAAAGAGAAAGAGAAAGGAGAGGAAAAAGAAACCCTAGAAACGCGATAGTCGAACGGAAACGGTATCCAGGTTGGTGTACACCTGTTTTCAAATTCTTTACAAAACGTATTAAGTATTTTTAGTTTGAATCTGCGATTTATTTGAAGAATTTTGTTATTACGTGTTTATAATATTGTCTTTGGAATGATTTTATAGTTTTGATCGTATTTTGATCGTATTTCGATTATTACGATTTTTATTGAAATTACTCGTGTTAGAATCTTGGCTGAATATTGTTTACTTTTTATGAAATCATTTATGTATGTTTTGAGAATATCGTTTGAATTGTTTAATTATGGAGCGACCGTTGATTTATAAATTTCAGTGAATATTTGAAAATGTGTTATCGAAACGGCCCTAGGATACTTAGACATAGAAATGGATATAGGAGGTTGGTATACCAGCTGGGTTCAGTGAGCAGTACTGCACCGACATTGACATTGCTATTGATGATTGATTATGTACCTCCTCATGGATTCGTCCAGAGGTAGGGAGACACGTACCTCCTCACGGATTCGTCTTGGGGTAGGGAGACACGTACCCTCCTAAGGATTCGTTCCTGGGATGGGGAGATATGTACCTCTCTAGGGTCCGAACCCTCGGTCCTGGGGTAGGGAGATACATACCACTCTTAGGATTCGTCCTAGGGTGGGAGCTATGTTCGACAAACAGTTACTGTGGTTGAACGACCCATACAGTTCTGGTTTATGTTGGGTATTCTAGAGGGCCAGAATTAAAAGGAATTGAATAATATGTTTATAAGTGAATTTCAAAATTGATTGTATACGTTTATGCTTTGGTTTTACATGAATTATATATGGTAATGAGTGTTCCCTTGAAATGATTTCAACAGTTTTATTTTTGTCACTGATTTGCATCGTAAATGATTTGCTTTGAACATGTTTAGATTTGATTATATTGTGATATTTCGTTTTATTATGAAAGGTTATTTCTGATTTTAATACTTGAGTTTAGTGTACACCCACTAAGCAGTATTGCTTAGCGCGTTAGTTTTGTTTCTAACGCGTAGGTACCAAAGATACCGAGGACGGAAAGGACTGAAGAGGCACAAGCTGCAGAGAAGAGTTCAGAGTCACTACAGTAATTTGGGTAGTTATAACATTTTGTATATTATATTTGGATTAGCGTGCATATACAGAAGTCTGTAATTTCGAAGAGTTTATCTTTATATTTTGTAAATGATTTTATGATTTCTGTTTTTCATTTTTAGAATGTTTGTAAATATTGAATTCTGAATTCTTTTATTTTAAAACTGTGGAAAAGTCGCACTAAACGGCAGAGTGTGCAATTGATTGAAAACGATATTTGAAGTGTTGTGGTGATTTTTGTTTGATATGAGTTGTGGAAAAACAGGTTTTGGGAAATCCGAAAAACAAAGGACACTCTGCCGAAATTTTAAAAAATATGATTTGATGGGCTCACTCGAAAATGTTTTTAAATTATAAATTATGTGGTTTTCCAATGATTGGAAAATTTATTTGATGGGCTCACAATGGTTTGAAACTTTATGAAGTGAATTGAGAAAGTTTTGAAAACCCGGTAGCGTTCCCTGGGTCGATCCATTCGGGTCGGGTCAGGGGGTGTTACATTTTCAGTTAGTAATATTATTAAAATACCCTTCTGATTTAATATATTAGTCAAAGTTTCTCATAGTTTCATTTATAATCAAAATCACCCCAATAATTTTATTTTATAGTCAATTTTTCTCCTACCATCAATTTTAATTACCAAAATATATTTAACCATTAACTTTACATTAAAAATTTTAGAGCACCAAGGGTATAAAGGTAAATATTTATATAGATTAAATTAAAATATTTTAATGTATAATATTAATAAATCTCTGCGGTCCATCATATGATGACATTAGAGATCAAATATAAAATATTAATAATTTTAAAATTTAAAATCTATGGAGATGGACGTAGAGGTCTAATTTTTAATTTTTAATTTTTTATAATTTTTATCTTTTTAAAAAATATTTTGTGTTTATATTTTCTACTATCCATCTATGGAGATGGACAGTGGAGATCCGTCATTTTTTTAAAGTTTTTTTTAAAAATTTGGTAATTGTTTTTTAAAAATTTTGTATTTATGATATCCACCGTCCATCTATGGACGGTGGAGATTCAATTTTTTTAAAATTTTTAAGTTTTTAAAATTTGATCTCTAATGTCCATTATAATATCGAGGATGATGGAAATCCATCTTTTTATTTTTAATTATTTTTAATTTTTTTGTAATTTTTTAATAAAAATTTCTCCACCGTCTCCACCGCTCATCTATGGACGGTGGAGATCCAACTTTTTTAATTTTTTAATTTTGATGGACGATGGAGATCCAACTTTTTATTTTATAAATTTTTAATTTTTTAATATTTTAGATTTGATCTCTAATGTCCATCGTAACATAGAGATGGATGGTAGAGATTAATATTTTTATTTTTAACTTTTTAAATTTTTTTTAAAAAATTTGGTAATTTTTTTAAACAAATTGTATTTGTGATCTGCACCGTTCATCTATGCACGGTGGAGATCCAATTTTTTTAAATTTTTAATATTGTAAATTTGATCTCTAATATCCATGATAATATGGAAATGGACGATGGAGATTCATCTTTTTATTTTTAATTATTTAAATTTTTTGGAATTTATTTTTAAAAAAAATTGTGTTATAGACTGTGAAGATCCAACGTTTTTTAAATTTTTAAATTTTTATATTTGATCTCTTATGTCATCATATTATGGACCTTAGAGATTCATTAATATTATAAATTAAAATATTTTAATTTAATTTATACATATATTTATCTTTATATCCTTGATGCCCTAAAATTTTTAATATAAAATTAATAGTTAAAAGTATTTTTACAATTAAAACTGAGGTAAGGGAAAAATTAACTATAAAATGAAATTATGGGGGTGATTTTGATCATAAATGAAACTATGGGAAACTTTTGACTAATATATCAAATTAGAAGGGTATTTTAATAATATTTCTAACTGAAAAGTTAACGGTTAATGGCATTTTAGTAATTAAAACTGACGGCAGGGGGGATTTTGACGAATAAACCAAACTACAGGGGGGATTTTGGCCATTAATGAAACTAGAAGGGGGATTTTGATGAATACATTAAACTGAAGGGGGGATTTTAATAATATCCCTTAAATATGTGTTATCTACTACGGTTTAGTACAATCCAAATGCAAACATTGTGAGTTAACCTCAAGGCTTTTAATATTTTATTTTTATTTTGATGATAACAAAATTAACAACGCTGTAACAAAGTTTAACTGGAATGTTATAATAGTAAAGTTTCAAACATATTGTAAATATATCAAAAGGCATCATGTAAGAATTTCACTCACAATATATTAGGGGTGTAACTAACAGTTTCTAGACATTTAGGGACAATTGTATAATTTTATAGGATAAATTGTAATTTGCCAGAACAAGTGGAGGTCATCCATAGGGATGGCCACGGAACCAGAACTGGCTTCCTATTTTTTTTTAAAAATAAAATTAAAAATAATTTAAAAATAATTTGAATATAAAAATAATGTAAAAAAAATTAAAAGTGGATTGCACTTGCACTTAATTTGAAATAAAATTGTAAAAACAATTACGATAAAATTAAAATAAAATTACGATAATATTATAAAACTATAAAAGTAAAATAAAATTTAAATAAATAAATAAGAAATTTGGGCTTGCACTTAATTTTACCTCAATTAAGCTGCCTACGTCTAGGAGGAATCAAAACCCCACGTAGTTCTCTTACCTTTTATTTATCTGAGTGTGATCAATCGTCACTCGCACCTTCAGTGGCCGTTGTATCGTTGTTGGTGTCGAAGAAGTCATTGTCGTTGAATGGTCCGTCCATTTCCTGCTGCCTGTATCAAGTCTTGGTCCAATCGTCAACACAGACCTAAATTTGAATTGAGTATGGACTCATCAACGACCGTCTCTCGTCGAGACAGGGGTTCCAAAATTTTGTTTGGCAATAATGGCCAAAATTGGAAAGTTTGTTTGGTGATCCCTCCACTAGTGTTGAAGGTTGAACTTGTTGTGGTCCACAAACTCAAATGCGGTGTTTAAGTAAACATCAACCTCTGAAATAAAGGTTGATGATGATGAAGACGTACCCAACGTTTTCTTTGATTTTTTGGACAACAAATTTGACCCTAACTTTCTTAATATGGAGGGAACACTAAATTGAGAATCGCTTATATTCGGTTGCTGAACATCAATGTTCAACGAATGACCGTATATAGAACGGTATTCATCATACAGTTCATAAAATAAACTCCTAACATTATTAAATAAAGCATTAATTCTTATATCAATTATACCTAAACATTGATAATAAATAGTATAATATTCATATAAATTATTAAATTTATACCTAGAGTCAAAAACTGGCGCAATTACATAAATAATAGAAATCTCCCTATAATAATTTAACCATTTTAATTTCATTGCTTTTACACATTCAATTAAGGATGGCTGTTATGCATCGTCATTAAGTGCACTGTTAACAGTGAAAAATGGATTCAGTGGTCAACAGGGGTCAAATGTGCCACGTAAGGTAGTTTCGTGGTTTGTTGAGCTAATTATATGATATTAGTGGTGCTGTTCCTGCAGAGAAGGTTCTCGTAGGGACTAAGAAGCTTCTCGGAGAATGCTTTAGGGGTCTGCTACCTGTCAAGGCAAAGAAAGATCAGTGAGGGTTGCCGGACTTTAGCCGGCGATTCACCTCCGACGATCAAGTCGGTGTTTTGTCTCTGGGGAGAAAAGAATAGGTTAAATGCTCTTTGGGGTTGGTGAGAGTATTCAATAGCTTGCCTTTACTTCTTCCTTCACCATGATACTTATACCCGCCTTGTTCCCGACTCCTTTGGAAAGTCCAGGCCCCTTCGAAGAGACGTTAGAGGGTTATTTCCTTAAACATGTCAATCCCTGACTTCTTGGGGACCTCGCCTAAGATGGGACAGGACGTAGCAGGTGTACAGTAACCCGCCTCGTTATGTATTTAATTCGTCTGATAACTAGGTTGATAGGTTTCAGGTTTCTACTGAATCAATCGTAAATGTCAGACTGTTAGACTGTGCGGCGAGGATGCGTTGGTGCGAAGGAGTTCTCGCTAAATCACGGGTCTTCTCGACCGAAGGAGAGGAAACGGTTTATTATCGAAATGTTGTCGTTTTAGCCTACGATTCTACGTGGCAGGATTTTGGTGAGTTTTTACCCATAACAATCCCCCCTAAATCTCTGAGAAAGGCAGTGTTTTTGAAAGAGATTTATTTTCCACAGGATGGGATTTTTGCTGACGTGGCTTCATTCTGCAAGCTCTCCCGAGAAAAGACACGTGGCTTCAATTCTCCCACCCGTATCGATGTCTTTCAAAAGTCTAATCGTTTTTTAAGAGATAAGAGGCGGTGGTCTTTTCGTTTTCGGCATGCGTGGTGCGTTATTGCCTTACCATCTAATAAATGTTCCTCGTATGAGGCGCCAATCATTTCTTCTCTTTTTCCCGAAGCATCCCTGGGACCGTTTAATTCCCTTGGTGATCGATGGTTGGGGGCTTCTTCTTAGCTAGGGACTATATATGCCTTTTCTTTAGCCCTTTGTGGTTTTACTTCCACTTTCTTTCTTTTACTTTAAAAGGAAAATTTAAACTTTCCCCGAGCAAGTTGCTTCTCCTTGAAACTTATTGCTGCGAATCTGATTTCTCAAGCGCTTTGCTTCGCTCAACTTCTCGGGTAAGCTTGTAGCACCCCCCGACCCGACCCGGCCGGACCGATCCGGGGCGCGCTACTCGGACTTTCAAATTCTTTCAAAACTTCATTTTACATTTTAAAATCGTTGTGAGCCCATAAAACATTTTAAACTTTTTACGAAAATCCGGCAGAGTACTGTTTGTTTTTCGGACTTTCCAAAAACCTGTTTTCCACAAATCAATTCAAATTCCAATTTCAATAACACTTCAATATCAATTTCAAACAATTGCGCACTCTGCCGTTTAGTGCGACTTATCAATCACAATTTATAAAATAAAACAAACAGACCTTAATATTTACAAACAGTTTTAATAATAAAAGACATAAATCATAAACTAATTAATTACAAAACGTATTTACAAATTTCCCTGTATATGCATGCTTTCAGAATCTATATACACATAACAAAAATATAGCTACCCTACTGTACAATCCTGTGACTCGGTCTGCAACTTGCTCCTTCTTCAATCTCTAGCCTCCTCTGGATTCCTGGTACCTACGCGTTAGAAACAAACTAACGCGCTAAGCATAAAGCTTAGTGGGTGTACTAAAAACTCAATTAAGTAAATTACAATATAATTATTCTTTAAAGAAACAATAAACCACAATATGAGTTTTATTTCTAAATCACTTTCAAAACAATTAAATTTCAGAATCAAAGCATTAAACACTTTCAATCACTTTAGTTTCAATAAGGAGATCAATATACAAATGCTATCAATAAAATCATTCAGTACACTTTTCAATTCCAATCAATTCTGGCCCACTAGAATACTAAACATTCTGGGACTGGAATATGGGTCCAAGTGATTGTCCGAGATTGCCCCGCAACAACAATCACTAATATCATCGCGATTGCCCGAGATTGCCCCGCAACAACAATCGCTAGAATCATTGTGATCGTCCGAGATTGCCCCGCAACAACGATCACTAAATCGGTGTGATTGTCCGATATTGCCCCGCAACAACAATCACACAATAATAACGGCGCAGTACTGCTCAATAAAACCCAGCTGGTATACCAACCTCCTATATCCGTTTCTATGTCTAAGTATCCTAGGGCCGTTACAATAAACGATTTTCAAGTATTCGCAATAAATTACAAATCATAAACAATAGTCATGCAAGCTGTAGCACCCCCCCCCCCCCCCCCCCCCCCCCCCGACCCGGCCCGGACCGATCCGGGGCGCGCTACTCGGACTTTCACAACTTTTTCCAAAACTTCATTTTTTTCATTTTAAAATCAGTGTGAGCCCATAAAACATTTTAAACTTTTTACGAAAATTCGGCAGAGTGCCGTTTGTTTTTCGGACTTTCCAAAACCTGTTTTAACACGATTCAATTCACATTACATTTTCACAAACACTTCAATATCAATTTCAAACAACTGCGCATTCTGCCGTTTAGTGCGACTTATTAATCACAATTTATAAAATAAAACAAAACAGACTTTGATAGTTGCAAACATTTTTAATACTAAAAGACATAAATCATAAACTAATTAATTACAAAACATTTTACAAATTCCCTGTATATGCATGCTTTCAGAATCTATATACACATAACAAAAATATAGCTACCCAACTGTACAATCCTGTGACTCGGTCTGCAACTTGCTCCTCCTTCAATCTCTAGCCTCCTCTGGATTCCTGGTACCTGCGCGTTAGACACAAAACTAACGCGCTAAGCATAAAGCTTAGTGGGTGTACTAAAATCTCAATTAAATAAACTACAATATAATTAGTCTTTTAAAAAGAAATAAACCACAAGATAAACATTTTCATCACTAATCGATTTCAAAACAATTGAATATCAAATTTAAATCATTAAACAATTTCAATTTCTCGAAGTACAATAATGAAATCAACATAAGAATTCGATCAATAAAATCATTCGATTCACTTTCAATTCTATCAATTTTGGCCCACTAGAATACTAAACATATACGGACTGGAATATGGGTCAAGCTCCCAACCCCCAGAACGAATTCTGAGGAGGTACGTATCTCCCAACTCTAGGACCGTGGGTACGGAACCTAGAGAGGTACATAGCTCCCTATCCCAGGAACGAATCCTTGGGAAGGTACATTAACTCCCAACCCCCGGGACGAATCCCGAGGAGGTACGTATCTCCCAGCCTCTGGACGAATCCAAGAGGAGGTACATCAATATCATCAATATCAATCAATCAATATCGGCGCAGTACTGCTCAATAAAACCCAGCTGGTATACCAACCTCCTATATCCACTTCTATGTCTACGTATCCTAGTGCCGTTTCGATAAACGATTTTCACAAACAAATACGATATAATATAAAATCTTTCCTAATCTTTCCGAAATCAACAACATGTAACGAAATCAACAATAATCATATAAATATTCAAACGCATCAACAATAATTATATAAATATCGAAATCAACAATAATCAACCATAGATCCACAAATCATCGATTTTACCTATAATATAAACATTTTTCATACGAATATTCGGAATCGAAAACTTTTAACGAAATCGAAAACGAAACGAAAACGAGAAACGAAATCGAAAACTAAAACGAAAAAGTATTCTCGAAACGATTTCGAAAACAAGAGTACACCTACTTGGAAATCCGAGTTTTCGTTTGAGAATCGCGGTTCCACGATTTCGTTTTCCCTTCCCTTTCCTTTCTCCTTCTTCCTCTTCTTCCTCTTTTTCTTTTCTTTTCTTTCTTATTCTTCTCTCTTCTTCTTTTTCTTCTCTCTTTTCTCTCCTTTTCTCTCTTTTTCTTCTTCTTCCTTTTTCTCGGTCACTCTCTCTTCTCTTTTCTGTTTCTGTTTTCTCTAGCTTCTGCGAGAAGCTTCTCTTTTTTTTATATTTTTGTCGCTACCGCGACCGCCGTCGCGACCTGTGGTCGCGGCACCAGGTCGCGATGCTCACTGGAGTGCGCGCACCGCCTTCGTCGCGAGCGCGCCCTGGTCGCGCGAATGGTCGCGTTGCTCTCTGCCTATTTTTGACAATTTCATCGCGAACAAGCCATCGCGACCTGTGGTCGCGATGACTGGTCGCGGTACTCACTGCCAGATTTTGCGTTTTTCACCGCGAGCGAGCTGTCGCGACCTGTGGTCGCGGTGACCAGGTCGCGATGCTCTCTGGTCCAGTTTTCCAATTTTTCATTTTTCATTCATTTTTCACTATTCAATTCGGTCCACTGGAAATCATAAAATAACCATACATTTAATTACATTTACACCCCCTCAAATAGTAAAATTTTATTTTCACATATATCATATATATCAAAAATTCGTCACCCGAAATCCGGGATGTTACACAAGCAACTAAATCAAGTATTTTTCACAAATCGTAACAATCAAAATATATTCGAAAACACGATCCAAATGCTGCCTATCGTAAACGTATTACAAATCAACAATAGATATGCAGATCATCAATTTTTCTTCATATAGCATAAACCATTTTCATACGAAAATCGAAAACGAAGAATCGAAAACATAAACGAAAACAAAACGAAACGAAATCGAAAACGAAAACTCAAAAGAAAACGGAAATGAAAACGATAACTAAAGACTTTTCATAACGATTTCGAAACAAACGTACACCTACTTGGAATCCGAGTTTTTCGTTCGAGAATCGCGGTTCCACGATTTCGTTTTCCCTTCCCTTTCCTTTCTCCTTCTTCCTCTTCTTCCTCTTTTTCTTTTCTTTTCTTTCTTCTTCTTCTCTCTTTTTCTTCTTCCTTTTTCTTCTCTCTTTTCTCTCCTTTTCTCTCTTTTTCTCGGTTCTTTCTCTCTCTGTTCTGTTTTCTCGCTTCTGCGAGAAGCTTCTATTTTTTTTATATATTTTTTTTCGCCATCGCGACCGCCGTCGCGACCTGTGGTCGCGGCACCAGGTCGCGACACTCACTGGAGTGCGCGCACCGCCTTCGTCGCGAGCGCGCCCTGGTCGCGTTGCTCTCTGCCCGTTTTTCACACTTTCATCGCGAGCAGTCCATCGCAACCTGTGGTCGCGGTGGCTGGTCGCGTTGCTCACTGCCAGGTTTTTCCATTTTCATCGCGAGCAAGCCATCGCGACCTGTGGTCGCGGTGACTGGTCGCGGTACTCACTGCCAGATTTTGCGTTTTTCACCGCGAGCGAGCCATCGCGACCTGTGGTCGCGGTGACCAGGTCGCGATGCTCTCTGGTCCAGTTTTCCAATTTTTCATTTTTTTCTTATTTTTCACTATTCAATCCGGTCCGCTGGAAATCATAAAATAACCATACATTTAATTACATTTACACCCCCTCAAATAGTAAAATTTTATTTTCACATATTTCATATATATCAAAAATTCATCACCCGAAATCCGGGATGTTACAAAGCTTCCCTCTTTTCTCTAACATTTTTCCTGTTTTTACTTATGGATTCGTTGTTGAGGGTTAAGCAGATATTCGAGGAAATTGAAAAATATGGTTTCCTCCATTACACTGCTCGTCGACATCCCATCACTTTAAGTATTGACTCTTCGCACATGCAGGTTCCTATTACTTCTTTTGTTGTTCCACCAATCAGCCGCCCTCTTCGTCGTCAGATAGTTCAGTTGAGGTTTCTCTTGGGAATCCCCTAGCGAGAGCATCCACTTTATCAGCGATCATAAAGAAACGTTCCCTTTACGACGATAAAAAAAATGGAGACCTCTGGCGACAACGTCTAGGAATCCAGGCTTTTTAATTTCTCAGTTTTAGAACCGAGCTTTCTGGATGCTGAGCCAAATGTCATCATTACGAGACATCTGTGACTCTACAGGGAATACTATGATATTCCCGTGATGGTGGAACTCGTTTTACCCGAAGGAAGGGCTGCGTGGAATCCTCCCAAGGGGTTTGTATCCGTCTACAGTTATATGCTGAATTGTGGGGTCACGCTTCCCCTTCAGCCTTTTATTGCACGATTCCTTGACGATATTAGTCTCGCTCCGGCGCAGTTGGCTCCGAATGGGTATCAAGCCTTGTTGCTTTGTGTGCTTTATGGCATCGTCTCGAGCTATCGGACCCTACCCCTAGAGAGATCCGTCACTGTTATCACCTTTGATCCTCACTACAAGGGAGAGGGTTATATTATCTTGTCTCTTTTTACCGGCGAGAATGGTAGGAAATACTCGGGCAAGCTTGATGTTTTTGGAGAAGGGAAGGGAGGCATTATTTTGAGAATGCCTTCCTCCAATAAATTCTAGAAAGAGGTCTGGTTCTTTGTTGGAGAAGACTGGGCACGCAGAATTCTTGCTAACAGGGATCAATCCCTCCGCGAAACTTACATTCCCTGCCTATTTACCAAGCCAGGTAGATCTCGAAGTAACCATATCTCTAGGCTTCGGCATTTTCTTCTTCTATCCAAATCAAATTCATCATCGCTCCATCTTTTCTTCTCTTTTACAGATGTTTGGAGTGAAAGTCCTAGGTTGCCTGATTGTGAGGCTCGTCGCGTTCTACAGGTGGTTACTGCTGGTGCGGAGGAAAGGTGGGTAAATGCGCTTTACTGCGACAAGGCATTAGTGGGGCATACCTTCAATCTTTTTCATAGCGCTACCGAGAACTACCCCTTGAACCGTTCTCAAGGTAATGTTTCTCTGGGATTTACCCCCTTGCCTGTTCTTGAAATTACTGTTCTGCTGACATGTTCCCTTTCCCTTTTTAGTTCAAGACGAGGATCCTGTTTCTTGCCGAGAGGTGAGGGATTTAAAAAATCTCCAGGACGCTTCTCGTAGAGAAGGGAAAGCGCAAGAGAAAGCAAAATGTTCTCCTGGGTATTTGTTCCTGTAATATGTTGATTACATGACTCTGCGTCCCTTCCTACTGCTGCCGACGAAGTCCTCAATTCTGCTTCAGAGGTTCCTCTGAAGAGGGCTAGGAAGGATGGGCCTCATATGGTCTATGTGAAGCATGTAGTTGCTGGGTGCACTTCTCGTCGGACAAGAAGGATGACTCGTACACTGGAGGCTCTTGTTCCTGCTCCTCCCATTAACTTCATACCTACTCTTCTACCTAAGGGTGCTTCTGATGTTGCTTTGGCGACTACTCTAAAATTAGGACCCCCTCTCATTTCTAATTTAGAAAATGAAGATTCGGAGGGAGAGCCTCTACTACGTCGTTCTTCCATGAAGGGTAAGGGTTCGGTTGGTCGGGAAGAAGAGAGCCTGACTCGGGTGGTTGAGGAGGTAGCTGGGGTCCCCGCTAATTCAATAGGTGGGGGAGACATTGGAGTTTCGACTTCTCCGGTGAATGAAGACGGTGTTAGAGCTCTTTCTTAGCCCGCCAAAGGGGAAGATACAGGAACTTCATCCTCCCATCCTAAGGTTGGCGAGTGTTCGCGGGGAGACATGCCCTCATTGTTGCATCCTTCCCTGGAGGCCATCCTCATTCCCGGCATATCGATGTGACTCCAAGCGAAAACTTCCTTGAATTTTCAGAGTAGCTCTGTGAGGTCTCTCATCACTTTTGGGTTCAGTTGTATCCATATTTTGACAACTTTTTTGGAGAATTTCTCTTCGAGGATTACATCTTCGGTCGGCTCGACCTCCTCGTCGCTTTCTCGCGCTGTGGGTTCTCGTAGGTCCAAGGCGAATTCCTTGGGTACTTCTGCGTGCTCTTCTTCTTCCGCCATTTTTTATTATCGTGTCTTCCTGTCTCCCTCCCGGTCTTCTTTCTTGCTCTTCGAAGGTGCAGTATACTTAAGGGAGGTTCGCCTTGCTAGAGATAAAGGGTTCTCCGAAGGTGTTGTTTGCTGCGAGCTGTGTTCCTTTCTTGGATTGGTTAAATCCATGTTAGGGTTTCCTCAAAGGAATGTAATACAGCCCTCCTTCTAGTGCCAAATTGTTAACAATGAAAAATGGATTTAGTGGTCAATAGGGGTCAAATGTGCCACGTAAGGTGGTTTCGTGGTTTGTTGAGCTAATTATATGAGATTAGTGATGCTGTTCCTGCAGAGAAGGGTCTGGTAGGGACTAAAAGGCTTCTCGGAGAATGCTTTAGGGTTCTGCTACCTGTCAAGGCAAAGAAAGATCGGTGAGGGTTGCCGGACTTTAGCCGGTGATTCACCTCCGACGATCAAGTCAATGTTTTGTCTCCGGGGAGAAAATAATAGGTTAAATACTCTTTAGGGTTGGTGAGAGTATTCAATAGCTTACCTTTACTTCTTCCTTCACCACGATACTTATACCCGCCTTGTTTCTGACTCCTTTGGAAAGTCCAGGCCCCTTCGAAGAGACATTAGAGGGTTGTTTCCTTAAACATATCAATCCCTAACTTCTTGGGGACCTCGCCTAAGATGGGACAGGACGTGGCAGGTGTACAGTAACCCGCCTCGTTATGTATTTAATTCGCCTGATATCTAGGTTGATAGGTTTCAGGTTTCTACTGAATCAGTCGTAGGTGTCAAACTGTTAGACTATGCAGCGAGGATGCATTGGCATGAAGGAGTTCTCGCCGAATCACGGGTCTTCTCGGTCAAAGGAGAGGAAAACGGTTTATTATCGAAATGTTGTCGTTTTAGCCTATGATCCTAAGTGGCAGGACTTGGTGAGTTTTTACCCATAACATGCACCAATATCTATAAAAAATAAATGTTCAGTAGGATAATACATATCAGATAAATTATTTGTTGCATCATTAAAAACTTTTAATAATTCACAAATTTTTGTACAAACATCCCAATGTTGAGCATACAAATTAATACTACTAATATTATATTGCATAAAACAAACTAATAATTCCCTATATTCATAACTTTCACAAAGCAATTTATTAGTGGAGTTTCAACGAGTTGGAATATTATGGAAAAATTTAATTGGATGCTTCCCATGAGATTTGCATAACCTAACCCATTGTTTCATAATACTAGGATATTTCCACAAATAATAGAGAGCATCCTTAATTGGTCTAATAAAATGTTGTAGTGTTTACAAACCATTTTATACACATAAATGTAAAACATGGCAAACGCATCTTTGATGGAAAAATCTACCGCCGAAATAGGGGTTACACTATTCTAATAATTGTAGAAAGGCGGCAGTATTGTTTACAGCGTTATCCAAACCAATTGTAAAAATTTTGTTTTCAATAGAATATTCTTCAAAAATAATTTTCATTAAATTGATATATTGTCTGCAGTATGGAAGTCATCAAAAACTTTAATTGCAAGAATTCATTTTTGCAACTTCTATGCTTCATCAATATAATGACGTGTAAGTCCTAAATATGAATATTTTTGTCAATGATCACTCAAGATATCGGTACAAACAGACACACGACCCACGTAATTTTTAAAATATTTAACTAAAGATTTTTTTTCTTTTTTATACATATCACACATTGTACGTTTCAGAGTTGTCCTAGGTACCTTACATGCAGCGAGATTTAAGGCATTATGACAATATTTTATAAAACTGATTTTTTTCACCAAAACTAAATGGTAAATGTTTGGTCGCTACCATTTTTGCTAACTCTTCCCTATTATTTTGATCACTATATTTAAATAATTGATGGTTAGGAGATGTGTACCTGGCAATTTGTTGTTGTTCGCGTACTCGGATTGCTTCGACAGGATGACTGTTGTTGATGTGTTTTCAGTACGTCTCGTATCCTTCAGATTTGTTCCACTTAAATCCTTTAGAACAATAGTTGCAAGTCACCGCCATTTTTCCCAATTTCTTCTCCACCTTCTTTATATGAACCTTAAAAAGTTTAGATTTGTACTTCCCTAAATTCTGCATATGTTCGGATTGGCTGGCTAGTTTGCGAGGAAATTGAGGAGAGGAATCGAGATGAGAAAATTGAGGAGTAAATTTTGGAGGAGTTTCATTACCGAATATTTCCTCATTGAATGCTCTCTGCTGTAGGTAATCGTAAAAATTTATTTCGTTGAATTCTAAATCACGCTGACGCTGCTCTTCTTGAACTGCCACCGGCTCATTTTCTCTGTTGGAAACGGATCTTCTGGAAATGGATTTTCTGGAACTTGATGCCATTGTAATTTTATAATTTTAAAATATATATATATAGAGAGAGAGACTTAAAATAAATAATTGAAATTGAAAAAATTGAGAACTTGAGACTTAAGAATTGAGTTGAGAGAATTGTTAAGAGAGAGAGAGAGAGATTGAGATACTTGAATTGGTGTGAAAAAAATGAATGGGGGGTTTATATAGTGTTTGGGGGTAAAAATTTAATTTTAAAAAATAAAAGGGACCTTACTATAATTTCACCTGTTGGGTAGTTCTTTTCAAATTTTTTTAAAAAAAATTAAAATAGAAACAGAATTGGTGGGACCACCGGTTTCAATTCCCGTCGGTTCTTGAACCGGCGGTTCCGGTTCTTGAACAGACGGTTCCTGTTCTATTTTTCTACTAATCAGAACCGGGAGGGGTTTTGAACTCGGACCGGAACCGAACCTCCAGTCCCAGTTCAGAACCGCATCGAACCAGGGCCAACCCTAGTCATCTACTAGAGAGCTGTACTCTCTGATTTCATAACAGACATGTAAGGTTGTCTAGTCAAGCATCAGAATAGTCCTATCGATTAGTTAACATCTTGGTTTGAATTGATTCTATAAATTTAACAAGTTCTTTTTTTAAATGGCACTAATGAGATAACACTTTGTATAAATAGTATTGATTTATTAGTTTAAGTAGAAATAACACTTAAAAGTGGATTCGGACTAAAATGCCACTTTCATTCATCTGATAAAAGAAGAAAAAAAAAGCATGTCATACAAAATCAGAAAACTAAAAATGTTCAAAAGTCATTCAAACCCGTTAAAGAGAGAAACGAAGACGGTGCTGACGATGATAGTGTCGATGACGATAGGGAGGACAATGACGTTTCCATAACGGTGATAATGATCACCGGTACGTGTGATGCCGATATCCCCTCTTTGAAGCGACGAAGTTCATTGTACACCTAAGCGAGATTACCAATCAAAGGGTGCATCGTGTGTTGATTGTTATTAATCAAAATGAGTTTTAATGTTGGTGATTAAATATATTGTGAAAGTGAAATAGTTTACGGTGCCGTGAATTAGTTCACGGTATTGTGAATTAGTTCACTTCAGAAAGAAAGAAAGAGAAGTTTTCAAAGAGAGCTATAGAGAGGATTACAATTGAGAGAGTTCAAAACACATAGAGAAAGGGAGAGAGAGAGAGAGAGAGAGAAGATTTTGTACAAAGAAAAAAGAGAAGAAAATAGAAAGAAAGAGAAAGTCAAAAGAGTTTAAATGAAATCATGTGGACGAAGATAAAATTGGTTTAATGAAGGACAAAGTGAAGTTTTTATCAAAATTTGTGTTATTTCTCCAAAGTTCAATAACTTAGTGTTAGATTGACAAACTCAGGTAAGCTTGGTGCCATTTCTCACCTTGTCAATCTCTCAAATAATTTAAGCCTAAGACGACTTAGAGATGCCTTCCTATAACCCTATAAACTTTGGTCATCAATACAAGTCTTTAAATGATATTTGAGCGTACTCAATCCATCAAATCATATCACATATACCCTAATGCTTGAATTTTCTAATTGGACAATTATTAATTTGGTCTCTAACTTTTAGAGAATTATCAATTTTTTAACGCAATTTCGTTTATTAGTACCTTGGGCCATAAGTTTTCGTAAATGTATCAATTTGGACCCTTTGACTAATTTTTTAACAGTCAAACTAACTGAAAATGTTAAAAAGACAGTTTTGCCCTTGACTCTATTTAAATGAGTTAAAATTATAATTTTACCAACAAATTTTTAAAAATATTATTAATAATTAGAATGGTAATATGGTCATTTATATTAATTTTTTAAAAATAAAATTTTAAAATTTTATTTAAAATTTTTCATAACGTCTCATTAAATAATTTTTTAAATTTTTTTAAATTATATTTTTAAATGGGAGATACATTTAAAATTTTTAAAATTTTTATTTTAAAAAAATAATATAAAATGATCATATTACCCTTTTAATTATTAATAATATTTTTAAAAATTTTGAAGGTAAAATTATAATTTTAACTCATTTAAATAGAGCCAAGGGCAAAACTGTCTTTTTAATATTTTTCAGTTAGTTTGACTATTAAAAAATTGATCAGATGGACCAAATTGATACATTTACGGAAATTAAGGGCCTAAGGATACTAATAAACTAAACTGATTTAAAAAATTAATAATTTTTTAAAAGTTAGGGACCAAATTAATAATTATCCTTTCTAATTTACTATCTGAGAGGGGATTTATATATATATATATATATATATATATATATATATATATATATATATATATATATTCTATTGTAGTTGTGTTTAAATATTAGGAAATACTATTTGAGTGTGAAAAAAACTTGCAAGGGTTGAAATCAAAGCGTGGGGTATCACCCCTCTTGGAATGCATTTTGGTACATGCATGGGCATAGCTACCCATGAGCTTGGCTGGGCTCCAGCCCAATCAAGATTTTGGAAAGAAAAAAAAAATTATATAACCTAAATATTTGGTAAAAATATGTATATTATTTTTATAAATGACTTTTTTCTACACAATTATAAATTTAGGTCTACTTAATACTAATTATTTAAATTTTTTAATTACAATTAATTTTTAGTAGTAAATGATTAACAAATTCTTATATTAACAATATAAATATTTAATAAGTAAAGTTTAAAACGTCTTGTTAGATAGAAATGAGAGAAATAAATATCTAAAAATAGTCAGTTAATTTTTAATTAAATTCTTTAATTTCACATCCATTCATAGGTCATGTGGTTAGTGCATCTCCTTTCAACCTTAGTGGTAAGGGTGCAAGTCTTACCGTATGCATTTACCAGTATATGTGGGTACTTTTCTCCTCTAAAAGCAGAAGTCTTCCATTATGAGAGTAGAAATCTTGTAATTGTGCCCTTAAAAAATCAAACAATTTATATTTTTATAAATAAAATTCTTTTACAACACTACGAAGAGTGTATTCAATCTATAATAGGTTAGAATTTAAAAGTCCATAGAATTCTGGATGTATTCAATCCAGACTTGTAAAGAGTCTATGTGTATTCAATCTAGACTTTTAAACAATCCATCGAAATATAAGTGTATTCAAAAAGTTATTGATAAAAAGTCACATGACATATCTTGCCTTACTCCCATGAAATTTGATGAATTTCAAACTATTATTAACCAAATACTATTTTTTTTCAATACAAATAATTAAAAATTCATTCAATTCCATATAAATATATGGAGAAGTCCAACAAACTCTATACATAATTTTTATAAAATTTACGTGGAACCTATGAAATATATCACCAAAATCTATCATTTAAAAAAAATTCATCAAACTCCAATAAACTCTAGATGCATCTATTTTAAAAAAAAAAATTCGATAAAAATTCTTTAGAAATAAGTATTATTTTAGCTCAATCGAGAAAAATTTTCTAACTATGCCCCTGGGTACATGCATTGTATAATAGTAATTTTAATTTAATGTAATCCAGTCCATTTGTGTAGTCCGATCCTATATAATGTGTCAAATGACTCATAGTAAGTTTGAAAGTCTTCACAAAGTCACTTGTCTTGGTGATTGGAGGCTTGAAAATCCTCCAAGCCACTAAGGTTCAAATCCTTGTGTGTACATGTAAATATATTTTCCCACCATTGTCCATAAAAATGCAATTGTATGGGTAGACTTCTCCCCCGTGTTGGGAGTAGACCCCTCTCGTTGTTGAGAGTAGTTGTCCGGACCGTTGGCCCCGGTAGTTATCGTCTCCCATTGCTGGGAGTAGTTGTCCGGGTCGTGCTTGTATGATTTAATCTCAGTAGGTCCCGGTAGTCCTCTGACCCTTAAAGGTGCCAGATTTCAAAAAAAAAAAAAAAAGTTTGAAAGCCTTCATTGTCCTCGACACCACTGCAGATGGTATATTAAAAAAAAATAAAAAATGTTGAGAGTGGGATTTGAACCCACGCCCTTTCGGACCAAAACCTTAATCTGGCGCCTTAGACCAACTCGGCCATCTCAACTTTAATGTCAAGCATTTTATAAAATTTAATTGATTAATAATATACAATATATGATTTAAAATTAAATCCTTAATCCAACTGCCCCACACTATATTTCGGTTCATATGTCAATGATTATCTTTTAGTACTCATTTTAAATATGTAATTAAATGCAATTCAATTTAATGTCTTTTAGTTAAAAATTTTATATTAAGAGTTCACCTCAACATAAAAAAAAAAAAAATTCCTTTAAAGACAAAAAATAAGTGAGAATTTTCATTTAATCCTCCTATTACAAATTCTTACATTACTTAACTACAAAAATGTGATTTCATTAGAGTAATAATAGTTTGTGATATAGGACAATTTTTCAGAAGACTTTTGAAAAATCAAATTATGTCAAATTTGAGCTCAAAATATATAGTTGGAATTGTCTGAATAAACAAAACACGTGGCATTTGTCATGATACTAGATCAATTATGGGCATTCAAACATTCTGCCTCTCGTTTTGCTTTACCATTTTTGGCAACATTCTAGAGTTTTTATAATATCTAGTAAATCTTTGAGTTTTAAGAAAGGTACCATAAGGTCTTTGGCTCTCCCCTCCAGTCTCCCAGACAGCCTTGTTCCGCCTCGTGGTTGCCTCCTCCAATAGGCTCCCTGAAGTTGAATATCGATACAGCAGTGAAGTCTGGTTTCTCTGTGATGGGTTCTGGTGCAGTGGTGCGTGATGATCAGAGCAAGATTGTTGCAGCTTCAGCTAAGCCTCTCTTGGGGTTTTTTCCTGCTGAGCTTGGCGAGTTGCTGGCGTTGC
Organism: Xanthoceras sorbifolium; assembly: GCA_003430845.1. NCBI lineage: Eukaryota > Viridiplantae > Streptophyta > Magnoliopsida > Sapindales > Sapindaceae > Xanthoceras > Xanthoceras sorbifolium. The sequence continues at coordinate 3,412,999 of CM010609.1, read as the reverse complement.
AGGAGGGGTTGCTGCTGGCTAAAGAGTTGAGCCTGGTTATTGCGTGGGTTGAGTTAGATGTTGTTAATGTTGTGGTTAGGGTGTTTGCTCTTTTCATAGTTCTTTTACGGATCTTATTGTTAATGATGTCAAGGCTCTTTTTAGGGACGTGGGAGTTTCCAATTGTAATGTCATTCCTCGTTCAAAGAATAGAATGGCACATTCTCTTGCTTCCCTAGCTTTTTCCTCTGAGGAATTTTATTGGTTCAATCTTGAACCAAGTTTTCTTGTTGGTCTTCTGTAATAGAAGTTTTGTTGCAATAAAAAAAAAAAAAGTACTTTCAAATTATGTCTAAATTTTTCATTTTCGATAAATTTCAAGATTTTTCTTATTTTAGTCCAATTAGTAATCTATAGGGACGGATGTAGGGGGGCGGTGGGATCACAGCCCCCAAATTTGTTTTTTATAAATAAATATTGTATATATTTTATTTAATTTTGATAATTTTTACTCTAGTCCCCTTAAATATTATATTTTATTATTTTAATTTCTTAAAATATAATTTTCTAACTCCGTCCCTGATAATTCTAGTCTTAATTGAATTTGGTCTGGTATTTTCTTTTCAATTTATGCATTGTTCAACAAACTTTACTATTAACTTTCATATACCAAATTAATAAAAATGTTCATTTGGTGAAAATTTTATTGTGGGTTTGGCAAATGATCACAATGGTTGTGGATTTAACCAAAGTAGCCACTTGTGCTTCGTCAAGTGGTATTAGAGAATGGTGATTTTTTTTTATTTTTTATTTTTGAGAAAATATTAGAGAATGGTGATTGAGAATGAGGAACACAACCACTGCGTAATCATCTATTGTAAATATAATTAAAAATGAGTTTTTATATATATATTAAAGTAAAGATAATCAACATTTTCACTAATTTATGAAGAGAAGAAATATCTCCCTTTAAAAATAATTAAAATATAGTTATGCAGTAATAACTTCATATATATATATATATATATATATATATATATATATATTGGAGAGACATTAATGTAAAAGATCATTTTAAAAAATCATTTGTAAATTTAACGAATATATTATTCACATATAATTATCAAATTTCTAAGTAATCTTCATCTACAAAGTTTTGCTATTATACAGTTGCATAGATTCTACATATACATAAAAGTGTAGTAGTAACAGCATCTCTCAATAAAATTGGTGTCCTAAATTCGAATCACCTCTCCCAAGTAAAATAAAATAAAAATTATTGCAAAAATTTCACACTTGATCCTTATAAATAATTGAAATTGTTACAAATGGCTTTTGGTGAATGATTTTTTTTTTTTTGCTTTGAGGTCTATGAAATAGGAGTATTTTAGCTTTGCATTTTTAAATTTTGGATGGCAAAATTTCCATAAGTATTCCCTCCATTTGAAGTAGGGATGGATAATATTTTTATTGGATTTGGAGTGGGGATGAATACCATTTTTATATCCATTTTATTTTTGGGTAGGAGATGAATATAATCTATAGATATCCGCCTCATCCAGACCCAATACTAATTATTGTGTAATTATAACTGTTAACTCTAATTATCTTTTATAAAAAAATTAGGGCAAAAATCATTTAGGTTCCTAACTTATCACGAAATATTACATTTTGATCACTGTTTCATTTTTTAGCTTCCGTGGTCCCTAACTTTTTAAAAATCCATCAATTTAGTCCTTCTGTTAGTCAACAGTTAGTCAAATTTAACACTCACAAGGGTATTTTAGTCTTTATACATAAAAAAAATAATAATTCATAATAAAAAATTGTTAAACAAAAACACAAAAAAAAATTCAAAATAACTTAATATTAAAATTAAAAACCTTAAAAAAATTTAATTTTTTTTACAATAAATAAATAATTTATAAAAATTTAAAATAAAAAAATAAATATTATATATCAAAATTTAATAATATTACCATAAAAGAAAATATTTATTAGCATAAAAGAAAATATTTATTAAAAAAACAAAAAAATTAAAAAAATTAAAATTAATAAAAATTGGGAGGAGGCAGACTGCCTCCTCCCAATTTTTTTAATTTTTAATTTTTTTTTAAAAAATGTTTTCTTTTATGCTAATATTATTAAATTTTGATATATAATATTTATTTTTTATATTTTAAATTTTTATAAATTATTTATTTATTGTAAAAAAAAATTAAAATTTTTTAAGGTTTTTAATTTTAATATTAAGTTATTTTGAATTTTTTTTGTGTTTTTTTAAAATATTTAAGGACATATTTTATAAATTTTGTGCATTTATAATTTTAATTTTAAAAAATAAATTTGTTATATATATATATATTAGATTTTTATTGGATATTTAAATTAAGTTTAGTTTATTTAAATTTAAATTCAATAAATTAAAACTAAGGGCAAGATGGTCAATATACACAATCTGTCATGGTTGACCGTCAAAAAATTGATCAAAATAATTAAATTGATGGATTTTAAAAAAGTTAGGGACCACGGGAGCTAAAAAACGAAACAGTGGTCAAAATGTAATATTTTATAATAAGTTGGACCAAATGGTTTTTTCCCAAAAAATTGTTATTATATAATAATTACTTTCATTTTATTCTAACCAGAAACCTAAAACTTGATCAAATGTACGAGTACATATTTTATGGAGCTATCTGAAATATTTAATATAATATAAAATTTTAAAATATCTTTCAAGATTTGCTACTATCTTTAAATATCATTAGAATGTATAATTAAGAATAGTGGTTACACTTTTTCTTAAGTAAAGTATAAAATTGTAATGGTAAAAAAGGGGCCAAAAAGTGACTTGGGCCTATAACTAACCCAAAGCTATTAAATAAGCCCAAAAGATGTATAAAACGGCTTACATGCCGATCAACAAACTCATCAGCATGCCAGGCCAAAGTCAATGAGGACCAAGTCTGGTGGACGCCTACGTGGGTTTATCATATTCCCGATATTTCTGAGATACTTGATATCTAGGAGCATGATCTCCTCATCGAGCTCAAAGGGCTCCAAACCCCCTCCTATAAATACAAACACAAGCGTCAAAATCAAGGGTCACACGATTTTTACTAGCATCACAACATTGCTAAGACTCAACTCGACTATTGCACCAGCTTTATATTGTTCACCTGTCACTCGACTCAGTCGACACCAGTGCTCGACACTATTAATTCGACCATAATCCATTACCACTTACCGGTACCATCTACGCTTGATGTTCAGCACAGAACCTTGCGCTCGACAATTTTCTTACCCAGGTTTGATCTACCTCACTATTTTCACTAAATCGAACCTTCTTGTTGGCGTCAGAGTCCATTTGAATGGCATTACCCCGATGTCTCAAGTGCTCAACATTTTCCTTGTTCTCTTGCAAGTTGTTGGTCCCACTATCGAATTCGACCGTGGATCCCAACATTTGTAGATTGTGGATTTCACCCTCTACAAAAAATTTAATATTTGTTTTTATTAAATATGGGGTTGGATAAAGTATGAAGGAATATTCCCATATCAATTCGTGTTTTATTTGAATCCGCTCTGCCTAATTGTAAACGGGGATGGAGATATATCAGAAAATTAATAATAAAAGGAAAAAAAAACATTCAATAATAAAAAGAAGGAAAAACATTTATATGTTTTTTATTGCCTTTTAAATCATATTATATTATAATGTTTTTTAAAATAAAGTAATGAAATGTTGAGAGTGGGATTTGAACCCACGCCCTTTTGGACCAGAACCTTAATCTGGCGCCTTAGACCAACTCGGCCATCTCAACAGTTGGTGATTCAAATTATTAACGTATATACTTATTATTTTATTAATGAAAGTTTTGCAGTTTATTGATCGATTATCAACATGGACCTTACAGAGTTACACGAACTTTGATAAAAACAAATAGCTCACGATAATATTTACCTTATCAAGTTTTACAATTACTTTCATCTAAAATTGAATTTTATTTAATGTCATTTGTTAGCTATTAACCGTTAAATTTATTTACTTTTATTTAACTTTCTCGTTTTAAAAATTTAGGATAGTTCTTAAATTAAATTTAGTATAAGTAGATATCTTATATATAAAAGAATTTGTAATTTTATATGAACAATTATAAGAATAGTACACTTTGGAATTGAATTTGGATATTTTGTGTCTTGATAAAGAAAGTGAGATTATAATTTGACATGAATTTGTAAATTTTGAATTTTTCACTTTTTTTGTAAATGAACAAGGAATGTTTTGAAAATATTTTGTATTTCTTATTTTAGAAGAAAAAAAACAACCAAATCATGTATCAAATACCCTTGTAAGTCAGCAATTTAATTTCATAGTAACTTATTTTATTAGCATAATATTTCTCCATCTATCAAAAACTAAAAATAATTCACCATCTTTCTTGGAAATCATGTGAGATTGAAGAAACGGGAAACAATCTCATCATGAATAATGAATTTACAAAACCTCAGTCTTCGTGTTATTGGCACCTCACTAATTTTACGTTGGCATTCATTTTAGATTATACCCTAATAATTGTTCAACATAATTTGTTATTTTCCATTTTTGTAATTCAACTCAATACTCAAGGCTCGCCTATATTTATGGAGAATGACTATTATAAGCATATAAAAGTAGAAAATTCTTTAATTACTTTGCCAATTTACATCTATATAGTGTAAGAAATTTCTAAGTTTTTTAGTAGCATATTCCATTATATATTGAACTTGTGAAAATCGAATTGATTGAAATGCTATTAGAGAGTTAACCGGATTAACCTGATAAAATTTGTGATCAATTTAGTTTATTAGGATTGGTGTACCTTAGTTATATTGGTTTAGTATACGACTTGGTATGAACTATTTTACATGTGTGGATCTAGTTTAATCTTATTAGGGTTATGAATTCTTTATGGGTTAGAATTCAAATAAGTCATATTATCTATAGGAGGTCCTTATTCTTGCTCATGTAATTTAGAAAATTTTATCTTCCGATTAGGTTATCTGGGAAGGGCGAGTTGAGATTAGAATATCCACTTTTTAGCTATTTTTCTGGTTTATATTATCACATTATTACATATTATTCTTATCATGGATCTAGTATGCAGTTATAAATTTAAGTACGTGCAAGTATATTTATTCATACTTATGTATTTAATACGAGTAATTAAGTAATGTCTAATAATGAAATCACATTTTGAGAAATGTGATAATGGTGATTAGTTGTCATCAAGTTTCAGGACTTGATTACATTCTTTTGAAGATATTTTGTACTCATGATATTCAATCTTTAGTTTCCATTTTGAATAATTGTCATGCTAGTTGAATTGAAATTTATGAATATCATAGAAGTCTAAGCTTTGATTAAGCTCTCAAACAGTTGCAAATTGATTGTTTGAGAATGATTTTTCAAGATAACAATACTTTCAAGCTAATGTTGAAAGATATATAGCTAGGTTTATGGCAAAAAGTTTTACTTTAAAATGAATTTTCAGTTTGCATACTTATGAAGTTCATTTACAGAGATTAACAAGGTTTCCAAATTATGCTGTTTGAGTTTGATTGTGGTTTGGCATTTTATGACTTTGTTAAGTTTTATTGTTCATTAAATATGTCTGAAGGTGAGTGAGAGTAAGTTTATCTTCAGTGTGCTCTATACTGATATTTTATTTGTTAGAAATAACTTGTCCTTTGTGTGATAGTAAGAATTTTCTCTCTAGTATTTTGAGGCGAAAGATCTCGAGCATGCTTATTTTGATTATCCTATTGAGAAATTATATTCGTAGAGCACTTGAAGAGTTTAATATGATTACATATTCACTTGTTTGAGGTATCTTATTAGCTAGTGAAAGTGATAAAAACTTACATAGTTCTAATTCCTCAAAGTAAATTGGAATGTTCTCAACGGGAAAAAGATCTTATATGCATCTGCAATTGATATTTTGATTATGCTTAAGATAAATGTATATATGTCTTGATACTACTATTATATTAGTATAATTTGCAGATCTCGAATGAACTTGACTTGTAGCATTTTACAGTGAAATAGAATGTCTCATCATATTTGAAGAGGATTAAATATTTTATGCTCAAATGTATTTAGAACTAATATTTGAGGTGCTTGGTTATGTTGATTGTCTAAAAGAACTGAAATCTATTTCAGACTTTACGGTAGCAGGTGCCATATTATGAAGGAGAGTCTAATAGATACTAAAAGAAATATATAGCTTAATATATGGCAGCTCTGAAGGATTTTGATTGCGAAATCTTATTTAGGAAATTTAGTAAAATTGTCCTAAAAATAAATTTCAAATTGCAAAAGTACCCACTCATTACTAACTTTTACAACCTCTACCCAAACCCTTTTTTTGGATAAAATTGCCCTTACTTTTACATTTGACTCTATTTCAATGTGTTCTTCTTCATCTTCTTCACTTTCTTCTTCACCCATTCTTCTCTTCTCTTCTTCTCTTCTCTTCTTCACATTTTGTTATTTTTCCTCTCTTCTCTTCTCCATAAATCTCTTACCCAATTTAAGCCAAGAAAATCTCAATTTCTCATCTTCCGAAACTCCGATCTTTGCAAATAAAAAAAAATCCATCTCACAAAGTTATCTCTTGAAAAATTTGAAGATTAGTGTTAAATTTTTTTTTTTAGTCAATGCATATCTTTCTGGGTTTTCAATCAGTTGTAGGCATTTCACATTTGTTAATCCTCCATCAAAAAAATGAAGAACGAATTTTTATAATTTTTTTTTTCATCATGTCGGCCCGATGGTTTTTCATCATGCCTTCATCATGTTTTTTCATCATGCCGGCTTGATGTTTTTTCATCATGCTGGCCCGATGGTTTTTGGCCCGATGTTTTTTCATCATGCCTTCATCATGTTTTTTCATCATGCTGGCCCGATGGTTTTTCATCTTGTTTTTTCATCATGCCGGCCCAATGGTTTTTGGCCCGATGGTTTTTAGTCCGATGGTTTTTCATCATGTCTTCATCATATTTTTTCATCATGCCGGCCCGATGGTTTTTCATCATGCCTTCATCATGTTTTTTCATCATGCCGACACGATGGTTTTTGCCCCGATGATTTTTCATCATGTCTTCATGTTTTTTCATCATGCCAGCCCGATGGTTTTTCATCATGCCTTCATCATGTTTTTTCATTATGCCGGCCCGATAGGTTTTTTACCCGATGATTTTTCATCATGCTGGGCTGACAGTTTGTCAACATGCCGGCCCGACAGTTTTTATAGTTTAATTTAATTCAATTTAATTTTTAATTTAAGTTTAATTTAATTTGTATTTTTTTTATGCAGGAATGAGCATGAATGATGTACAGTTGATAATTAACTGGGATGGACATTGGGTATGTGAACAAGGGGTTTATTGGTATGATGGCAAGAGATCAAAATGGGTTTTATTTTCAAGAGATGCAACTTTTGCTCAACTATTAGATAAAGTGTATGATGTCACTGGGATTGACAAAAACAGTTTTCGAGTCATTATAAAGACTGTTGTTCATACCATCTGCCCAAGCATGCCTGTAGAGATAAGTGATAATGATGATGTTGTAATATTATTACGTCAAAAGAATGTTGACCATTTAGTTTGTATAACCGTGTTTGAGATTGAGCATAGTGACCGACAATTGAAGCAGCAATGTTTTTCAGAGCCATTTAATCAACAACACCATCCCATCAATTTTCATATTCCTTCATCGAAGGGAAGTAACTATATTCGGGAGGGCTACACACCAAATTTAAATGATGTTACGGTTGATGATGAAGTTCAATTTGTTGATAATTTCAGTAACGAAGCCAGAGATAATGAGAAGTCCCAAGATGTTCAGAGTGTTCGAAATAGTAATGAAGAGTTGGTTCGAGCCACGTCTGTAATGTGTTCAATTGATGATGTTGAAGTAGCTTCGAGAGCTATGTCGATTCTGATTGCAAATGGGGAAGTCTTTGACAGTAAAAAAGAGTTGCACTCCCAATTAAGAAGGTACGCTGCTGCAAATCGTTTCAATTTGAAAGTGTGGAAGTCGGATACTTTACGTTTTGAGGTACGTTGTGCTGTTGGAGAATGCAAATGGCGGCTACATGCATTCAAGGTTACAAACACTGATTTTTTTTGGGTTACAAGATTTGATGACAAACACAGTTGCTCAATAGAGAAAAGGTTTTCATAGAATAGAAAGACTAGTGCACAGTTTATTGGACAGCATATCAAGGAGAAATTTCGTGATGGTCGTATCTACAGACCAAAGCAAATCATAAGAGATATCCAAAATGAATTGAGCATTACATTAAATTACCACAAAGGATATCGGGCTAAACATATTGCTATGGAAGAGGTACACGGATCAGCTGAAGTTTCTTTTAGTATGTTACCTTATTATTGTCACATGTTAGAGGAAACAAACCCAGGGACGATGACGAACATTAAGACTGATGATGAAAATAGGTTCATGTATATGTTCTTTTCCATGAAAGCGTGCATAGATGGTTTTAATGCTGCCATTAGACCAGTTATTGCAATTGATGCCACGTTTCTGAAGGGTTCATATGGTGGCATCTTGTTTGTGGCTGTATGTCAGGACAGGGAACGACCAAATATTTTCTTTGGCATTTGGTGTTGCGGATTCCGAGAATAATGCTGCATGGAGTTGGTTTTTATCTTGTCTGCATGATATCATTGGAGACGCTAAAGATCTTGTTTTTGTATCGGATAGGAGAAACAGTATTGTCAAAGATATTACAACGGTTTTTCCAAATGCATACCACAGTGCTTGTTTCATGCATTTAGAACGAAATATGATTTCCATTTATAAGAACAAAGATCTTTCCATACCATTTCGGAAGGCAGCCAAGGCTTACAGAGTTAATGATCACTCATTTTACATGCTACAGTTGTCCAGCATTAGTGTTGGAGCTCATCAGTATGTTGTTGATGTTGGAGAAGATGGGTGGTCCCGAGCCTTTTATCCGAGAAAAAGGTACAACATTATGACTGTTAATATTGCTGAGTCGATGAATAATATAGTCAAATATTTTCGAGAGTTACCCATTGTTGCTATGATTGACCGTATTCGAGATATGATGCAACGTTGGTTTCATGATCGATGTACAGTGGCAGCTTCTTATGATACACAGCTGACAGAAAGGGTTGAGGCACTTATTGGGGTTAGTGATGAATCTGCGCAACATATGAAGGTGTCCCCAATTGCATTGTATCAGTTTGAGGTGCACGATGGAAAACAGAATAGAATAGTTGATTTAGAAAACTGTACATGCAGTTGTAGAGAATTCGATCTTGATCAGATTCCATGTGTACATGTTTTAGCTGCCATAAAACATAGAGGATTACATTACACAACATTCACCTCACCATACTACTCGACTGCTTATCTGCTTTCAGCATACAATGGTGAGATTCATCCAGTAGGCCATCAGGGTGACTGGTTGGTCCCAGCTGAGATTGCAAATACAATTGTTCTGCCACCTGTTGCCCGACGCCCATCAGGTCAACCAAAGAAACAACGTATAGCTTTGATTGGAGAAGAGATTGTACGCAGAAGGTGTAGAAATTGTTGGCGCCATGGCCGTAACAGCCAAACATGCAAGAATCCTAAAGTATCTGAACCAGACATATCATGATATGAAAGGAATTGCTGTTTTATTTATGATTTTCCGTTTTGTTGTATGTAATTGCATTTTTATTTTAATCATTGCAGCAGATGAACAATATAATTAACATTGTTGTACTCAATTTTGCAACACCCAATGACCCGACCCGCGTTGGAAACTTTGAAAACTATATTTCGTATTTGGAAGACATTTTAATCAAAAGTTATGAAAATTTTGCCAGAGTTTCCTCTGTTTTTCTAACTATTCAAAACCTGATTTACCAAAATCAAAATTTAACAATATATGTATACACTTCAAATCACATTTCTCAATCATTTGCGCATCCTTCCATTCGATCGACATCATCTTTCTTTGGGTTTATAGTAGGGACGACTGTATCCCCAAGACGTAGACCGCTCACGAGACAAAACTCGTTTGCACTAAATCGTATTTTATTCCCACCAATAAGAAACCACATTTCATTTTCAGCATCTTCAACATGACACTCCCGCAACAAAATGTGATGAAAAAATTGACCCGTGAAGCAAATTACATTAACATCTAAAAAATGCCCAAAGCACATTCCTCTTAGTTTTTGTTGTTGTCATTCCGTCAGCTTACTCTTAATCAATCCGATGCTTTCCCATTTACAATATGTCGTCAATTTGGCATAGAAAAAATCTTTTTCCTTAATTTTCATTGAATCAATCAACTTGTTACTTGCCATTGATTATTAACCTGCAATAAAAAAAGATTTCGAATTCATCAATAAACTAAAAAATATAACGCTTAAATAGATTACAATAATTAGATTAACCAAGTAACATAAACAATTCAATCATAATCTACATACCAATATCTAGAAATACATAACATAAATATTAATAGTTATAAAACGAAGATACAAGGAAAAAGGGTCGAATTGAAGACAGTATATCAATTTTATTTCATTGGGCCACACTGGCCCGGTGATTTGATTTCATCGGGTCGCAGTGACCCGATGATTTCATTTCATCTGATTTTGTTTTATGGTGATGGTTACAGGCTGGCCGATGGTTTTGTTTCATCGGGCTACTAAGACACAGTGGCCCGATAAAATTAAACCATCGGCCAGCTGAGACCCGATGAGTTTTTCATCGGGCCGCCGTCGGTTTAGGGATGGCAAAAATTTTCGACCAGATCCAAATCTGCGGGTAACCGAACCGTTCGGCGTGGATATGGAGCAATGAATTCGGGTATCGGATCGGCTCTGGGGCAAAATTTTTGACCCGTCCGGGTAAACGGGTCAGGGACAGAGCAGACCAATCTGACCCGCCCCGACCCAGTTTACACGTTATTCAAAAATATGAGATTCGACAATAATCAACATCATATTAAAAAAAGTAAGTCAAAAAGTTAAGTTAAATTTTTTAACCAACTATCATATATCATCATTGCTTGGTATATCATAAAATAGACACAGTTGGCCCAGCCATGAGCCAACTATCAATCTATCATCATATATTATCATTTCAATTTTCACCAAAAAATAAAATTAGATTCCACAAACAATGCTCCATTAATTTCTAGTTTCTACGCCTACACGGCTACACCATTACTCGTCAGCTTTAAAAATTTATCAAACCTAAAATTATCACTCTCACCTCACCTCACCTCACCGCCTCTCAGTCTCCTCTGTTGCTCTGCTCTAGTGATCTCTACTCCAATTTATTATTCTTTTCAAGGTATGGAAATTAACTTGAATGCACACAAATGCCTTTATATATCTCAAATACTCTGTTTTATGTTATTTAGATTTTCTTTGTGGTGTCTTAGTATTAAAAAAAGAGACATTTACATTATTTTTGGTAATAATGTTAAATGTTTCAAATCTAAATTTGTGACGAAGTAAATGAGATTTTCAAAAAAGAAAAATAAAAATAAAAATATCAGACAAGTGAAATTTGTAGTAATATAAAGTGTATTCACAAATATATTCAATTGTATGTTATATGTTTTTAATTATAGTGTTGAATATTTAATTTAAAAAATATATAAATAATCATCCCGCTCCGAATGGGTTTAGGTTTGGAGCGGCAATTCAAAATTTTTAATCATCGGGTCGCGGTGGCCCGATGAAATTTAATTATCGGACCACGGCTGGCCGATGGTTTTGTTTCATCGGGCCACTGAGACTCGACGAAACTAAATCATCGATCGACGACGACCCGATGAAAAACTTATCGGGTCTCAGCTGGCCGATGGTTTAGTTTCATCGGGCCACTGTGTCTCAGTAACCCGATAAAACAAAACCATCGGCCAGTCGTGGCCCGATGCCCAAAACACAAATTTCTAAATAAAAAATCAAAAGAAAAATCATTGAAGAAATTTTTTTCCTTACTTTCAATCGCTCTGGAATGTTACCACGGAAGAAGAAGACGATTTCGTTGCTGTGACCCGACGATTTCATTTCATCGGGCCACTGTGGCCCGATAATGTGGCCCGATGAAATGGAAACATCGGGCCACTGTAGCCCGATGAAATGAAACGAATTTCCTCCTAAACAATCAGATGATAATGAATTGAATTTACAATGTGTATTGAAAAATAAGAAAAATCAGTGAACAAATATATGTACAAGATTTGGTTGTCTCTGGAAAGTTGTGGCGGAAGAAGAAGACGCGGCTGCGGCGGAAAAAGAAGATGCGGCTGCAGCGGAAGAAGAAGACGGTTGTGGCGGAAGAAGAACTTGACTGCGGCGGAAGAAGAACTCGAGGCGACGGAGGAAGAAGTCGACGCGGCGGAGGAAGAAGTCACCTGCAAAAAAAACCTAAATTCAGCGGAGCAACAACAAATGAAAAACAGTAAAATCCCTATTCTGGTAAAGTGAAAAAAAGTGATGAGTGGGGTAGGTTTAAATGAGGGCAATTTTATCCAAAAAAAAAAAAAAGTGTTTGGATAGAGGTTGCAAAAGTTAGTGATGGGTGGGTAGTTTTACAATTTGGGATTTATTTTTGGGCAATTTTGCTAAATTCCCTCTTATTTAAAGGTTTGAGTAATTATTCAAAACCTATAATGATAGATGTGATGGTTCGTTCCGCTGTATTTACCTTTTACTAAATACAGTATGATATCTTTAAGGTTTAAGTACATGAATATTGTGGTGAGAGAGAAGGCTTGAGAGTTGCAAGTTTCTAATTTCATATAGCCTCGTAAAAGGTAAAAGGTAAAAGGGTTAAAGATAACTCTAACCAAAATAGTTTATTTTTGCATTGTTTTATATTCTCAATAATATTTTTGGTGCATTTTATATGCATGTTGCGTTATTTGCCATATTTATTGCTGTACGCACACATATGTTTTAGTTATGGCAAGACAAAATCTTAAGTAAGTTTTTGTTTTAAGGTAGTGGTTAACTCATATGGTACTAAGGTTTTACCTATGAATGTAAGTGATTTGAGACATAGGCCCCGTTGTTACGCGGAATTGGATTAAATTATTTTATGAGATTGGATTGGACTGTGATTGGATTAATAAAGTATTATCCACCGTTTGGTATAACATGAGATAGGACTAAAATAGTGTAATTCTATATTTGAAATTATTTGGGATTGGACTAAAAATAATATAATGAAATGTTTATTATATGATTAAATTATAACTAAATTTAATAAATTTAAATATAATTAGTCTATTAAATAGATACATAAATTATAATTAAATTAAAAAATAATTGAATAAAAAACATAAATTTATTTTTAAAAATAATATAAAATTTAATTTAAATAATATTAATATATTGGTAAATTAAATTTTAAAAAAATATTATAAATTCAATTCAATTTTATTAAAAACTACTATGAAAGTTTACAATTTTAAAAATAAAAGTTCACTTTAATTATTATTTTTTAAATGAAAAGTTTATTATTAAAAGGACAAAAAAATATACATATTAATGGTTATTAATTTTAATTAAATAGGTGATGAGAAAGAAATGTGTTAAGGGAGATAGAGAGAGAAGGGAATAAGAAAGAGTTAATTACACTCAACCTCCCTGAGGTTTGGCTAATTACAATCGGAATCAAAGTTTGCATTAATTAACACTAACCTCCCCTCACATTAACGTTGACCGTTAAAAGTAACGTTGACTTTTTTTAAATTTATTAAATGATTAAAATACCCCTGTTAATTACTAATTTTTTACTATTTATTAAAAAAAAACTAATGGTGAGATCCAGATTGGATCTCCACCGTTCATCAACAATGATGGACGAATCTGGATCTCCACCAAGAACAAAAATAAAAAAAACAAAAATTCAATCTGTTCATCGAACTAGAAGGGTTTGAAAATCGAACCCTTCTGGGTTCGACGAATCTCGAACCCAGAAGGGTTCACGAACCCAGAAGGGTTCGATGAATCTCGAACCCAGAAGGGTTCGAAGAACAAACCCTTCTGGGTTCGATGAATCTCGAACTCAGAAGGGTTCGAATCAACCCCTCTGAGTTCGTGGAACCCAGATCTGGGTTCCACGAACCCAGAGGGTTCGAAGATCGAACCCTTCTGGGTTCGATCTAGAACCCAGAAGGGTTCGAAGAACGAACCCTCTGAATTCGATCTCGAACCCAGAAGGGTTCGAGATTCATCGAACCCTCCCAGAAGGGTTCGAGATAAGATCGAGCCTAGAAGGGTTCGCATTGAACCCTTCTGGGTTCGATGAACATATTCAAAAAAAAAATTTTTCTTGGTGGAGATCCAATCATTGTTGATGAACGGTGGAGATCCAATCTGGATACCATTAGTTTTTTTTAATGAATAGTAAAAAATTAGAAATTAATAGGGGTATTTTAGTTATTTAATAAATTTGAAAAAAGTCAACATTAATTTTGACGGTCAACGTTAACGTGAGGGGAGGTTAGTGTTAATTAATGCAAACTTTGATTCCGAGTGTAATTAACTAGAATAAGAAATCATTAATGATGAGGGAGGGTTTAATAAAAAAACAATAAAAATATTCTTTTTTTTTTATTAGTTCCGAGACTATTAGTGATAGGGGGTAGGGTGGGTTTATATAATCCGGTCAACGTGAGACTGTTTTAGTATACGGGATTATGAATCTCATATCTGCGCATTGCACCAAACACATGAGAGGGACTAAAATAGTTTAATCCCAAATTAATCTCGCGTACCAAACAGGGCCATAAGGTTTTGTCCGTATTAAGATACTTCCAATGAAGCGGAAGTTTGAACTATATGGAAATGTTCATAATGATCACATTTATATGTAATTTTCAAACCACACATTACATACCAATATTATCCGGGTCGATAAAGCTACGAGTATTTTGATTATATATAATCGTATATCAATTGTAGATGTGGTGATATCTGCGGTTGGATATTAAGACTTTATTGAATAATGAGAAATGTTTATAAGGTGTTACTCTTTTTAGCATTATATTGTCAATTCGGAGAGTCATTTTCTAAGATAAGATATTTTAAGAGTGAATTGCACTCAAATACCTTGACTTTTATTATAATTGCATGTTTAATGCTAATTTTGTCATAATTACACTCAAATACCCTGTAATCCGTTGACTACCGTTAAAGTGACGGTTGAGTAAACGGTTCAGGGGCAAATTGGTCTTTTACGTTTAAATTCATTTTTAAAAAAATTTAAAAAATCATCCAACCAATAAGAATATACCACGTCATATTAAAAATATTTTTTAAAAAAAATAAATTAAAAAAACAGGTGGAAGAGATCTCCAGATCTCTTCCACCACATCAACAAAAAAAAATAATTTAAAAAAATTTTGATTCGCGTTCGAACGCAAACTCAGATTATCTGATTTTTCAATTTTTTTTTTTTTTCCTTTGCATGGGCAGTTTCGTCATTTTACCATAATCTGTTTAGTTAACCGTCACTTTAACGGTGGTCAACGGATTACAAGGTATTCGAATATAATTATGGTAAAACTGACATTAAACGTGCAATTATGATAAAAGTTAGCTTACTCAAGTGCAATTCATCCTATTTTTAAAGATAAAACAATAATGTCCAATGCCGCTGAAGTGGGAGAATGTAAGAAATTTCTGAGTTTATGAGCAGCATATCCCATTATGTATTGAACTTGTAAAAAACTGAATTGATTGAAATATTATTGGAGAGTTATCCGAATTAGTGTATTATTATTTATGATTAATTTGGTTTATTCGACATTGGTGAATAAATGCTAATATATAATCTCTCTCTCTCCTCTTCCTCTCTCTAAAATTGATTATAAATCTTCACCGACTAATCATATGAACCAAAAAACTAAAATTAGTCGAAATTTACTTTGATAAAATAAAAAATATATTTAGTCTCTCTCTCTCTCTCTCTATATATATATATATATAGCATTATTTCGAATTAATAATAATTTTGCCACCTCACACTTATTAAAAAAAACTCAACCAGGTAAATTATTAGGGCCCTTCAAGTCTCAAAAACAATTCTGCGTCGGCCAACAAGTTGAGCCAATGAAACATTTGAAACCACTGAATCAATTGACCCAATTAATTTATTTATTCATAGTCAATGGCACACATTTCACCTCACATCAATTGGTGGTCCTTTTGTTTCAGTCTTAAATTTGCTGGAATCTCACAAAATCCAACTATCCAACAACTTTATATATATTAGAATTATATATATATATATAGAATATTATACTACATTAATTATAACATAACATAATATATATATATATATAATATATCAGATAACCCATATGATATCATCCGCGCGTGTGTATATATATATATATATATGCACGCATATTTTAGTTTGGTTTCATTTTCAACTTCTTATTATTAGGGTTTGGGTAGCGAAGAAAATGAATGAAACGAGCGAGAGAGAGAGAGAGAGAGAGGAGAGAAGAAGGAGACGTAACTGAGGAGCCAAGATTTAAAGTTGGTACAGCAAATAGTGGCCATTTTCACGTGGTATTGTTGCTTCTCGATTCTCGTGCTCTCTTATCTTTTTTCGGCCTTTTACGTCTCTCTACAGTATACACACAATCATCATCCATGGGACCATGGCCTGGGATTTATTCTCTCTCTACCAGCTGCGTATCTAATGATACGTCTGAGTCCTGACATGTAAAATAAACACCAAAACCCCGTCATTACGTACAGACATCACTGCCTGCACAGCGCGAGAGAGAGAGAGAAGCGTGATATCTGATATATCTGCTGTATAAACTCAAGACACAGTAGAGAAATTAATGATAACAATCAAAAGATCTTTCGTGATATTATTAGTTCTTTTGGGGTCTCTGTCCGAGGAGGAGAGAGCGTACGTTCTTGGTTTGACGAATCTACACAAGATCTTTTTACTTTTTATGTTTGGGAGGACGAGCCAAAACAGTCCCTGACTGTAGCATTGTACCATTTTTGTACTCTATATACAGTGCTAGCTAGTAGCTAGCTAAGACCAGCTAAGCTAGATGGGTCTGGACCGTCTGGTTCAATTTCCATTTCTTGTTGATATTTTGGTTTGGTTTCAACTTTCAAACTTTCAAGTCTCTCCCATTTCCCATCAACTTTATAATTAATCTACCACATTCCATATCATAAATGTTGAAATCCAACCTCTATCCGCCCATTAAATTAAGTATTCGAATCTAGGATGGTATCTGCAGATTCATTCAGATCTCAGATTCAATGACTATGTTTGGTCGCATTTCTATGTTTTAAATACTTTTATAGTATCTTTATTTAGCCATTTAAGTTTTCAAATCTACCCTCTTTACTCAGAATTTCTTCGTATATAAAGGGAATGTTGATGAATACGTGCATGTAATTAACAGCATATTTACTAATTAAAATAAAAATTAAAAAAAATTAAATTTTATTAAAAAAATAATTAAAAATGTAAACTTAATTCATGGGTTCCTAATTTGGGTCCATATAACTTAATTTTCAATCATTTTTAAATAATATAATTACATATTAATTTTTTTTTCCCCATTCATAGTTAGTAAACACGCTTTAAATGACATTATATTATATATAGTTGAACATTAATATTGTATGGTGATAAAACTTGTTGAAACAGTATCCATAGGCATAAAATATATATCACTAGAGTTTTACATAATCCACACATGGTTAAATCAATTTAGTGTATATATCAAATATAGCAGAATCTGTTTAATTTTGGCACATATTTTGTTGAATTATAATTAAACCAAGCATCATATTACCTTCATTTTATATTTATTATGTAATTAGATTAGTCTTTATGAGTTAGTATTAAACTTATTTTAGTGATTAGTTTTATCACTCAAGTATTTCATTGTTACGATGTTAGATCACAATATGTATTATTTGAATTTAATTTAAGGAGAGTTAATATTACAATTTCTATTTCGTTTCTCCTTTAATTTATCTATGTGAGTCTGTTGGACCTTTAATTTTTCAATTTTATAAATGGTATCAGAGCCTCACTAGAAGGATTACACCAAACTAGGATGAGATAGAAGTGAGCGTGTTTAAAAAAAATATAGAGTAATCTAATGCTAGATTCAATCATAATCGAATAGCAAGAATTAGATCCAGAAGTACAAAATTAGGGTGAGATCGAAGTGAGCATGTTTAAAAAAATATAGAGTAATTTAGTGCTAGATTCAGTCAGAATAGAATAGCTAGAATTAGATCCAGAAGTACCAAATTTGAGCTTGGAAGAGATTCAAAGATAATATTGGAACCAGAAAAAGAAAAAGGTTCAAGAAAAAGAAGAGAGAGCAGATGCCATCGGTGCTATCATGCGCCACCACAAGGGGGGTGCACAGCCTACCTCAGTTGATGCGGAATTTTCTTATCTGTAGGTTTGTCTTAAGTCGTGTTGCCAAAAGAGCAATGTAACGTCATCTAAATATCATATAGAGTACGCTGCCTCTTGTCAACCAGCGACCGCCAACGAGTTACATTACACCGCTGCCGGAAAACCTTTCGGAGTGAGCCGGCAAGTCGATTTTCGGTGTTCGTTCCATGTTATAAAGTCGCGTGGAGAACGAATCAAAGCCGAGATAAAACCTCATTTTTGACGTCCGATGTGCATGAATTTGTTGATTTTTGGATGAATCTGTCACCACTAGTGAACTCAGAGGTCGCCGATCCATCAGAAACACCCTTTGCCAAAGCGGGAAACACCGGGACAAAGGCACGTCAGACCCACACTACACCATTGTGAGTAAGACAACTTGAGTTGTGCAGATTCTTTTTTGAAGAGTACAGTTAAGGCCAAGCTAAAAATAAAATAAGATTAAAAAAAAGATAAGTGAAATGACTTTGATATTGATTTTGTTCAATTTCAATTTCTAAATTTTGAATCATAGGTTTAGGATTTATGGTGCCAAGTGCCAACTGATCAAATGCAATTTACACAAGAAGACATGAATGAGATGCATAAAATAAAGACATAGAGGCGTTTCAATCTATCAATAGATTCAAACTATTTGAAAAAATTGAGCAAATAACAATATCAAAGAAAGCTTGGGACATTTTTATGAATGCATACAAGATAAAACAAGACTGTCTTCAAACTTTGTAAAGACATTTAAAACTTCTTTAGATGGAGGAATCAGAATAAATTTCTGATTATTATTTGACGACAGTAGACCTCATCGGGCAAATGAAGGACTAATGGCAAAGAGGTGTTAAATCTCCGAATTATGGAGAAAATTTTTCGAACCTTAATAATACTGGTTCGAGTGTAAGGTGACAAACCTTAACAACATGACACGAGATAAATTTATGGGTTCCTTTATTGCCCATAAATGTAAAAGAGTTGTGCGAAGTGAAGAAAATAAGTCCTAGAAAAATTGTGAAGCGTGTCAGAATTTTATTTTTTTCAAAAAATCTCTGGTAGAAATCCAAGCAGAAGAACTTCAGCAAGACATTAATTGTCCGTATGAGGGTGTGTTATCTTCAGTTAATGAAAGTTTTCAACAGAAATTTTGGAAAGTTTAATGATAATATTGATTTGGTCATTGGTGAAATGACCATACGCCCACAAAATGTTTTGAAGACATGCATCCATATGCTTCAAAAGGTTTCCTAAGAAGATAGTTATCCATAAGAGAACAATGGAAGTGATTAAAATCTAATTTTACCAGAAGAATGGTTCTTGTGGTTATGGTTACTTTGGTGGGTAAGAACACACCATATGCTTGACAATATTATCAATTTTGTAGAGTTTTGATGGGCAGTGTTGTATTTGAATTAAACCAACCATCATAACTATTTTCGTTTTATATTGTATCATGTATTATTAGATTAATTAAATTAATATTTATCCATTAGTATTAGATATATATATATATATTTAAAAAAATATAATTATAAAATTAATAATTATCAAAATCAGTCGAGATTAATATTTATCCATTAGTATTAGATATATATATATATTTAAAGAAATATAATTATAAAATTAATAATTATCAAAATCTGTCGAGATTAATCTTGCAATTATACTCTCTTTAAAAAATATATATATAAATTTAAATAATAAAAGTTATAATTATCTTTACAAAACAGTCACACATTAATATATTAAAATAAATTAATATAAATTGTATAATTAAATTTTAAAAGAGGCCTTCACAAGATCGTACGAGAAATCTATTGTTTCATTACAAATATTCCTCCAATTGATTAAAATCATATTTTCATTTATGACACGAGAAATCTATTATTTCATTACAAATATTCCTCCAATTGATTAAATCATATTTTCATTTATGACACTGTTCCAAAGTGATCAATGAAGGATATTCATATATATATATATATATATATATAAAACCAGATTTTACTAATTAGAAAAAAAAATATTTATTAATAATAAAATTATCCCCGCTTATAATTGATAAAACTTTAAAAAAGATCGATATAATTAACTACATATATAAATTTAACAAAAGGGCAACAAATCATTAACCACTAATTACCATACTGATTAATTGATTATAGGAAATAGCATTTACAAAATTAAGGACTTCTTGCATTACAAACTAAATAACCATTACCAAAACTGAAGCCCCAACCACATTTAAAACCACAAAACATAATTTGAATATTCCTCGAACTACTAAGAACCCAATATTTTATATTTTTTTTAAAAAAAAAAACCTTAAACCCTAACTACATAATAAAACACAAACCCTAATTTTTAGTTCCTTTGCAGTGCCACAGCACGCAAAGGATATTTCATCTCACAAGACAGCTTCAACACCTCACTCAGGTCCACCGGACTAGCCTCGGCTTGTACCCACTTGAAGCTCAGCACCAAGTGAGCAACCCAAAGTGTCACGGTTGCTAGTCCTAAATTTTTTCCGGGGCAGACCCTGCGACCGGCCCCAAAGGGTGCGAGCCTCAAGTCACAGCCTCTCACGTCCACATCAGCGCCGCCGCCACCCGAGATGAACCTCTCGGGTTTGAATACGTGCGGCTCCTCCCACACGCGAGGGTCGTGAGTTATAGCCCACATGTTGACCATTGCCGTGGTCTTGGCGGGAACCAGCATACCGTTATTGAGCTGGACGTCTGATGTGGAAAGACGGGCCCATGACAAAAGTGGGCCCGGCGGGTGGACCCTTAGAGATTCTTTGACGACGGCCTGTAAGTAAGGCAGTTTGGCCACGTCAGTGTCAGACACGCTTCTGTTTCCGACCGCAGCTTCCAGCTCGGCATGAAGCCTGTCCTGTACCTCCTGGTTCAGAACCAACTCGGCCAAAATCCACTCAGTCAACAGCGCTGTCGTATCAGTTCCTCTGAAGATCATCTCCTGTAAAACCGAATAAAATCAGGAGTCAACTCGAACATCTAATATAATCAAATTTAAAATAAATAAAAACAAAAACACGCTCGTAAAAAAAATGAAAAATACCCATAACACAGCGATCATGTCATCTTCCTCTAGCTTCTCCTCACCATCTAGAGACAGCAAAACGTCGACAAAATCACCATCATCAGACACTCCCCTGGACTCACCAGTGCGTCGGTGCTCTTCAATGATGGCTCGAACAAACTCCTTGACCCGGGGAACGAGTCGAGAACAACGCTGTTGGATCCAAAAAGGGTCGTAGAATTGAGTCAGCCAAGGCAGGTGATCGGACCAATTAAAAGAACCCAAGAGCTCGAACCCTTCTCGGACCATCTCCTTGGAGCAGTTCGAGGCTGCTGTTGCTGCTGCTATCGTCCGGGTCGTAACGTTTGCCGAAAACACTTCCCATGATGTTGTTGAGAGCAGCAAACTGTAGGTGTTTTCGCAGAGAGACAATGCCGTTGAGATGCTGTTCTTTCGATACGTGGCCCAACATCACGGCGCAGTCCAGCTGGCGTCCTGGTTCGTGGGCTAAAATGCGCCGGGGAGAGAAGAGGTGGGAGGAGGCGATTCTCCTGAGGAGACGCCAGTAGGTCCCGTTGGGAGCGAAGCCGATGGCTCGGCTGAACATGAGGCTACGAGCCGATTGCTTGATCGGACGGTCGGCGAAGTGGGGTGAGGTCAGGATTTCGCGGGCGGTTTGGGGGTCAGAGGAGACCACCACGGGGGTCGAACCGAGGCTGAAAGCCATGAGCTGGGTGTTGTTGCGTGCCCAGGCCGCGTCGGCGAGGGAGCGGTGAGCCAAGCCGTCTCGGCGGCTGAGAGTTAACAGGCTGCCGAGAAATGGCAAGCCTCTTGGACCCGGAATGGGAACGGATCCTCTACGGTTGCGTCCGTGCCGCCATGCAAAGCCACCAGATGCAACAGCCCAAGTGAAGAGAGCGAGAGATACGAAGACCACGAAAAGAGCCAACAACACGTGGAGGTTTAGAAGATTTTCTGAGCCGAGAAAAGCCGGTAGAGTAAAAACCCACCAGGTGTTATCTGTGGTGGTCATCATCATCGAACCCAACTCCATTTTTTAGAGAGAAGATGAGAACAGCAAAACAAAGGAAGTGCTTTTGTTTTTTTCGGTCTTTTGGTGTTTGTGTCATTGTGTGTGTATTTATATAAATATATATAAAAGAGATTGAGAGAGAGAGAGAGAGAGAGAGAGATGGTTCACGTGGAAGTGTGTGCGTGGGGTGTAATGCGAAGGAGGAGAAAATAACTGATAAACAAATAACTTTTTACATTAATTCACCACTTGTCAATACTTGAATGGATCGGTACACAAAATGATTGGTATACCGAATGTATACAAAATTTTCTCGTGAGGAAGAAGAGTATGAGCTGCGGGTAGCTAGGGTTAGGAGAGGGGGAGAGAGAGAGAGAGTGAGTTATGATTCACCTTGAATAGCGCATGTTTATGGGGCCTGTGAGAGAGAAAAGCATTGAATGAGAGAGAAAGAGAGAGATTTGGATATTGAAACGGCAAGAGAGTGGGTGAGGACTGAGAAGAATGTAACGTTGGCAGCTTATAGAAACGCATTTATGAGCTTTTGATTCTAGAGAGAGAGGTGTGACAGAAACGTGAGATTGGTATTGTGATAAAGTTTAATTACATCATCCCACCACAACCTATACATATATATATATATATATAATACATGTAACGTTCAAAGCTTTTTGTGTTTCTATAATGAGATATCAATATATCTTTTAATTATAAAAACGCTTTGTCATATTTTCTTCTCTTGCTTGTGGCCAAAACATCATGTAAATATCTAAACTAGCAGCTCCATCGTTTGATGTTATCTAGTCAAATATTTATCTTTTGGAATCGAAAGATCATGCATGCTATTTATGATATATATATATATATGGATAAAGATTTCAGTACATGTACAGGTTGTGTTTTTAATAGCTAGTCAGAAGAGAATAGGTTTTGATAGGATGATATTGAATGGATATTGTAGGAGGAGAAACAGTTTAGTTACTTGAATAGCTGTATTAGCACAGCTTTGTCTCAGTCTCACAAGTTAAAGGAGACTCTCATCTCAATACATTAATCTGAGGGGAGTAAAGTGTGTCCGTGTATTTATTGTTCTGATGAGGGCGCACACAATAAAATTTTGGTTCTTTGTGCAATTTCAGGGCCTCATGAGGAGTGGAAGAAGATAACATGTAAGCATGGGAAGTACAAAAGTACAAGATATTTCACATTTAATTCCCTATTTCTTATATATATATATATAAATGAGATAGAATTGAGCTACAAAGAGATTTACTAGAGGATCGAGCTTACTTCCATCCATCTTCATCCTTTTATAGTGATATTTCACATTTAATTACTTATTTCTTATTTTTTTTATTTTAATATTTTAGTCAATATGTCAAGAAAAATCTTTGAAAGGTTTTTTTGAACTATTATAACGTCGGGTTTGGGGCTGGGATGCGGCTTGAATCTACAAGTTTATTGATTATATGGGTGTGAGAGATCATGTACCATCAAACTAGCTAATTTCATGTCATTGAAAGCATTTGAAAGTACAAAGTTTTTATAAAGAATGCGAGGACTATAAGTTCTATGTAACTTAATGGATCATTGTTTTTTTTCTTTTTCTCGTACAAATTACCTTCCAAGTGTGGAAACATAATTTCAACGAGTGAAATACAACTTAAACCTATAATTTTAATTTGTAAGTGTGAAGAGTTTATCACCGACTCACCTCAACTTTTATCTTATATAGATTACTGTTAATTAATATATAGATGTAAATGACTTCGGTGATAATGGCATGACCCTTAAAAGAATTTTAAAAAATTATTTAAGTATTGTTAATAGTTATATAGACAATTAAATCAATAAAGAATTTCTACCGAAATTTTTGGGGCATTAAGATTCCTTAAGTCTTAAGATGAGTTTTTTTTTTTTTTTCCTTTGAAGTGCTTTTCTGTTTTGTGATATCTTATGAAACTTTTGAAAACTTAATAAAAATGTGATGATGAAATATGTTTAAAGTGTTGTCGACTGTGATTTTTGGATATGATAAAATCAAAAAAGGTCAACTATGACATATAGGGTAAAATCCTAGCGAAAGAGTCAATGATGTAAAGTAAAAGATTATTTTAAAGTGGTGTGTATTTCTGGGGAGTAAAAAGAGCTTCTCGGCAACCTAAGAGGTTTGCAATGCCTTGACTTCTTCCTTAATCGTCACCTGAGATCAAAAGAGAATGTCGTAAGGAGCGCTAGGCGTTTATGCTCTGACGGCTAAGTCAATATTTTGTAAATGGAATTAAGTTTTCTATAAATAATTTGATAGAGCTCTGATCAAAACGAGATAACCTACCTTATTCATCTTTTTACCTCTATTTATAAAGGTTCTTCCTTAGGACCCATCTATCTTAAGCTAATATCATTATTGGATGGCTTTTCGAAAGTCATCATTACTTCGTTTATCCCTTTTACCTCGAGTTTCCTATTTCCTAACGAGCAAATTAAGGGATTTGACAGTTTGTCAGCCATTAGGTGGTTCAAGGGATATCACATTAAATGTGTTGTAGTAGTATATTAATTATAATATTATAAGTAATAAGTGTCGTCAATACTGATGAGGTTCGTAATTAACATTCTTCGACGTATTTATTGCTAATAGAGTGGATAATAAATGCTCACTGATGCATTTATTGTCGATGGGATTACTTTTTAAAACTAATCTATCATCTATGTAGTCGAGAGTTCTCTCGGCTCACATAAGAAAATAAATGTCTATGAAGTTCGTCGAGGGTTTCTCTCTACAAAAAAAGGTGCAAGCCATGGTTTTATATGGAGAAGCTCTAGGTCATGAATTTATTCAATTTAAAGTTGATATAGCGGTTCCTCCGAAAAACACTCACGACAAATGTATATATAGCTAAATAACTTTTATAAATCGACGTTCTTGTTTGTATATAGATAGATTATATGATAATGAATAAATTTGTAAAATAAGTAAAAAAAATAGATATTGTAAGATCGTTAAAGTTACACAAACAAAGAAGATGTCCTAACGGAAAATATGAAGTACTAAGATTCCTTGAGATGAGTTTTTATCGAGTAATATGTTTCTTTGTTCTTAAATGAATAACTTTCATAAATCATTGTTCACGTGTAAATCTAGATGACTCGAATAATAACAAATTATGAAGTACTAAGATTCCTTGAGATGAGTTTTTATCGAGTACTATGTTTCTTTGTTCTTAAATGAATAACTTTCATAAATCATTGTTCACGTGTAAATCTAGATGACTCAAATAATAACAAAATTATGAAGTACTAAGATTCCTTGAGATGAGTTTTTATCGAGTACTATGTTTCTTTGTTCTTAAATGAATAACTTTCATAAATCATTGTTCACGTGTAAATCTAGATGACTCGAATAATAACAAAATTCACGCAACTCATAAAATAAGTGAAAAAGATTATTATAAGATTGTTAACGGTTATACAAACAAAGAAGATCATGTTATAACGTAAAATATGAAGTACTAAGATTTCTTGAGATGAGTTTTTATTAAGTACTATTTGACTTAATAACTTTTATAAATCATTGTTCACGTGTAAATCTAGATGACTCGAATAATGATAAAAACTCACGTAACCCGTAAAATAAGTAAAAAAGAGTATTGTAAGATTGTTAAAGGTTACTTAGACAAACAAGTGAATTAAGAGAATCTAACGAAACATATAAAGTATATTGAGATGAGTTTGTCATTTACGTGCTTTTTTGTTTGGTGTTATGTTGAACTTTGAAAACTCATTGAAAATGTTACAATGACTTAAGTTTAGAGTGTGCATATATGGCTAAATATTTTTTATAAATCATTGTTCACATATACATCTAAATGACTTGAGTGATAACATAATAATATCACTTAAGTCGTAACCAATAAAGAGTAAAAGGATTAATGTAAAATTGTTAATGGTCGTACAAAGACATATCGAAGCATTAAGTTTTATGAAACTTTGAGAGAACTTATTGAAAATATGATGATGACTTAAGTTTAGTGTACATATATATTATGACTTTAACTTTTAATTGTATACCATTTTTCACGTGTAAATTTAAATGACTTAAATAATAATGGAATAATCTAATGTAACACATAAAATAAATAAAAGTATACTATTGCATCAGTGTTAGGAGCTACTAAGATAAACAAAGTCAATAAAGAGAATCTAACAAAAACATGAAGAAGCATTAAAATTCCTTGAGATGAGTTTTTGTCATTTACGTGTTTTTTTGTCTTGGGATATGTTATTAAACTTTGAAAACTTATTGTAAATGTCGTGATATGTGGACACACACAAAATATATATATATATACACACACACACATTAACACCTCAATTAAGATACATTGTAATAAGTTATAAATTTTTTAGATCTCCGTATTAAGAAATTTGCTTTTACATAATAATAAACTAATAATTATCTGTATATTGTAAAAAAATATATGATATATTATATTAAAAGTTTAAGATAAAATAAAATATTTTTTTAAAGTTATTTTGGTCAATAATTTATTTTTTAGAGTTGTTACACATTTTTAAACTTACCGATACATAATAACACCTGCACTAAAGATAGCTAAATCAAAATAATAATTTTTGTAATTACTTCTCTATTAAGTTATAATCTCCTCATAGTAATAAAATTAGTTTGGTTACAATATTATAACTATTGAAAAATTTTACTCTGTATTTATAAATTTTAAGAGTTAAACTGATAAATAAATCAATAAAGAGAATCTAACGAAAGATACGACGCATTAAGATTCCTTATATAGCTAATAAATTTTATAAATTCTTTTACTTTGGATTGTACACTTAAAGATTATTATAAGTCTGTCGGAACTTATCGAGATTAATCACTATATGTGCAGTTTGGATATTTATTTCTATAATCGAGAGACATTTACTTGTACAATACGGAGAGAAAACTTCTCATACATATGAGTAAATGCGGATGGTGAGACTTGAATCTCCACCACTAAGGTAGATAAAAATGTGCATTAATCATTTGAACTATGAGTGAATATATTTTTATGAATTATTGTTCAAGTGTAAATCTATTGATTTGAATGATAACAAAATAATAATCACTGAGATTGTGAGTTTAATTAGGGGTGTACAACGGATCAGATCCATTGGATTTTATAGAATTCAATATCCGATCTAATCCATTTCGATCAGAGAAATTGTAATCTAACATCTAATCCAATTGTAGCTTAGATGCGATCCGATGCAATTGTAATTTAGATTCAATTTGATCCGATCTAATTACTAAAAATTTAAATTCGATCTGATTCGAATGAAAAAAAAAACATTATTTATAGCCTAATTAAACTAAATTATTCTTAATAAATAGACATTAAAACATGCATGAAATTAACAAAATAAAATTGTATTATAAACTCGTCCCAATATCTTATCAAGATAAATTTATAATTGTTAATATCAGAATATATAATCATCAAGTCATTAAAAAAAACGACAAATAGTTGATAATTTTATTTACTATTGAGACAACTTAATGGTACAATAGTTATCTAGTGAAAATCTAAGTAACAACACTCAGCATTTTTATATAAGGTGAAATTCACAAATTATTAAGCGAAAACAATTTATAAAAATGTTCAATATAATTAACAATAATAACTAAAATTATATTATACCTAATTTGAGTCATATCTCATTCTCCGAAACTTTTAAAATTGTTTCTGAAAAAAAACAGAAGATAAAAAGTTGAGAATTTTTGTGATCACTGGTTGCTTATTTCAATAGTATTTGCTTATTAAAATTTTAAGCTAATTCGAAATTTCTTCTTGTTATGAATATGATTTTAACTTTATAATTATGTGAAACTAAAATTTTCAAAATTTGACATAATTAAAAGTTGATTTCTAGTTATTTCTTAAATTGCTCAGCCAATATTGTACATACATAATAACATCAATGTTTTTGGTATTTTGGTACTATTTATCAATATTCTTCAATGAATTTGGATATTATATAGAGCTAGTTGCATCGACTTCTCCTGAGGTTTTGCCAACTACAAGTAGAGTTAACTTTATCGTTTATTAATAAATAACTCCCTAACCCTTAGTAAAATTTGATTAAATATAACAATTGATCAGGGGAAATTTTTGTCAAAAACTCAAAAGTTGACTAATAAAAGGGAAGTTCTTTGTCAAAAACCCCAAAAGTTACCTAACGGGAGGGAAAATCTTTATCAATAAATTTAAAAGTTGACTCCGTCTATAATTAAATAAACTTTAAAGGAGATAAACATTATTTACTCTATTATATATACATGAGTTCGAATTTAATGGGCCAAACAATTCCACAAAATAAAACTTAAAAAAGTTCCAACTACCAAAAACAGAATATACAAGACTAATAGGTAAAAGAACCAACCACCACCAAAGCCATATATTTTTGTCAAAAAAAAAAAAAACTGAGATCTTATTTACGTTGTTATGGGCCGGGCCCAAAAAGCCCAACAAATGAAGTCTAAAACATTTTCTCTTTTTTAATTCCAAGTTCCAACTACCAAAACAAACTGATACTGGTAACTAAAAAACAACTCCCATGTCCACCTCGACCGCCGACGACGCCGCCGAACGACCACCACCCCGGCGGCCGCCGTCGCCTCCACCAGCTTTGATCCCAACACTCCCGGACGACGTCGCCATAAACTGCCTGGCTCGAATTCCGCGGTCCCACTACCCGATTCTCTCTCTGGTCTCCAAACCGATCCGGTCCCTCTTGTCGTCGTCTCTCCTGTACACCACTCGTTCTCTGCTCAGCTGCGACCAGCACTTCCTCTATATCTGCCTCCGCTTCCCCACCAACCCTTCCCTGCTCTTCTTCACACTCCACCATACCCCAAACCGAACCACCACCCGCCACCACATCCTCGTCCCGGTCCCGCCGATCCCCTCCTCGCCGCCGTCGGTAATCGGCCCCGCCTTCGCCGTCGTGGGTCACAGGATCTACGTACTCGGGGGCTCCGTCAACGACGTGCCCTCCTCGCACGTGTGGGCCCTCGACTGCAGGGTCCACGCGTGGCAGCAGGCGCCGAGCATGCGCGTCGGCCGGGAGTTCCCGGCTGCCGGGGTGGTCGGCGGCAGAATCTACGTCATCGGAGGTTGCTTGGTGGACACGTGGGCCCGGTCCAGAAACTGGGCAGAGGTTTTCGACCCGAAAACTGGGTCTTGGAACGCGGTTTCGAGCCAGATCGAAATCCGCGAAAAGTGGATGCACGCAAGTGCTGTCATTGATGATACAGTGTATGCAATGGCCGATAGAGGTGGCGTGAAGTACGACCCGAAAAACCTTAGTTGGGAGAGTGTAGAGAATGAAGTTGATATGGGGTGGAGAGGCAGAGGTTGTGTAGTTGACGGAGTGTTGTATTGCTATGATTATTTGGGGAAGATTCGGGGATTCGATAAGAACAGAGGAGAGTGGACGGAGCTGAGAGGAGTGGAGGGTCTGCCGCGGTTTTTGTGTGGGGCGACCATGACAAGTTTGGGAGGGAAGTTGGTGGTGGTTTGGGAGGAGAATGGAGGGAGTAGGAAGGAAATGGGGATCCGGTGTGCGGAGATTGCTGTGGAGAGGGGCGGGGATGGGGAGTTGTGGGGGAAGATTGTGTGGTCGGACGTGGTTCTTTCTGTTCCTAAGGGATCGTCCATTGTGCATTGTATGGCAGTTACATTGTGAAAGTTTGAGGAGTTTATCGGCTTGGGTATGTTTCTCCAGATTCTTGTTTGTTTGATTGATTTACTTGCATTTTGTAGTTGAAACTTAGTGTAATGTGGGATGTTGACTCGCATTGAATATGAGCTACTTGTCAAATGATTGAATTGAACTGGTTTAGAATGCATTATAGGAACTTTGAAAAGAATTTGTGTTAAACAGGAGAATGAGGATGTTGTGTTAAAGGTCACGAATTAGGAATGCGGATGATTGCAGAACTAACAACTTCAACAGTTCAACTAAGTCTTTTAGAAGTTAATTTCACTTGTACTAATGCACTGGAATGTCAGGATCCCTCATATTATCTGAATTCAGAATACTCAATGAGTATGGTGAAGATTATTAGATTGTTCTGCAAAGCTATGAAAATTCCCTATGGAGCATGATGGAATACTGCGAGTGATTTTGAGTTCAAATTTAGAGTTCAAAATATAATTTAAGATCAAAATATGTGTCTCAGCTGATAGCTTATGCATGCGGATCGCGAGTTTGGACTTCGTAGTTTTAGTTTACAAATGAGCAAATGCGGTTTACAATAACTCTTTTGTTGAGTCTTACACCTCAAGTAGTGTGGTCACCAGCCCTTTAAAAGGGTATGCTTTGTTGGACATATCGTTAAGTTAAAATTATGAATGTTTCGATTGTAATGCTTTCGCCTAATGGGAGTGCTTATGAAAAATAAAAATGAATACCGGGTCTATTCTCATGTCTCTCTTAGCAAATACAATCATAGGATACACTTCGATCTTTTAGTTTGGGATTTATTATAACATGGAATACCACCTCCTTCTAATATGATTTGAGAATTACCTAGTAACTTGTCCATAACTGTCTTACTAAATGTTCATAATTTTCATAAAATTTGTTGAGGGAACAATTATGATACTGAAGCCGAATTCTTTTACTTGGTATTATTTTCACGCGGGTGGTAACAGTTTTCAGTATGGTTTGATTGGTAATATCTTTTCTGTATCTTGTCTTAATGCTATTCACTACCAATTACATGAATTCAGTACAGCATTGTCCTAGTGCTGAATTCTACTTTAAGAGAATGATGTTCAAATATCATAGAGCTGTGTCTTTTCCAGCCATTTTTTATGATTCTAACCAGCTGATTTTGTAAAGTCCCTGTTTTTTAATACAATGAGCAAGACTGAAAAGTACCGAACAATAGCATTTAAAGCGCTGGTAACCTACCTCTTCACGTGCAAGACTAACAAGCTTGTCATGTGTCAAGCCCAAACACAAACATGTAACTAGTTCTGATAACATATAACAAATTCAAAGCAAGTTACGTGGGGTGACTTAAACCCGGGCACTTGGCACTCCTACAATTATTTGTTATTGGGCATGCGTTGTAAACACTATCAAATTAGAACACTATTAGTGCCACCTCAATTGAGTGGATTATATGATGCATGGTAGATTCTCCCAATTTTTCATTGTTGAAAGCAGATTCATGCTACTTGTATATTATATATTTTGTCTTCCAAATTGTCAATTTTGAACTTCTATTTCCAGTCTTTTTCACCTTATATATGACTCGCTGCCTTTCCTTTTGTTAGCCAGATGAGACAAACTGAGCCCAGTATCATTGTATAAACTATGAAGCTGTCATCTGCTCAAGTCTGTTGCTACAATCTCACAAAGGTGTTATAAAGAAAGCTCCCTCGGTTTCAGGTCAGGTGTTACTTTCAACACCATTAATAAAATGAAAACTGGAGTAGTTGACATCAAATTGTATATTCTTGTGTGCTTCTTGTATATAGTTTACACTCTGTATATAGATCATGTAATTAGTATTATCTTCACAAATTTGGACAGGTCCAGATCATATGAGTTAACACTTGTTTTGCTTGTAATCATACTTTTATTTTTTATGAATTGTTGCTATTTTCTGCTTCAATACAATCTACATGTGTAAATTCTTTTGAATCAATCTGGGCGAGATTTAAATCTAATGCCTCTTACGCAATTGGTAGACTTTTAACAAGCGTAATTTTACAATGAATAATGCTAAATTGTCTAAATATTTTATTCAAATTCATGCTTGAGCAATGTGGTATATGCATAATTTATAATTAACACATCATTTATCAAAATTATAGCATTTACCGAGATAATAGCATTTGATTAAGAAGACAATTAATAATGATTGCTAGCATGTAACCATACAGGTTACTATATAAACATAGTCAATAATAAAAAGCTGGAAACAAACTTTATTTTCATTATTGAAATCAATTACAACTTCACTTCATTTCAGACAAGCTTATTATTTGTTAAGAGTAACATCAATATACATAAATAAAAGCCTGATACAACAATTCAGCCAGCTGCCGTATAGATGACTGAAAATCTCATCGTTCTTTAATCTACAGACGACCGTACATTGAAAGCATCTCTCTCAGTTTCGCTGCCTGTGTCTCCAATCGACTAAAACTCATGGAACTAGGTAACCTCCAACTCCAGTTTCCGAACTGTGTTAATAATGACATTGCAGAAGAAGCATTACATTAAATCTTCGTTACGTAAAATTTTAGATTGGTTTGATCCTCCAAGGCCCTCGGAAGAACCAATCACTCATTTATTTGCATTTGCATATATGAATTACCTGAGTTGCGGGAATGTTCATCCGGGCAGAATTTCCGAGCCCAAGGATATCTTGCATTGGTATGATTGCAGTTTGGGCAACCGAAGATAAAGCAGCCTGGATCAGTGCCCAGGGGATATCAGTTTCTTCCGTAATCGAAAGATACTTCAGTACCTGAGACAACAATCACATTGTAATGAATTACAAGCAAAATGACCTTGTTAAATGTATCCGAAATTTTGCATGTTAAGTCGAGATTTGAATAATCACAAAGAAAAAGTAAAGACTCACATTAGATTTCTCTTCGTGCTTCAAGGAGTCCCACCAACCTCGGATCTAAAATATCACGAGATAGACAATTAGCAACGAAGTTAACAGTCCGAAAGAGATTATTTAGGTCAAAATCAAGAAATTGGAACAATTGCGTTCCCTGTCTCATAAACTAAAAACTTTCAGCTTAACTAAAATTAAGCGATATATCATATTGGAACAAAGGTCTGTGTCATTGGAGCACTTTTTTATTGCTCTTTATACAGATAAGAAAACCAGGAAAAAGATGGAATATGTCCAGGAAATGAAGGATCTTTACCGTGTCATTATCGTGAGTGCCAGTGTAAACAACTTGACTGCACTCATGGTTGTGAGGCAAATGAGGGTTTTCCGCATCGCTTCCAAAACCTAGACCAAGAAAATACAATGGCATATCACCATGCAAACTTCAAATTATCAGCTAACAAAGACAATTTGAAAAATATCGGTACTGAACTCGATCAAAAACACTTATTACCAAACTGGAGAACCGCCATTCCTGGTGCCCCAATAGATTTCCTCAATTGTACTACATCCTCAGTGATAACTCCCTGTGACGTGACAATAAAAGGATGAGAACACAGCAGGCTAGCAGCAGAAGCAAATTAATGGACGGGTGAACAAGATTCTAGAGATAAGCTCCCCAATGAAATCCATAGAAAATCTATTTGATAAAGAGAAACAATAAAATATCTAAAACTAGAAGGTTATATGTATTCATCCATGATGAAGATACGAAGTTATTGTAAGACAGTGAAGAAGAAGAACATCCTACAAAATGATAAAGTGATGAAACCAAAATGTGACAGGATGAGTAAACCAGAACCAAGAAAATATGTTTCTGTAATTAATTAGTTTATCAACTGATGGTGCATGGCCATTTACATAGCATGGGTTAATCAATATTTTCAGTCTCTCACTAAGTTTCGACTACCAGAACCATGCAAATGATAGAGCAACTAGTACCTTTATTATATATCAATGGCACAACTCATGTGTTCCAGAATTAGGATGAAGCAACACAATTGGCAGGCAGCAAATGAAATTAACTATCAAAATATTTCCTGATTAATGTACACCCTGTAAGCCTAGCATTGATGCACAAGACCCGTAGTGGTCAATGCGTACAATTCAAATCCCGTTATTCGTTTTTGTAACAAAATCCATTGATTAGGTATTAAATAAAGGTAAGCAAGAATATTGAATAATTTTACGCTCCTTGGCAAGCCAGCACATTTTTCATTAATATCCTCAATAGACTTGAAATCCCCTTCTACCACCACCAAATGAAATGGGAAGAAAACTTATAGATATGCAGGTGGAAAGTCACTTAGAAACAAATCATGTGAAGGACCACAAAATAAACACCAATCTCATGTGTCCATAATTCCAGGGTTCTAGTAGTTGTTTGCCGTTAAAATGATTCCACCGCAACTAAAGTATTTTGTGGCAAGGCAAATCAGGAGAAGAATCGAGTTAATTGTTACTAGCTGATAGAACATACCAAATCTTCTGCTATTATATTGATATTTCCAACAGCTCTGGAGATGGCATCAAACAAGGATTTTCCAGGTCCCACCTACTGTCATCAAAGTAATATCTAAGATTGATAATGTGATAATTCAGGAAATTTATAACTTGATCTGACTTACAGAAACCTAACCTTCCATCGTCCAACCATGGCAACTTTTGCTTCTGCACAATTAGGTAATATATTAGTTTATGCAGCACATCAATGCAACATATAAATACAACAAGCGTTAGTTCTTCTGCCCAATTGAAAATCATCTCCTCACCAGATGGAACAGCCCAAAAGCCAGCAAATCCTCTAAAATGGTCAATCCTGAATTCGTCAAATAAATCCTGTGCTCGTCGTATGCGGCGAACCCACCAGGAAAATCCATCATTCTCCATGGCTTTCCAATCATACAGAGGGCTTTTAAGTCAAATATGAAGTTAATCAGTAAGCTGGCAAATACTGCAAACCGGAATATTGTCAAGTGCAGATTATGAAAAATTTTGGATGTAAAATGATCAAGGTAGAATCATCCTAATATCATACACTGTTCGCATCTAACATGTCCTGTGCATTCAGCGGACCCAGCAACTGACTTTTATTTTTGAACAGCCACAAAAATGTGAATTAAAATACAGATACATAAGAGCACATTATTTTGAAGAAATTAAATACATAGATTTTTTTAAAAAAAGCACTTCTTATTAGGAAGGAAACAAGTACTATATCAAACATAATTTGAATAATCAGATGTGTTTTTGTTCGTTTGCATAGTAAATAAGTCCAAACCTGTCCCATAGCTGACCAGTTTCACTGAAGGCATCGGGGGGGACACCACTAACTAAGATAGGGAAACCATTCCTGTTCTGCTTGATAAAATCAAAATTAGCAACTGGCACTGATGACATGAATGCCAGTATATGATGATCGGATAATTAAAACCTTCCACACAAATATTGAGGGCTACTCACCAGCCAAAAATGCTTTTTATTAGCCCAAACATCTGCACTATGAAAACCTACATAAATAGGCATGTCTCCCATTATACTGATTCCCTTCATTTGTGCATAGTTGCGAACTTTTTGCCACTGCCTTTGGAATAAAAATTGTTGGGCCATAAATAGCTCAATCTGTACAAGTGAAAGCAAGAGCAGGCTATTAAGGGCTTCTAACATCAAATAAATGTTATGAGAAACTATGATACAGAAAGATGACCAAAAGTGTGCTCAGTTCTTACAAAATCCCTTTTACATTGGTAAATATCTTCCAAGGCTGCAAGATGGCGATTTTTTAAAGGTTCGGGCCAAAAGTACCAACTGAAGGTGTTTAAAGTGTTGTCAATGGCAGCAAAATAAGCTGCATCCTCAAGCCAGCCTACGAAATAGAGGAAAACAATTCCATTTAGTTCCACAAGAAACACCTGTAGCAAATGAGATGAAGGCAACTATATCCAAAGCCAATTCCAACTAAACAATATATTTTACTTTCTGGGCATATGAAGGAATTTTAATTTGGTATCTTTAACAATAGAAGTGCAAGTACATGAAATAATGAAAAGTAGATTCTACACACATGAAAAGGACAAAACTATTTGAAATATATAAAATTCCTCACTCGATATATTGGGGTCTCTGCGGAAATCTTCGAACTGACGTTTGAGTTCCCCATCACTCCGGATTAGCCTCTCTGCAGCCTAAGAGAGGACTATTATAAGATTAAAGTTGGTGTAAGAACAGAAAAAGTGGATGGTAATATAAAGAAATGCTATTGCAGCATGACAATCTAAGGCTCATGGAACCAGGTGCAAACTACCTTTTTGTTATTTATCTTCTTCTTTTTTTTTCTTTTTTTTCCTTTGACGCTTGTTCTTCATAATTTAATATGACATAAGTTTATCTTAAGAAATGGCAGAGAAAAAGCCATGAAACCCAAGAGGTAATGATAACATATGGACTTGGTACCTTTGATATACTTATAAAAGAAATTTTATCAAAAATATTTAACATCTAGTTATCCATTTTTAGTTACATCCTGCATTAAGCTGCTGACTCTTTATGATTATAATATTCCAGGTCATAAGAATTTTTTTCCTAACTACGATTCTATTGTCTAGTAAATCTTATTAGTCAAACAAAAAGGCCACGCAAGACTACATTAGATCACAAGTATAATATGGGATATTCAAGCTTTACGACCTTTTCTTTGCTCACATAGTTATCTTCGATTGTATTTTAGATATTATAACTGAACATTCAACGGATAATTAGTTCATCATCAGCAAGCCGCTAGTTTATTAAACCATGTTCAAACCTAATAAACCCAAAAACTAAAACAAAAAACAAGAAAAGAGTCAAAGACAAAGAAACAAAAGCCTCTCCCTTCATTTTACCTTACTTATCAACGGATCCTTTAAGTCAGCAACAACTGAGAAGTTTACACGCTCGGCATCACTACAAGTACGAAACCGTAGTAAGAAGACAAATGCATAGAACAAGGAACATGCAATGGAGTCAACAATTGCAAACTCGGTTATCAAAATTGCTCACATTGGTTGTGGAAGCTCATCTTTGGCTAACAAACCATCATTAACAAGCTCTTCAAGAGAAATCAAGAGTGTGTTACCACAATTGGCATCCTGAAAGCATTTGCTAGGGACTTTTACTCTCAATAACATAATACAACACGAACAATAACTCCAATAACACGAAATAAACTCAATTTAGATCAATCATGCTCTATGACGTATCATTAAATAAAATTTGAAATCTAAAAATGAATCTCCTGAACTAGTCAATACCTACTTCAAATTACGAATTATGCTCTATCTAAAACAGTTAAGTTCAAAACGGAAAATTAATCGGAAAGAAAGATCACCTGGCCCGAGTAGGGTGATCCCTCTTCATTGCCCTTCCTTCCTGGAGGAACAAGAGGCAGTACCTGCAAAATTGCACACCCATCATACTGTACTTTCAACTCACTAGTTTTAAAACCAAAAAAAAAAAAACAAACATTTTTATCACAAATTTTGACAAAACTTGTTTTCAACAACATTTTCTTTTTCTTGTTTTTCTTTTTAGGTGCCAAAAACAAAAACAAAAAACAAAAAACAAAAAAAACAATGGCATTTAAATAAACACAATTGAAAAGTGACCGACCAACCTGCCAAAGAGAGCAACCGGAGTCATGAAGCCAGTCGATGAACCGGAACGCCTGGTCGCCGAGATCTCCGATACCGTAGGGACCATGAAACGACGTCGGGTGGAGCAAAACGCCGGCTCTCCTGCGATCCTTGGGATGGCGCTTGGGGAACCAGTCGCCGTAGTCGAGCGGCAAGTCGTCGCCAACGACGACGGAGGAGGCAGCGTCAACGGCAAAGTTGGTTTGCAGAGAGCAGAAGAAGGGAGCGGTGGCTCTGGCATTGAAGCGAGCAGACGAGAAGAGAACAGGAGAGGGTTTGGGAGAGAGAGTGGAGGAGGATGAGGAGGGAAGGAGCGAGAAAGAGTTGAGGACAGCCATCGATTTTTACATGAACAGAACGGAGAGAGAGAGAGAGAGAGATTGAAATGCGAGCGAGAGAAGTGTTGATGGTGAAGAAGAAGACGAAGAAGAAGAAGAAGAGTTAACTAATAATAATTGAGAAATAAATTATTATTTTTTTAACGATTAGAATTAATTCGGAATTCACTCAAACTCTACTAAGAAATAAAGTTTTTGGATTTGTATATGATTAAGGATGATTAGATCAGAATTTGACATTTGGACCGATGGATACATTTGAACATTTTCGAGATCCATCTAATTACTATTTAGTTTGGAAATTTTTCATTTTGCTTCCTAAGTATTAATTTTTTTATTATTTTTTAATAATATTTGTGTTTTTAATTTACATAATTCTTAAATTATTAGAAATACATCAATTTAGTTTTTTTATTAAAATTATATTAGTTAGATTTAACAGTGTGATGCCTATTTTAGTTTTAAGATATGTTAATATAAACATATTCATTTGTAGTAAAGTGGTTAGTGCACTTCCCTCTCATCTTAGTGGTGTTGTGGAAATAGATATTAAAAAGGTATTTAAACTTGATAAATAAATTATTTTAATTTTCAGTTAGTTATTATTTTAAAAAAAATTATTTGTTTTGTTTAATTTTAATTAATAATTTTATATTTTAATATTTAATTGGTTTTTTTTTTTGAAGAAATATTTA
This sequence comes from Xanthoceras sorbifolium, assembly GCA_003430845.1. Taxonomy (NCBI): domain Eukaryota; kingdom Viridiplantae; phylum Streptophyta; class Magnoliopsida; order Sapindales; family Sapindaceae; genus Xanthoceras; species Xanthoceras sorbifolium. The sequence goes on along the minus strand of CM010609.1, from coordinate 3,374,026 downwards.
ATTGGTTAAGTAGTTAGTTTTAATTTTTTTTTTTTATCTTTTTATAGTATTATTGAGGAATTTTTTTTTTAGTATTTTATTGAAAAAAAATAAAATTATATAGTAGGTAGAGTTGAAATTTTTTAATCAAGTAGAAGGTAAATAAGTCTTTTAATATTAAATATTTCATTATTAAAGGTAAAACAATTAAATTTTACCGTTAAAATTTTAATTAAATGGATCAAATTAATAGATTTTTAATACTTTTCAAAAATAAAATTTTAATAATTTAGGAGCTACGAGAATAAAAATGTAAATATTATTAAAAAATTAATTAATTGAGGACCAAAGTAAAATTTTCCTATTTAGTTTCGAATTAAATCCAAAAAATTAGTACTTTTTTGACTGACCTTACTTTACTTATCAATGAAATTGTGAAATTAAATTCTCTCTTATTTTAATTTTTTTTAAAAATTTATAATAAATCAAATAAAACAAAATAAAATTAATGTACCTTTTAAGATATGTGTAGTTGCTATCATAGGCCATTGCCCGTACCATCCCCCAAATCCACCTCCGGTGTGTAAAAATATCAAAGGTTAAAAAAATGAAAATTCTAAAAAAAATAATAAAATTCACTACTTATATAGAAAATATATGGTCATTGATATATTTTAAATAGGGCAATTGTACAAATTTATCTTGAGTTTTGGTAGTATTTGCACCCAAGTATGTCTTAATTGCACTTAAGTACTCTATTGACCGTAAACTAACAGTTGACCACAATTAGGATTTAACCATGAAAGGGGAATTTGATCCCTTTACATTTGGATTATCCAATCATAATCTGCCACCTTACACCATAATATTTTTAATTATATAAAAAAATTATTTTAATAATATAAAAAATATATAAAATAATTTTAAATTAAAAAAAACTCCACCGCCAATGGAGTCTCCACTGGCGATTAAGGATCTTCTCCATCTTAACGGAGCGATCTGCTCCTTTACTGTGGAGGGATTGCTCCATCAGATCTAATGGAGCTCATCAAATTTGATTGAGCTCCACTAGATATGATGAAGCTCTATCAGATTTAATGGTTCAGATCTGTTGGACTGATTTTTTTTAAAAAAAATTAAATTTTTTATTTTTAATTAATCAATTAAATTGTAAAAATAATTTATAAGGACAAAATGGATATTTTATGTTTTTCATTAAAGTTAACCCTGATTAACCGTTAGTTAACTGTCAACATAGTACTTGAGTATAATTATCATATATTTAAATGCTAGGTGCAATATTACTAAAACTCAAGATAAGTTTGCGCAACTTTCTCTTATAAATATGAATTTCCCCTTTTAAAGAACCGAATCATATAAAATATAATAATATCTTACATTTTAACTCATATAAATGGCAATTCAATTCATATGACATATGATAAATAGAATAAATTATTATTAATATGTATTCATTTAATAACTGATATATCACATGTTAGGGTACAAAGTAAGATATAGAGTTGAGATACTTAGTATTAATGAAATTTAATGTGTTCACACATCATTTAGGTAGCAGGATTGGACTATTTTCTCATGTTTGGGGCTGCTTGTGATTAGACAGTCCATATAACATCCCAATTTTTGAAGAAGAAATAATTAAATAGGAATCGTGATAGTTTAACGAAAATTACCTTTACTAGAAAATAATAAAAAGAATTATAAGTAATATTAGAATTATATTTGGTATTAAATAAATATATAAATTAAACAGTTATTGAGAATAAATAAGAAGGGAAATATTATTATAAGAATTCTCATTAGTGTTGGTTTCCTAATTGGGAACTAAAGTTTAGGGAGTTAATATATAAGAGCATTTTATGATAGATGTGCCTCCCATAAAAAAGAAAAAGAAAATAATAATTATAATAACTAAATAGCCGATCGTTTTCTTCTCATTCCATCCATTAATCCGAAGTGTAATCGTAGAGCGATAAGAAATCAAGGTTAGTTGAGGGGTTTCCATTGCCGGTAGTTTTTATTTTCTATTGCTTAATTAATGTAAGTTTTATTTTGATTGTTTATCGAATTGTATTTTAATGGAAAACGATTTGTTGATGATAATAGAGACCTTAGGATGGATTTAATGTGATAGTGGTTGGTTAATTGAATTGTTATGTATTTTTGAAGTAAGATAGGTTATGCTGAAATTTTCGTTTTTCTAAAAAACAGTAAGGTTCCGAAAATATTTTGGGATGGTTATTCAATTCGGAAACTTTTGTAAATTTTTTGTAGAAAGGTCAATGTATCTACTGTTACCATGTAAATTTTCATGATGTTTTGGTGAGTATAAAAATATATTTAATTCTTTGAGTAGTCAGGGATCAGTTGTAGACTTTACTGGACAGTTTCGCAAAATCGGAAAGGAATGAATGTTTTTATATGTTAATGATCATGGAATACTCTTAACATTTTACTGTACTATATTTTATATGTCTAGGTTGGCTCTGTAAAATTATACAAAGTTTGGAGATGTATTATAATTAATTAAAAATAGCTAAATAGAATATGGTCAGTATTGAAAGTTAGACAAGTTTTAAGTTTAATCCTAGTGAAGTTATTTAGTCCAATTGAAATTGTTGCGGTGATGAAGTTATGACAATATTGTGATTTGTACCTTGTATAGGTTTAGGTGACTCTTGAAGTTATACAATTGTGTTAATTCTTACTTGTTCGAGGTAAGTAAATTCATCCATGGGAATGCTTATATTTTGTATTATGAAATTATATGATTTTGAAAAGTTATTAATTTGTACCTTATAATATGTATTAAATTTTTAATAAAATTATATTAGTAAGAAAACTATTTAAAGTGTTTTTGAACTAACTAGTTTTAGTATTATATAAATAAATGTTTATTTATAAACGTCCGAGATTTATGGAAAATATAAAAATTTGTAAAACTATTTTGATAATTAATAGCTTATTTTTATAAAACTTATTTTCTAAGTCGATGGACCGATATCTATATAACGTTATTGTGATGTACTCATTTGATTTTATTTGAATTTGTAAAAATGGTTTTGGATCATTGTCCGTAGTTTCTAACTCTGATATGACCGCATCACACGGGTATATGTGACACTCTGATATGACCGCGTCACACGGGTATATGTGACACTCTAATGTGACCGTGTTATACAAGTATATGTAACACTCTGATATGACCGCGTCACACGGGTAATTGTGATACTCTGATATGACCGCGTCACACGGGTATATGTAACACTCTGATATGACAATATTACACGGGTATATGTAATACTCTGATATGACCGCATTACACAGGTATATGTAACACTCTGATATGACCGCGTCACACGGGTAACTATGATACTCTGATATGACCGCGTCACACGGGTATATGTAACACTCTGATATGACCGCGTTACATGGGTATATGTAATACTCTTATGACCGCATCACACGGGTAATTGTGACACTCTGTTATGATACTATAGGACATGAGCAAATTAATTATTTTGATTTTGTATTTAATGTTTTTATAATTTTGTAATGTTTATGAACTGAGTTATATATTATCAAAGTTTATGTACAAAGTTTTTGATTTTAACACCATAAAGTATTGTTATAAGTTTTGAAATGATATGTTAAGTATTATGATTGTAACTCTTTCGATATTAAAACTATGCATGAACTTACTTACCGAGTTGACGGCTCACCCCTCGTTATCACCATTTTTGCAGAGTAGAACCAGGTATATAGATGGGTTATTAGTATCTGGGAGATTGCTTCAGTAGAAGGTTCATCATTAGAGCTTTAGTTTCCATACTTATTTTATTGAAAGATATTTATGTTAGGTTTCATTTGGTGGAGATACATTTGTAAGGATCGAGCTTTGTTTAAATTGTTTCATTTTAAATGTTGAACTCTTGGAAATGTTATTTGGAGATTTTCTTGATTTTTAGTAAGTAATTTATTTCATACAAAGTTTTAAATCAATTTATATGTAAGTTTGAGGATTTAGACTGAGTAGCATCTCAGTTCGTGTATATCGAATTTGGGATGTTACAGTCCAATCCAAACAGTCCGGTCCAATCCTGTTTACCGCAAGACTATTTAGTTATGCCGCAAACATAAGAGTAGTTTCCCCATAATTAATTGTTTATTATTAAAGTAGGACTCCAACCTTCCTCACTAAGACGAAAGAAGAGTTGCACAATCAACAAATTAATAAGTTAAGATATAAGTTGGAATACCTAGTATTGCGATAACATTTAAACATGCTGGCCCCAATCACTTAAATGAACCCTAATCTTTATAAATCAAATATTTGATATGTACAATTTATTTTGCAGAATATGATCTCAATATGTGTAAAGTTCAATCGTTTTTATTAATTGTTGACTGTAAAAATTGGGTTAGGGGAGTCAACGATAGTTAGCCGTGCCACGTAGGATAACTAAGTAGTTGACAATTAGAAGTTATTAAGTATTCTGGTTTATAGTGTTTGGAGTAGAGTTCTCGGTGAAGTAAGAACTCAAAGGTTGTGGTCACCTGAGAATAATATTTGAAAACAAAAGGAGATATCAAATTAAAGCGGTCGGAGGGGGGGTTTTGTAATAGCCAAAATCTGTCAGGCTCAAAAACAAGATAAGTAAGGTCCAGCTCGAGACTTGATTCATTCACAAATTGGCCCTAGGCCTAATCACACTGCATGATTTGGCCCAAAACCATGAGAAGCCTTCTGCATGACCCAAATTCGCTAACAAGTGACGTGGACTACGCAAAGCCCATGTTGCTCGACACACCAAGGGACCCAGTGTCGCTCGATACTAAGCCTCATGTCGAGCTTTCACGCAGCACAAACCAACACCATGCACCAGTGGTCGCTCGACACTGGTGCCCTATATCGCTGGACATATCGGCCTTAGACGACTCACCCACCTTATGACTACCCGACCCATGGTCCATTCATGGACCTCCAGATCCACGACCTGACCCATCAGACTTCAAATTTGAAGTCTGACGAACCAAGTCAAGGAGACAGTCAGATCCTTCTTGATTTGGGCCTATTGTTTAGGGATATGATACACTCCCCCCAACGGGTGGATCACCTCCTATAAATGAAGGACTCACTCTCAAAAGAGTCCCCTATGCGTAATCTTACTCTCTGAGAATTAATAACTGAACAAATCAAACTTCGAAACTTAATCTCCGGCGAACTTCAGTCACTTCCGGCCATCTCCCGATCACGAATCCGGTTCATTATTCTACCCCATCATCTGTCACGAAGGTCCCAATCCTTCAACTTAAAGGAGTATTTCTCGGCTTTATTTTTATTTGATTGATTTCATTTACTATAAATCGCTAACTTGACAGTCGGAGTGACTTTAGCCGACACCACCCATGTGTTCCAAATGTCTTACGGGTCACGTGTGTTCTATTTTTACAAGTTGTAGTGCCTCACACTTCCCCAGTAATTTTCGAGGTCTACAGGTTTCAAAACTTGATGATCGAATTAAAGGCGTGCAATGGCCACACTTTGAAGAGACCGTTCGATTTTTAACCGAAAGGCGTTCTCGTCACCAAGTTTTAAGGAGATAGTTTAAGAACTCATCTCGAACTTAATTTTTGACTGAAGGGTGTCATCGCCACCAGGTTTTAAGGAGATAATTTACAAACTATCTCGAATTTAATTTTAAATTGAAGGGTGTTCTTGCCACCAAATTTTAAGGAGATAGTTTAAGAGCTCATACCGATCTCTCTATATTTTCAGATATTATTCTCAGTTAATCACAACCTTCGAGCTCTCACTTCACCGAGAGTTCTACTCCAAACACTATAAAACAGAATACTTAATAGCTTATAGCTGCCGACTACTCAGTTATCCTACATTGTACGGATGATTATCGTTGACTCCCCTAATTCAATTTTCACAGTTAACATTAATTAAATTTGTTATTTTTTTTAAACTATTACAATTAATTCGGCGTTTGGGAGGGAAGAATATGACTGAATCTACTATCTCAATAGTGTAAGTATAGGGAAATACAATCCAATCTTATCATTAATTGAATTTGTTTGTAGTCACACAAACGGAGAATATATTTTTCCATAATTTAAACTTTTATTAAAGAATTTTATTGATGAACAATTTAAAATAAAAAATAAAAAAGATTAGATCTTGATACTATATCTATATTTTATGGTAATTAGACATGGCCCCGGTTCGGTTCGAACCGGGCGGTTCGAACCGAACCGGCGGTTTTGAACCGGAACCTTAGGTTCCGGTTCAAAACCGGTTCAAGAACCGGGATCCGGAACCGGGACAGTCGGTCCCGGTTCCGGTTTCCTAAAAAAAATAACCGGAACCGCCGGTTTGGAACCGGCGGTTCACGGAACCGCCCGGTTCGGGCGGTTCCGGTTCGGTTCCCTTTTTTTTTAAAAAAAAAAAATTAATTTTTTACTAATATATATATATATATAAACAAATATATATATATATATATATATATAAACATATATGTATATATATGTATACTAATATATATCCCAACATATATGTATATATATATCCTAAATCCTAATATATATATGTATACTAATATATATATATATATATATATATATAATATATCCCAACACTGTTGGGCCATATAATAATTTATAATAAATATGAGTAAATGGCCCAATACTATTTTTGGGCCATATATCACTTAAATCATAACCCAACAAATACTCATCCCTTTTATAAGCACTCAACTTCCTACACTTCTCTTTTTTTTTCAATGTGGGACTACTTATAAGTACTCAACTTCCTACACTACAATTTTCTTTTCAATGTGGGACTACTTACTATCATTTTATATAAAACTTCATCTCCTACACTTCTCTTTTACTTTCAATGTGGGACTAGTGTAGACCATTTTTGACTATATTCTCAAATCTCACATTGAAAGTGCACAAGACTTGAACCATCTTTACTTATCTATATATATAACCAATCCCACATTGAAAGTGAATATATTTTGAAACTACCTTTGCATATATATATATATATATATGTACACACTTCTAAAGTTTTAATTGTCCATCCACAATAATTTATTACCTTTGGTTTATTCATTAGTTTAATTTTTTTAACTTTTTATTAAATTTTTTTCATTTTTTAATTTGAAAAAAAAAATTCAAAATTTTTTTTTATTTGGGCCGGTTCCGGTTTTGGAACCGGCGGTTCAACCGACGGTTGAACCGTCGATTCCAAAAGAACCGGAACCGGCAGTTCCCCCCCGGTTCCAACCGGAACCTCCCCGATCCCGGTTCCGGTTACACAAAAAAAGGAACCGGAACCGGCAGTTTCGGAACCGGAACCGGCGGTTTCGGAACCGGAACCGCCGATTCGGTTCCAATGGCCATGTCTAATGGTAATACACACACATCACGATGCCCAAGTAAAGCCAAGATCATTAATTCTTACTTTCTTCCCAATCAAACGCGACGAGTCAATGCCTCGAAGACCGTTTTTTGTTTTTAATGAAGATTTAAATTTAGAATTTCAACTTTATTAGTAAATGTAATTATCATTAAATTGTATTTATAACCGCTCAAAGACTTTAATCTTATACAATATAACTGTTTTTTTTAATTTTATTATAAGTCATACTGAATGAACATCTTTTACTATCAAATCACATTAAAAGAAAAAATGAGCACGGAAGATGGATATTGACAATTCAAGAAACTAGCAACATTGACGGTGTTGGAGCCAAGTACCATTATTGAAATAACAACACTATATGCATTATATACAAGCCATGAAATATCATACATAGTGAGAGACACTTGGACTTGGACACTAGATAGAGTGCTTTCTCATGCTACACTATTCATAAACTTTCAATAAAGGTGAGGTCCACAAAATTTCTCACCACACCATTATGCAATATGATTCACAACAATCACAATAACTTTTGGAGAATATATATGACTTCACTTTGTGAATCAAAGAATTCAAAGAGTCAACACACGTGCTCTTTTGTTGTATGTAATTAGCTCTCATGTTAATCGTTGGTCATCAAGAAAAGCTCATCTTATGTGTGTCTTCATGTGATAAATAAATCTAATATTTTGAGTAGTAATTGGAATTGTTTTGAGTTGTCATCGACGATTGTGGACAATTTAGACACCAGTTCTCCACCTTAAGTCTCTCAGACTGAAACAATAAAAAAATAAAACAAAACAAAATCATTATTTAGATAACACAGAATCATCTATAAAACTAATTTTCAACTCGAATTTTTCAAATTTGTATTCAGATATATATATATATATATATATATATATATATATATATATATATATATATATAAACTCTAATTACATTCGGATTTTATTCAATCCCCATAACCTACCTTTCTCCATATCGGAAAACCGAATTTTGGACACGAACATTTAGATTTCAAATTATTCAGACTTTTCTGAAACCAATTGGAATTATCTGAATCCACTTGCCACCTCTATAAATTGGAAAAGTGTAGAGAGTAATGGATAGGTATGTTGATTATTGAGTAAACAAGTACGAAGACTGCAGAGTAGTTCTTTAAGTGGCAATAGATTTCACCCTTTGAATAGTTGGTACCATTTAAAAAATATCATAAAAAGTGCTTTAACTGAAAGCACTTCTACTATGCTACGCCTGTTTGACAAAATTTTTGAAAGTATGTTTTTTGCTTCTTAAGTCTAAGAATTCATTTGGGAGTATTTTGACGTTTCCATAAAAGAGTTTTTAAGTTTTAAAAACTCTTACAGACAAAGTTAAAATATATAACTTTTACAGGAACAGCTTTCAAAAAGTCAAAAGCTCAAGTAAAACCCTGTCCAACAGAGCCTATATACCTTTTATTGTATTTAAGATCACAGCATATAATCTTACACTTTCTCCTCCCAGGTACGGAGGACTTCGGTGCTTAATTTTATGAGCTAGTTGCATGAATCTCGAAAAGGTCTTTGTTAAAAAAACTAAAAAATTGGTTAAAAGTTAACTCAGTTTAGTTAAAAATTAACTCAGTTTGTAATTGAACAAATTTAAAATAAAAAAAAATTTTAATTAATAAATCTAAAAGTTAACTTTAATTAAACAAAACTCAAAAAAGACAGACAATATTTACTCGAATTTTATTCACAATCTCCATGTTGGAACCGATTGTTAGGATTACGAAACTAACCGTCCAAGTTACCAACCATACAATACTAAAAGTGCTTCTGCTACAACACATTTTTACGAAGGCCGTGAAGATATCCGTACTTTATTTTTGTACATTTCTAAATATCGGTGCAATAGTTCGAAACCAATTATTAAGTTTAGATAACTGGTTGTAGAGTTACGGACGAAAACCGGACAATAAACACGTGCTACTTACTATACATTTTCACTAAAGTGGTGTGAACATCTGTCCTTTATTTTCATACATCTCTAATGAGTAACTATCGGAACTATATCGGAACAATAGTTGTCCAAACTTCAAAACAGGTTACGAAACTAGCTGTACAAGCTACTTATGGAAACCAGACAATAAACGCACTTATGTTACAATCTTACAGTACACTTTCACCAGCGTGGAGAGTACATCTGTACTTTATTTTCATCCTTTTGGAACACATGCGTTTCCATATAATCGTGTTTAATTTCCGGTAAGTATAGACCTGAAAACTTAAAAAAGTGGCCTGAGATAGGATCAGCCCAAATATCTACCTCAACCTTCAAAGCTCATCAGACCAATCACTGAACATACTTTCGTAGAACAACCCATCAACGATCTGATCGATCAGTGAATCAATGAAAGAGTTGCAGCTTACAGTGAAGATTCGACCAACTCTGTTTCTGGCGCTCGAAAACCATGCAAAAATGGCAGCAAAGGTCACTGCTCCCAAGCAAGCCACTCCTGCTTCTTCTATCCCTTGTATATCCATCTTCTGGAACACCGAGTTCCCTGTCACCACCTCCATCCCCACCGTCGCTGCAAACACTATCTGCACCGGAAAAAAAAAATCTCAAATGTCAAACCATTGATTCGGTTGACTTCCATCGAAATTCAAACCAATCCAACAATGATCACAACAACAAAAAATCAGTTATAAATATCGATTTGGTGAAATTATAGGGGTTCAAACCTTTCAATATAATTGGGAATATTCAAAAATATTTTTGATATTAGAACAACTCACCATGGCGAGGCGGCCGGAGATGATCTCGAAGTCCTGGCTCTTCTTGGAGCTTTCGATGTACTCCCACAAGGTCTCGAAGAATGGCGACGACACCTCGTCCCCGCCGTCCCTCCTCATCTTGATCACGGCGGTCTTGTCCGACGCGTACGATCGCAAAGTGCACAGCCGAGGCTGCAACACGATTTTCCCATTCTTCGCCGTCGACGACGATGATGACGACGACGACTCTCCCATTCTCACTCTCGTAGCCTGAACCGCACCATCCACCGGCTTCCTCCTCCGCGCCTCCGGCCTCTGCTGCCCCAGCTCGCAGCGGATCACACGCGCCACTGAGGCCATCGAAAAAGAGAGAGTCAGGACAGAAAAAACTGAGTTTCGTGTTGGATTCGGAGAACCTCGTATTCTTTTTTTTTTTTTTCATCTTGTTATGGTGGTTTAAGAATACACGTCTGCTACTTTTCTGGTAGGGCCGGGTGGTGACGTGGCGGTATTTTAGTTCGGTGACGTAACTTTCAAGAGAGAATAATAAAGGCAGTGAAGAAGAGTGATGATTTCACCTGACTGTCGTTTTAATATTATCAATTTATTTTTATTTTTTGGTTGTGATGGTTGACGTGTCGAGAGGCTGAAGCGTGCTGATCTTTCTAACATAGTCAATGGTCAAGATTTTATTTTGTATTTTCTTTTTTTAAAAGATATTATTTAACATTTTTAGTCTAATCCAATACCAAAACAGTATCGTTTCAGTTCAAAACAGTCTTCTCTTGTTGCTTCTCAAAGAAATATTTTTTTTTTATAACAAATTACACATAAGTTACGATTTGCCCTCTTGCACACAAAATATTTTTTTTTTAAAAAATTGCACTGACCTCCCCCATACTGACTGTTAAAGTTAATGACTCTATATTTTTAATATTTTAATATTAAATATAAATTATAAAAAAAATTAAAGATAAATCCCCGCCATTTATTATTGGACTATGGGTATCATGTCAAATAAAAAAAGGGATAATTACAATGAAGTATCCTGACGTTTGGCTATATTGCAATGAAATCGTGAGTTTAGCCTTAATTGCATGTTAGTACCCTTGACCAAGTTGACCGGTATGTTGACTTTGACTTTTTTGGTAAAAAGACAAAATTGCTCCTGGTTTAAAAAAAATAAATTAAATAAAAATTTTAAAAAATTTTAAAAATTAAAAATTTAAAAAATGGATCTCCACCGTCCATCAATCTTGATGGACGGTGGAGATACATTTAAAATATAAAATAAAAATTTAAAACTAAATAATTAAAAAAAAATTAAAAAAATATTTTATATAAAAAAAAAAATTAGTGTTCTTGGTGGAGATCCAGATTGGATCTCCACCGTCCATCAACATTGATGGATTGATGGACGGTGGAGATCCAATCTGGATCTCCACCAAGAACATCAAGAACAAAAAAAAAAAAAAAAAAAAAAATTTGTTCAAACGCGAACCCAGATCTGGGTTCGCGTTCGAACCCAGCAGCTGGGTTCGAAGGCGAACCCAGCTGCTGGGTTCGCCTTCGAACCCAGCTCTGGGTTCGCCTTCGATTTCTGGGTTCGCCTTCGAACCCAGATTTCTGGGTTCGACTTCGAACCCAGATTCTGGGTTCGACTTCGAACCCAGCAGCTGGGTTCGAACGCGAACCCAGCAGCTGGGTTCGCCTTCGAACCCAGCTGCTGGGTTCGAACGCGAACCCAGATCTGGGTTCGCGTTTGAACAATTTTTTTTTTTTTTTTTTTGTTCTTGATGTTCTTGGTGGAGATCCAGATTGGATCTCCACCGTCCATCAATGTTGATGGACGGTGGAGATCCAATCTGGATCTCCACCAAGAACACTAGTTTTTTTTTTTATATAAAATATTTTTTAATTTTTTTTTAATTATTTAGTTTTAAATTTTTATTTTAAATTTTAAATGTATCTCCACCGTCCATCAAGATTGATGGACGGTGGAGATCCATTTTTTAAATTTTTAAAATTTTTTAAAATTTTTATTTAATTTATTTTTTTTAAACCAGGGGCAATTTTGTCTTTTTACCAAAAAAGTCAAAGTCAACATACCGGTCAACTTGGTCAAGGGTACTAACATGCAATTAAGGCTAAACTCACGATTTCATTACAATATAGCCAAACGTCAGGGTACTTCATTGCAATTATCCCATAAAAAAATAAAAGAATTTTAAAAAAATAAATTGATCATAGATGAACGGCTGGAAACGAAAAATAAAAAGTAAAAGTGGAGATCCATCTCTTCACCTATCTCCATTTATGGAGATCTCAAATCTACCTCGCCTCCCTTATTGGCGGTGAGGTAGAAATTGGATTTCCACTTTCGTTTTGGTTTTTTAACCTTTTTAATTTTTATTTTTTTTTAATTTGATCTTTACAAGTAAATTATGAGATGGATAATTGAGATCCATTAATATTTTTTTAAAAAAGTGTATATCAATTATCCATCTAAAAAATGGACACGTTGAGATTTATATATTTTTTATTTTTCTATTTATTTTATTTTTAAAAAATTTAAGTGATGGTATGTTAGTGTTGTTTTTGAAACATGACAATGGTATTACGGTTTTTTTGCTGGTAAAAAAAAGTCAAAAGATAACCAATACAATTTTGTTGAGAAGTTGTTTCTCTCTCTCTCTATATATATATATATATATATATATATGTATATATAGGCAAACCTTATGTAACTTTCGTGTTATTTACTTTGCATTTCCAGTAAAAAAAAAAACTTTAATGCACCTAATTTACAGTATATTTTACACTCATATCACTACCCGTGTGTTATAGGTAACCAATTAAGTTTAATCTCATTACACATAACATTATGTTATTAGAAGGCGCACTAGTGTAGCTAAGCATTTCTCCATTTTAAGAATAAAAGTTGTATTCGAATACGTTCACCCTTGTTGGAGTAGTTGTGCATTACAAGTAAGAGACTTAAGTCGACTCTCACTTTGTTTATTAAATAAAATTGCTAAGTGTCAAGAGACTTTTCCTCATAATGAATTATACTTATAACGATTGATCTCACACATTATTTATATAAAACTAACTTACTAAGTACTAACAAATAATGTTTAAATAAATCAAATAAATATAAAAAATGTAAATTACCTTAAAAAATACGAAACTAGAAGGATAAAATATTGAATAAAAAAAATAGTGGACCACATAACATAATTAAGGCTTATTAAGAAATTGAAGGAATAAATTAATAATTTTATAATTTCTAGATATGTTTCTATTTTTTAGCATGTTGTTATTTTTTAATATGATATTATGTAGTACAATTTAAAATTTTGTCCTATATGAATTGTTTATTGTAGATATGTAGTTGAAAAGATATACATGAAGATAACCAGGCGGTGTTGTAAAGTCTTTGATATCAATTTTGTCATTCCTGTTAATTCTCACATTCCAATTTTTATGTATGTTAAGGAGTGGTGGAATTGTATGGGGACAGGAGGGAATTTTAAGAAGCCCTCTCTTAGGCTCATTTCGTGGATTCCTCATGTGGAAGGATGTGTTAAGTTGAATGTGGATGGTAGTTTGAGGGCGAGTGATAGCTCCATCACTGCGGCTGGTGTTTTAAGAAGCCATGATATCTGCTGGAAAGGGGGCTTTATTATCAAGATTGGTATGGGGAATATTTTGGAAGCTGAGTTGTGGGGCTTATATGAAGGGTTAAAATTTGCTTGGGCTTCTGGGTTTAAGTCTATTGTGGTGGAGTCTGACTCCAGGGATGTTGTTAGCCTTGTTAATACAGGGCCTTGTTTGAATCATCCTTGCTTTAATTTAGCGGATGCTTGCTGCTCTTTGCTGAAAGCCAACTGGGCATGTTCTATTGTGCATATTTTTAGAGAAGCTAATAGGCTAGCGGATGTTTTGGCTGGCATGGGTCATGATTTGGCCCTCGGTGTTCATGCGTTGGAGACTATTCCCCCCCAAGCGGCTCTGATTTTTGAGGATGATCGCAGAAACCTAGCCATGGCTAGACTAGTCTCTGACTAAATCTCTGTTTTCTTTGTGTCTTTTGTTTCTGTTGGGTTTTGCCCTCTTTTGTACCAAAAAAAAAAAAGATAACCAGGCGGAAGACTCTGGAGGCGAGGATGGAGGCCCTATAATTTTTTTTAAAATTTTTTTTATGTATATTATAATATTGCTAAATGACAAAATAACCCTGTATAAATTAAATAAAGACAAAAAAGTCAGCATATAAAATAGCCCTGAACCTTTCACTTTTTAACTTTTTCTTTTCACTTTCCAGATTCTTTTTTTTTTAGTAAGACTTTCCAGGTTCTTCTTTCATGGCAGTGGCTGGCCCACCTGAGCACTACTGGGAGTCCCAAATAAAAAAAGCTTCATGCCTCCGTGCTTTATAATTCATACAATCAAGTTTCAAACTACTATTTTTTTCTGATTTAATATTTTATTCTTCTAGTTCTGCATTTTTTAAGGTGATTTATATTTTTTATATTTATTTAAACATTATTTGTTAGTACTTAATAAGTTAGTTTTATATAAATAATTTGTATTGATCCATTCATCTAATAATTAGATTTGTTTAGACCACATAACATAGCTAGGGTTTATTAAGAAATTGGAGGAAAAAAATTAATAATTTTGTGATTTCTAGTTATAGACAATAGAGTACATGTTTCTGTTTTTTAGCATAGTTGTTGTTTTTTAATATGATATTATGTAGTATAATTTATACTTTTATCCTGTATGGATTGTTTATTGTAGATATGTAGTTGAAAATTTAAATAAACCTCCTAAATATTTTACATTATAGGTTTGTGATTGTGTAATATTGAAAAATCATAATTAGAATTATGGTTAAGTCGTCTAGGACAATCGATTTTTTTTTTTTTTTTTAAAAAAAAGATGTACATGAAGACGACGCACCTCATTGTCCTCCTCCATCTAACACGAAACCTTCTACGGACAAGCAACATCGTTCTAAATCTCCTAGAGTTGAACCAAAAGACGTTGAAAACAATAAAAACTCTTTAGTACGTGATTCGGGCTTGCATCGGCAAATTTAGGAGTATCCAATTAATGAACAAGAAGAAATTCGACGAGCTTACATCAAAACTGGACCGTATCAATTTCAACCTTCAAAGTATCCATTTTCAAAGTCGAAGCATCCTCGTAGATTTCAATTTTGGTGGTTTAAAAATTTTCACTGGTTAGAATACTTTCCTTCAAAGGATGCGGCATTTTGCTTGCCATGTTTTCTCTTTTTAAAACCTGAAGGACATAGTCCATATGGATCAAATGCATTTATACTTGATGGGTTTCGAAATTGAAAAAGAGTTAATGATGGCACAAGGTATGCTTTTAAAAAGTATGTGACTGAAGAGCCTTGCTCAGCACATAATGTTGCTGTGCAATCTTGCGAAAATCTAATGAATCAAGGTTGCCAAATTGACAAAGCAAAAAAATTGTCAAACTTCATAACAAATCATGAATAATCGTTTATGGCTCAAGAGTTTTATTGATTCTATTAGATGACTTACATTTCAAGGATGTGCTTTTAGAGGTCACGATGAGTCTCTAGAATAAAAAAACCGGGATAATTTCATTGAGTTGCTTAAAATTTTAGCAAATTACAATGATGATGTTAAGTACTAGAAAATGCTCCGAAAATTGCCAAATACACCTCACCAAAAATTTAGAAAGAAATAGTACAAATCCTCTCCAATAGTGTGAGGATGCACATCCGTGAGAAAATTGGAGATGCTAAGTTTTGTGTTCTTATTGATGAGGCTAGAGATGTAGCTAAGAATGAGCAAATGACTCTTGTTTTGGGATTCAGTGGATAAAGAAAGTTTTATAAGAGAACGTTTTCTTGACATTGTGCATGTCAAAGATACCACTGATAATCACTCTTAAAAAAGAGTTATGTACATTTTTTTCTCGTCATGCTTTCAATATTCAGAATATTAAAGATCAAGGATATGATAGTGCTAGCAACATGCGTGGTGAATGGAATGGGTTGCAAGTTTTATTTCTTGGTGAGTGTCCATATACTTATTATATACATTGTATGGCTCATCGACTATAATTAGCATTAGTTGGCTCATCTAGAGATGTAATTCCAGTGTACCAACTCTTTTTTAAGCTCACTTCTATTGTGAATATCATTAGTGCCTCTTGTAGACGCAACAGTGAATTACAATCTGTTCAAGAAGATGCAATTGCACACATGATAATTATTGATGAGCTTAAGACCGGTAAATGGGCAAATCAACTTGGAAATTTTCAAAGAGCAGGGGATATTCGGTGGGGGATCTCATTTTCATTCTATTTGTAGTTTACTAAGACTTTTTGGTTTAACTTGTGTAGTGCTTCACAATATCATAAACGATGCATCTAATTATATTCAGCATGGGGATGCAGATGCCGCTTATGATGCTATTACTTCATTTGAGTTCGTATTTATTTTGCATTTGATGAAGGAAATAATGGGATTCACCGATATTCTTTGTCAAAAGATATTTCTAATGCAATGCATCTTGTTTCTACAACAAAGACACTTATCCAGAATATGAAAGAAGATGGTTGAGAATCTTTACTTGAAAATGTGAATTTATTTTGCTCGAGATATGAAATTGATGTGCCTAATATGAGTGATCGTTAATGGGTCGAGGTCGTTCTTCTCACAAAAAAGAGCACATCACAATTGAGCATCATTATCGGGTTGAAATATTCACAACTACAATAGACTCTCAATTGCAAAAATTAAATAATATATTCAATGAACAAGCAATTGAACTACTTACTCTCAGCTCAGCTTTAGATCCAAGGGACGACTTTAAGTCATTTAACATTGATAATATTTGCAAGCTAGCAGATAAATTTTATCCTATAGATTTTACAGAGCATGCATATGAGAGAGATCTTTTGAGTTTTGAGTTGAAGCATTATAAATTATACGTGTCTCAGCAACAATATTTTCAGAAAATGTCTACAATTTCTGAATTGTGTCGAGCATTAGTGGAAATAAGGAGTTCACATCAATTTCCTTTGATTGATAGATTAATTCGTCTCATATTGACACTTCCAGTTTCTACAGCAACTGCAGAAATAACATTTTCAGCTATGAAACTAGTTAAAACTAGTCTTCGTAATAAGATAGATGATAAGTTTCTAGCAAATTACCTAGTGGTTTACATTGAAAAAGAAATTGTAGAAAAATTTAGCAGTAAGTCGATAATAGATGACTTTAGGTCATTAAGAAAACATCCTGAACAACTTTGAGAGCTGTTGATATCTTTTTTTTTTTTTTTTGTATTCTTCTCTTTGTAAATATCTTAGTCACACTTGACTAGATATTTGGAGGTAATTAGAGATCTATCTTTTTGTAAAGAAAATGACATGGTTTGACATATAATAGAAAATTTCTCACTTTGAAGTGTTTTATCTTAGATTTCTTTGGTTATATTTAAGTTTATATTTGCATATATTTATGTTTATTAAAGTCTTACTTATTAATTGTTATAATATAGGGATAATTGCAATAACTACCCGTATATATAGGCATAATTGTACAAAAATCTGAGAATAATTGATAATAACAATAAATCCCCTTTACCGGTTGACTAACCGTTGACCACAGTTAGTCACTAATGGTCAAATGGGTAAAATTGTCTTTTAGAAAATTTTAAAAAAAAAAATCTGAAAAAAGAAGAAGAAGAAGATGATGAGGAAGAAGAAAGAAGAGGAAGAAGAAAAATAAAAAAAATCTGAAAAAAAAGAAGAAGAAGAAGAAGAGAAAGAAGAAGAAGAAGAAAAATAAAAAAAAATGAAGAAGAAAAATAAAAAAAATTCGAAAAAAAGAAGAAGAAGAAGAAGAAAAATAAAAAATTCAGGTAAAAAAGAAGAAAAAGAATAAAAAAATTTGGAAGAAGAAGAAGAAGATGGAGGAAAAGGGAAAAAAATGATGAAGAAAGAAATTGAAAAAAGAAAAAAAAATTGGAAGAATAAGAAGATCTGGTGATGAACAAAAAAATTTGAAAAAAAAATTGAATTTTTTTTTTTGGCTTTGGTCCATTGGATGAAGATATTTTTATCTCATCTAATGGATCAGATCTCATATGATCCATTTTTTAAATTTTTTTCTAAAAGACGATTTTACCCCTTTGACCGGTTGCCTAACCGTTGATCACAGTTAGTCACTAACGGTCAAAGGGAAGTTATTGTTATTATCAATTATTCGCATATTTTTGTACAATTATACCTATATACATGGAGAGTGATTGCAATTACCCCTATAATAGATTATTTATGTTCTTGTTTTCAGTTTGATTGTGGCTTTTAAATTAGTTGCCTCTATTTTTTAATATCTTATGTTATAAACAAAAATTTTCAGACCTTCTATAGATATCTTCTATTTTTTTTAAATTGGCCCCCCACCTTTAGTCGTCTTGTTCCGCCCTTGCAAGAGAGACATACCATAACATCATCTAGGGTGGGCTTCAGCATATACCAAAATACACATTCCTTTCTTTTTTTCTTTTTTTTGTTTCTCTTTTTATGTTCTATTTTATCAACATCCACCACTTAGAAATAAAAGAGACTTCTCAATAACAACACTCTTCTCCCATTTTCTAAATTTGGCTTAACCTCTCTTTCTCTACTTACAAAATTTGGTCTTCAAAGTATGTATTTGTTTATGAATTATATTTTTATTTTATTTTAAAATTTTAGAGTTAATATAATTGTTATTTATTAACTTTATATATGAAGATATAAAAATTGAGTGCAACAAAATAATAATATGAAATAGAATGCAAGTAGATAGAAATTCAACTATATAATAAATTGGTCACTAAAAATCTTCTTGTTATTGTTCTGGCTTGACCTGGGCTATTATAAGTCAGGAATTTAGTTCAATTTTACCATGTTAAAATTTAATTGGAATTATAAGAAACCTTTAGTGCCTTTTTAGCTTGTTAACTTTACCTTAAAATTGCACATCCACTTGTAGTAAAGTGGTTAGTACACCTCCCTCCCACCTCAGTGGTGAGGGGTTCAATTCCCACCATATGCATGTGTGAGTAGTTTTCTCCCCTTATTGTAGGAGTAGTTATTCTCCCGTTATGGGAGTAGATATCTAGGCCGCGCATTTAATGGTTAATCTCGACAGGTCCCGACAGTTGTTGATATTGTAATCGTCCTTAAAATTGCTGAGATTGGTACTATTATTTCTGATATTCAAAGCTTGTTGCTCTTGATTCCTAATTGCTATGTGGTTTTTGGTCCTAAGCGGTCTAATTCGGTGGCTTATAGCTTAGCTAAACTTGTTTTAATTTCTATTGCTAATTTTTTTCATTATTGATGATGTTCCTCCCTCTGTGGAGTCGTGTGTTCTGACTGATATGTCATTCTCCCTTTTTTGGTTTTAATATATATCTTTCTCTTTTCAAAAAACAAAAAAAAAAAAATTTACCTTAAAATTGAGTTATTGATCGTGCTTATGCTAGTTGTGAATGAGTCTTACAGGATTTTTGATTAGAAATTTTAGACAATAGAACGAAAATCCATGTTCTTAAAGTGGGTGTCCATTTTGATGAGTAAAGATAATAATGGGCTTTCCATGACCTGTAGGTCATCATGTGGCTTAATTTTCAGATAGTGGATGTCCATTTTGATGTATTTTTAATAACGTATTTCTTTTATACTATATTTTATATTTTTTCTATAACATATTCATTTAAGATACATTTAAGAAATCCCTTGACTAGGCATTTCTTTATTTTTTATTAAAAAAAACAAATTTAACTCGTCGAGATTCAAATAAGAAAATTTATTCAAACTATCCCCAATCCGACTAATGTTAATTTTTTAAAAAAAAAAAAAATTGAACCCAATTAATGAGTGTTTCATTATAATGAAGATTAGTATAATTACGAAATTTTGAAAAAAAAAAATATACTTTTACAACATAAAAGTATTTTCAACTTTATTTATTTATATTTATATATTCACAAATTTATCTTAAATGTGTGTTCTATAAGCATATATATATTAATATCTTCTTAGGAAAAACATAAAACCCATAATGTAATATCTATATATAAGAAAACAATAAATGATGAAAAAAAATAATTAGATGGTATATTCAAAATATTAAAGACGTGGATTCAAATGTTATCGACATGGATTTAAATGTTATTGTTGCTCCAAATTTTAAATTTAAACTTTAAAAAAAAAATATCATATGAGCTGAATTACTTGTAAATTGTAATGCAAATCAAGATTAGAAAATTAAATTGACTGCAGAATCAAAAGTCGAAGCCATTTGACATAACAAAATTGACCATAATAATACAATAATTAATTCAATAGAATTAAGCTAAATTCTATTGATCTTTGGACTGGGTCTGAGCGGGTGGGCCCTTGGGCACACCCGGTCGGGTCGGAGGTTTCGGAGCATTGAGCCGGATGGCTCTATCTTCTACTTCTACTACTGTTACTTGCTGTAAATCATCAAAAATAAAAACAGTCAACGGCTCAAAATAAATCAATCCTTGATTTGGTAATATATTACTTTAAAAGATCAAAAATTAGAGGTCATTTTTTCTCAATATATAATCTGGAAGAATTTAACTCACCTCAGCAGATTCCAACTTGGATTCTTCCATATTTCCATTTCCTAATTACGTAAAATGAAAGAAAAATTAATATATATATATATTAATTTTTCTAAAATAATACGGACGTCTGTATTTTATTTAGATCTTAATTTTCTAGATGTGATTTGA
This sequence comes from Xanthoceras sorbifolium, assembly GCA_003430845.1. Classification (NCBI taxonomy): domain Eukaryota; kingdom Viridiplantae; phylum Streptophyta; class Magnoliopsida; order Sapindales; family Sapindaceae; genus Xanthoceras; species Xanthoceras sorbifolium. The sequence goes on along the minus strand of CM010609.1, from coordinate 3,352,988 downwards.
CATTTTCACAAAAATAAAATCACCATGTGTGCGCTAGGAAAAAAAACCTTTTAATAAATGTAAAATGGAATCACCATGTGTGCGCAAGTGAAGTTGGTGAACTGTGACTTATATACAATTATTAATAATAAAATCAATAGAAATCGAAATAAATCTTTAACAATATTCTCCGAAATTAGAAGAGTTCAGATCAACAGAGTAATCTTAGACGGGATCGTACCTTTGGCAGTTGTGTAACCTTTGACAGCATCAACCATCTGGAGAAATCCCTTCTTCAGATCTTGAACAAGCTTCTCCATTGAATAATATAATGATCTTTCCTGCAGGGTTTTTTTTCTTTTTTTAACAGATGTGTGATATGATCTGTGTTGAGACTACAAATTATGGTTTGTCCATATTGAATATATGTTTTCAGGTTCAGAGAAACCAAGAAGAAGCCACTTGTTTATGAGCTTCTGCAACTGAAGATTCCTGGAAGCTTGAGATATGCCCAGCTGTTGACACTGGAAAATAAGTGCTTTTAATTACCACCGACTACAGACCACCGAATACTAATAAAAAAGCAATAAGCAGTAAGCAGTACCATGTGCTTTGGTGTGTATTTTAGTGGTTACAGTTTTATTTTATTGGGATGTGTAGAAGTAGAAGTAGAAGTTATAATTAATGGAAATTAAGATTGAAGTAATTAACACTCTAATTGCTACTCATTAGAACAGTTGTATATGGGGTTACAACTTAATTATGAACACGTAAGTAAGAAGAATAATCTAAAAAAAAAATTGATGAACCCACATTGAAAAATACCATCAAAGAACTTTGCTCCCTCTGCTCCCATTTGCTACACCCAGTATTGGGTGTCCTCCTAATCCATCAACTTTTTCTTTCTACACCACCCCCTCCCATGGCATCACCTATGTCTACAATCACTATCACCGTTACGACATCCGCAGCAGCCGCCACGTGTCAGTCTGTTAACCGGTGATGGATCGATGTTCCATTGCGTGTATATACGTGTCATATCCTCACGAAGAATATACTGAGCTCGGGCCCATTATTCCCTTCTGGGCTCAACATGTATAATGTCTCCGAATCCTTGGAGCCCACGACCCGGTCAAAATGGGCTCGTATGTAGGCCAACTCGCCGTCCGGGCCTTCGACCTCTGAATTCCCCGGTAGCACTCCTCCGCCCATTGACACGGGCTTGAGAAGCTCCATGACTTGCAAATCCTCCTCGGTGGCCTCCCTCTTCACTCCGTAACCAGTCTTTTTACCATTGCAATACATGGTCCACAATGGCTCGTCTAATAGTTTGGTCTTGTCCTTGTCGGGCCTCTTTTCACATTCCAAGGCAATTCTTACCATCCCGGTGCCCATTTCCTTTTGTAAAACATTGGTTTGCATGGCCAACTCAAGAACCAACGTTGGGAGACATTTAGGGGCTTCTTGAATGGAGAGGCTAACCCTACCTTTACGGTAACCGAACATAGTCCCGGTTACCTTCCGGGAATTGCCCGAATTGCTCCGGTGACCATCCGGTAATCCGCTGGAGAGGACGGAGATGTTGCATATCGGAGTGACAATCGGGAACGACCGAAAAACGGAGCGGAACACACGGAAAACCTTCGTTTTGCTCTTCTTCTTTTGGGAAGGCTCGACGAGGGACAAGGCCTGGCGAGGCACCGGAGGTGGATTCTGCGTTGGCGACGACAAAGAAGCTGGCGAGGACGGAGTCGGAGAGCCGTGGTTGTCGTCCTTTGAGGCGGTGCTGGCTTTAGGTTTCGGCTCCCCCATCAATGGACGTTGATGAAGCAGGAAGGGGAGAATTTGGCCACATGAGAGAAGAGAGAGACACACAACACACAACACACAGAGAGAGCGAGAAGAGAGAAAAAGTCGTTAAGTTAGGTAATTTTTTGTGGGGTTGGGATTGATCTTGAAGACCCTAATTTATTTTTATTTATTTATTTATTTTGGTCTATGATCCTATCTCTATGCCTTATTTATTTATTAAAAAGTCGTTAAGAGAGAAAAAGTCGTTAAGTTATGTTATTTAGATCACAATTAATATAATTTTTCTGCTATTATATGGTCATCCATATAACTAATGAAGCAAAGTTTGTGTTCTTCCCCACCATCCTAGAGTAATCAGAATATAAATAGATGCAATTTTTTTTTTTTTTAAAAAAAGAAAATATCCAAACTTTTTTTAAGGTTCACTCCTAAATTCTTCAAAAATAAAAAATTTCAGTAATTTGTTTTTTTTAAACAGTAATTTGTTATATAATAGGCTTTGAGATTGATGTCTAATGGGTTTTGGGATTATTTCTTATAATTGTTAAAAAAATAATAATATTAAATAAAAAAATACTTTTGGATTAAAAATTAAATCCTTTATTGCACATCTACATCTAATTATAGTTTAAGTGATAAGTACACTTACTCTTTATATCTGTAATAGAGGTTCAATTCTCACATTTATCCTGACCTAACCCAACAAGTATCAAGACTTAAAAAAAAAAAAAAGAAACTCCTTTACAATTTGGTATGTAAAATTTATAGTTTCTTATAAAAAATTGATTTCCATTTATTACAATAGCCCAAGACCTCTTATGCAATAAGAAGAAATCTTAATAAGTAAAATAGCTTAGTACGTGACAATATGAGATTGATTTACTAGTATTCCTCTCCCACCTTCGTCAAGTAGATGGTGGCTAGGGTTCCAATCAATGTCCCCTTTTCATATTCTCAAATTGTAATAATTAAAAAAAATATCCTGTAAAAATATTGAAAAAAAATACCCTGTAAAAAACAAATATTAATTTTAGATGTAGTAAGTAATTAGTTTTTAAAATATATAATGAAACCATTTTTAATCATCCAATAACAACTATAATATATAGGACATGGCTTCATAAACTATCTCTATATAACACTAGCCGTTTTAAAATTCAATCTTATATATCGACTGTTATTTATAAGTTATTGTTATTTATTTTCTGATAAAATCTTTATACACATAAAATATTGAAATCTTGAGGGAAACAAAACTATTATTTTAATAAATAAAAAAACTAATTTTCAACAAAAAAGAAAAAGATAATTTTTTGGAAACCGATCAACCTATGGGCTGCGTTTGGAATCGATTTTAAGATTATATTTTTAAAAAATAAAAAACCATGATTTGAAAAATGATGTTTTTATAAATGTAAACCTGTTTGTTAGCGTTTATTAAAAGTTGTTTCCAAAATCTGAAAACAATGTAAATATATTAGGTATTATTTTATAAAGAATAGGTAAAATAATTTTTAAAAATAAATCCAAACACTACCTAAGTCTATATATATATAGGGAAACAAAAAAAAAAACCATTCACGTAGTATGTTGTCAATTAGCATGATAAATGGCATAGTATCATCATCGAAACACCCATGATTTTGGTGGTAACTACAATAAGAGCAAATTAATTTTCTTTTGATCTACGACCTTGCTACTTAGAATTTAGAAGCGAAGAAAAAGAAAAAAAAAAAAGAGTCAGAAACATCATGAATAGCATTGGAATCTTAATTGGATAGTGAGTTGAGAAGAGAAACATAACTCGAACTTTAGATCTCATTGATGTGGGTGTGACCGTGTGACCAACATTTGTAAAAAAGAAAGAATTTCAAGTAATTGGTCGAATTAGAATTTTGTTAAGACCAGAGACAGCTCAACCACTAGACGAATCAGGCGGTCACCTAAGGCATCCTAAAATCAAGGTCACTTTTTTTTTAATATATATTAATTTATTTTATAAATAAACAACCTCTTATTTAAGGCTTCATAAACATCCAACACTCCTCTTTTTATCTGATCTTTTTTCATTTATTAATTGTTTCATAATTAAAAAAAAATCTGAATATTTGCCCAATTTAAAAAAATATTAATTCATTTTTGTTGCCTATGCCGCAACGTAGGATGAGCCTATAATCAACGAATGTGAGTAAGAAAATATGAGATGTAATGTTAGGGCATGAAGATCAAGAGGCAAAGGTCCCTTGAAAGCAAAGAAATATCCGTGAGAAGTGCTGGACTGACACCGACAATTAAACTTCAGTGGTCAAGTCAGTTTCTTAAAGGTGGGAAATGAATAGTAAAAATAGTAGAGTGAGTTCAAAGAGTAATTAAAAACATTCCCCAGTCTTTCTTTCTTACTTCTATTTATAAGTGTTCAACGTACTTTCCTCTTTTTGTCCACGTGAGCCTTGTTACTTATATATGAGTCACTCATCATCCTCACATTCCTTTAGTCTTAGGTTGTCATATTATCGGAAGGTGATTTGAGGGACTTGACTGCTCCACTAACTGTTTGATAATCCGATGATATCTGCAATTAATGAACCATGTTAGGTTGTTTAATTCTGGTTGCAAGTGAATTAAGTGTTGTCAGATGTACTAAATGTGCATAGCTTTCATTTTGTCAAGACCATGTCTGGTATCCTTAATGTTGATTTGACGGGCAATAAATGCTTACAGACACATTTATTATGGACTAGACGTCTCTCCATTAGTTGACCATTGTAGCTGAGGAATATCTCAATTAGATACTCCGCGAGGTGTAAACAAAGAGAGGGCATCAAGAAGGACAACAAATGTTATAGAAACTGTTTTTAAGGATGAACTGTCTTTTTACTATGTTGTCCGAAAACCTTTTTATCTTATTTATAGAATTTCCAATATATATTATGACTTGGCTCCCTTCATCGAGAATTACCCTCAACAATTTTATAAATAAACAACCTCATTTAAGGCCTCCTAGACGTACAGGGCCTCATTTTTTTTATCAATTTTTATTTATTTACAATTTAATTGTTTTCTAATTCCAAAAAAAACTCTTAATACTTTTCCAATTCCAAAAAAAATATCTTTTTTTTATATCGATTTAATAGCAAAGTAAACAAGCAACTAAAATAATAGCAAAGCTAAATAAAAAACTCATTTAAGGATTTACTTTCCTAATTCCAAGACACTTCCTCAAAACACATTAATGAACAATAAAATTTAATATTATTGTCAGCTAAACTACTTATTTTTGGAAATTTAGCATAAAGACCTAATTGTAAGGATGATAAAATAAGGGTCTAAATCCTCACCGCATAAAAATTCTCAAATTTTTTTTTAAATTTTTAGAGGGCTCAAATCCAACCATAAACCTTCTATATGGACTTACGGTGTGAGTTTAAATCTGACCCGTAAAATATGAAGATTTTATCCAACTCTCATTTTAATCCTCTTTTTATTATTTTTTTTATTTTTTAAACTAAATTTTTTTAACCCGCCTTTTAATTAAAATATCCACTTTTGAGTTTGTGCTCTTACCAGTTACCATCCAGTGCCACTTATTATTTATTTTATTTTTTTAAACTAAATTTTTTTTGACAAATTAAATTCAAAAATATATTGAATATCAAACCGTATTTATTTTGTAACAGAGGTTACAGAGCACATTATATATTGAATGTCAAATTCAAAAATATTAGTATTTTGAAAAATATATGGTGCTTGTTTGTTGGCTTCTGAAAAAAAAGATAGAAACAGAGACATAACTAACCCATCTTTTCTAGCATTTCAAAAAACAAAATCGAAAGTCAGAAAACATTAAACACGCATCTTTTATATTATTTTAATAATTAATAAAAATCTTCTCTGTCCACTGTTTAAAAAAGCTCTCTCTAGAGAGTTCTTCTTCTTTCTTCGCTTCACGCAACCTTCTCATTTTTAATTTTTGTGGGTTTACGTGCTCTCTTTACTCTGTTTTTTTCTCTTTCTTTTTTGGGTGGGTGTTGTATATTGATCTATTGAATTGATTTTTTAACGGTTTTTGGTTGTCTGATTGCAGAGTTAATTTGAGAATAGGTGCTGGATTTTATGAAGAGGAAGAAGAAATAGGGAGATGAGAAGATATGAATAAGATAGAATTGAGAGAGTTTGTTAGAAGAGAGAGAGAGTAAAAGGTGTAATAATATTTCAGTGTCCATATTCATTCTCAGCTTACAATTTTAATAGCTGGAGTTTGTTAGCAAGGAGTGATCAACTGCTGACTACCCACTATAAAAATAAGCCTAACAGTACAAACGGTACCGTTTTAGGAAATTGACAACAAAACAACATTAATTAAAACGCACCGCTTAAGTAATTGAAACCCAACAATACTAATTGAAACACACAGTTTTGGACAGTAACCCTCTAGCCTAAACGACGCCGTGCAAGGGAGAATATAAATATATTCTCTCTCAGACAACAACTCCAAAGTCAACACTTCTTGTCTTCGATCTCATTTCCAGAAACTTCACCGAGCTTCTCTCCCAAAAATCCCTAAAATACTCTTGAAACCCTAGCCTCGAATCCCTCAATTAGAGACCTGTCAAACCTTCAAATGGCCCGATCTGACATTCCACCCCTCTCAAAATGATTCTTGACCTCAAGGATCGAAGGATTGAAAGCTTTTGCGAATCATTTCAGCATCTTCCCAAGTCGCATCCTCGGGTGAGGTGGTTGACCACTGGATCAGGTACTGTACGACTGCCTTGTTGTTCTTTTTAACCATTTTTCGCTCTAATATTGCAATTGGCTGAGCTAATATTTGTCCGTCTGGTCCTGCATGGGGAAGCTGCGGGTTGGAAGTGAATCGAGAGCCAATCTTAGCTTTCAACTGAGAGACGTGGAAAACAGGATGGATCTGTGATCCAGGAGGCAGCAGCAGTCGGTAAGCAACTTTTCCCACCCTCTCTGTGATCTGATATGGCCCGAAGTATCTAGGGGCTAATTTTAGGTTTCTTCTAACTGCGATAGTAGTCTGCCTGTAGAGTTGTAATCTTAAATAGACATGATCTCCTATGTTGAATTCTCTTTCAGATCGTTTTCTGTCTGTATATGTTTTCATCCTTGATTGTACTTGTGTTAGTGATTCCTTAAGGGTGTGCTGAAGTTTGTCTCTGTCTTTCACAAAAGCTCTGCTTTCTAGGTTTGAGTAGTCTCTAGGGTTGCTTGAGTAGATAGGGGGTCTGTAACCATAGAGTGCCTCAAATGAGGTCATTTTAAGAGCTGTGTAGTAGTTAGTGTTGTACCACCACTCTGCTAGAGGGAGCCAGGCAGCCTAGTGGCTAAGTTTAGAGCTGGTCATGCACCTCAGATAATTTTCTAAGCATTGGTTGAGTCTTTCACTCTGCCCGTCTGTTTGCGGATGGTAGGCAGTGCTGAGGCACAACTGAGTGCCCATTGCCTTGAATATGTGCTGCCAAAACTGACTTGTGAAGATCTTGTCTCGGTCACTCACGATAGTGGTTGGGATGCCATGTAATTTCTGTATGTTTTCCATAAATAGTTGTGCAACCTGTTGAGCAGTGTAGGGGTGAGTGAGGGCTAGGAAGTTAGCATATTTGGTGAGTCGGTCTATGATCACAAGGATGGTATCCTTTCCTGCAGACCTAGGCAGCCCCTCTATAAAATCCATAGCTATGTCCATCCATGGAGTGTTTGGAATAGGTAAGGGTTGTAATAACCCAGTTGGTTTGCTGTGAAGGGATTTATTCTCTTGACAGACGGTACACTCTACAACCCTTACAGTAACTTCCTTCAACATAGAGTCCCAAAACAAATATAGCTGCAGTCTCTTCATAGTACCTTGAATTCCAGAATGGCCCCCCATAGCTGAGGAGTGAGCTTCCTCAACTAATTTCTGTCTGAGATTCCCATAGCCTCCCACATAGATCACTCCATCTTTGCGTAGGATCCCCTCCTTCAAGGTAAACTCCTGATTAGCATAGCTGCCAATAAGCAACTCTGGAATGAGGGCAGTAGCCTTAGGGTCCTTATAGTAACTTTCTGCAACCTCCTGAACCCAGGCTGGTTTGGTAGTAGTCAAGGCCAAATAAGATGGAACCTCTTCTTCCTGAAAGGCCCTGGACAGGCCATCCGCTACCACATTTTCCTTTCCTTTCTTGTAGGAAATGACATAGTCATAACCCAGCAGCTTTGTTAACCACTTTTGTTGCATTAGTGTAGTGATTTTCTACTCAAGGAAATACTTGAGACTGTGGTGGTCAATTTTTATAGTAAATCGGTTGCCATGTAAATAAGCCCTCCATTTCTGAACCGCGTAAACAATGGCCAACAGTTCTTTCTCATAAGTGGATAATCCCTTTTTCCGGTTAGGTAGGGATTTGCTTATGTAAGCAATAGGTCTGTCTTGTTGCATTAATACAACCCCTATTCCTGTGTCACATGCATCCGTTTCGAGCACAAAGGGCTGCTGAAAATCTAATAAGGCTAGAACTGGAGTGGTAGTCATGGCAGCCTTGAGATTTTTAAATGCCATCTCTGCTTCTTCATTCCAAACAAATCCTCCTGTCTTCAATAAATTTGTCAAGGGTTTACTGATAATTCCATATCCCCTAACAAATTTCCTATAGTAACCAGTCAATCCTAGGAATCCTCTCAATGCCTTAATTGACTTAGGAGTAGGCCAGTCAATCATACCTTGAATTTTTTTGTTATCCTGCAGCAACCCCTTTTTCTGAAATGATATTTCCTAGTAACTCCAACTCAGGACATCCGAAATTGCATTTACTTTTCTTAACAAACAACTGGTTTTCCCTTAGGATAGAGAAGGTAATCCTGAGATGCTCTTGATGCTCTAGGATGTTGTGGCTATAAACTAATATGTCATCAAAAAATACTAAGATCATCTTCCTCAAGTAAGGCCTAAATATTTCATTCATAAGGCTCTGAAAGGAAGCTGAGGCATTAGTGAGGCCAAATGGCATTACCTTGAACTCGTAGTGCCCTTGGTGGGTTCTGAAGGTTGTCTTATGGATGTCAGCTTCAAGCCACCCTGATCTGATGGTACCCAGCCCTAAGGTCGAGTTTAGAGAACACCTTAACCCCATTTAGTTCATCTAGTAACTCATCTATAAGAGGAATAGAGAATTTATCTTTAACTGTTATCTTGTTGAGTTCCCTGTAATCCAAACAGAACCTCCAAGTCCCATCCTTCTTTTTTACCAATAAAATAGGAGAAGAGAAGGGACTGTTACAGTGTCGGATGATGCCACTGTCAAGCATCTCTCTCACAATCCTCTCTATCTCATTCTTCTGTACATAGGGGTGCTAACTGGGCTGCTGCCAGGAATTAATGGTATTTTTTGGTCTTGTTTTCTGTGGGGTGGTAGGGTTTTAGGCTCAGAGAACACATCTGCATATTCTTCAAGTAGAGGCTTCAAATCAGTAGGGACTTCTACCATTTTTTTTTTCTGTCTCTAGTGAGTAAAGTTGTACCACAGCTTCAGCTTGTTTGTGAGCCTTCTCAAGTTGGTTGCCCACCTTTTTCCCTGTCAAGTAAGTTACTTTTAGTTCTGATCCCCTGTAGGGAAAACCATTTTTCCTCCTTCATGAAACTCATACTCAATTGTTTAGCATCAAGCATAATAGGTCCTATTTCCCTAATCCATTGCATGCCTAGCACCGCGTCACAGCCTCCTAGGGTCAGCAATCTCATTTCAGTTGAGAAGGTGACCCCTTGCATAGCCCAAGTGAACTCCTTACATTTAGCTTTGCTGCTTATTTTTCCTCCTCCTCCAACTGTGACCCACAGTGTTTCAGTTTCCTCTATTTCTACCCCTGTCAGTTGGGCTGTGTTAGGATCAAGAAAATTATGGGTAGAGCTGCTGTCCACCAATATAGTGATTTCTCGGTGGTTACCCCTGCCCCTTAACCTTATGGTTTGCAGTCCAGCACAACCAGTTAAGGCGTGGTGAGAAATTAACATTTTTTCCCTGCTGATTTCTAGAACAAATTCCTTTTGCACCTCCTCATTTTCTGTGTCAATTTCCTGGTCATTTTCTTCATCTTCTCCCATGAGCATGTACAACCTCTTCTTAGAACATTGGTGGCCATAAGTGTATGGTTCATCACAGTTATAACAAAGTCCTTTGTCCCTCATTGTCTTCATTTCAGCTTGTGTCAGCCTTTTAATGGGAATGGGTTCAGTTGGTTTAAGGGCGGTGTTGGTGTTGGTGCTGGATGGGTGTGTGTTTTGGTAGGTATTATGAGTCTTGGCTAGTGTTTGGTTATGTGTGCTTGTGGAGGAGTTGTAGTTGCTAGCTTTCTGTACCCAAAGTCTGCTTCTCTTAGGCTCAATGGCTGCCTCGAGTAGCCTGGCCAAGTGTATGGCAGTTTTCAAATCTGTGGGGCTGAACATCTTAACCTGATTTTTAATTTCATATTTCAGTCCACTCAAAAAGCTCTCCAGGAAAAATCCATCTCCTAACCCATATCCTTTAGCCCTTAACCTAGGTTGCAGTTCTTCAAATTTGTCTTGGTATTCTGAGACCGTGCCTGACTGCCTTAGTCTATACAACTCCCCTATCACATCTTCTTGCTCTACATCAAGGAACCTAGTTAGTAAGGATTCCTTAAATTCCCTCCAGCTAACGCCCTCTTGAAAATCATAGTATGACTGAAACCATACCTCAGCCTTTTTCTCAAAGTATATAGAAGCTATCAGCACCTTTTAGTCTGGTGGTACTGGGTGTATTAAAAAGTATCTGTCACACTTTCTTAGCCAAGTCTTAGGGTCTGTTCCGTCAAATTTAGGAAATGATAATTTTCGGAGCCTTCAATAGAGAGTCTGTAAATACCTGGCTAGAAGACCCCTGGCTGTTTGCAAATCTGTGCTCCCCAACAGATCTAGCACTCATTGGGTCTGCAGTTGGCACAGCAGGTGCTGAGCCCAAAATACCCTTCCCATTTCCACTCATTTCTTCAGGTCTAGCCCTTTGAACACTGCTGTGAGCAGTTCCTGCATTTTATATTCTATTTGGGCTGTTTGTTTAGAAAGTTGGATTGCTACTTCCATCTTAAAAGTGGCCACCCCTCCTTCCAATTTCTGCATTCCTTCCTGCATAATCTGCATTCCTTCTTCCATTTTTTGTATCCGAGTCTCAACTTCTTGAAACTTTCCCTCCACATAATGGTGCTGCCTAGTACCTTCTGCTATGGTGTAAGCCTGGAAAGTGCTCTGATACCAATTTGTTGTATATTGATCTATTGAATTGATTTTTTAACGGTTTTTGGTTGTCTGATTGCAGAGTTAATTCGAGAATGGTGCTAGATTTTATGAAGAGGAAGAAGAAACAGGGAGATGAGAAGATATGAATAAGATAGAATTGAGAGAGTTTGTTAGAAGAGAGAGAGAGAGAGTAAAAGGTGTAATAATATTTCAGTGTCCACATTCATTCTCAGCTTACAATTTTAATAGCTGGAGTTTGTTAGCAGAGAGTGATCAACTGCTGACTACCCACTATAAAAATAAGCCTAACAATACAAACGGTACCGTTTTAGGGAATTGACAACAAAACAACATTAATTAAAACGCACCGCTTAAGTAATTGAAACCCAACAATACTAATTGAAACGCACAGTTTTGGACAGTAACCCTCTAGCCTAAACGACGCCGGGCAAGGGAGAATATAAATATATTCTCTCTCAGACAATAACTCCAAAGTCAACACTTCTTGTCTTCGATCTCATTTCTAGAGACTTCACCGAGCTTCTCTCTCAAAAATTCCCAAAATACTCTTGAAACCCTAGCCTCGAATCCCTCCATTAGAGACCTGTCAAACCTTCAAATGGCCCAATCTGACATTGGATTTTTGTATGGATCCAGAGGAGATTTTCCAGGAGGTGTGCAAACCTCTCTATTGCTGAAGATGGTGTTCCTATAGCTAAAATCGACCAAGATCTGCAGGAGATAGGGAAGAAGAAGCTTGAGATGAGTTTGGTAGGAAAGATTGTTGCTAACAGAGAAATCAAAAGAACAAGAGAGGATCCAAGCTTTGCTTTGCCGATGGAGTACAAGCAGCTGATTAAGAAAAAAAGATCCCAGATTCGCAGTTCGCAGATGTGAGAGGATTGAAGCACTGGACAAGAAATGATTCTTTATGGTGATGAAAAAACCTCTCAGCTGATGAAAAAAAAGATACAAAACAGATGTGAGAGGTTTTATAATTGCGGGTTATATGCGGGTTTAAAATGTAACCGCATTTCAACCCGCAATTAATATAGATTTAAAAAAAAAACCGATATCCGGGTTTTATGTATATAAAGTCTGGGTTTATATTCGGATCGTATAATGCGGGTCTGATCGGGTCGAATAAACCCGGATCATTTTGCTATCCCTATCTAATTGTAATTGAAAATTGAAAACTTACTCACCCAGGTATCAACTTTTGTATTTTGTATAGTCCAACCAAAGTAATATTTTGGACAAAAATGCCCCTGACATTTTTTCAAAGCAAAACTCAAGACTTGTCTTCAACCTTTACCATTTGTATTTGAAACACAAAATCTTCAATGTAAAATACTTCTAAAGTTGGATCTAACTACATTGTATACATTTCTGTATACATTTCTATTAATCTTTGACCACAACAATCTTAAAAAACTTTTCATCTACTCATAATTAACCACGTTGTATGCTTTTTGAGTTTCATCTTCTTTTATTCGAAAATTTTAAGTAAAGGTTAGTATTCATCTTTTATTTTTACTGATAATGCTTTTAATTTGTTAATCTTTCATTTTTTCGAGCTCAGCATTTTTGCATTTTTATGTTTTTGTTTAAAGATATAGTTGATATTGGTGTTTTTCATTTTTTTGGATTGATATCAGGTCTATCCTACCCAATGGTTGTTACCATCGAGTTATGTCTCCCTGATACTTGTTAACATCATGTCAGCTTAATCGAAATGTTACTTTTGTTCCGTGTTTTTTTATGGAGATCTTGTTTTTGGTTTTGCTATGTTTTCAGGATCCCACTGGGTATGTGACAAGGGGTTGTCAAATTGGCAAGCTGTTAAGAAAGTACTGTGATATTTCAAAGGTTCATTTAATTAGGGACTGCATTTCAAGCCAAGTGTATAAGTGGATTTGGTTGGTTTTTATGACGCTGATTGAGCTTGTTCTCTTGATGATAGAAGATCAGTAGCTGGTTATTTAGTTTTTCGTAGTGAAAATCTTGTATCATGGTCCTCAAAGAAAAAACATGTAGTTTCTTGATCAAGCACAAAGTTTTGAATATCATGCTCTATCACATTTAGCTACTGAGATTGCTTGGTTCAAACCATTACTGACTGAACTAAAAATTTCATTGCATCAATGTCTTATAGCTTGGTGTGATAACATTAGTGCCGTAGCATTAGCTGCCAATTCGGTCTTCCATGCTCATACCAACATTGAAGTTGATGTGTATTTTGTGAGAGACATGGTACTTCGTCAATGCCTTAGATGTTCGATACGTTCCGTCCTGTGGTCAAGTTGATGGTTGCTTAACCAAAGCACTTACCTTTTCTCGATTTGATTATCTAAAGACCAAACTTGGCATAATTTCCTCACCCTTACGTCTGTGGGGAATGATAAGACAAAAGAAGTTCTGATAAATTATGCCAAGTGATCTCTTACTTGGCGTAACATATCACTTTTTTGATGCTTTAAAAAACTCCATTTCCTTTCCTTCTTTTGTTTTTAGTTATGGTCAACCTGGAGAAAATCGAAACTCAGAATATGAATTTTTGACGAATAGAAGTCAAGAAACATTATGATTTCGACACCAGAAAGAGGTGTGGAAAATCCTCTTTCCATTGTCAAAGACTATGACAAAAAATAATATCTTTTGGAAACCCTTATTTCCCTTATTTATTCTTACTTTATTTATATTTTCCGCTTACTTATTTTATGCTTAGTATCTAGTTCGAAGCCAAGACAGGTGTCAATAACTATCTCATTAGGAGTTTAGAAAAAAAAAAATTTTCTTATCTTATCCCAAAGTTTTTTTTTTTTTTTACTTTTTAAACTTATATTCTTCGTACTATATGAATGTTAATAAAAATCACAACACTAGTTATCTGGTTTAATACATCCAGTAAGTGATTAGCAGGTTAGTTAACTATTAAATATGTGATATCTAATTGATAAGTATATAGGGCTAATTACAATGACATCCCCTGTGGTTTAACATAATAATACAGATATTTCAAGTATGGCCATAAATACAGTAAATTACCCTGACGTTTCAGAAATGTTACACAAACATCCCTTACCGTCAACTCCAAACTGTTAGTGTCTAACGGTCAACGGTGCAAAATGACTAAAATGCCCTTATTTAATTAAAATAATTTTTATTATGTTATTTTAATTAAAAAAATTTTAAAAAAACTTTTAGAAAAAGCAAATGGACCAGATGAGATCTGGTCCATACAAACATCCCCTACCGTCAACTCCAAACTGTTAGTGTCTAACGGTCAACGGTGCAAAATGACTAAAATGCCCTTATTTAATTAAAATAATTTTTATTATGTGATTTGGTCCTTCACTTACCTAGGTTGCTCTTCGAATCCAGTTTCTGGGTTCATCTTCGAACCCAGTTTCTGGGTTCGACTTTAACTCTCTCTTTTTTTTTTCTTTTTTTTTTCCTGTTCTTCGGGTTCGAAGACTGGGTTCCTCTTCGAACCCAGCTCTAACTCTTTTTTTTTTGTCTTTATGTTCTTCATCTTCAACTTCGATGTTCTTTTTTCTTTTTGGTTTGTTGTGATAGATGGGGAATTCAGTTTAATTTCTGGAAAACCGAATTTCTGGAGCTGTTTGATGATGGAGCTGGGTTTGTTTTCTGGGTTCGATAGAGCTAGGTTTGGTTTCTTGTGATGATTTTGGGTTTGTTTTTTGGTTGTGATGATGTTGAGTTTCTAGTTTTGGGTTTTCTATTTGTGTATTTTTTAATTTATGGAAAATGTTGAATATTGATGATGTTGAATATTGTTGTTGTTGGTGTGATGTTGTATTGGGATGGATTGTGATGTTGAATATTGATGTTGAAGATGATGAAAAATATTGATTTATTTTTTTTCTGTGAAATTGAAAAATGTTGATGTTGTTGAAGATGTGGATTGATGAAGATGAACTTGATGAAGGTGGATGAACATTAATTTTTATATATTTTTTTAATTTTTTAAAAATGGAAAGAAGGGTATTTTAGGCATTTTAAAAATTTTTGCATCGTTGACTGTTGACCATTAGACACTAACAGTCTGGAGTTAACGGTAGGGGATATTTGTGTAATATTTCTGAAACATTAGGGTAATTTACTGTATTTATGGCCATAATTAAAATATCTGTGTTATTATATCAAACCACAGGGGTGTCATTGTAATTAGTCAATATATATCTCTTCATGTGATATGTGATTTTCTTATCAACATATGAGGACTGCTTGGAGCCACATGTTATTTTGAGGAGCATCAGTAGCTAAGGTGACTGCTACAGCACAATTACTCCAAGAGCCACTATTAGAGGGATGTGTCATTTTATTTACTTTTTAAAAAATTTTATAAAAAATTTTATTTATCTTCATGTTTATATTTTTAAATTTTATATCCCTAAATTATTATAAATTTATTAATTTAGTCAACATAATTAAAATTTCAATAATTATGTAAACTAAATAAAAATTAAAATGAATTATTTTATCCCTGAGAATAGGATATTGATATTAAAAAACATATTTGACCAACTTATAACACATGCTATTATACTATTTTTTGATATTTATATCTATTTTTTTATATCTAATTAAATAATATAAAATAATATAAAAATATAAAAAAATATTGTCGCCTGAGGAAGTGACGTTTTTCTACTGTAGAGACCACCTATTTTTAAACAAAATTTTAATAATTTATTTATATAATTAAAATTTTAATGGTCTAACGTAAATGAAACTCAAAAATTAATTGCCATCAAAATTTAAAAACGAAAAGTAAGAATAAAAATTTATTTCCCTAAAAAAAAGAATAAAAATTTATAATGATTAAAATTAAAAAATTAACCAAAATAATTAAAATAATTTATCAAATTTATTATTTATACAATTAAAATATAAATAATTTTTTAAAAAATAAATAAAATGACACGTGGATCAGCAATCGCTAGTCACTTAGGCGACTACTGCTAACACTCTACAAAATGACATATGTCGCTCCAAGAGGCTCTTGGAACAACTATACTGCATCAATCGCATGCTAGTACTCCCCATGTTATGTCTGATTAAAATATAAATAATTTTTCTAAAAAATAGGTGGCCTCCACGGTGGAGGTAAAAAAGACGTCGTTTCTTCAGGTAATAATAATTTTTATATTTTATATTATTTTATTAGATAAAAAAATAAGAGGTATATGTATTAAAATATGAATAAATAATACTTAATCTACTCAAGGTTTGATGAATTCGCTTAGAATTAAAGTTTATAAAACTTCACATTGATCTCCTATTATATTAAATTTGACCGTTAAATTTTATAGTTGACCGTCTAAAATTAACAAATAGACATAAATATCTTCAATTAAACAAATTAAAAAAATTAAAAATTATCACTAAATATCCATCCTCCATTTTCCATCTTTTCAGATATAAATGGTGGATATTAATTTATAAAAATATAAAATTTTAAAATAATCTAAAATATGAAAAATACTAAATCTTGACCCTCTATTTGAAAAGATGGACATTAGAAATATTCTTTTATTATTTTTTATAAAAAATCCCTATTTCATGCTAAAACAATGAAAAAAAAAAAATGATGGGACCTTACCTGCGGGCTGCGGCGGATCTTATCTGTATCTCTCTTTATTGTTTTTCCTGTCTTTTCTTCTCTTCCTTTTCATTTTATTTCTTTGTTTGCCTACCAATCAATCTCTCTCTCTCTCTCTCTCTCTCTCTCTCTATCTCTATCTTATGTTCTATTACTTGTCCATTGTCAAAGCTCTCACCTTTTTTTTTTTTTCTTCTTTTTATCTCTCTATCTCTCTAGTTTTGGTTTTTTGGTATCTGAGTTTTTGGTACAAGGAAATGGAGCCCATGGATGGATGAAGTCCGATTTTTGTGGAGATGGCAACAATACTTGATATATCCATCTGTCATGGATGGATCTCGAAGATCCAGATATCCATCCATGGCATTTTTTTTTTTTTTTTTGGTAATTTTTTTGGCATGAAATGGGTTTTCTTAATAAAAAATTAAAAAAAATTTACGGTCCATCTTTTTAAATGGAAGGTAAAGATTTAGTATTTTTTTCAGATTTAATTTGATTTTTATATTTTATATTTTTATGAATTAATTTTTACTATTTATCTAAAAAAATAGTAAATGGATGGTAAAAATATTATTTATTTATTTATTAAAATATAGTATAATAATATGTATCGTAAGTAGATGAAATATGTCTCTTAATATATTAGTATTCTATTATTAGCAATAAAATGATCTATTTTAATTTTTATTTAGTTCATATAATTATTAAAATTTTAATTTTATAGATTAAATTGAAAAATTTATAATAATTTAGATTAAAAAAATTATTTATAATTTTTTTAAAAATATAAATAAAATAACACGTGGCCAGGCTCTTGGAGCGTCTACGGCTGGCACTCCTCTTAACATATTTAGTGCACCAAAGCACCGAAGGTTTCTATTAATTATGAAACTGGTTTCAGGCATGATCGAAATGTATTCGATTTTGATGTTAGAATTCTCACACGAGCATGCTGACGAGTCACAACTACTCAGATCAGATGGACCCCACCGCCTGATAGAGAAATTATAATTATTTATTTTATTTTATTTTTTGAAAAAGAAGGTGGGACCCACCAAAGCACCGCCCCTTCCCCCACCGAAAAATTATCTATTGTCTGGGCGGTGACTGGCGCGTGGCTGCTTTGCCTTGCGCGTGCGTGCGTGCGTTGAAATTATTTTGTTTGCACTGATTAATATTATAACCTGTTTGAATGGCTATTGTTTCCCCAGCTGTCGATGGCCGTCGGATGTGAGATGATCAAACGGCTCCGTTGAATGTTCAAGCGATTGAGATCCTTGTCACGTCAGCAATCCTTGCCGGAGCTGGCACTGCACGTGCATTTTGGCTTTGACGTGCGCGCCGCACTCTTCGTTTAGCGTGTAAAAGCTATAGTTACTAGGAATGGTAAAATTTCCAGAACGCAGACAGCCACGTCTTAATGGCGGTTGAACCAACGCAGTTTTGAACCTTAACGTTCCATCAAATCGTTTTGGAAGTGAGAAACAGTCGGTCCCGTTCCTTCCTCTATCTAAGTCGGTTTTACGGCGTTCAGAACTCCCGATTTAGTTATGTTTTTTTTGTTTTTTTTTTTTTAAAAAAAAAAAAAAAACAACAATTTAAAAAAATTTCCAAGGGTAATAATTTGCCAGGTGGCAGCAATGTAGCCCTTTACTAGGGAGCCGTTGTTCAACGGCTCCCTAGTAAAATTACCAAAACACCCCTAGAAAATTACAAGTTAACCCCTAAAATTTTAAAAATATTAATTTTTCCCCAATCCAAAAAACTATATAAACCCCATCAATTCTCCAATTCAATTACACAATTCTCTCATTCTCTCAATATTTCTCTCATCTCTAATTCTCTCAATATTTTTCTAATTCTCTCATTCTCTCAATCTTGCTATTATTTTTCACTACTTCAATTGTTTTCATTATTTGTTTAAACACATTATTTTATAAATTTATAATGGCATCACCATCAAGGCCATCTATTTCCGGAGGTCGAAAATCTATTTCCGGAGGTCGAAGATCTATTTCCGGAGGCCGAAGGTCCGTTTCCAACAGAAACGCTGAGCAAAATGAGGAGGTACCGGATTTAAATGTTCAAGAAGTGCAAAGTCGCCCTTTCCCAGAATTCAACAACGATCGCAATTTTGCTGAATACCTGCAAGAAAGAGAAGAGAATTTGAGGAGGTAAGTTTGGTAATGAAACTCCTATTAATTTTAATCCTGATCATTCTCATCCCTCTTCTGGCGGTGGTCCCTCCTCTGCTCCAAACCTCCTAAATCCAATTCCAAGTGAAACCGTACAATTGCCGCAGGGGCAGCCAGATTTGTCAAAGTACAAATCTGAACTTTTTAAAGTTCATATGAAGAGGGTGGAGAGGGATGGTTTAGTTATAGTGGTTTGCAATTATTGTTCCAAAGATTTTAAATGGAACAAATCCGGAGGGTACGGGACATATTGGAAGCATATCAACAGCAAACATCCAGCCGAAGCTCACCATCAGCGAGGACAACACCAAATTGGAAGGTACATATCCCCTAACCATCCTTTATTTAAATATACTGATCAAAATAATAGGGACCATTAGCAAGAATGGTAGCGACTGAACATCTCCCCTTTAGTTTTTGGGGAAAAAACTGGCTTTTTAAAATACTGTCATAATACTTTAAATCCCGCTGCATGTAGAGTACCTAGGACCACATTAAAACGTACTATGTGTGATATTTATAAAAAGAAAAAAAGCTTTAGTAAAATATTTTCAAAATTATCCGGGTCGTGTGTCTGTTTGTGCCGATATCTGGAGTGATCATTGGCAAAACATTCATACTTAGGACTCACTTTCCATTTCGTTGACCAATCATGGGATTTGCAAAAACGAATATTGGCATTTAGAGTTTTGATGACACCCATACTGCTGATAATATTTATAAATTAATGAAAATTATTTTTGAAGAATATTGTATTGAGAGTAAAATTTTTGCAATTGGTTTTGATAATGCTGCAAATAATACTGCCGCCGTTCCACAATTAATTCAATTGTGTCAACCCTATTTTGGCGGTAGATTTTTTCATCAAAGATGTGTTTGCCATGTTTTAAATATATGTGTACAACATGGTTTGCAAACACTATATGAGTGGATTAACCAATTAGGGATGCTCTATACTATTTGTGGAAACATCCTAGCACTATGAAACAATGGGCTAGGTATTGTAAAGCTAACTGGAAACGTCCAATTAGGTTTTTTTCCGTGATGTTCCAACTCGTTGGAACTCCACATATAAGTTGCTTTGTGAAAGCTACGAGTACTAGAGAATTATTAGTTAGATTTATGCAGGCAATAATGTTAATACCATTAATTTATATGAACACCATTGGGATGTTTTGTACAAAATTTGCAGTGCTTTTAAAGTTTTTCATGATGCACAACTTCTTTATCCGGTAGATATTATCCAACTTTACATTTATTTTATTTGAAGCCCTTATATTGTAGGTGCACTTAATGAATGTTCACAAATAAATGAATTAGTTCCGTGTGTTTATGCAATGCGAGAAAGATGGATAAACTATTATAGGGACATTCCTGTAATTTATACTCTTGCATCAGTTTTTGACCCTAGGATAAATTTAATAGTTTATATGAATTTTTTACACTTTATTACCAATCTCTAGGGATAATGGACATAGATGTTAGTGGTTTATATAATAATGTTAGGAATTATTTTATTCACTGTATGATGAATATCGTTCTGTTTACGGTCCCTCGTTGAACATTAATGTTCAACAATCGGAACCAAGCGGAAGCGGTAGTACTAGTCATTCGCGCTTTCCCTCCACATTAAGGAAGTTAGGGGCAAGCGTGTTACCAAAAAGTAAGGACGTCGGCGAGTTCGTCTTCATCAACCTATG
Source organism: Xanthoceras sorbifolium (assembly GCA_003430845.1). Taxonomy (NCBI): domain Eukaryota; kingdom Viridiplantae; phylum Streptophyta; class Magnoliopsida; order Sapindales; family Sapindaceae; genus Xanthoceras; species Xanthoceras sorbifolium. Next base: position 3,332,420 of record CM010609.1, on the reverse strand, counting down.
TTTCAGAGGTTGATGTTTACATAAACACCTCCTTTGAGTTTTTGGACACCCCAGACTTAACGTCCTGCAGTGGTGGAGGGAGCACGCAACTAACTTTCCAATTTTGGCCATCATTGCCAAACAAATTTTTGGAACCCCTGTCTCGACCGTCGCCGTCGAACAGGAATTTAGTGCAGGTGGCAATGTTCTGGACGAGAGACGAGCATTGCTCAGTCCTGACTCAATACAGATCCAGGTCTGTGTTGACGACTGGACCAAGGCCATATACCGGCAGCAAGAATTGGATCTAGTGTCCGACGACAATGACTTTTTCGACACTAACGATGATACAACGACAACCGAAGGAACAAGCGACGATTGATCACATTCGAAACATAACAGGTAAAAGAACTACGTGGGCTTTGATTCCTCCTAGAGGATACGTAGGCAGCTTAATTGAGGTAAAATAAGTGCAAGCCCTAATTTTTTATTTATTTATTTAATTTTATAGTTTATAATATTATTAAAATTTTATTTCATTTTTATATATTTAATTTTTTATTAATTTTTTTTTAATTTTTATTTTCTAATTTTTTTTTATTTTGCCGGTTCCGGCGGTTTGGAACCGGCGGTTCAACCGGCGGTTGAACCGCCGGTCCAAAAAAATCGTGGAGGAACCGAACGGGCGGTTCCTCCCGGTTCCAACTGGAACCGGGACCGGGACCTCCCCGGTCCGGGTTGGAGATGGCCTAATTCGTTTGGAACGAGTTTAAACGAGTTTGGAAATAGGCAGGTAGGGGCGAGTTTAACTTTTTTTTTTTTACCTCATGCGTCTAATCATGGCCAAAAACCGAGATCGACGGTTCCAATTTTAATGGGAACTGGAACTAAGACCGGCCACCCATAAAAAAAAAATAAAATAAATTAATAAAAATTTTAAAAAATTAAAAGTGTGTGCTTGATTAAAATAAAATTACAATAATATTATAAAACTATAAAAAAATTTTAAAAAATTAAATAAGTAAATAAAAAATTAGGGCTTGCACTTAATTTTACCTCAATTAAGTTACCTACGTATCCTCTAGAAGGAATCAAAACCCACGTAGTTCTTTTACCTGTTATATTTCGGATGTGATCAATCGTCGCTTATACCTTCGGTCGCCGTTGTATCGTCGTTGGTGTCGAAGAAGTCGTTGTCGTCGGACACCAAATTCATTTCCTGCTGGCGGTATGAGGCCTTGGTCCAGTCGTCAACACAGACGTAGATCTGAATTAAGTCTGGACTCAGCAATGCTCTCCTCTTGTTGAGAATGTTGCCACCCGCACTAAATTTTTGTTCGACTGCCACGGTTGAGATAGGGGTTCCAAAAATTTGTTTGGCAATGATGGCCAAAATTGGAAAGTTAGTTTCGTGGTCCCTTCCACCAATGTAAAATGTTAAAGTCATCGCTGTCCAAAAACTCAAACGAGGTATTTATATAAACATCTACCTCTTAAATATAGGTTGATGAAGACGAACTCCCCGATTTTCTTGATTTTTTCGACAATACATTTGACCCTAAGTTCCTTAATGTGTAGGGAACACGATAATGACTAATACTAGTATTACCGTTTTCGCTTATTTCCGGTTGCTGAATATTAATGTTCAGCGAGGGACCGTATACATAACGGTATTCTTCATACAGGGAATAAAATAATTCCCTAATATTACTGTATAAAACATTAATATTCATATTAGGTAGCCTTATATATTGATAATAAAGAGTAAAATATTCATATAAACTATCAAATTTACATCTAAGGTCAAAAACTGATGCAATTGTATAAATCATAGAAATCTCCCTATAATAATTTAACTCTTTTTCTGTCATTGCACTAACACATGCAGTTAAATCCGATAGTTGTGCACACTCATTAAGTGTATCTACAATATTAATGGCTTCAATTAAAAATAAATGTGATGTTAGATAATATATACCAGATAAAGTATGTGCTGCATCATGAAAAACTTTTAATAGCAGGTAAATTTTATTACAAACATCCTAATGATGAGCATACAAATTAACGCTACTAACATTATGTTGCAAAAATCTAACTAATAATTCTCAATATTCATAATTTTCATAGAGCAGTTTATATATGGAGTTCCAATGAGTTGGAACATCACGGAAAACCTAATTGGATGTTTCCTGTGAGATTTGCAATACCTAACTCATTGTTTCATAATACTAGGATGTTTTCACACATAATATAGAGCATCCCTAATAGGTGTAATATATTTTTGTAGTGTTTGCAAACTATGTTGTACACATATATTTAAAACATGACAAACACATCTTTAATGAAAAAAATCTATCGCCAAAATAGGGGTTACACAATTGAAGTAATTCCATTGTCCCTGTCATGGTTTGAATATGCAACCTTCTATTAATAAATAGAATAATTAATAATTCACAATTATTAATTTTCTTTTAATTATTAAACAGTTAATTAAATAATCACATTATATAATTAATTCTCTTTAACTAAATTGCGTTACTTTCGTAACACTATTAATTGGACAATCCAATTAATTTACTGTGACCCTTATTACCATTAACCAGAAGGGCTAGCAAGGGGACCTAATAGACCCACAGTTTTGAGCTCCAATAATACTTAGTAATATTAATTAAACTCTTTAATTAATATTTAACGATTATTAACCTCAGAGTTATTCTACTAAAAATCCGAGGCTGCACTCTCAGAACTGTAGACGTGTTTATACAATCTGAAGTCTTAGGGTCCATTGATATAGTTATTTACATATAGTGTGATTCTCCACAAGTAGTTCATAGCTAGAGCTGGGTCATAATGTTCGTTATACCCCTCTAGTTATATCAATTCCTTTAAGCACCGTTGATTTTATAATGAACAATTAAATCATGTCTTCCCCACGAAAGAAGTAGAGATCTCATAATTGTCCAAGTTCTGAATTAATCCTTAAGGGAACTACTCATCTACTTCAATCAAGAAGGAGTGGATTTCACTATTGTATTCATACCTTCCCAGCCACATGCCAAACCACAACTCCAAGATACGGAGGTATTGGTCGTGAATACTACAACGACCTCTCCCATGGTAAATCAAAAGCCACGATTCAACTTGAAGGAGTCGATAAGACACTCAGGATTAAGATCACCTATAAATAGTCATCGTTTGTCGATATATATGAATCTCATCTACTAACGGATCTTGGTGAGAGATTCATATAAATTATGGCCCAGTCCTATATAATCTCATCATATAAGGTGCCTCCATTCTCATGTCAACTACATGAGCGGTCTAGGATAAGACCACCGTACATTACAGAATGGACCGCATCAGTAGATCATTCACAAACAAAGTACCCAGCTTTGGTTGCTCTTTACGGACTCTTTAGATTACATGTCTCAAAATGAATCATACTGTATATAACTTTCATGTACTCACTTTGAAATTATATCTTGCAATCTCGGATGTTATTGCACAATATAAATGTATGAATAAATGTAAAGCACTTTTAATTTGAATGATAAACGATTAATTCTTATTATGTCTAAAACTGTTCACAAATACAAGTTTTACGGCATAAATCCCAACAATCGAGCCATTGTATGTGGTCCAACTACTGTTTAGGTGTTTGATTTCGGGGTCAGACAATTCCTTTTGATCCAGGCATAAAGGTCGAACGACTATGTCCTTAGTTGAGCGATGCCTTCATTCATGTAGGCTGCCTTATGGGACTTGGTGGCTTGTCAAGATTTTAGGCCTATAAGTGTTGTGGATATGATTTTGGATTAGGCCTTTGTGTAGGCTTAAGTCCTTTTGGGCTTGAACTATTTTTGGTCACTATATTGTGTAACTTGTATTCTACTTAATGTAAGTATATGTGTATTAATATTTAATTCTACTTTATATTTAATTTCAATTGTATGTGAAAATTTGTTTAATTAATGGGTTGAACATTTTATTTTTTATAAAATAATATAAAATAAAACGGGTTAGTTTGGGTTGAATATGGATCATCTCACTGCAAATGTGTTCGGGTTTGGAGCACGGGTCGGATATAGAGTACCCTGTGCGAAACAAGTTTCGAGTATGGAGTATACCGACATCGATCTAGTCCATTGCTATTTCTATTTATTCGCTGGGGTTCCAATTAAATAGTTCAAAAAATAATTAAAAACTAAAAAAGAAATTCCTTCCATTGTTATTATGGTAACTATACAAATTTTGTATAGTAATTAAATCCTAAGAATATAGGATAATTGCAAAAATTAAACACTATTAGGATACCACTATTTGTAGGATGTAGTTGACAACTTCTTTTTTTTTTTTTTTTTTTTTGAGGTGAGATGGGGAGGTATATTTTTATAGTTAAAAAATGATAACTTTATAAACCTAATTAACTTAAAAATTAATACGAATAATGTAGTAAGTTTATTTTTATTGTTATGTTATCTACTACTGTAGTACTACATCATAATTTATATAATAAAGATAAAAATTTATCATATTATTTAAATTTATTTTTGAAGTAATTTTTTAAATTATGTAGCATTTCAAATATTTAAATTTAAACACTATAATCTAAGTTTCCAACTTCTTATTAGGTTTTGTGAAGCCTGAATTAAGAATAGATCAGTTTCGCAATTTAGTGGAGTTTCATGGTAGAGAGCGCCGCGACTCGCTCCCAGAATGCATTAAAGGTCACGCTAGAGTAAAGCAGAAAGCGGCAGAGAGCCGCGTAACCAGGGGAGCAACCCACAGGCGGTACCGATTTTTCCTGTTTTGTTTAAACTTTTGTTTTGAGTATAAAATCTGACCAGAGCAGAAAAGTTTTCTTAGGTCGTTTTATCTTAATTTTTTCTATAAATACCCATACAACTTTAGAATTTTAGTAGGATAAAAAATAAGAGAAAAAAGAGATTAACAAATAGTATGTATAAAAAGAGAAAAACAGTATGTTAATTTTTCATTTGATTAAATATTAAAACGCTTCCTTTGAAAAATATTAATAATAAATTTTTCAAAATAAATAATTTCTTTTATTATTTTTTTTTTAAGGAAAGAAAGATATATTAACCTACTCAAAGTGTATCAAAAACAAAACAACTCAACTTGAACTATCAGTCAGGACCAAATATTCCACCCAAAGTGACAATCCACTAAATAAATAAATTCATCAATAAAAGATAAACTAAATTTCGTAAATTGGTGCGTTACCTAATTAGCTTTCTTGGGGACAAAGACCATAGAAAACATATTAACAGTTTCTACTAAATGATGATATCCGTAATAACCACATTAAGTTCCAAAAGAAGCGCAGACTTAGAAGCAATTAGATTAATAACATTTTCTTTTATTTTAAAAGTTAATACAAGTCCAATTAAATAAGAGATGCGTTGCATTATTCAAAATATAAAGTATAAAAATTTATCAAAACTTTTCCCCACGTGCATAAAATGGCGCGTGTGTATTTGGCTTTGCAATAAAATGTGAAATAAAATTTGTTTACTTCTCTATCTTCATCTCTCTTAAAGCGCCCTTTTTATACCTCCATCTTCTTTCTTCTCACTCATACCCTCTCTCTCTCTCTCTCTTCACAAATAAATCGTTGTTTTCCTCACCTACCATTCTCTTCTTCTTCATCTAATTTCTCAATTTCAATTAAGATTATTTTACCCTTGTAATTATAATTATTTACACAAAAAACCACCACCAGAACCAGCATGTTGGATTTTGGAGAAGAGCTGACAATAGACACCTACAAAATCCCATGGTTGATATGGATCCAGATACTGGTCCTCCTCCTCCTCTTGATTCTTCTCTACTGTTTCAGTGCCTTCTCTCTAGATCTCTCACACGACAACAGCAACACCACCTCCTCCTTAGCTTCTTCTTCTTCTTCTTCTGCTCCCTCCTCCAATTTGACCCACCAATCTCTTACAAGCGACGAGCCTCTTCTTATCAAGCGCAGCTCACAGCCTTCCCAGGTATGGATTTTCTCTCCCTTTCTCATTCCTTTCTGTTTGGTTGCCTAAAAAATGTTCTTTTCTTGTTTTCTTTTGTGAAATTTCTTTCTTGTTTGGAAGTTGAAACCCCCCAATCTGGGTTTGGTTTATAATATTATAAAGTAGGACAACAACGAAACGTTTCTATTGGAAAACGTTTTTTTAGCCATTTGCAATTGCCATCTGTTTTTGGCTAGTTAGGGTGTGTTTGCCACTTGTTACGTTTTGAATTCTTGGAAAAGCGCTTTTCTGTATCGTAAATGCATCGTAGATTTATGGGTGTAATTTAGTGAATTAGTGTCGTAATGTATATGTCTAACACAGATTAGTGTTGAATTGGGTCGTGTTCAGATTGACATAATTCATAATCATGCCCCTCAAGTGTTGATTTTTGACACGAACCTCAGATTTGACGTAATTATGACCTCAAGTGTCTATTTTTGACACCATAATTGAACACAATAAGCGAATTTAGTGGATTAGGATTCTAAATTCTAACACGATTATTTTTGACACGACAATTAAACACAATAAGCAAATTTAGTAGATTAGTATTCTAGATTCTTACACGATTAATTAAAAGTATAATGTTAATTGTAGCAAAAAATTTTACGCACTTAAAATCATAATTATCTTTCAACAGTACAAAGTAGGTAAGACAAAAAAACAGTTTTTAGCTGTCAAAACTCAAAACGATGTGTTACATATGCCAAATTGTAACAGTAAGTGGTTTTTAGGGGAGTGAGCATCCAAACACGGCCTTAGAAGTTTTGAATTTCATCAACCAATAGGAAGTTTCTTGTGAAGTAGCGAAAAAGCTAATCCTTCATTAAAAAAGTACTTTTGTTTAATGAACAGTAAAGATGCTTATGTGAACCTTTGAAGCATTTTATGTCATCTTATGCTTTAATTTTGAACAACTAGCAGAAGCACCTCCATATTCAATTTTTATTTAGAAAAAAGTTGCAAATTATATTTTTTTTAAATGGGTTTTTTTTTTTGACCTTTTAGAAGAAAATGATGGGTTGGTGGGTTTTATTATTATTATTATTATTTTGGAAGAAAGCTTTTTTATTTAAAAGTTACAATTTCCAAATTATAATATGCATGATATTTATATTGCTGATATTGTTTTTTATTTTTTATTTTTTCATAGTAATTTAGTTTATTGATTTTAGTAACCAAATTAGTTGAATAATTTAATTTAGTTCAATAATTAGAACCGATTTTTCTAGTAGGTACCAACTTTTTTTACCAAGTGTTTATAGCTGTTTCTTTGGTGTGGTTTCCTTTTTAGTTAATTTGTAAAAAAATTTCTTTACAAAGAGTGTTGGTCTATATTTTTTCCGACAAATTGTTGTGGGACGCTTTTGGAAGTTTGTTATTGAATTTGAGCTCATAATATATTATTAGAATCGTCTCGATGAATCTTACAATACTTGTCGGAGTGAATCTCTCCTTGATGGGCAACCGTTTTTCTAAATTCAATCGATTCAACGTTCATATTTGTGTTTTTTTCTTTCTAGAAAAATATTTTCAGATCTTAAAGAAATTGCTGCATAGTGTTGTTACATGGGTCTTGTCACTATATGATTGTTCTTTGCATGTGTTATTTTTAATAATCAAATCTGATCCACACCTATAATTTTTTTGTCGTTATCTATCCAAGTTTCAATTATTATTATCAAAAAAATAAATTATTATTATAATCATTAAATATTTGTTAGTTTTAGTGTAAATTAGTTGTTCAAAAATCAAAAGACAGCCAAGCGCAGCACCAACATTGGATTTATTTTATTAATTAAAACCACTTTAATTGTTTAGGGACAGTTTCATCTTCACTTATTTTTCTTAATTTAATAAATAAGCTTTGGATATTATTTGGCATCTAAGGACTTGTTTGACAGAGTTTTGGAAAATTTATTTTTGTTTTTTTTGGACCCAAAAATTAATTTAGAAGTGTTTGAATTTTACAATAGAAGTGCTTTAAAAATTTAAAAGTTCGTCTAGGTAAAGTAAAAATAATTGGCTTTTGTAGGAAGAGCTTTTAAAAAATTAAGGGCCTGTTTGACAGGGTTTTTGGATGTCTGTTTTTGACTTTTTGAGCTTCAAAAACTCTTTCGGAACTGTTTGGATGTTCTCATAGAATAGCTTTTAAGCTTTAAAAGCTCATTCAGATAAAATCAAAATATATAGTTTTTGCAGGAAGAGCTTCCAAGAAGTCAAAAATTCAAAGTAAATGTCTTGTCAAACTGGGCCTAAAAATCCAAAGTAAAAGTCCTGTTAAATATGGTCTAAGGTTTTTTTCCTTAATAAATAGGTCCAGCTTCACTTTGGGATGGGCCTATTTTTTTAATTTTTTATGTTCAAAAGTCAGCTTTGCTGCTTTTTTATTAATGTGATTTGTGTACTTGGATGCCAATGGCATTGAGATTGAACATATTTTCTTCTAAAAGCACTTTTTTTCTGGTTGAAGAATTATGGTGTTTGAATTTGAGGTGGATGGCATGCAATTTGTAATGCTTTTGTGGGATGATGATGGTAGCAGGTAGGAGGAAGTCAAAGCATAAAAGGGGAGATATTATCAACAACAGCAAGAGGCACAATTAGAAGAAGAAGAGATCAAGAAGCTACTACTACTACTGATAATCATCAGAGGGAAAGGGAAAGTGCTTCTTCCACAAGCACAAGCACTGCCATCAACTATCATCCCTGCCACTACTTCAAGCTTGCAAGACTAGCTTTTCTCAAGTGTTTGGGTTTGGATTCCTCCTCTGAAAATTCTTCCACCCCTAATGAACAGAGAAAAGAAAGATGATGCGTGTATTGTACTGTGAACTAATTTCTGATTGTTAATTTATAACCCCAAAAAGATTTTCAAAAGCAATTGAGAAAAAAAAAATCGATCTTTATCGAGTTATTTTTTTAGTGCGGACGTCTGAATTTCTTTTTTTTAAAATAAAAATAAAACATATCTCAAGATCAAACTACATTGAATGGCAGTTTAAACTGGTAGTTAAAATCCGAATGTTAAAATCCAGACGTCTTTTGCCCAACAATTCTAACTTTATCTGTATTCTTCATTTGTTTAATTAGCCTATTGAAAAATTGCTGGAAATTGATAATAAATCTACGGTAGAAAAGGCTGAAATTGAGAAATAAAATGTTTGAGTGTTTAAATATGCAACCTGATAATTCTATTAATTTGGTAACGGGTCTTTTTTTTTTATCAATTTAAACGTTTGGTGTCGTACTTAGTTTGATTAACAAATAATTTAATTAATTTATATGCTAGATGTCATGTGATAAGATGTTTAGACATAACAAATTTACAGTGATGATTTAGATTGTCATGTTATTTAATAACAAACATCTTTAAAAATATAAAGGGTAATTATCATTTTTATCTTTAATTTTTGAGGAATTATTAATTTTTTAATGCAGTTTTATTTATTGATATTTGTGAGTCCTAAGTTTTTATAAATATATCAATTTGGTCATTCTGTTAGTCAATCGTTAGTCAAAACTTTATGATTCCAGGAGTATTTTTATCTTTAAACTTATTAATGTGTCAACAATAAATTTTAGTAAAATAACGTAACTACCTTTAGTTAAAAATTTAAAAGGATCTCCACCGTCCATCAAGATTAATGGATAGTCGAGATTATATTGAACTTTTTTTTATAAAAAAATTGTGAATGGAGAATTAAAAAATATATATTGTTAATGGGGATCCAATTTGGAGATTGGATCTCCAAAAAAAAAAAAAAAATTTAAAACTCGAGCTGCAGATTGAAATTAGGGATGACAATTTGATACATACACAAACTTGCTCTCCATCATTTGAAGTCTGATCTACTTTCCATCGTTTCAACTGGGTTCATTCAATGAACCCAGATTTGGGTTCCTTTCGAAACGAACCCAGATCTGGGTTTATTTTGTTTGATGTTTGATGTTCGACGAAGAGAGGATTGTTATTTGATGTTCGACTAAGAGAGAATTGTTGTTTGATGCTTGATACTTGGGTTGTTTTCAATTTATTTTTTTGCTGTTCTTAGTAAATTTGACGAACTCAGAACTTCGATATGAACTAAGAAATGGGTTCGTTCAAATTTCTGAAATGAACCTAATTTTTGGGTTAGTTGGAAACAAACCCAAAGATCTGGGTTCATTTTCGAAACGAACTCAACTAGGTTCGATTCGAACGACCCGAGCTTCTGGGTTCGTTTGTTCAGCGAGATTCAACTTGGTTCATTCGTTTATTTAACGATTCTTGGGTGGAGATCTGGATCTCCACCCAAGAATAGAAAAAAAAAAGAATTTTTTTTAATTCTTCATTCACCCTTCGATCTTAATTGTCGAAGACCTAGCGACCTCTATTGCTGGAGGTCGCTTCGCTAGAGAATAGATTTTTTTTTTATGTTCTTGGTGGAGATTCAGTCAATCATTGTTTGATGACGGTAGAGGTCCAATATGGAGCTCCACCCAAGAATAGAAAAAAAAAAAATTGAAATAATTTTAATTCTTCATTAACAATATTTTTTTAAAAAAAAATTCAATATGATCTCCATTGTCCATTAATCTTGATGGATGGTGGAGATCCATTTAAAATTTGTTTTTAAAATTTTTTCAAATTTTATTGTTAAAAAATTAATATAAAATGATTATATTACTCTTTTTATTATTAAATAATTAAAATAATCTTTTTTAAAAATTTGAGGGTAAAATTATAATATTAACTTATTTAAATAGTGTCAAGGGTACAACTGTCTTTTTTATATTTTTGGTTAGTTTGACTAATAAAAAGTTAGTCAAAGATACTGTTGATAGTAAAAAATGAATTAAACTATCAGCAGTCAACTGTGCCACGTAAGAGAACTTAGTGATTTGTTGATCAAATGATGTTATGTTTGTCCCTTTGAATCCTGTAAGAAGGTGCTCGGCATCAATGAGAATATGATGAATGTTTTTTGTGAAACAATTATTTGTAAAGACAAAGAAATATCAGCAAAGGTTGTCGGACTTTAGCCGATGATTAACCTCCAACGAACAAGTCAGTTTCTGAGTAATGAGTTAGTTAATGAATTGATTCAAAGAGTTTTAAGGTTGGTGGAAATATTGAATAACATACCTTTGTTCTCCATAAATGTCCCTATTTGTCGTTCTCCAGACATTCCCCTTATTTTCCTCTATTTTAAGAATGTTCAGATTGTGAAGGTGTGGTTAGGGGGATGTTACCTTAAATATGCAATCTTTATCTTCTAGGGGAACCTGCTTACAGATAGGACAAGATGTGTGGTTGAACGGTAACCTGCAGCACTTAGACATTTAATACATTTGACTTTACTGATGACAAGACTCTAATTTTGACTGGGCCCGCCATAAATGTCAACCTGGAGTGTCGCAGTTTGCTAGGCTCATTTTTGACACGAACTATACTGTCTAGTCATGGCCCGACCAGTTCGAGTTCGAACAGGCGATTTTGAATCGGGACCGCCCGGTTAGGAACCCGAGCACCAGAACTGGGACCCCCGGTCCCTGTTTCGGTTATCTTTTTAAAAAAAAATCGGAATCGCTGGTTAGGAACCGGCGGTTCCATTTTTTTTTCAGTTATTTATTTTTTTTTCTTTGTAAACAAAAAAAATTTTAAAAAATTAAAATTTGGCCGGTTCCGGTTAGGGAACCCGCGGTTGAACCGCTGGTTCCCTAAAACTGGAGGATAAACTAAAATCGAGGTTTCTTCTCTGGTTCTAACCGGTACCGGGACCCTCATGGTCCCGGTTCCGGTTCCTCCAAAAATCTAACGGGAACCGGCAGTTCCAAAACTGAAACCGCCGGTTCTGGAACCGCGACCATAACTAATGTTGTCCATAGTTGATACTTTACTGATGGTTCATTAATGCGCTCTGAGAACATTGATGATGCTAAGATGGTTCTCGCTGCAATCGAGAAACTTTTCGGCAACACTTCTTTAAACGACGTCGAAGCACCCCGAATCTTGAATTGATTAATTGTTAGTTGTACGATGACGTTTGGTCACCAGTTATGACGTGGCGGTTAAGTTCACAGAATTTACCCACAACAATACCCCTAAATTTTCGAGAAATGTTCTCTTTGTTTAGGGAATTTACTTTGCTAAAAAATGGATTCATAAGCTTAACTTAGCTTTCTGAGTATTGCCATGGTATTCCTTGAAGAAGAGAAATGGCTCTGATAAAACGACACATTTCGAAGATCCGAAAATAGCTTTAGTGATGTGGTGCATTTCCAAGGTTTGACAATTCCCTTTTAATGAAGTGGTGCGTTTTCAAAAGTTGAATGGTTTGCTTTAGTGATGTGGTGCGTTTCGTCTTACGAAAAAATGCTCTTTAGTAGAGGTGGGCACATTAACCGAACCGAACCGAAAAAATGAGGTTATTTTCGGTTATGGATCGTGACTCGTAGAGGTTTGGTTAGTCACTTTGATAACCGAATAAAAATTGGTTATGGTTAGGTTATGGGTGGCAAAACCATACATAACTTATATAAATGAAAAAAAAAAAATAGGGTTTCGCTTTTCAGTTTACATTTTTCTTCCCTCCCGCCGCACACCACATCTCCCTCAGAAAACATTTCCCAGCCTCACTTAGGGTTCCACCTCACCTCTCAAGTGTCTCTCATCGCTGCACAACCATTCTCGCTGCTGCATAGCCTCATCTTGTTGTCGCCTTGCCATTGCTCCTCCTCATTTCCGTCTCTTCGCCACTGCTCTGCTTCGCCACTGCTCGGCCTCGCCATTGCTCGTCGTCGCTTCGCCATTGCTCGTCGTCGCCTCGCCGCTGCTCCTCGTCGTCGCCGTCTCTTCACCACTGCTCCTCTTCATCTCCTCGTTGCCTTGCATTTTTGTATTTCACTTGTAAATGGCCCTGATTTAGCCTCTCAACAATCATCTCCTGACTTGTTTTCTATTGTTTTCTCACTTATTTTATTTATTTTTTGCTGTAACAGGGAAGAAAAATAACAAGAGAAAAGGCCTCTCCGCCGATCTTCGCCGCTGCTACTAGTCACTCCTCGCATATGAGAGAAACATGTATATTTTGGTATATTCAATTTGGTACGATTTAATTTTGGACTGTTTTATGGACGGTTTTGTTATGGACGTTTTTATTAATTATTATGGTGGACGACTGGACGGTTTAAAATTTTTATAGTTTAAATCTCTGATTGTATGTTTTATTATAGATTATTGACAAATGTAATACAGGTGCTATCGAAGTTTATTGAAAGAAAATTGTATGTTTTCCAATACAATGAGATGGCGATAGATATAAAATTATAATATAACTCATAAGAGGCCCAAATTTGATATTGACCTAAACTTTTAATTTATATGATCATGGACCTAATATTTTAAAAATATACAAACAATTGGATAAAATGTTAAAGCAAAATTGATTTTTGGCCTAAAAGGCCTAATTAAGCCTATATGTACAATTTATGCCCAATAAAAGCCCAAACTAAAATAACCGAACCTAATTGAATCGAATTTAATCGACTTTTTAAGGTTTGGTTATTTTAGGTTATTCATATAAAATTCACTAGATTTGGTTAGCCCAATTAATAATCGAACAAAAATTTAGTTAAGTTAGGTTATGGGTATAACCGAACATAACACCCATAACCTAACTTAACCGAATAGTATCCACCCCTACTCTTTAGTGATGCAGTGCGTTTTAGAATAAGGGGAGACGTCCTCTTTAATTCCGAGTGCATAGCTTCAATTCCTCCACATGTTTTTACGCACAATTACCTTTTTCGAATTTCAAACGTTTTGCACAGAAAAAAGAAAGATGATGTATTGTACTGTGAACCAATTTCTGATTGTTAATTTATAACCCCAAAAAGATTTTTAAAAGCAATTGAAAAAAAAGATCAATTGCACTTAAGTACCCTGACTTATAATGTAATTACACATTTAATATCAGTTTTATCATAATTACACTCGAATACCCTATAATCCGTTGACCACCGTTAAAGTGACGGTTAACCAAACGGATTCAGGGGCAAATTGGTCTTTTACATTTAAATTCATTTTTAAAAAAATTTAAAAAATCATCCAACCAATAAGAACATGCCACGTCATATTTTAATTAATTTTAAAAATAATATATTAAAAATATTTTTTAAAAAAATTAAAAAATAAAGATGGAAGAGTCTGGAAACTCTTCCACCACATCACAAAAAAAAAAAAAAATTTAATATTTTTTTCGAAGAACATGAATTTAGATCTGGGTTCGTGCTCGAACCCAGAACTGGGTTCATGTTCTTCAAGCACGAACCGAGAACTGGGTTCGTATTCTTCGAGCACGAACCCAAATCTGGGTTTGTGCTCGAAGAACACGAACCTAGTTTCTGGGTTCGAGCACGAACCCAGATCTGGATTCGTGCTCGAAGACTAAAATACTAAAGTCAACTAACGGTAGGGAAGGTCATTGTCAATAAACGATAAAGTTGATTCTACCTGTAGTTGGCCAAACATCAGGGATTGTAGGTGCAATTAGCTTTATATATATATATATATATATATATATATATATATATATATATATATATATATCAAATTATAATATAACTCATAAAAGGCCCAAATTTAATATTGGCCTAAACTCAATGCATATGATCATGGACCTAATATTAAAATTGATTTTTGGCCCAAAAGACCAAATTAAGTCCATATGTACAATTTATGCCCAATAAAGTCCAAACCGAATCTAATCGAATCGAATTTAGCCGACTTTTTAAGATTTGATAATTTTAGATTATTCATATAAAACCCACTAAATTTGGTTAGCTTAATTAAAAACTGGAAAAATTTTTAGTTAAATTAAATTATGAGTATAACTAAATATAATCAAATAGTACCCACCCTTACTCTTTAATGATGTGGTGCGTTTTAGAATAAGGGGAGGCGTCCTCTTTAATTCTGGGTAGCTTCAATTCCCCCATATGGTTTTATGCGCAATGACCTTTTTCGAATTTCAAACGTTTTGCACAGAAAAAAAGAAAGATGATGTATTGTACTGTGAGCTAATTTCTGATTGTTAATTTATAACCCCAAAAAGACTTTTAAAAGCAATTGAAAAAAAAATAAAATCAATCTTTATCGAGTCATTCTTTGGTGTGGATGTCTGAATGTTTTTTTTAACATAAAAATAAAACATATCTCAAGCTCAAGCTACATTGAATGGTAGTTTAAAGTGGTAGTTAAAATCCGAATGTTAAATTGCTGGAAATTGATAATAAATCTATGGCAGAAAAGGCTGAAATTGAGAAATATGAGTCTTTAAATACCATTTTTATACTTATTTCTTTCGTTTAAATTTTCGGATAAGTTGATACTAATATAATATTAAAACGTTATTATACTAGAGAGTTTTAGGTTTTACTTTCGCATGCCTCACCTGATTAAATTTGTCTAAATTTATTTTAAGTTTGAATATATAAAAGCGACGTGACGAGTTCATTGATATTGCATGTTAAGGGTGGGAGAGCATTTGGTAACGGGTCTTTCGTTATTAATTTAAACGTTTGGTATCGTATTTAGTTTGATTAACAAATGATTTAATTAATTTATATGCTAGATGTCATGTGATAAGATGTATAGACATAACAAATTCATAGTAATAATTTAGATTATCATGTTATTTAATAACAAAAATATTTTAAAATATATACATGTGGAGTGGTTAGAATATAGCAGGCTCTACTATTGAATATGTGCGTCAGTTAGAATTTTTTTTCTTTTTAAATAGAGTTAGCAAATATGCAATGGTTAATTACAAATCAAATTAATTTCAAAAGAAAATTACAAATTAAATTGATATAAATGTAATAACATATTCAATACTATTATGCATTTTAACTTTTTTACTATAGGCATATTAATAAGTATTTTTATTAAATATGAAACCATTTTGATAAAAAAAAAATTAAATTTTTGTATGCTCTTATTTTTAATATAATTATCTAAATAAAAATATAGATTCAGTTTATGACCAATCACCATAAATCACTTGTCTCGCTCATTCTCATATTTTATTTTACTATCAAAAAGTACAATCTTAGTGTAATTACTTTATCAAAAAAGAGAAAATTATCATTTGCAGCCTCCTAAAATATTGATATTTTGTTTTAACCACGCACCAAAAAAAAAAAAAAAAATAGGGTATTTGGCCCCATCACCCCTCAAAACAACATCTTCTTCTTCCTCCCTTTTCTTACAGTCTTTTCTCTATCTTATTTGTTTTCCTACCATATCTCTTGAATTTTGAAGTAATGAGAAATCCCTACATTACTTTAAAATAGCTTTTATTTCATAGGTTTTGGTTCATTTTTGTTTAATCTGATTTGTGTGTGAAAAATCCATTTCGAATTGTAAAGTTAGTTATTTTTCAGAAAATGTCACGTTAATTTCTTTTTCGTGAAATCATCACATGTGCTTCATAAAATCATTACTTGCTTCGTGAAATCATCACTTCCTACGTGAAGATCATCACTGGCCAATTTCTTTTTTTTTTTTTTTTTACATGTTGTCGAGAACGATTTTTCAATGTTTTAGGCAGTCAAAACTGAAATTTTCCCCCTGAGATAGAGTGAAAATGTTGGCTACAATTTCTAGCAGAGTTTTTAAATTAAAAAATTAATCTCTGTAATTTCGAAAAAAAAAAAAATTTACCACATCAGTTTCATATTTAAATAGTATAATTGTATTGGAGAACATCTTTTTACCTAATTATCAATCCATCTTATGTGGCAAAAAATTTTACCCCGATACATTATTTATTACCCTTTATGGTAAACCAATTTATTCTATTCATAGATATATTGTTACTACCTAAAAATATATAGATGATGAGAGTTTTTTTTTTCTTTCTTTCATGCAAATCATCTTATTATGAATTTTTATTTTTTAATAAATTTGGAAGATTTTGAACTCATATAATTTTGAAATGTTTTAAATTCGTTAGAAGACAAAATTAATCGTTAGGTCATATGCATGAGAGACTTTTCCTAAACATGACATTGTTGACCTAAAACCTATATGAGATGAGCAAAAACATAGGTTATGTACTTCAATATAGTGAAGAAGTCAGCAAAATTTTATTCCACCATTATGTGTACATTTTATTTTATTTGAATTATTTTGAAATTTAAGGAGAGAGACGACTCAAATTCAAAATTTTAGCATGTACAAATTTAATTTTTAAGTGACATTCTTACAAAGAAAAAATCAATAAAGAAAAATAAAATAATAATTTTGCTCATAACTATTGGATATAAAAACTAAAGTGTGAACAAACTAGCTAGAAAAACACTATATACATATAAAAAAATTTATTCTAACGACTAAAAGTGATGCATGTATTTTAAAAATTTATAGATTTTTTTTAATTTTTATTATATTTTCTTAAAAAAAAAAACAAATTCGTGTAACTTTCTGGTAGGTGGTATTTTATATCGAGCAGAGGGGTCTCATCAGAATTGGAGCAAAGCACAATTTTTTTTTTTGAAAGGGGTACAATTACAATATCAACAATTGTCGGGACCTATCGAGATTAATCACTAAACGTACGGTCCGGTGGGAGAATACTACTCCCACAATAAGGGGAGAAAACTACCCATATATGCATATAGTGGGAATCGAATCCCTCACCACTGAAGTGGGAGAAATATACACTAACTACTTTACTATAAGTGTATGTGCAGCAAAACACAAATGTTAATGTGATGTGATGACAGGAAAAATGTTTTCTTTCAAATTTCAATATAAAATTTAAAGGAGTTTTTGGCTTATATACAACAAGAATCTTACTTCGAATTGATTTATTCCAAAACTTTATTATATATGAGAGATTAGGTTTAACTGTCAAGTAAACAACTCATCAGGACAAACAGGAAACATCCAAGATCCCTCAATGTGTAATTTTTTTTAATGATATAATTATAAAATTAATAATAAGTCTGTCGGAATTTACTGAGATCAATCATTACATGCACAATCACGATATCTACTTCTATAATCGGAGAGACAACTACTCCCTAAATACGGAAAACTTTCTATACATACTGATAAATACTTATAGCGGGACTTGACCTCCACTACCAACGTGGATAAAATAATATATACTAACCACTTCACAAGCTATAAGTAGATATATGTCACCACTTGACGTTGTTATTTGTAAACTGATTTTTATATGCATTTAATGTATAAATTATTCCTTAAGTTAGAATAGTTGGTACGTTTTATATATAATAGGGATCAACAACAACAATTATAAGAGGAAGTGGAATTTTATATGGCTTGAAAGCGATGATACAGTTTCAATGGTTCAATATTGTCTTTTGAATCTCTCTTTTGATCCTCTTTGTCAAGTTTGTAATTAATGGTTGGTTGAATTTGTCAATTCGTAAATGGACTTCAAATATTCTCATAGTTTTTTAGAAAAGTGGTAAAAACAGGCTTGCTAATCTTGGTGTGTCTCATATGGGTTTCCCATGCTCCTCCTCCATGTATAAATCGAGTTACGATTCTTTTTTTGTTTGAATTTTCATTGGTCCATTTTTAAAAGTACTTGAGTTGATTGAAACGCTTAGGTAAAGAGAGAAAAAAGAAGGATAAATATTGACCATGAGATGTTTTTTTATGCTTAGATGTCACTAGATTAAGAAAAGGTTAGTAAAAAGTCATATTAGAAGAGAATCCGAACTTGAATTAAAAGATCAAATACTTCAAGATTAGTAAGGTCTCTCAAGCTACCGTTTCAAGTAGGCATTTCCCTCCTCCATGTATAAATATCGAGTTTCGATCCTTTTCTGGTTTGATTTTTACTGGTCCACTTTTTAAAAGTATTTGAGTTAAGTGAAACGCTTAGCGGTAGAGAGAGAAAAAATAAAGACTAATATTGACCATATGAATTTTTATGCTTAGATGTCACTAGATTAAGAAAAGGTCAGCAAAAAATCAGATTAGAAGAGAATCTGAACTTGTATAAAAAATCTAATGGTTCAAGATATTAGTAGATTCTACTAAGTTGCCGTCTCAAGTATACGATTACCTTTTGTATTCCGAGTTCCCATTATTTTACAAGACGTGAATCCTTTGAGGGGTGAGGCTTGCTACGTACCCTAAGTTGGTGTATTTTACTTTTCCTAACAAATAAGAAAATGAAACCAAACATGTGAAAAATGCACATCTTGGTGCAAATAATACTGAGGAAATGTAGAATAAAGGGAAAATAATGAATTAAAATTCTAGTAAACACAAGCCAAAAGTGAACAAAATTATTTCAATTTTTTTTTAATATTATTACAAGAAATAATTTTGGCTTGTAAATTCAAATTTTTTATACAGTAATGACAAGATGAGATTATTGCCGTGATATGCCTATTACATTATATTTAGAGTTGTGATTTCAAGTCGTATCTCCCTCTCTTGATACAATAATATGTACACCATTAATTAGGACCGTGTCAAATATGCCGACATAGTCATATGTATATTAATTAGTTTGATTTTCCACTCATTTAAATTAGAAAAACAATAAATATCTATAGTGCAGCAAGGCAGTTACATTACATTGAAAAGTGAAGACCAACATTAAATAGTAGTATTTATTTTTGTATATTCACTCTTGACTAAGTCTACACTTTTATTCCGAGGTTAAATTAATTTCAGTTTACAATTGAGAAAATCTTAGTTACATTCGATGCACGAATTAGCATGTATACTGTGTCATCTAATGTTACGATCACCAATTTTTGGGAGAACTAAAACAATAAATAACAATAGAACAAGCGAATTTTCCCAATTCAACTTTAAGTTGACAAATGTATTTTTTAGTCGATGATTTATTCATTCAGGAACCAACTTTATATACAAATGAAAGCCAATCTATCTCCAATATAATCAGAGCTTATTTGCCAAAAAAAACTGAGTAAAACGTAGTACTGGAAAAAGGATATGAACAAAACAACAATTAAAAACAGAGATTTAGAGACTTGGTCTTTTAACTCAAGAGCTCCACTAAGACCCACGTGCATGGACTTAGTCTTCAACGTAAGGATAATATGGGTGCTTGTGTCATGACATATTTTAACTTTTCGAATGCCTCCTCTGAAACTTCACACCATTTGAAGGAATTTTTTCTCAGCATTTTGGTAAAAGGAGCTACAATCTTGCCATAGTTTTGGATGAATCTTCGGTAGTAACCCATGAGACCTAAAAATCCCCTTAATGCTTTGATGTTTTTCGGTTTAGGCCAAGTTATCATGGCCTCTATTTTGGATGGATCCACTGCTACCCCTCTGTTCGAAATAATGTGACCCAAATATTGTACATGTTGCTTCCCAAATTGACATTTCTCAACCTTCACTCTGAGTTCATGAGCTTGCAATATATCAAATACTATCTTCAAATGGTTCAAATGAGTGTCCCAGCTTTTACTGTAAATTAGTATATCATCGAAAAAGACTAATACAAATTTACGGAGATAGTCACAAAATACCTCATTCATAAGGGCTTGAAAAGTTGATGGTGCGTTTGTGAGACCGAAGGGCATAACTAAGAACTCATAATGTCCTTGGTGAGTTCTAAAAGCCGTTTTTGGTATGTCTTCGAAATGCATGCGCACTTGATGGTAACCCCACCTCAAGTTCAATTTTGTAAAAAACTCGACTCCCACAAGTTCATCTAGAAGTTCGCTAACAACAGGTATCAGAAACTTATCATTCACTGTGATTTTGTTCAATACTCTATCGACACACATCCGCCAAGTTCTGTCGTGTTTTTTGACTAGCAATACCGGAGAAGAATAAGGACCCATCGACTAAAAAATACATTTGTCAACTCAAAGTTGAATTGGGAGGAGCTAACCCCTCGAAGAGTTAGCAAAATTCACTTGTTCTATTATTATTTATTGTTTTAGTTCTCCCAAAAATTGGTGATCGTAACATCTAAGAACAAAACAACAATTAAAAATAGAGACTTGGAGACTTGGTCTTTTAACTCAATAGCTCCACTAAGACCCAAGTGCATGGACTTAGTCTTCAACACCTCATTAAACACTTCATCAAGCATTAACATGCTAATAATTGCATCATCTAAATTTTAACACATATTTAAATTAATATTGAAAAATTATATATTTAGCAATTTTTTTGACAATAATTTTCTTTTTTTTTTTAAATATGTAATTTTTTAATATTAATTTAATTAGGTATTAAAATTTGAATAGTCAAATACATAAATTAATTGGTGATGCACCTAAGATTTTCTCTCTCTTTATATTGTGAGAATAAGAAAACGAAAATGAAACCAAACATGTGAAAAATGCACATCTTGGTGCAAATAATACTGAGGAAATGTAGAATAAAGGGAAAATAATGAATTAAAATTCTAGTAAACACAAGCCAAAAGTGAACAAAATTATTTCAATTTTTTTTTAATATTATTACAAGAAATAATTTTGGCTTGTGAATTCGAAATTTTTTATACAGTAATAACAAGATGAGATTGTTCCCGTGATATATCCATTACATTATATTTAGAGCATCTCCAATGCTATTATGCATTTAGAGAAAATTGAGTGCCACATAGGATCAATATTGAAAAAATTAAGAAAACATTCTCCAATGCAATTATCTAACTTTAATATTGATATGATGTGGCAAAAAAAAAGTTAGAGAATATCAAGTAGAGTTTCTAATTGTAGATATTCTCCTTGATATGCTGACTAGGATTTCTAACTTTTCCCACCAATAAAATTTTAGTATTTTGTCAATGCATTTAATTATCATATTGAATGGAGAGAGAATGTAACAAATGACTTGTGTTGATTGGTTTAAAATTACTATTTAGATATTCACATTGGAGAAGTGAATATGCATTTCTATAATTTTTTTGACAAGTTAGTCTATATTATTTAGAAATGCTGATGTGGCACTATTTAGATACTCAAAAATACATATTTGCATTGGAGATGCTCTTAGAGTTGTGATTTCAAGTCGTATCCCCCTCTCTTAATACAATAATATGTATATTAATTAGGACTGTGTCAAATGATCAGGATCATCTCCTCACCTAAACTGTACTCACATTTTTTTAATCTCATGACATATAAGTATTATAATAAATAACTAGTTAGGATATGTTTACTTTTTACTATTATTTTATTAACATCCAATCACATACTTAAAAAAAAGTGAGAAATAAAGTTTAGGTGAGGAGAGGAATCAAATTCGTGTTAAATCCGCCGACATAGTCATATGTATATTAATTAGTTTGATTTTCCACTCATTTAAATTGGAAAAACAATAAATATCTATAGTGCAGCAGTTGCATTACATCGAAAAGTGAAGACCAGCATTAAATAGTATTATTTATTTTTGTATATTCACTCTTGACTAAGTCTACAATTTTATTCCGAGGTTCAAATTTCAGTTTACAATTGAGAAAATCTTAGGTTCATTCGTGCACGAATTAGCATGTATACCATGTCATCCAGATTTTAACACATATTTAAATTAATATTAAAAAATTATATATTTAACAGTTTTTTTATAATAATTTTTTTAATATTAATTTAATTACGTATTAAAAGTTAAATAATTAAATATATAATTTGATTGGCACAGCAGATACACCTAAGATTTTCTCACTCTTTATATTATATTGTGTGAATATATATTTGGAAGATTATATAGGTTTTTGACGTTGATAAATTTTAATGGAATTTATTAACCTGATCAGATGAGTGTCGGATTATTTTTTTTATAAACAATTCAAAGAAAGAAAAGTACTAAAACAAAACGCAAAGTCAATAAATACAAAATGGCGGGTGTCTCTTTCTGGCCACTAGAGATACACAGAGGCAGGTAAAAGAGAAATAAATACGCACACCAAACAAACCAGTAACACAAAAAAGTAGCAGCAGCAGCAGCACCAGCACCGGCAAGAAGAAGAAGAAGGAAATGGAAAATACAAATTCAGAAGAAAGATGTATACATCTGTTGTACAGCCCTTGTTCTCTCTTTGAACAGCTTTTCAATACCCTTTTCAAGTGCTTGGGAGGTGGCCATGATCAAGATCACGATCGTGATCATCATGAAGACCCCAAAACTCAACAAGTTGATACAAATTCTACTTCTGAGGCTGAAACAGAAATGAAAAACACTGTATCTCTCTCTCTCTGTGTCTGTCCATTTGTCTGTTTGTAACACTTTGGTGCAGTGCTCATTACTCAATATGTTGCTTTGATTAATGTTTGGATTGTATATTGTATGCATTTGTGTGCAGGAGGAGGAATTTGGGGCGCTTACTGCAAGAAGGCCACCAAGGCCACCAATTAGCTCTGGAGGAGGAGGTCAAATCAACTGATTAATGTCTGTGACTTCTACAAAAAAATTTGAAGTTTTCTCACATATTATAATTTGTGAGTCTTTTCATAGATTTTTACTTTTGTGGGCTTATATATTTGTGTATAAATGTGTGTTTTTGTACATGCATATATATGAATATGAGTGCTTTGCTTTATAAAATATTGTCCGAGACTGATAACAAAAATTCTCTCTCTTCATCTTATAATTTTCTCCTCTCTTATTTCATTCTTTGTTCTTCAGTTTTATTTGGTTTCATTGTTTAGTTTTCATTTTATTTTCTCTTTTATTTATAACACAAATGGGATTAAAGAAAAAGAGTAATGTTGCAATATGTACTAATTAATATCCATCATACCCCTATGGTTTAAATAATTATCAATTTAGTCCCATATAATTTATTATGCATTAGAAAGATCTTTTTTCATTCGACTATAAAAAATGGTTATTATTTCAAGCTGAACCAAAACGTTCTAATTAATATTGTTAACGTATTATAAATTTTATAGATAGTTGGATATTTTTTAATATCTAGCTATTCCACTGTTAAATTCGTATTTGCTTAAAATGATGGAATATTCTATTATGCAGAAAATGGTGTGGCAATTAATTGCTTGGAAATCACCTAACTAATTAATCAATATTATAATTTGTGAAAAAGCTCTCTGGATTTAAACCATTTATGATCTTGATATCAATGTAGTCTTTAATTATTTCTTTCTTGAATTTAATGATTTCATCAATAGTTGACCTAATTAATTACAAAGACAAATGATTTTTCATTCTTGGTATTATTACTCTTAAACCATCTAGAATCAGCATCAATACTCCTTAGAATTCATGGTGCTAATTAATTAAATAGCTGTACCCTCCCTAGGCTTCACTATTGCTTTTAGACAATTTTCTAATTCTTCATAATCAGCACCGGAAGATAATGTAAAATTGTAGGAAATCCCTACATTACTTTAAAATAGCATTTATTTCATAGGTTTAGGTTCACTTTTGTTTAATCTGGTTTGTGTGTGGAAAATCAATTTCGAACTTTAAGTTCATTATTTTCTAGAAGATGTCAAGTTAGCTTCTCCTTCGTGAAATCATTACTTGTAATAAGCTACGTGAAATCATCACGTGTGCTTTGTGAAATCATTACGTGTTTCGTGAAATCATCACTTGCTTCCTGAAATCATCATTTGTTACGTGAAATCATTACTTGCTATGTGAAAATCATCACTGGTCAAAAATGATTTCTTTTACATGTGGTCGAAAACGAATTTTTAATGTTTTAGGTGGACAAAATTAAATTTCTCCCTATGGGTAAGAGTGAAAATACTGATTAAAATTTCTAGAAGAGTTTCTAGATTGAAAAATTGATCTCCATAATATCTAAAAAAAAAAAAACAAATTGCATTGGAGAACATATTTTGCTTAATTATCTATTCATTTGTGTGGCAAGAAATTTTACCCAAATACAATATTTATTAGCCTTCATTGTAAACTAATTTATTCTTCCAAGATATATTGCTACTATCTAAAAATGTATAGGATGATGAGAGTTTTTATCCATGCAGATCATCCTATTAGAGATTTTTATCTTTTAATTTTAAAATATTTTAAATTCATTAGAAGACAAAATTATGTATTAGCTAGGATCATATGCAGGAGAGAATTTTCCTAAACATGACATTGGTGACCTAAAACCTGTATGAGATGAGCAAACGTGGGTGTTGGGTACTTCAATAAATAGTGAAGAAGTTATCAAAATTTTATTTCGCGATGATATGTAAATTTTGTTTTATTTGAATAATTTTCGAATTTAAAGAGAAAAATGACTCGAATCAAAACCTTAATTATTGGTCAATCACATGTTGTTATGTATACGTGCGAATGTGTGTTTTAAGTGACATCCTTACAAATAGAAAGCCATTAAAGAAAAATAATATTATATATTTTACTCACGACAGTTGGATACAAAACTAAAGTGTGAACAAACTAGAAAAACGCTATATACATATAAAATAATTTATTCTAACGACTAAAAGTGATGTATGTATTTTTAAAATTTATAGAACTTTTTTTTAATCAAAGTTTTTTTTTTAAAAAAATTTTATTATATTTTCTTCTTTTCTAAATAAAAAAAATCATGTAACTTTCTGTTAGGTGGTATTTTATATGGAGCTGAGGGGTCTCATTAGAATTGAAGCAAATAAAAATGTTCATGTGATGCGATGACTGAAAAAAAAAATGTTATGTTTCAAGTTTCAATATAAAATTTAAAGGAGTTTTTGGCTTATATACAACAAGAATCTTACTTCGAATTGATTTAACTCAAAATTTATTATATGACAGATTAGGTTTAGTTGTCAAGTAAACAACTCATCATCACAAAGAGGAAACATCAAAGAAGTAGTTGTTTATGATCCCATGCATCACCCTATGTGTAATTTTATTTTTAATAATACAATTATTAAATTAATTATAAGATTGTCAAAATCTACTGAGATCATAATTACATATGCGGTCCAATATCTACTCTCATAATTCCACAACTATTTTTACAATACGAGGAGAAAATTCTCAATATATGCTAGTGAATATGTATAACGAGATTTGAACTCCACTACTACCATAAATAGAGAATGTGCACTAACCACTTCATAAAATATGAGTGAATATGCGTTACCCTATGCATACTTGAGTTTGTTATTTGTAAACTGATATTTATATGCTTACAATATACTAATTATTCTTAAGTTAGAACAATTGGTACGTTTTATATATAATAGTGATATGTAAGTGAAGGTGTTTGATGTAGGAATTAAACCACACGTGCCACCACCACACGCTCCGCAATGTAAGAATTAAACCAAGCCTAATTTCAGTAATATTGTTATTTGTAATATTTATCAAATTAGATTTCCTAGTCCAAGTTATAATTGGTTATCTGAATCCTAATGAGATTCAGAATATTAATCAGTCCCCTCTAAATAGACCTGTCAAGTTGAACAAATTCAACAATAAGAAGCAATAAAAAAGCATTGAGATATTCACATAAATATCAAACAATAAAATTCAATTCGGACAAAGAGTCTAATTAAAAATATTTTCAGAAAAATATTATTTTCCTACATTTGGTATTAGAGTTAGTGTTAAAAGATCCAAGGAGATCCAAAAGATCAGGCAGAGATCCAGAGCAAAGCTGGAGCCATTCTGGAGCAGTGCAACAATCGTCACTAGAGGCACGTGCTGCTGCATGTGCCGTAAGTTGTCGCGTGTGAGTTGTTACCAAAGGCACGTGCTATAAGTTTCCGCGTGTGAGTCGACACTGCCACAACCAGAGTGAGCGAAATTCTCCGATTTTCAATCTTCTCCAAAGGGCCACCGCCAAACGAGCAGCGGAAACCCATCAAAATCACCAACAAAGACGAACCGCTGCCCCTCCTCGTCAACAGACCGAACTCTAGTGAATTGACCGACATGGCCACCGGGAAAGCAATCCTCAGACACCGGTAAGTAAAACCCAAGTGTCCTTGTCCAGTTTCAAGCTGCGTGGAGAGAGAAACGAAGATAAAAACCGTTCGGCCAATGCACTCTTCGTCGTCGAATCTATGCTGATCCGCCGTGAATCAGACAAAACCGAGGCCACCGATGAACTCAGAGTCCTCTACTCTTCCAGATTCGATTGTCGCAGGAGCAAACCATCACTGTTACAAAGCGCGTGCAACCCACACATCGCTGCCACGCGTGAATCTCACGCGCCGACACTATTTCAGAACAGTTTTCCGGACTTTCAAGCTTTTGTAGTTGTACTAACTAATTTAATTGGGAAGATGTCTTCTCTAGGTCGTATAAGAAATCTTGTAATTGTTTACGGTCTTTTCTCTTTTCCTACCATCTCTCTTGAATTTTGAAGTAACGAGAAATCCCTACATTACTTTAAAATAGCATGTATTTCATAGGTTTAGGTTCACTTTTGTTTAATCTGGTTTGTGTGTGGAAAATCAGTTTCGAACTTTAAGTTCATTATTTTCCAGAAGATGCCAAGTTAGCTTCTCCTTCATGAAATCATTACTTGTAATAAGCTACGTGAAATCATCACGTGTGCTTTGTGAAATCATCATGTGCTACATGAAATCATCACTTGCTTCTTGAAATGATTATTTGTTACGTGAAATCATTACTTGCTATGTGAAAATCATCACTGGGCAAAAACAATTTCTTTTACATGTGGTCGAAAATGATTTTTCAATGTTTTAGGTGGACAAAATTGAATTTCTCCTTATGGGAATGAGTGAAAATGCTGACTAAAATTTCTAGAAGAGTTTCTAGATTAAAAAATCGATCTCCATAATCTCTGGAAAAAAAAAAAGAAGAAATTGCATTGGAGAACATATTTTACATAATTATCTATTCATTTGTGTGGCAAGAAATTTTACCCAAATACAATATTTATTAGCCTTCATTGTAAACCAACCAATTTATTCTTCCAAGATATATTGCTACTATCTAAAAATGAATAGATGATGAGAGTTTTTATCCATGCAGATCATCCTATTAGAGATTTTTATCTTTTAATGAATTTCGAAGATTTCAAATTCATGTTATTTTAAAATATTTTAAATTCATTAGAAGACAAAATTATGTATTAGCTAGGATCATATGCAGGAGAGAATTTTCCTAAACATGACATTGGTGACCTAAAACCTGCATGGGATGAGCAAACATGGGTTTTGGACTTCAATATATAGTGAAGAAGTTAGCAAAATTTTAATTTTGGAATTTAAGGAGAGAAATGACTCGAATCAGAATCCATCCCGTTACCTATATGTATAAATTTGTGTTTCAAGTGGCATCCTTATTAAAAGAAAATTATTAAAACAAAATAATATTTTATATATTTTTTTTATTTTTTTTGTTTTTATTTTTTTATTTTTTTATATTTTACTCACAACTATTTGATACAAAACTAAAGTTGTGAACAAAGTAGAGAAACACAATATACATATAAAATAATTCCACCATGATGCGTATATCAGAATAATTTTGGAATTTGAGGAGAAAAATGACTCAAATCAGAACCTCAATTATGTTGAAGTATAAACTTGTTTTAGGCCCAAACCATTTGAAGGCCCGAACTATTATGGGAGCCCAAACCCAAGCCCAAATAAATTAGAGTCCAAGTCTATGAATAAGGTCCAAGCCCTCTATCTAGAATTCTCTAGGGTTTGGTAATTAGGCATAAAAATCATGTGGTCAATTGGAAGAATGTGGAAGGATATAGAAGGATGAGGTGTATGGTTATTATAATTTTGGATTAGTTTATTTGTGTGGTCTAAAATGATTTGTAAGTAGTATAAATACCCCCTCCCCATTTTGGTTTAGGCATCAAGAAGAAGCAAAGCTTCTAAGTGAGTGAAGAAGAAGTAAAGAGTGAGTGAGTTCTTGAGTGAGAGTGTTCTTGTAATATTTATTTTGAGTTTAATAAAAGTTTTTTGAGTGTTTTATTTCCAACAAAGTGGTATTAGAACCGGGTTGGAAGGTGTGCACTATAGCATATCAAAATTGAAGTTCTCGACGAGACGAAGCTGACGCCATAAAAATCGCCCCGATCGGAGTTCAAACGAGCTGCCACGGGCCGCCGAAAGTTTGCTGCCAGAGAGTGAGTTAACTCACCGAGTCCATGCCGAGTTCAAGCCGAGTCAGCCGAGTTGGAAGTGAGTCCAGCCAAGTGGAGCCGAGTTGACCGAGCTACCATGCCAGTTGACCAAGCCGCTAAGCTTGCTGACCGAGCCGCCAAGCCGTTGACTGTTGACCAGGTTAGGTTGACCGTTGACTTTGACTTTAACCATAAAAATCGATTTTTTTGTCTGAGTTCATCTTAAGGTTTTTCGACGTTCTGAGTTCATCCGTGTAGTCAGAATTTCGAAATTCTCACTATATTGAGAGTTATGGCTAATGGTATGGCGTCGTTTCAAGTTCCAACACTCAAGAACGAAAACTATGATAATTGGAGTATCAAGATGAAGGCTCTCCTTGGAGCACATGATGTCTGGGAGGTCGTAGAGAAAGGCTACACCGAACCAGAAGATGAGTCTACTCTATCCCAAACTCAAAAGGATAGCTTAAAAGACTCAAGGAAGAGAGACAAGAAGGCTCTCTATCTCATCTATCAAGCGTTAGATGATGATGGTTTTGAGAAGATTTCGAGTGCAAGCTCCGCTAAGCAAGCGTGGGAGAAGTTGCAAATCTCTTACAAAGGAGTCGAAAAGGTAAAGAAGGTCCGTCTCCAAACATTAAGAAGTGAATTCGAATCCTTACACATGAAAGCATCTGAATCTATTTCAGATTATTTCTCAAGAGTAGCAGCCATTTATAATCAATTAAAAAGAAACGGTGAAAAGTTAGAAGATGTAAGAATAATAGAGAAGATACTCCGTTCATTGGATCCAAAATTTGAGCACATTGTGGTGACGATAGAAGAAACTAAAGACCTGGAAGAAATGACGATCGAGCAACTCCAAGGATCATTACAAGCATATGAAGAAAAACAGAAGAGGAAGCAAGGGATCAACGAGCACTCCTCAAGATGCAACTGAAGGAGAAGGAAGAAAGTCAAGGCCACGAGAGAAGCGAGCGTGGTCGAGGTAGAGGCCGAGGACGAGGTAGAGGCCGTGGTCATGGACGAGGTTGGAATTCTAACAGCAGCAACCTCAACAACTACGAGAAAGGAGAAAGCTTAACAAGAGGCCGCGGAAGAGGCAATTCAAACTCGAGGTACGATAAATCTCAAGTTCAATGCTATAATTGTCAGAAATTTGGGCATTATGCTTCAGAATGTAGAGCTCCCAACAGTAAGGTTGACGAAAGGTCCAATTATGTGGAAGTCAAAACCGAAGAGAAGGAGATAGTGCTACTAGCTTGTAGAGACAATGATGAAGACCAAGAAAATGCTTGGTACCTCGACACTGGTGCAAGCAACCACATGTGTGGAAGAAGAAGTATGTTCGTAGAGCTAGATGAATCAGTGGCTGGCAATGTCTCATTTGGAGATGATTCAAAAATATCAGTGAAAGGAAAAGGTAACATCCTTATCCGCGCTAAAAATGGTAGTCATCAATTAATCTCAAATGTCTACTATGTGCCCAATATGACATGCAACATCCTGAGTATGGGTCAACTCTTAGAAAAAGGCTATGATATTCATATGAAGGATTGTAGTCTTTTTATAAGAGATGGCAAAGGGAATCTAATAGCCATAGTAAAAATGTTAAAGAATAGATTATTTTCTTTGAACATTCAAAACGATGTTGCAAAGTGTCTGAAAGCCTGCTACAAAGATGCATCTTGGTTATGGCACCTTCGATTTGGGTATCTCAATTTTGGAAGCTTGGAGCTACTATCTAAGAAGGAAATGGTGAGAGGACTACCATGCATCAATCATCCTGACCAACTTTGTGAAGGATGTTTACTTGGGAAGCAATTTAGAAATAGCTTTCCAAAAGAGTCAGACTCAAGAGCCAAGAAGCCACTCGAGCTAGTCCATACCGATGTGTGCAGTCCGATCAAGCCAAGCTCTCTCGGTAACAGTAATTATTTCCTACTCTTTATTGATGATTTTTCAAGAAAAACATGGGTTTATTTCTTGAAGCAGAAATCAGAAGTCTTTGGAGTATTCAAAAAGTTCAAAGCAGCTGTGGAAAAAGCGAGTGGCCATAAGATCAAGGCACTGAGATCCGATAGAGGAGGAGAATTAACATCCAAGGAATTCCTGGAGTTTTGTGAAGCTAATGGAATTAGGCGTCCTCTAACTGTTCCCAGATCCCCCCAACAAAATGGAGTTGCAGAAAGAAAGAATAGAACAATCCTGGATTTGGCGCGAAGCATGCTCAAAAGCAAGAAATTGCCCAAGGAGTTTTGGGCGGAAGCAGTGGCGTGTGCAGTCTATTTGTCCAATCGCTCTCCAACAAGAAGTGTGTGGGGAAAGACACCTCAAGAAGCATAGAGTGGTAGAAAGCCAGACATCTCCCACCTAAGAGTTTTTAGAAGCATAGCTCATGTTCATGTACCAGATGAGAGAAGAACCAAGCTTGACGATAGAAGTGAGAGTTTCATCTTCATCGGCTATCCCGCTTATTCAAAAGGTTACAAGCTATACAACCCTAACAACAAAAAGTTTGTGATCAGACAAGATGTGATATTTGATGAAGAAGGAGAATGGAATTTTGGATCGCATGTAGACAACTTCAACTTCACTCCACAATTTGAAGAAACAGAGCAGACGCCAGTGGAGCAACTAGAAGAACCTCAACAAGAACCCACTACACCACCAGCATCACCAGCTTCAATAAATAATGAAAATTCACCACCATCATTTTTACAAGAAAGAGCAATGAAGCGAACAAGAGGTCTTCAAGATTTATACGAGGTAACTGAGAGATCTGATAATCTTACTCTTTTTTGCCTCTTTGCTGATTGTGAACCAGTGAGTTTTGAAGAAGCTGCTCAAGAAAAGAAGTGGAGAGATGTGGTGGATGAGGAAATCAAGGCCATTGAAAAGAACAACACTTGGGAACTTGTTCCACTTCCAAAAGAACACAAGGCAATTGGTGTTAAATGGGTGTACAAAACAAAGCGAAATTCTAAGGGAGAGATTGAAAGGCACAAGGCAAGGCTAGTTGCGAAGGGCTACAGTCAAAGAGCTGGAATAGACTATGATGAGGTATTTGCTCCAGTTGCTAGATTAGAAACTATAAGACTAATCATTTCTATGGCAGCGCAAAACAAGTGGAAGATACATCAGATGGATGTAAAGTCTGCCTTCCTAAATGGAGTTCTTGAAGAAGATGTCTACATTCAGCAACCACTGGGTTACGAAGTCAAAGGCCAAGAAGACAAAGTTCTGAAGCTGAGAAGAGCTCTCTATGGGTTAAAGCAAGCACCAAGGGCATGGAATAGCAGAATTGACAAGTACTTCCAACAAAATGGCTTCACCAAATGTCCTTACGAGCACGCCCTATATATTAAGATCATGAATGGAGATATTCTGGTAGTATGCTTGTACGTGGATGATTTGATTTTCACCGGCAATAACCTAAGCCTGATTGAAGAGTTCAAGAAAGCAATGGCCAAGGAGTTTGAGATGACTGACATCGGATTAATGGCATACTATCTTGGTATTGAAGTCAAGCAAAAGGAAGAAGGCATCTTTATCTCCCAAGAAAATTATGCAAAGGAGATACTCAAGAAGTTCAAGATGGATGATTGTAAACCGATAAACACACCAGTAGAATGCGGAATCAAACTATCGAAGCATAGTGAAGGGGAAAGCATAGATCCAACATTTTTCAAGAGTTTAGTTGGAAGCTTACGCTATTTGACGTGCACAAGGCCAGATATTCTTTATGCTGTTGGACTTGTGAGTCGATACATGGAGAATCCAACAACCACCCATTTCAAAGCCGCTAAGAGAATCCTCCGTTACATTAAAGGTACAATTGATTTTGGCTTGTTTTATTCAATTTCTAATGATTACAAGCTTGTGGGATATAGCGATAGCGATTGGGGTGGAGATATAGATGACAGGAAGAGCACCAGTGGGTTCGTGTTCTTCATGGGAAATACAGCTTTCACATGGATGTCAAAGAAGCAACCGATTGTCACCCTATCCACTTGTGAAGCCGAATACGTAGCTGCTACTTCGTGCGTTTGTCATGTAATATGGCTAAGAAATTTGCTAAAAAAATTGGGTTTGCCACAAGAAGAGCCAACTGAGATTTGTGTCGACAACAAGTCAGCCATTGCCCTAGCAAAGAATCCAGTGTTCCATGATCGAAGAAAGCATATTGATACTCGTTACCACTACATAAGGGAGTGCATAGCAAAAAGGGATGTGCAAATGGAGTACGTGAAGTCCAAAGATCAAATTGCAGATATTTTCACCAAGCCACTCAGGTTTGAAGATTTTTCGAGATTAAGAAGTTTGCTTGGCATGGTAAAACAAGTTTAAAGGGGGGTGTTGAAGTATAAACTTGTTTTAGGCCCAAACCATTTGAAGGCCCGAACTATTATGGGAGCCCAAACCCAAGCCCAAATAAATTAGAGTCCAAGTCCATGAATAAGGTCCAAGCCCTCTATCTAGAATTCTCTAAGGTTTGGTAATTAGGGATAAAAATCATGTGGTCAATTGGAAGAATGTGGAAGGATATAGAAGGATGAGGTGTATGGTTATTATAATTTTGGATTAGTTTATTTATGTGGTCTAAAATGATTTGTAAGTAGTATAAATACCCCCTCCCCATTTTGGTTTAGGCATCAAGAAGAAGCAAAGCTTCTAAGTGAGTGAAGAAGAAGTAAAGAGTGAGTGAGTTTTTGAGTGAGAGTGTTCTTGTAATATTTGTTTTGAGTTTAATAAAAGTTTTTTGAGTGTTTTATTTCCAACAAATTACTGGGTCAATCGCATCTCTTTAAGTATAAGTACAAATTTGTGTTTCAAGTGACATCCTTATAAAAAGAAAATTATTAAAGAAAAATAATATTATATATTTTACTCACCACTATTAGATACAAAACTAAAGTTGTGAACAAAGTAGAAAAACACTATATACATATAAAATAATTTATTCTAACGACTAAAAGTGATGTATGTATTTTTAAAATTTATAGAGCTTTTATTTTAATCAAAGTTTTTTTTTAATTTTTAGGGATAATTGCACTAAAGTACCCTGACGTTTGGCTATATTGCAATGAAATCGTGAGTTTAGCCTTAATTGCATGTTAGTACCTTTGACCACGTTGACCGGTATGTTGACTTTGACTTTTTGGTAAAAAGACAAAATTGCCCCTGGTTTAAAAAAAATAA
This sequence comes from Xanthoceras sorbifolium, assembly GCA_003430845.1. Lineage (NCBI taxonomy): Eukaryota > Viridiplantae > Streptophyta > Magnoliopsida > Sapindales > Sapindaceae > Xanthoceras > Xanthoceras sorbifolium. The sequence continues at coordinate 3,298,139 of CM010609.1, read as the reverse complement.
ATTAAATAAAAATTTAAAAAAATTGAAAAAATTAAAATTTTTAAAAATGGATCTCCACCGTCCATCAATCCATCAATCTTGATGGACGGTGGAGATCTATTTTTAAAAATTTTAATTTTTAAAATTTTTTTTTAATTTTTTTTTAATTTTTTTTTTAACTAGGGGCAATTTTGTCTTTTTACCAAAAAAGTTAAAGTCAATATACCGGTCAACTTGGTCAAGGGTACTAACATGCAATTAATCAGTTAGTTAAGGGTATTAACATGCAATTAAGGCTAAACTCACGATTTCATTGCAATATAGCCAAACGTCAGGGCACTTTATTGCAATTAACCCTAATTTTTATTATATTTTCTTTTTCCAATAAAAAAAATCATGTAACTTACTGTTAGGTGGTATTTTATATGGATCAGCAGAGGGGTCTCATCAGAATTGAAGCAAATAAAAATGTTCATGTGATGAGATGACATGAAAAAAAATGTTATGTTTCAAGTTTCAATATAAAATTTAAAGGAGTTTTTTTTGCTTATATACAACGAGAATCTTACTTCGAATTGATTTAATTCAAAATTTTATTATATGACAGATTAGGTTTAATTGTCAAGTAAACAACTCATCATCACAAAGAGGAAACATCAAAGAAGTAGTTGTTTATGGTCCCATGCATCACCCTATGTGTAATTTTTTTTTAATAATACAATTATAAAATTAATTATAAGACTATTAAAATCTACTGAAATCATAATTACATATGCGGTTAGATATCAACTCCCATACTTCGACAACTATTCTTACAATACGGGGAGAAAATTCTCAATATATGCTACTGAATATGTATAATGAGATTTAAACCCTTACTACTACAATGAATAGATAATGTGCACTAGCCACGTCACGAACTATGAGTGAATATGCATCACCCTATGTATACTTGAGTTTGTTATTTGTAAACTGATATTTATATGCTTACAATATACTAATTATTCTTAAGTTAGTATAATTGGTACGTTTTATATATAATAGTGATATGTAAGTGAAGGTGTTTGATGTAGGAATTAAACCACACGTGTGATGCGACTTTTTGTACCCGCAAGTATACAGGGTCGGCACAAGTGATAAAATGATGAGTAAAATTATCGTCTCCACAGGGATATTTAGGCGTTGAGTACTAAAATTAACCAAGCCTATTTCTATTTGGATAATCGAAAGATTTAAAATGATAAAAATATAAAAACATGAAAATAAGCAAGCAACCAATATGAGAGATTAGTTAGGGTATTTGAATTCACCTAATCCATCCGATTGAATTTCACGAGAGCACATTGTTGAGGTTTAATTATGCATGAAGATGACCGTGTTTATCTAATTTATCCAAAGTCCCCTCTCGAGGTAAATCGGACCTATTCCGCACACACTAATATCCTATCTCTCGATGGTATATCCAAGTGCATGGAAATGCATTAGTCACTATAAACACCCTATGTGATCACACAAGTAAATTAGTATATCTCTATCCAATTTTACTTGTGGTGGACATTATATCGAGCACGTGATGGGCGTCTCCTCTCGGTACATAACACACAACCAAATTATCATCTAAATGTAGGCCTTCACATTTAAAAGCATTAAGCACAATAAAACCACTCAACAACACAATAATCAACCGCAACAAATTAAACAATCAATTCATTCGATCATCATAGAATAAAATCCATCAAAACCCCAACTTACAAGTTTAGCTCATAATCATGGTTTTCAATAATTAAACTAAATTAAATTAACTAAAACAATTAATATAAAACGAGACGGATTCAATGGAGGATAATGCGAGGTGGTCACACGGTTCCAATCACGGAAATGGAAAATATATTGATTATTATTAAGCACATAATCTCATGAGATAAATCACATAAAATATATTCATAAACAATAAATATCCAAATCCGTTCACGGTTCCGAAAATCACCTAACAATAGTTCTAACAACTCATAATCATAAATGAACAATCAAGGAAGATAAATGAGATGAAATACAACCCATTGAAGCTCTCAAGACTCGAAGATCCGCTTTGGTCCGGCTTGAACTTCTCCGCTTTCGATCTTCGTCTTCTTCGATGAACACCCACGATCTAGAGATGTTGTGATGATTTTGTGATGCTTGGGATGTGTTTGGGAGGAGCAAGAAGGATGGAAGTCACCCTTGGAGCAGCTTGGGAGGTGCTGGAACTGACTGCCACGAGCTCTCTCTCCTCTGCAAGTTTCTGCAGCTTTCATTTTATAGCAGCCCGTTAGGGCTGCGTTTTTTCACTCGCCGCCACCACCACCGCGACCTGTGGTCGCGGTGGCATGGTCGCGGCCTTCACTGGTCTGCTGGAAATGGCTGGAGTGCGAGCAGCCTCGCGAGGAAGACACACCGCGCTGCCCCTCGCCACGCTCACTGGTTCGTTTTGCTTCTGCACCGCGAGCTCTCTCTCGCGAGCACGGGTCGCGCTCGGTTCCTCGCGCTGCTCACTGGACGCTGCTCTCTTCTGCACCGCGAGATGCGCCGCGAGGAGAGGCTGGTCGCGGTCGAGCTCGCCGTGCTCACTGGTTGGCACGGGCGTCGTCATCGCGAGGAGAGGCGAGAGTCGCGCGAGGGAGGGCTGTGCATGGCGCTGTCTCATTTTTTTGTTTTATTTCTTTGGCCAAAACGACGTCGTTTTGGACCAAAGCTTTGGTCCAAAACGGCGTCGTTCAACTTAAAACCAAAACCTTAGGTGACAAAACGCACCGTTTCATTAATTGCTGGGGTCAACTTTCTGAAATTACATTTTTTCCCCAGAACTTTGCTATTCGTTCATAGATGCCCTTCCACAATGTACTGAAATTACACATTTTCCCCAAAAATATACAAAATCATCATTTAGGTCCCTAAACCTGCACACTTAAGGAAAACACGTCAAAAACACCAAAAATACTTAAGAATACAATTAAAAGATACGGTTTAAGGGTCGTAAATATATGCAAATAAATGACCGATCAAATACCCCCAAACTTATCTTTTGCTTGTCCTCAAACAAATCGAAACACACCACGATTAAAAACAAAGACAAAAATAACTAAAACTAAAATAAAAAACGAACTAAGCTATATCCATTTTCGTAGGATGCAACGATGGCACTTAGCACGTGCCACAAGCCTTTAAACCCCTAGGTGGCCCTAGTGGACGAGTTATAGTCTCGTGAGGGTTTACCAGCTACGATACCCACAAACGTCCTAAGCTAACCGCATACATAGCTCAACATCAAAATAAGTATATACACAAATGCAAAGGTATAAGAATAGCACAAAATTAGAAATTCAAAATGCTGTCAATAAGTCTAATACATCCTATATCATACTGGACACTGACATACAATGCATTTATAATCGTGACACCTTCCATTTTAATAAACCACTGATATAATTTGCCTCGACTCTAGTCTCACAAGTTTTCACTCAATGACACTCAGAACCTAAGCTATCACACTTTCAACTGCATACGACTGGAATTAACGAACAAAGAATTTCAAAATATGTTGTATGCAACAATAATTAGAAAGAACGCCCAGATTAAGCAAAGGATCTCATGAATGATATCAAATGTTAAGAACGGAAAAATCAATATACATACATGTCAAATATTACAATTAAGTTTCCTAAGGATATCAACAGGTCTTTAAATGGTTGTAATGGGGCTTTGGGTGATTGGCTAAAAAAGAACGGAAATCAGGCTCAACTCACTTGGAAACCTATTGAGAGACTTCATAAAATTTTCAATTCGTGCAACTTCTCTCACGACTACCAAATTTGCTCAACTTTCTTCCCTTCCTCTTCTACACCTTTCTCCTTCAACCTCTTTTTCAACCCTTTTTCAATTTTTACTTTGTGCATTCCACTCCTTTTTTTCTCATTTTAGCCAACTCTTTTTATATATATATATTTTTATTTATTGGCTATTCTATTTTTCTGCACATTTCCACATCCTTTTCATATTTTTAACTCCACTCCTCTTTCTCACTCAACACTTACACATTTTTCTTTTAATTGTCTCTAGTTTCCAAGCGTCAAAGGTAACGTCTTACAATTTCGGCTAGGATTTTTGGATATGTAGGTCATACAATAAAAGGCTAATATGATAGTGTTTGGCCGCAAATGGGATAGGGAGCACACAATTACGGATAGGAAATCAAGCTATTTAGGAATTCACACACGATGCCTGGATCATATCTCCAAAATCTACTCAACTGAACATTCAAAACATATATACAAGATTTTCATAATGCAGTTCATTAACATCCAATGCAAACCTATAGAGATCAATCTAATGACAATAAAGCTCAAGAAAGTGTTTAAGAGTAGAAACAAGAATTCCCTCAGAATAAATACGCAATAATCTCAAAATCTCACTAAAGGTAGTCTCCACTATTAATCAGAGCTATTAATTGAAAGTTGTCACATTTTACAATGCAAAGACGTCAGACCTATATGTTTAGATGCAAAGACACTACCGGCATTATTCCAAATAACAACTTTGTACGCTCAAATGACCTAAGTATTTATATATTATTACTCAATTATCTGTAAAGCATGCATATGGTTTCACTATCCTAACACAAACACAACAAAATACGAAATACAATAAAAGACTCAAAAACTGGTGTACGTGGCATTGTTATACCTAAGTCTTCCAAACGCATTGCGTATGAGGAATGTCTAGGTTTCCAGCCTATATACACCAATCAGACACACAAACACACAAACACTAAACAATACCCCCAAACTTAAAATAAACATTGTCCTCAATGTTTTACACCTTACGTACGAAGAAAAGGGGCTTATAAAGAAATAAAAAAACTAAACACTAGAAATAAAAACTAAAAACAAAAATAAATAAGACACAAAAACAAAAATGCACAAAATAAATTAACACAAAACAACAGTCCTAATATCCACAACTAACAACCCTAGATATCCACAACTAACAAATCTAAAATAAACACACAAATACAAACAAAAACAAAATCAAAGAAATCAAACACTTCAATAATATGTACATCCAACCAAACTTCCCCCGAACTTCAAGATTTTCAACTCAAGGCACAACACTTCAAAATGTTCATGGGAAAGAGTTACGAAACACTAGAAAATTTAAACTAAAAAATCAAAATAAAATAAAAGAAAATATATACAAGTTTTTACCTCATCGCTTGAGCTTTCGCCCACCTCCCCCATAATTGGTATCTCCTCATTAGCTTACCGCACCATCCTAACCAAATGACTGGAAGAGAAGATGACTCTCCCAGCACTGCATACCTTGAATGTGAAGGTATCTCTTTACGGCCCAAGTGCGGGTTCTGCTCAAAAGGCGGAGGCGGTTTGGGCTTCCCTTCTCCGAGGTCTACAGAAACGTATGTATCTTGGTGGCTTTCTTCTTTCGCAGTGGCGCTATGGACTAGACATAACTCAAGTGGCTCTGGAAGGGTAGATGTATCATCTTCTTGCAACAAACTCTTGCTCCCTTCCATCTCTACTTGATCAACCCAAATCTGATGCTCAATTTGCTCTTCGATTTCCACGGCTGTTTCATTGCATTGCACCATAGGATATGGTTCGTGCTCTTGCCATTGGATCTCTGTAGCTAATTTGCTGATTTGAATCTCCAAGCGTTGGGTAGCTGCTTGAGTATGCTGAGCAACTTGATCAAGTTTAGCTTCCAGCTTCTTCAGGGCCTCATCTTGGGAATCCATTCTTTCATCCATCTTAGACATGAATTTTAAAATCATGTCTTCCAATGCTGGATCAATTTCCTGATTTTCCTGCTGGTTGCTCCAATGAGATTCGGAATGATTGCTCCACCCAGGATTGCACGAGCTCAGGTAGGGGTTGTTCTGTTGATAATGTACATAGCCCTCGTACTGCATTTGCTCAGAATGGTTCTCAGCAAACGGATTGCCCACCTGACAATCAGTACTCACATGTGGCCCCCCACATAAGAAACAACCCAAAGGTGCTTCATAGTCTCTAGTCGCCACTTCCTCGGTAAGCTCAGGCGCCTCATACCAAGGATACATGTCATCCATAGAAAACAAAAACAAATAATCAAAATTAATAAGAATAAAAATAAAATATATACAAATCCAAATTAGCTATAGACTTAATCGGTATTAATATCAACACAGCTAAAAATATCCCCGGCAACGGCGCCAAAAACTTGATGTGACTTTTTGTACCCGCAAGTATACGGGGTCGGCACAAGTGATAAAATGATGAGTAAAATTATCGTCTCCACAGGGATATTTAGGCGTTGAGTACTAAAATTAACCAAGCCTATTTCTATTTGGATAATCGAAAGATTTAAAATGATAAAAATATAAAAACATGAAAATAAGCAAGCAACCAATATGAGAGATTAGTTAGGGTATTTGAATTCACCTAATCCATCCGATTGAATTTCACGAGAGCACATTGTTGAGGTTTAATTATGCATGAAGATGACCGTGTTTATCTAATTTATCCAAAGTCCCCTCTCGAGGTAAATCGGACCTATTCCGCACACACTAATATCCTATCTCTCGATGGTATATCCAAGTGCATGGAAATGCATTAGTCACTATAAACACCCTATGTGATCACACAAGTAAATTAGTATATCTCTATCCAATTTTACTTGTGGTGGACATTATATCGAGCACGTGATGGGCGTCTCCTCTCGGTACATAACACACAACCAAATTATCATCTAAATGTAGGCCTTCACATTTAAAAGCATTAAGCACAATAAAACCACTCAACAACACAATAATCAACCGCAACAAATTAAACAATCAATTCATTCGATCATCATAGAATAAAATCCATCAAAACCCCAACTTACAAGTTTAGCTCATAATCATGGTTTTCAATAATTAAACTAAATTAAATTAACTAAAACAATTAATATAAAACGAGACGGATTCAATGGAGGATAATGCGAGGTGGTCACACGGTTCCAATCACGGAAATGGAAAATATATTGATTATTATTAAGCACATAATCTCATGAGATAAATCACATAAAATATATTCATAAACAATAAATATCCAAATCCGTTCACGGTTCCGAAAATCACCTAACAATAGTTCTAACAACTCATAATCATAAATGAACAATCAAGGAAGATAAATGAGATGAAATACAACCCATTGAAGCTCTCAAGACTCGAAGATCCGCTTTGGTCCGGCTTGAACTTCTCCGCTTTCGATCTTCGTCTTCTTCGATGAACACCCACGATCTAGAGATGTTGTGATGATTTTGTGATGCTTGGGATGTGTTTGGGAGGAGCAAGAAGGATGGAAGTCACCCTTGGAGCAGCTTGGGAGGTGCTGGAACTGACTGCCACGAGCTCTCTCTCCTCTGCAAGTTTCTGCAGCTTTCATTTTATAGCAGCCCGTTAGGGCTGCGTTTTTTCACTCGCCGCCACCACCACCGCGACCTGTGGTCGCGGTGGCATGGTCGCGGCCTTCACTGGTCTGCTGGAAATGGCTGGAGTGCGAGCAGCCTCGCGAGGAAGACACACCGCGCTGCCCCTCGCCACGCTCACTGGTTCGTTTTGCTTCTGCACCGCGAGCTCTCTCTCGCGAGCACGGGTCGCGCTCGGTTCCTCGCGCTGCTCACTGGACGCTGCTCTCTTCTGCACCGCGAGATGCGCCGCGAGGAGAGGCTGGTCGCGGTCGAGCTCGCCGTGCTCACTGGTTGGCACGGGCGTCGTCATCGCGAGGAGAGGCGAGAGTCGCGCGAGGGAGGGCTGTGCATGGCGCTGTCTCATTTTTTTGTTTTATTTCTTTGGCCAAAACGACGTCGTTTTGGACCAAAGCTTTGGTCCAAAACGGCGTCGTTCAACTTAAAACCAAAACCTTAGGTGACAAAACGCACCGTTTCATTAATTGCTGGGGTCAACTTTCTGAAATTACATTTTTTCCCCAGAACTTTGCTATTCGTTCATAGATGCCCTTCCACAATGTACTGAAATTACACATTTTCCCCAAAAATATACAAAATCATCATTTAGGTCCCTAAACCTGCACACTTAAGGAAAACACGTCAAAAACACCAAAAACACTTAAGAATACAATTAAAAGATACGGTTTACGGGTCGTAAATATATGCAAATAAATGACCGATCAACGTGCCACCACCACACGCTCCGCAATGTAAGAATTAAACCAAACCTAGTTTCAGTAGGATTATTATTTGTAATATTTATCAAATTAAGTTTCCTAGTCTAAGTTAGAATATGTTATCTGAATCCTAATGAGATTCAAAATATTAATCAGTCCCCTATAAATAGACTTGTGAAGTTGAACAAATTTAACAATCAGAAGCAATAAAGAAGCATTGAGATATTCATATAAATATCAATTAATAAAATTCAATTAGGACAAAGAGTCTATTAAAAATATTTTCAGAAAAAGATTATTTTTATACATTTGGTATCAGAGCTAGTGTTAAAGATCCAAGGAGATCCAAAAAATTAGGTAGAGATCCGGAGCAAAGTAAGAGCCGTTCCGGAGCAGTGCAGCAGTCTTTGCCAGAGGCAAGTGCCACCACACGCGCCGCCTTAAGTTGCCGCGTGTGAGTCGACATCACCACTACCAGAGTGAGTGGAGTTCTCCGATCTTTAATCTTCTCCAAAGGGCTGCTGCCAAACGAGCAATGGAAACCCGTCAAAATCACTAACAAAGACGAACTGCCACCCCTCTTCGTCAAACGACCGAACGTCGGCGAGTTGACTGCCACTGCCACCGCCACCGGTAAAGCAATCTTCAAGCGCCAGTGAGTAAAACCCAAGTGCCCTTGCCCAGTTTCAAGTTGCATGGAGAGAGAAATGAAGACAAAAAACGTTCAGCCAATGCAATCTTCTCCGTCGGATCTACGCTGATCCGCCGCGAATAAGACAAAACTGCGGCCACTGGTGAACTCAGCTTTCTCTGCTCTTCTAGATCCGATCGTCACCGTTAATGAAGCGCGTGCCGCCACCGGGTGTGAATCTCACGCGCGGACACTATTTTAGGACAGTTTTCCAGACAGTTGAGCAGATATGGCTACAAACAACAATAACATGTTTCAGCCCAGATAGTGAAATTTGACGGAAAATCGAATTTCGAGTATTAGAGAACTCAAATGCAATTGATGTTTAAGTATTAAGAACTTTGGGGAGTCTTTGAATAAGGCTATACGTAGCCAGTAGATTTAGCAACACTAAAGAAAGACTTGAAGGCACGATTATTCATCAACCAGTTGATTAACTAACAAATCTTTGAAAAAATTGCACATGCAACAACTTCAAAACATGTAGGAAAAACGGGAGTAGGGCACAGTGGAAGGTGCAAAAACAAATTTTTTACATTGGTACTTTTAAAAATTTTCCAAAAAGAAAAGTAGATCTTAACCTATAGTTAACTATATATATTAAAAGGTAACACACCTTTTGTAAAACATGAACTTTGATGTTGCGTCAACTATGAACTGCAAGATCTTCCAATCCTTCACGAATGTGGATTACCTTAAAGTGTGGGCTTCCTTTCTTTGAATTGCGTACCTGAGGATGAGAAACAAATTTTTTTTTCTTTTTCATTAGTCACTCAAAACCCTCATGAGAAATTTAGAATCACTAAAACACTTTGTTCTTTCTTTTCTTTTCTTTTGGGCGAACTTTTCACACTTTTGATTTAGAGTGGGTGTGGTTTTTTCTTGGCTATCATAAGCTCACAAAAACTCACATGAAGCAACTAAAAACCTTAGGTTGGCCGAACTCTCCTAGCGCCCTATAAGTAGTGGCCGAATTCTCCCTGTGTAGGGAGGATTCCAGTTTCTCCATTAAACTCTTCAAGCTATAGTTCAACCTTATCCCAACTCTAAAAAAGTTTATCCAATCACAATTAGAAGTTTAATTGTAATTAAGTGACTCATCAAAACTTATCCAAAAGAGACTTAATAGTCAACTTTAAAGTTTTAATTAAAATAAAAAACCTTTCCTAATTTGATTTGATAAACAACTTCAATTGTCTATCACTTATCAAATACGGTTTTTGATTCTCATCATATTATCAACAATAGTATGAAACTAAGAATTCAATTCCTAGTAGAAAAATATTTTTATTTTTAATTAAATAATTAATTAATTAATAAAATAAAACAAAGTAATTAGCTAATGCCGCCCAACCCAATTGGCATGGGCCAAACTTTATTTTTCCATTTTATTAATCTCATTGGACCTTCACAAAAAGTCCATATGTAAACTAGATCCATTCTTACAAAAAGAAACAAGTCCATATACCTTTAAATAAACATATTTAATATAATTCAATAGTCCCATTTATATTAAATGTGCTAATTATATTATCAATATATTTACGGGATGTTAAAAACATCCCTTAAGGCCGCCCAAGGGGTCACACTCCCTCGGCCGCCCATCCCAGGTATTTTGCTGAGTTACCGCGTATCTTGATCGAACACAAGAACGCACCTCTAAAAAACTTTTAAAATAAATTCCAAAATCAATTATTTAAGATGGATCAAATAAATGATATGGTAATATATAACTAGTGAACCATTCAAGTTCGTGTGGATTGGAGATCTTGGCGGGCTATCTAAATTTAAGCTCCAATAGACACAACCTAATCACAATCAATAAATGATCCACTTAGGTCCAATCTATTAATTTTAGTTCATTCCACTAAATAACTAAAATTGAACTCTTAAATAAAGATAGAATAAGTGAGCGTACTAATTCGTACTCTAGACAACCTAAGTGGAGAAAGTGTATCCTCATGAAATATACCAGTAATTGCCAAGAGCTCATAGACTGCCTATAGCTCTCCAAGTTACCATATTTACTCATATGACCATATTTTCGAACTTGGATATTTTGACTTGTCTAGAAGCTATGTTTCAATAGTCATTATTGAAAAACTCAATGTTAAGATTTAATATCCAATACCTCAAAACATCCATATAATGGTATTCTACTGACATTTGGTAGATGTAGTCACGATGTCCATTTCTATAAATGATGTCCTCTATCGATATACACGTGAATACCACCAAACCATCGAGGATAGACTATGCGATATAATCGTACTTATTGACAGCTCAAATGATAACGCATGCAACCATAAGTCCATCATTTATCTCAGGATTGAGATAGACTCTCCGATTGTCTCAGTAGAGCACTTTATCCACTGACGGTTGCAGATAAAGTTTTCTACAGTGATCCTATTCAATGCACCCAGTGCGCTAGATTCTTTTGTCCAAAGATACTTCGATGATTTTAGACTCATTATATCACTTTTGATCCCGTTCAAATGCTAACAAAAGAATCTACAACTTTAACAAGATAAAGGCGCCCAACCTTGTATCTTAAGTTGTGAATATTATTTGAGACTAACTAAAGAATTGTGTCTACCTCATACATATTCATATGTATGAACAATTTTTTTGTTTCTCATAGTCTCTTGACCTTATGATTATTTACTTTTGACAATTGATATAATTGCTATAAGATTGTTAAAACAGAAATCACTTTTAGTTATATGAGATTGATTGTCAAATACACTATTACACTCTTACTATTGAGCATAATCCTAACAAAACAAGCGTGGCATATGTCGATGAACACTTATAAAGGAGTTGAGAGGGTGAAAAAAGGTACGTTTGCAGATTATGCGTAGGCAATTTGAGCTTCTTCGAATGCAAAAGTCAAAAATAGTTGAAGATTATTTCTTACAGACATTAGCACTTGTTAATCTGATAAAGTCCAATGGTGAGACGATTTCAGATGCTCAGATTATGGAAAAAATTTTTTGAACTCTAAATTCGAAATTTAACTACAAAATCACTGTCATTGAAGAGTCAAAAGATATCAATATCATGATGTTAAAAGAATTGATGGGTTCACTACAAGCCTATGAGCAACGCCTTGATAACAAAGCACATATCGAGGTGGAAGAAGCACTGCAATGCCGCGTAAATATCAAAAAGAAAAAAGAAAAATCCCAAGAAAATTTTAAGGATGGTGAGAGTTCAAAAGAAAACTCTCGTAATGACAAAACTCATTGCATTATTTGCAAGAGAAATAATCACAAGGCTGAAGAATGCTATCATAGATGCCGAAGGTGCAGAATTCCTAATCATTCTGATAGGGATTGTTGGTATTAAAAGAAGAATAAAAGAGATAATGACGCGAAATTTGCAAACGAAAGCAATGAAGAATGTTTACTCTTTAGCATAAATGGTAAAGATGAATCAAATAATACATGTTCTTGGATAGTGGATGCAGTAATCATATGACTGTAAATCGTGATATCTTCATGGAGCTTGATAAAAGTGTGACTTCTCAAGTTAAACTTAGAGATGGGAAGTTGCAAAGCGCGGTAGGAAAATGCACAATTGCCGTCTACACTAAGCGAGGTAAGAGGATATTCATCCAGGATGTTCTATATATTCCAAATTTAACTCACAATCTCCTTAGTATTGGTCAGCTTGTGCATAAAGCTTATTCAGTTTACTTTGATGAAAATAAATGCAAAATTCTTGATAAAAGGAAGAATATACTTGTGGCAAAGATTGAGATGCTCAAAATAAAATATTTTCTCTTGTTTTGCCACTTTCACAAGCAATAAAATCTCATGAGGTTGGTAAATCATCTTAAAAGAAAACTCGTGAAAGTTGTTCACATAAAAGTCTTGCACCAGTACTTACAAAATTTCAACCAAGAAGTCCTTCAAGAAAGGAACAATCTCCAAGAGGAGAAAAATCTGAATCATGTGATGTCGCTTAATTTTATACAAGCCTCAGAAATTTGAAAAAGTCTCAGAAAGAAAAATTTACAATAATGCAAAAAAGAAAGAAATTACATTTGAAAAGAAGACTTCTGTCACGACCCGGGCCCTAGGCCATGGCAGAATCGTAAATAAAATCAATAGTTTCTGACTCGACTTTATAAAATTTCATAAAAATCACAATTAATTTCTTTAGATACTTTGAAGTATCAAATAAAACGTAAATCTGTTTACAAACAAAAATCTTTCAAAATTTCAAAAGTCATCACAAAATAACCCCACATATATGTGATCACTTGCTATAATTCTTGGATTCAATTCTAAGATAATAATCATACTGAAACATGCATCCATCATGAAGTCCTGATCATCCACAAACTAAAAAGTTTGCACATCAACATACATAACCCATAAACTGAGTTATCTCAACATTGTTATAGGTCTATAACAAATACAAATCCTTTAATTAATACAAACTTCAAATAACATAAATTTAATCAATAATTCCAAGAATCTAATCTTTAGGTCTCACAAACCTCCACCCACTTCAACTAACGGTCTTTTAATCCGTATTGGGCGCGCCCTGGGGGAAAAGAAAATAAAAAGGTGTGAGCTAAAGCTCAGTAGGATCTCATCCCCAATCGTGTCTGTGGAAAACATCATTTTAGAAAAGTTATGGGATAATCCTGTATGGTTAAATACGTTGACAAAATTTACAGTAAACAGTAACTCTTTCTTTCAGAAAGTAATATCAACACGTCCACTAGTCATACCCGGTGACCTATCATTTTAAATAGATAATTCATTCTAGAGATAAAAACATTTGGCTCACGGTGACCCTGGTACCAACCTCATATACAAGGTGAACGTACAAGAAAATACCTTGCGCAGTACCCCGACATAAAGTCGTATAATAACATATAATATAATATAATGACTAGTACGGTTACCATTTCAAAATCACCAAACAATTTAAATAAATCCACCATGCATCCCATATGTAAACTTATCAATAGTTTTAATAAAATTTTCGCAACATAACGATTGTTTTTATAAAAACCCCAAAATGCAAAACCTGTATAAAAATCATATTTCCAACACAATTCATTTCAATTTAATTCTCAAATCAATTCCACAATTTAAATAAAGATTTCCTCAAACTTTTACAATCGATTTATATGCAAATTTTACAGGAAAAATATTCTAAAAATTTAAGTTTGAAACCCCTACCTTGTGTAAGCTACCAGCTACTTGCAGTAGCCTCGATTTCAAGCCTAATTATCTCGATCGATAAAATTTACATGAGAATATAATTATTTAATTTATATACGGCTGCCATATAAAAATTAACCTCAAAATGATATCCTACACTTTAAAACGAGTCCGTAAACGTCTTCGGAGTCAAATTCTGAGTTCAGGAGGCCGGAAACTTACCTCCGCCGTACGTGGTGGCCGGCGGTGACTTTTCGGTGACCTCCAAAAATGGCCGGGTTTTGTTCGTCTCGTCTTCCTCGTCAAAGTTTATGACTGTTGTCGGAGTTGGAAACAGCTAGAATCGTCGGAATCGGAGGATTTTCGAAATTGGAAAATCACTCACTTCCTTCACGAAATCGAAGACTCAAACGGCCACGAAAATCTTTAAAGTTGATACCAATAGATTCTATGTCGGGAGAGCTTTCTATTGGTACCAAGATCGGCCGGAACAGAGGCTAGATGTGGCCGGAATGAGAAGTCAAAGTTTGAGGAAAAATGGAGAACAAAAATGGTGAGAGAAAGAGAAAATGGGACTGGGGAAGATGAAGAAGATTATATATAGGACCGTATAATTACCATGTTATCCTTCAACATTTAGTAATTTACAACTTTAATTGATAACTTTCAAAATACATCTTTTAAGTCCTCACATGTTTTTCAAAAGTTTTTAAAAAAATTCAAATACGCCCTTAATAATAAATTAAAATAAATTTTAAAAAGTGAGATTTTATAACTTCAAACAACCAAGTGAAGTTGCCATGCTAAGAAGAATTCTAATAGACTTGAAATTCAAATTGAATTACATCTGTGACTTAGTGAAATATAAGGAAATCAACAACAACTTTCGTCCTTCTAAAGATCAATATGCCGAGAAGATTCTGATGGCATTCAAGAATGAATCTCTTCTCAAGAAAAGGTTGTGCATGGTTAATTCCGCTAAGCTTGGTTTATAGGAGGCAATGTAGGAATTAAACCATGCCTAGTTTAAGTAGGATTGTTATTTGTAATGTTTATCAAATTAGATTTTCTAGTCCAAGTTAGAATATGTTATCTGAATCCTAATGAGGTTCAGAATATCAATTGGTCCCCTATAAATAGGCTTATCAAGTTGAACAAATTCAATAATCAGAAGCAATTAAGAAGAATTGAGATATTCACAGAAATATTAATCAATAAAATTCAATTAAGACAAAGAATCTAATTAAAAATATTTTCAAGAAAAGTTTATTTTCCTACATTTGATGAATCTAACTAGGTGTTTGATAAAAATACACACTTATTGAAGTATATATTTGAGAGCTTCCATTAGTGGAGCTTGAGAGAAAACTTCTTCTCACACTTTTACTGATATCAATCAATGATAATAAAAAGATGAACTATAAAAAATATATATAGCATGCCTCATGCCAGCTGTATTCTGACTCACACAAAATGCATACTCATTGACAGCTAGGATCTGATGCCAGCTAGGCTAACTAACTCTAACAGAATTATGACAGGTCAACATCCACATCATCTTGTATCCAATGCTTGTTTGGTCTGATCATTCTTCTTTAACCTTGTTGATCAAGATGCTAATAGAGGATTAGCATTCTTCATCATAAGCTGATGATCATGCATGTTGACAGCTGCACTAATGTATACATGCACCTGCTTATCATCAGGAAAGGTTTCTGTTACCAGCTGATTATCAGTTCTCTTTACAACCACCTTCAAAGTGAACCGAGGTGACAAGACACAAGGTTCAATTTGGATCTCAAGAACTGAAACCGAGACTGAGTCAGTGGATTGGTAAAGATATAAGCTCATTGAAGCTCAGTGGGAACAAAATGCACCTTGAGTTGTCCAACAACAATTTTTTCTTTAATAAAATGCACATTTATCTCAATGTGCTTAATTCTAGCATGGAAAACAGGGTTCTGAGCTAATGAACCTACACTCGCGTTATCACACCAAATGATAGGACAGTGGTTAATGGAAATCCCAAGTTCCTGAAAAAGAGAACAAAGCCAAAATAGTTCTGAAGAAGCTTAAGAGAGAGCCATATATTCAGCTTTAGTACTTGATTTATTGAGTTTCAGGAAATGAGATTAGTCCCCAAATAAACACAACATGCCACTAATGGACCTCTTATCATCTAAAGAGGACCCACAATCTGCATTAGTATAAGTAGTGATATTAAGAGTAGTAGCATAACTAAAATGGAGTCTAAGGCCAATAGGGCCTTGAAGATATTGAAGAATTCTTTTGCAGGCCATCCAATGAACATATGTTGGAGCTAAAGGGAATTGACTTAGCTTGTTGACAACAAAAGCTGTGTCAGGCCTAATATTAGTGAGATGTTGAAGAGCATCTATGGTGCTTCTGAACAAGGTAAGATCAGAAAATGGAGCCCCATTGTGAAGTGATAACACGGTACTTGGACTGAGAGGAGTAGAGCAAGGCTTAGAGTTCTAATTTGAAGCTGTGTTTTCAACAGCAAATCTGTATTCTGCTAAGTCTGAGTAAGATAGATCTCATCCTGATTTCGAAAAGCTTCAAAACCCAAAGGTAATCCACTGAACCCAAGACTTTTAAAGCAAAGGTTGAGTGAAGAGTGTTGATGGTCTGTGTAATCAAGGAGGGCTGCTACCTGTTATCAAAATATCATCTATATAGATTGGCAACTAAATAACATGAGTACAAATATTTTTAATAAACAGAGAGATATCAGATCTAGGTAGCATTGAGAAAATCCCCAGCCAAGCAAAGTAACTTTAAGTTTGTGAAACCAAGCTCAAGGAGCTTGTTTAAGACCATACAAGGCCTTATTCAATTTGCAAACATGCTGACGATGAGCAGCACTAACAAACCCCCCAGGCTGCTGCATAGAAACCAATTCATCAAGCTCACCATTTAGGAAAGTATAGAAACCAATTCATCAAGCTCACAATTTAGGAAAGTATTATTGATGTTTATCTGCTGGATATCCCAACATAATTCGAATTAGATGACTTGATAACAGGACTAAAAGTGTTAAAGAAATATATTCCTTGACTTTGATCAAATCCCTTTACAAACCAGCCTTGCCTTGTAATTAAATACACTGCCATCTGGTTTGTATGTGATCCTAAACTGAATCTGGAGTTGGAATTCTCAACTGATTCGATCATTTTTTGGAAGGAAGATGCAACCATTATTCTTAGCCGTCCAACTTCGAGTTAGCAGGAGCATGGTCGCCTTATCTAGCACTTTGATAAATACGGCCATTACTCAGTCAAAAGCGGATATTGGCTAAGAACTCAACTGAAAGCTGATAAGTTGTCCCTTTCAGCTTGGTGGAGATTTATTTGGCAGTGCTCTGTTCCTTCTAAGGTGAAATTTTTTATATGGAAAGCTAGCAACAACTGGCTTCCTTCTATGTGAATCTGTTTGCTAGAAGGGTTCAGATTAGTCCCTTTTGTCCTATCTGTTTACATCGCTTCCTTGCAGGCTGTCTGGTTATGCAAATCCTTGAAGAATATTCAAATGGAGTGTTTGTATATGCGGGGCCTCCACTTTCTGGATAATACAAGTTTTTTCGACTTCATTCTTCACTGTAAATCAACTCTGCAGCAATCAGATTTTGAAGATTTGATTACAATTATCTGGAGGATTTGGTTCAGGCGTAACAATTTCGTCCACTCGAAGCAGTTGCCTTCTGATGATCTAGTTGTTCCTTGGTCTCAATCCTTCCTCTCAAATTTCTCTTAGCTCGATCGTGTCAATCCTCATTCTTCCAAGCTACCTCAGATAGTCAGATGGATTCCTCCCATAGAAGGCTTCTCCAAATTGAACTTTGATGTGGCAATTGATTTGCAAAATGGTAGAGTTGGTTTAGGAGTTGTTATCCGTGATCAGCTAGGGAAGGTGTTGCTGTCAAGTTCCAGTGTCATTGAGGGTGATTTTGATCCTGAAGCAGCAGAGGCTCTTGCGCTACGGTTTGGCCTAACTCTGGCTACGGAAGCTGGTATTTTTCATGTTCAAGTCGAATCCTATAGTGCCAATTTGGTGAAGTTAATTAACTCTTATTCGTTGCCAAGGTCGGAAATTGGTTTCATTTTAGATGATATTCGTTCTCTTTTGAATGATGTAAGACACGGATTGTTCAACCTCAAGAACAGCTAATATGCTGGCTCATGAGCTTGCAAAGTTTGCTTTTGTAGGAGACTCTCAAGTTAGTTTGGACTCATGAGGATGTTCCAACTGTGTTGGATTCATCAGATTTGGCTGTTGCCAAAAAGGAGTCTTCGTGGTAGACTACACTTCAAACTTCTTCAAAAGCCCTAAACGTAAACACACGAGGAAAAGAAAAAATAGACTGCTTCCATCATTGATCAATGGATGATCACTTGACATGCACAGCCCCTCTTTTACTCTACCCTTTGATCATTCTTATTCTCTTCTTCTCTACTATCAACCACCACTTCCGTTTCTTCCGTTGCTCTAATTACCATTCTCATGATTCCAATCACACTCAAATAATATTCCTGGATAATAATCCACCAGTTTTTGCCCCTTCTCTTCCAACCCTGGATGCAGATGTTTTTATTATTATTAATGGTGGACGTCGTGTAAGCTCTCATGATGTTGAAAATGTAATGAAATGAAAAACTTAGCTTTTTTATTTTTACTTTTGAGGGTTTTGTTTTCCACTTTTTCATAATATCTGGTGTTGTCTTCTTGATTGTTAGGTGGAGAAGAATAAGAAGAAGAGCCAGTTTGAGAGAACGGGAGGTGGCCATGATCATGATCAAGACCCCAAAACTCAACAAGTTGATACAAATTCTACTTCTGAGGCTGAAAAAGAAATGATGAACAAAGTATGTTTCTCTCCCTCTCTCTCTGTGTCCATTTATCTGTAACACTTTGTTGCAGTGTAGCTATTGTCCGGCTCTCATTACTCAATAAGTTTCTTTGATTAATGTTTGGATTGTATTGTATGCATTTGTGTGCAGGAGGAGGAATTTGGGGTGCTTGCAAGGAGGCCACCAAGGCCATCAATTAGCTCAGGAGGAGGGGGTCAAATTAACTGATATATTTTTGTGACTTCTACAAAAACTTTGAAGTTTTCTCACATATTATAATTTGTGAGTCTTTTCATAGATTTTTACTTTTGTGGGATTATATATTTGTGTATTGAAATGTGTGTTTTTTACATGCATATATGTGGTAGAAAATTTGTAACCCCCCATGACACTGAAGTATTAAATAATTTCTTCACTATGTTTTTGGTGAAAAAGCTCTCTGGATTTGAACTATGTATGATCGTGATATATATGTAGTCCATGTATGATCTATCTTGGCAACCGATCATGGGATTATTGAGCAATTCATGCGAGTAGTGCAAGTCCATAATTAAATGATAAAAAAAATAAAAAGAAGAATTTTTTTTTTTTAAAGATTTGATTAAGTAGACGAATGTGAATTTAAAATAAGATTGGGTTGTATTTGTTCAATCTGTTAGTAGTTTTGATCTAATTAGGTTATTATCTTAAGGAAATTATAAAATAAAACCTTAAATTCAATTAATGAAAAACATCAAATTTTAATTCCTTAAATTCAAAAATTAATGACAAGATAAGGTTGACCTAATAGTATGCCTCTTATAATTTGATTGAAAACTACCCATACATGCTGGTATGTGCATAGTAGGAATTGAACCCCTCACCACTGAGGTGGGAGGGAGGTGTACTAACCACTTTACTACAAGTAGATGTGCATGCCTCTTACATTTACACATCGAGGTTGTGAGTTCGAGTTATGTCCCCATTTCCTAAATCTCGAATTAATTATAAAAAGTTAAAAAAAAATAAATTCAAAAATTTGTTTATTCTAACTTGGGAGGTTCGATTTCCCCCAAGCAAACCGATCCAAAACTCTTGGTGTTCCTCTCTATTCAAGATAGGTAAACACAAGAAGTCAAGAAGTATTCATCCAAAACAAAACCAAATAACCTCTAATCAACCACAACAGTACTAAACAATTAGTATCATAGTGCGGTTTGTTTCTCCCCTAATTAATATTATGAAGGAGATGCATGGGAGAAATGTTCTTGGCCTTATAGAATGCACACTTTGATAAACTCCTAATTAATACTAGGATTCATAAACAAGGTGGTCTACAAGCTAATTGTCTTGCAATAATCAAGTATAGTATTATTCATCATTATTGGCTTAAATGTTCACACGAATTGCATGATGATCACACACATTGCACGATCAGTATCATCAGGAAACAGTTATATATATATAGATTTTGGAGGTTTCATGACCTTATATAAACCTTAACCACCTTTTATAATTAATAAATTTAAAATAAAAATAAATAAATCAATAAATGAACAAATCTAAATAAGATATATATGAGATCTATCTGTAAACAAGCCCAGAAGAGATGCATGCAATGCAAGTGGTATGAGGTGTAAAGAAAAAAAAAAATTTGGACGGTGGAGAGTTTTGGACCTCAAACAACTTGTCAGATTTGATGGACGGTGGAGATCCAGACTTTAATTTTTTATTTTTTTAAAAAAATTAAAAAATTTATAATAATTTTTTTTATTTAATAAAAAGAAAATATTGTTTGAGGGGTAGTTTGGTCATTTTAAGGGTAACAGTTGGTAAACCGTTAAATCTAACGGAAGTCAACTAACGGTAGGGGGTGTTATTATCAATAAATGATAAAGTTAATTCTTTCTGTAGTTGGCAAAACCTCAGGGAATGTGGGTGCAATTAGCTCTATATTAAAATAAGACATAAAATGTAACCACCTTTTATTAATTATTAATTAGTTGAAATAATTTAAATCAAAGATTAGGTGTGTCAACGGTGTCGATCGAAGTCGTCTCAAGTCAAGAGGAACTGTCCATTAAGTTGTTCAAAATTGGTTTGCAATATATAATATATATTCCAAGTAATCTTCTAATTAATTCTATGAGCCAAAAAAAAAAGATCAAAACAAATTTTAACTTGGTTTTTATATATATCTACTTGTAAGAAGAGGTGCCAAGAAAAAAAAAATTTGGAAACTCATCAAGACAAGTTGTTGACGATCACACAACACTCTTTGTGTATCGGGATCTACCGAGATCAATCACTAAACATACGGTCCGAATATCTACTCCCTTCACGGTAGATATCTAATCCCACAATAATGGGAGACAAACCACCCACACATATGGTAAATGTGTATGATAAAACTTGAACCCTCACTATTAAGGTGAAAGGGAACATGTGAATATTTTAGTATATGAATAAGGATAATCCTTAATTAATAGAATTACTTAATAGGATAACTCTACATATATTATAAAACATGCCAACCATAACCACTACTAGAGCGGTGAGTGGTTATGGTTGGCATGTTTTATAATATATGTAGAGTTATCCTATTAAGTAATTCTATTAATTAAGGATTATCCTTATTCATATACTAAAATATTCACATGTCCACATTAGATCATGACTATATATATATCATATGTTTTGTAGAATAATAATTAATAAAAGTTCTAATTACCATAACCGTAAAGTGAACAAAATAAATTTTAACTTTTTAAATATTTTTACAAGAAATTTTTGGCTTGCGATAATATAATTTTGGGTGCAGACAGAAGTAAGCTAGAAGAATTGAGTTCCAAAACGAAAAATACTTCTGCCGAACAATGGTACTTCCAAAATTTTTCACTTTTGTTTTTGATTTATACGAGACTTCTAAATGAATATGCCACTTTTTATTTAAAAAAATTACGGATAATTGCACTAACTTTTTCTAAATTAGTAATATAAGTAAAATTTTAAATAAATATTTAAACTAGCACAAACACGTCTTAATTTTAAGTTCAATCTATTGACGAAAGAGTAGTGTGGTCTTCTTGGTTATCAAATAAAACAATTAATTTTATATTAACCCTAACATATTATATAATTATATATCCACATAAATAATATTACAAGTTAATTACATAAGTTACTATAATTTTAATTCTATCCCAAATTAAAATTATATATGTAGTCCTCAAAAATCGCTCGGGGACACGGGGCACTACAACCTGCAAAGACAGAACGCACGTGACCCGCAGGACGTCTGGGACACCGGGGTGGTGCCGGCCAAAGTCACTTCGACGGTCAAGTTAGCAAGTGCTAATAAATATATATGCTGGTAAATAATGATGAGTGAAGGATGCTTCCTGTATTGTTTGTGATCGAGGCCTCCTCGATCAGAGGAGGTGTGAGGTCGGAGGGTAATCGGAGAAGATGAACAATGGCCGGAGGGTTGGTTTTAGTATTGATAGCCTTTTGGATCTCCGTTTTTCCCCTCTCCATGAGGGATTTATCCTTCTCCTTATAGGGGACTCATGCTTCTACCTTTTGAGGGATTTCATCATTCTCTCCTTGTTGTCTTCCACTAAGAATGCATGTGGATCCTTCTTTTGATCTGGCCGTTATCAAGTGTCATTATGGTTTTGTAGGACCTGCTTTAAAGTAGATCATGATTTGGTCTCCCTCGGAACGATAGAGATTCTATGTCGTACGACATGTAGGTTTGTCAATTTGGACAACCATGATTGCGTGTCGTATGATGTGCTGATTGGATGTCGACATGAGAAGGGTATGTCGTGCTACATAGGAGCTCTTCCAAGTGTGGATACTGAGTTATCTCCCTTGATGCTACTTGGATGCGTGGGACATGTGGCGCACGTCGTACTACATGAGAGTGCTTCATGTCTAGTGTATGTCGTACTACTTTAAGGTCTTCATACTGGTCCAGCGTCGTTCTACTTGATGGCGCACGTCGTACTACATGATGGCGCACGTCGTACTACATGAGAGTGCTTCATGTCGAATGTATGTCGTGCGACATTAAGGTCTTCATACTGGTCCAGCGTCGTACTACATGAGAGTGCTTCATGTTGAGTGTATGTCGTGCGACACTAAGGTCTTCGTACTGGTCCATCGTTGTACTACATGATGACGCACGTCGTACTATATGAGGATGTAGTCCCACTTTTGGCTCTGGGCTTTGTCTTTGGGACACATTTTGAGCCAGACATATTTTGGCTACTACAATATGCATAATTAAATCAATTTTTATTTTCTTTTATAAAGAATTACATTTATTTTTAATTTAAAAAATAAACACTTTACCAAAAAATTAAAACTAAAATAAAAAAATATATAATAGATTAATCTCGTCAAAAAAATAATTATATTTATTTTTTTACTTAAAAATTAAACACATTAAAAAAAAAAATTCATCATCAGTATCAACTACATCTTTATGTCCAACATCATCACCAACACTAGTCTATTTTTATCACATCTCAGCAATACAAAATATAAATAAAAAAAACACAAAAAAAAAAATTCAAACTCTTTCATTTATTTCTTAATTGTATTTTCATCACAACCAACAAAAAAAAATATCTTTAAAACAAAACCATAAAGGAAGAAAAAAAAAATTCAAGAATGCTGTAAAAAAAAAAAAAAGCAACAAAAAAATATCTAAAATTCTCTTATCATCACCATCAACTTCATCTTTTTTCTCCAACTCATCCATTTTCTTCACATCCTACTAATATAAAACATGAAAAAAAAAATAAACTACCAAAAAAAAAATTCAAGCTTATTCCTTTCTTCCTTAATTCTATTTTCATCACAACCAACCAATACAAAAATATTGAAGAAAAAAAAACCCACAAAAAAAGAAAAATAATTCAAGCTGCTGGAGAAAAAAATTAGTCTATTATATATTCTTTTATTTTAGCTTTTATTTTTTTATAATATGTTTATTCTTTAAATTGAAAAAAATAATGATATTTTTTATAAAAAGAAAATAAAAAAATTATTTAATTTTGCATATAATTTTAATTTGGGATAGAATTAAAATTATGGTAACTTATGTGGTTAGTTTGTAATATGTTTTTAGGTGGATATATAATTATACAATACTTTAGGGTCAATATATAATTAGTTATTTTGTTTGATAACCAAAAATATCAAACTACTATTTCGTCAATAGGTTAACTATAAAGGTATAGAGTGTTTAGGCCTAGCGCTGGCTCAAGACAAGTTGGGCGACTGCCTAGAGTCCAAAAATTTTGGGGCATCATTCTAAGTCCAACAATTTTGCCATAAAATAAAATAGAGCACTCTTTATTCTAGGTCCAACAATTTTTTTTTTTTGAAAGGGTAGGTCCAACAATCTTGCTATATAATAAAGGGCACAACAATCTTGGGGGCATCATTCCAGGCTCAACAATCTTACAATACAATAAAATAGAATACTCTTCATTCCAGACCCAACAATCTTACAATACAATGAAGGACACAATTTTTTTTTTTTTTTTTTTGCTCAGGACCACAAAAAGATATGAGCCGGTCCTAAGGGTATTAGTGCTAATTTTAGGCATTTGTTTAAAATTTTATTTATATTACTAAACTCAGGAAAGTTAGTGCAATTAACCCAAAAAATTATTAAAAGTTTTGGAGATTAAAGTTATATAATAATAATATTATTATTTTTTGTTCAATAATAATTTCAACGAGACCCTATAGTTTCTCTTTATTTTTCCTTTCTTTTTTCCTTTTTTTTTAACTGCTTGTATGATTCAATATAGTTATATTATATATATATAAAAAGCTAGGCAGCTGGATTTTCATGACTGAGAAGTGAAGACCAACATTCAATAACATAAAAGTAGATAATATAAATCCATTAAATTAATAAGAAAGAAAAGGAATCTAAACAGAAAGTCATTAGATATAAAATGGCTTGTTGTCTCTTTCTAGTCACTCGAGATGCGAAGTGGCAGGTGAAGTTATATAAATAACCAACCAAACACAAAACACAACCAGAGAAGAAGCAGCAAGAAGAGAAGAGAAAAGTAAAAGAAGAAGACATATGGATCAGTTGTATAGCCCTTGTTCTCTTTTAGAACAGTTCTTCGAGGCCATTTGCAGGTGCCTGGGTGGTGATCATCATCGTGACCCCAAAACAACAAATTCCTCTTCAGACGCGGAAAGAGAACAGAAATTCATGGTTCTCTATTTATATATGTCGATTTGTAGCTATATATTTGTAACACTCCGGTCCAGTGTAAATAATATTGTCTGTTTGGACGCACAGCTTTATTGTTTCTCGTACTCAATATGTCCTTTTGAATTAATAATAATTTGGATTGTTTATGTGCGTATATGTATGTAGGAGGAGAAATATGGGATGGAGTACTCCTCAATAAGGGCACTAAAGGCTCCGAGAAAGCCACCGAGGCCGCCTATTGGAGGTTAAATCAATTTTCTGAGGAAGAAATATGTATCCAGATCTTCATTCTCTGTATACATATTTGTGTATGTTTTTGTAAGTGGATGTGTTTTAAAGATGTAACTCCATGAGTCCATGACCCTAATAAAGTAGTACAAAATTTCTTCAGAGTGTCTTTAATTATTATATTTTCTTGAATATTGTAATGATTTCATCAATGTTCTTGAGATGTTTTCCTCAAATAATTATTGTCTTTCTTTAATAATTTTCATTCATGAGATGTTTTCCTCAAACAAATTTGCAAATTATAAGATGCTGAAATATGCAATTATATATATGGGGATTCGAAATAAGAATTGATTTAATTTTTCAATCCCTAATTATTTAACTCGTGATGTTCGCTAAATAAATATAAACACCCAGAATTTATTGTTTAAATCAATTACTGATCTTCCACTAAAACAATATGTATATATTATATTTGATTGTTTTAAGGTAAATATAAATTCGTGATAAATATTAAGAAAACTAAGTTTTTTGGTCATAAATTTAAATCTAAATCTTTTTCCACGTATCTTCCGTCATACAAAGAATTTTTACAACAATTGTAATCTATATTTTTGCCAATTTGCAACACTCTTCTTTTGTTACGTAATGTAACATATTTTTTTCAGGATAAAAGATTTTTTTTTTCTTTTTTATGGTGTTCATTATTGTCTAATTAATTTGTACATAAAATCTTACAAACCAATTTTTCGCGGGCTGTGGAGGAAGCGGTGGTTTGGAGGCCGAAGTTTCGAAGATGGAGGAGATGCAAAATTTGTGATTCTGGACAAATAAAGGAATTACAGAGGAAGAGAAAAAGACTGTTTGGATTAAGTATTAATAATTTTTTTTAGTAATTAATAATTAATATATTAATAAGCACTATTTAATAACAACCCTTGAATTAATCCAAAGACTATTAATAAATGGTGCTAATTGTATTATGGTAAGGGGGTGCTCATATGAAGCTCCATTCGGTTCGGTTTGTCGGTTTGGGTTTCCAAACCATCAACCAAACCAACTTAATTGGTGTTGAAAAGAAAAAAAACCGAACTGAACTAAGTATAGGCTACGAACCGGTCTAAAATTGGTTGGATCGGTTCGGTTTACCGGTTCAGTTCAGTTTGGCGGTTTCATGTCCACCCCTAGTTTTTAACTTAAATAATGTGTAATGACTCAACGTTAATTAGACAACCTTATTAATATATTATATTTTTAAGTTTTTATAATTTAATTTAATATTATTTTATTAATTTTTATTATATTTTAAGTGAAATGTAAAATTATAATCCTGTTAATTGAATTCCTCAAGGGCAAAACTGTCTTTTAAAAAATTTATAATGGTTGACTGTAAAAAAAATTAGTCAGAGTGACTAATTTGATATATTTAAAAAACATTAGGGACTACGTAAACTAAAAAATAAAAGAAAAGTAAAAAGATTATGTTTCATTAAAAACTAGGAACTAAATTAAAGTTTTTCTTTTATATATAAAAAGTCGCTTTAACGGTCACACAGTGAAAGTACATATTCAGATGCAAGTGTAAACTACTTTTGTCCCAAACACAACAAGTGTTTTCAAACCTTTTTTTTAATAAATAAAAATAATTGTTACCAATCAATTGTAAATGGCAATTGTGGCGGTCGGAGGTTGTTGGGGATCCTTTGTTTAAGGTAGACGATGAACAGTGATATAACCTAATTTTATTAAAAAAGGTTATACCCTCACTCAGAGGTGAAGGTCTTTTTATTTATAGGTATGTAATCCAGCCATTGGAGGATGGATCACTCCCCTAAGATCTCAGCCAAGATTAAGGAGGGCTCGATTGCCTCCTTAACTTAGGGGGGTGTATTCAATATCAACTTTTAATGACTTATGTGGATTTTAAAAGTTTAGGTGTATTCAATATGGATTTTTAAAGACTCCATAAAAGTCAATAGGTATTCAATATGGAGTTTTATATACTTTTTAAAAGTCTACAAAAGTTTTGAGGTATTCAATATGGACTTTTTTAAAGTCTATAAAAGTCATGGGGTATTGAATATAGACTTTTATGAAGTATAAAAAAGTTAGGGGGTATTCAAAAAGTTCATAACTTTTATGGACTTATTAAAAACCTAGACTTTTGTAGACTTTTGTTGTAAACTATAAATACCCTAATCTCACAATTTCTCCACCACTCACCCTACAAACTTTTGAAGACTTTCAATTTGAGAAGTAACAACGTACGGTTCAAGTTTTGGGTAATTTTTATATTACTTTTTTTTTAATTAGTTGTTCTTGATTTGTTGATTTTGATCTTATAGCTTTTTCATACTGCTCTATTTTTTTGTTGATATAATATACAATCATGACAAATTCCAAATACTTTCAGTTCTGCGTTTATATTTATTATTTGTGTTCTAGTATATATAGGGCTTTCTTTTGTTTGTGTTCTGACAGTATTTGGAATTATACAGAACACAACACAAACAAAAGAAATATATATTTTTAAAATAGTAATAGCTTTTGTGAGATTTTTAATAGTAATAGTTGATGATTACAGTTGGTGAGATTTTTAAAATAGTAATAGCTTTTGTTTATTGTTTGTACTCTGTGTTTGTGCGGCATTATTTATTCTTTTTATTCATATTAGTTTATTTGGTTAATTAATGTAGCTTTGTTTTTTGTTTTTGAAGCTATAGATCCAATATGTAGGAATTCTTCGATTAGGAAATTATGGAAATATGTTACTTGAGATTCAGTTCGATTTTAAGTGCAACGATTCTCTTTGTTGTCTTTTTTGTTAAGCTTGGGATTGAGTATTTAGTGACTGCAATACCAGAAAGCCAGTGTTATCTTATTTGGTTCTGGGTCGGCTGAAGTTATCATTGGATAGCGATTTATTTATAATTTTAATTGCGAAAAGGACTTTGATATGATGAGAACCAGATTATGTCTCTTCCATGAATGGCATTGATTGGCTGTCTTCGTGCATATCAATGCTAGATTATCTTGCTGGTTTTTGTTGGTCACGTTTAAAGTATGTTGATTGAAACAGAAGCTCCTTCACTAGAAAGAGCCAACTATAAAAATGGAGGGCTGGAATCTACACAACTTAACTTTTGGCTCAATTAATGTTCTCCCTTTAATAGCATATTAGAATATCTTCAGTAGCTACTGGTTTCATTACATCTGAAATGTGGTATGATACATATGAGTTCTTATGTATTATATCTGAAATGTGTATATGTTTTACGCAGAACCATTTTAATGGAAATTGGAATGTTGTTTAGATCTGTAAACTTGCATGTTTGAAGAGATCCCCATAGGATGATCTTTATGCTACTATTGTTCTATGTTAATGCAAAATTTCATCTTGTTTGTGCACAACTCAAAGTTTGTGCTTTCTTCATGTATTGGTAATTTGGGCGGATAGTTACTGTAGCCCGGTGTCGAAAGCGATACACCATCCTGACACTTTAGCAACAGTGTCTTGAGGGATCTGATTCTAAGAATTATATTATTTCTCAACACTGTTATTTCTCAACACTTCAGCAAAAGTTTGTACATAACTTTATATTACAGACAAATAAGCTTTATGTTTTCTCAATGTATAAAAAAAGAGTTTTTGAAGTAGGTATCTGGTTAATTTTGTCCTGTTTCTTCTTCTTTACTCTACACCTTTTGTTGTTTGTGGTTTGTTGGTGGAATGTAACAACTATATGAACTCAGTCTTTTTCTTTTTTATTTTATTTTATTTTGTTTTTTTTCTACTTTATATCACTCATCAACTTAGTACTACTACTCATGTATATTATTAGTAAACTGATGCATGTTATAACCTTTACAAGGCTGAAGAAATTAAATTAATGGAGATCATTAATTACCATGGATTTTGTTTGGCTAGATCTTTAAGCATATACAATTATAAGTTCTTTTGTTTGTCAAAAGATTTTTACTTTGTCTGCTTTTTGAAAAAACTTTAATTTGAGTGAAAAATTTATAATGTAGTTAGATTTATAATGGAAGATTCACACCAAGGAAATGACAAAGGGAATAGGAAAGGAAAAGGCGTAGAAAAATTATACAAAGTATGGACGTTGGAAGAGAGCAACGAGTTGCTAAGACTTATGGTTGATGCCGCCATTCGTGGATGGCGTGACAGTAATGGCTTATTGAGCAAGGTAACTGTGGAAAGAAAAATACTCCCCACTCTTAATGGAAAACTTGGGTGCCAAAAAACTTTTGCCCAATACCAAAGTCGTTTGAAGTGGTTTAAACAACGGTACAACAATTATTTTGAAATTATGCGTCATAACTCTGGGTTTGGATGGGACCATGTGACAAAGAAATTCACTGCTAGTGATGAAGTATGGGAGGATTATTTTAAGGTGCGTTTCTTTTATTAATTTATATTTGTATATGTAGCCTATAATTGATTATTATATCTCGTATATGTGTCATATATTAATACTGGTCATATATTTTTTTTATTAGTCGCATCCTACCCAAAGACATTATCGTACAGACACTTTTGCGGACTATGAAGATTTAAGAATTGCAATTGGAAATGGAACTGCAGTTGGGAGGCACTCAATTGCTTTAGGGGATGACACTGATGCAAGAACATTTGTTGCAGAAGAAAGACAAGGTGGCGGGTTAGAAGATTTAGCATTTGACACTGCTGCTGGGGCATTCATACATAATGATCAACAAGTAAATGAACCTCTGTCTCTTGGGCACCCTAATTCACCATTACCCACTCAACCCATAGGTTCAGAGATTCCCCCAATAACTAGAAAACGAAGTAGAACTGAATTTGAAGGACCTACAAGGTATAGCTCAGTTGAGACCAACAATACTCAATCAGATACTATAAACAAAATTAATCAAATAGTTGACATGCTCACTCAAACTATTAATTCAATAGCTTTTAGAGATCAAAGTTGTTGGAAAGTTCTCAAAGAGATTTCAAACTTGGATAATCATACTCGTTTCAAGGCGCTTAGGTTGCTTACTACAAGAGCAAAGAAGATGGAGTTCTTGGAAATGACACCTGAAGAACGTTCTGATTGGATATTATTTGAATTGATGGAATGAGTGCTATTTTATAGATGACCAATTTAGTTTTGGAACTTTTTGTTTTTGTTATTTTGGAGATGATTACTTTAAAGACGACACTTTCTTATTATGATATTGTGAAATTTTTGTCCATTCTCAATTAGTAACTAATTATGTTTATTCCTTATTTGGTTTTTTTTTTTAACTTGTTATAGCCTATTACATAACTGCTTTTATTATTTTTATTTTATTTTATTTTATTTTATTTTCTCAGGCATTTCAATATTTATAATGTCTCATTCCGATATGCACGTAGACGATGAAGTAGAGGAAGAAGAAATTGAAGAAGAATTAGATGAAAGCATTAGATATTCACTGCTGGCAGTAATTCAAACAATTCTTGATGAGCTAAACGAGCTTATACAAATCATGCATCATGAATGTGTACAACGTCCCTTGACTAGGCGACCAATAGCTACACGTGGGTGTGATTATATACATAATATATTAAGAGATGATCCAGCACACTTTCGACAAGTTTATAGAATGTATCCTGATGTGTTTGTAAAGTTATGCAGTATCATTAGAGAAAAGACACTCTTGCATGATACAAGGTTTATTTGTGTTGAAGAAATGCTGGCAACATTTTTACTGATTGTTGGTCAAAATGCTCGTTATTGTTTATCTTGTAAAACATTCGGTCGATCGCATTATACTACTAGCCGGAGTTTCAATAAGATTTTGAAGGCATTAAATGCAATCGCAGTAGATATGATGGTCAAACCAGGATCCAAGTTGCCAAACAAATATCGGCAAAACACAAGATTTTACCCTTACTTTAAAGTAAGTAGAAAATTATTATTATTATTATTATTATTATTATCGTCACATTATCATCATCATTTTTTTTAGGATTGTATTGGAGCTATTGATGGCACCCACATTTCAGCAATGGTGACCGGACGTGATATAAGCAGTTATCGTAATCGTCATGGGACAATTTCACAAAATGTTTTAGCAGCTTGTAACTTTGATTTGGAATTCATATATGTGCTAAGTGGATGGGAGGGATCTGCACATGATTCAAAAGTTTTAAGTGATGCTTTGTCAAGGAGGAATGGGCTTAAAGTGCCACAAGGTATATATATATATATATATATATATATATATATATATATATATATATATATATATATTAATTATCATATTATTTTAATACAATTATTTATTTATTTTATTTTATCATCATCTAAAAGTTTTAAGATCTACTTATTATTGTATGTTCAGGTAAATATTTTTTGGTGGACTGTGGGTTTCCAAATCGACGTCAATTCTTAGCACCTTTTCGAGGTGTCCGTTACCATTTGCAAGATTTTAATGGTCAAGGTCGTCACCCTGAAAATGCAAACGAGTTGTTTAATCTTCGTCATGCTTCCCTGAGGAATGTAATTGAGAGGATATTTGGCATATTTAAATCGCGATTCATAATTTTCAAAACAGCTCATCCATTTCCGTATAAAACGTAAGCAGAGCTAGTGTTAGCTTGTGCAGGATTACATAACTTTCTTCGCAAAGAGTGCCGTTCTGATGAATTCCCAGTTGAACCAGATAATGAAGCTTCATCGTCACCACTAGGTTATCAAGAAGATGATTTTGAACTATTTTTCGAGACTCAAGAACAACAGAGAGAGAATGCTAATGAATGGAGAGCTACTATAGCTAGGAATATGTGGGACAACGTGGGGGATATTGATAATAATATGGATTAGATTTTTTTTATTTGTTTTATTTTGGATTAAAGATATTAGATTAATAAATAATTAAATTATTTAAAAAATTTATTATTTTAGTTATTAAAAGTCATCAACGAGTATGCATTATTTATTTAAATCATATATTTTTTACATTATGTATTTGGTTTCAAAACACTATCAATAAATTTTGATATAATATGCACTTGTTTTAAAATGAAAGTCTATAAAAATCTATAAAATTCATTTATAGAATTCCATTCAACTCTATAAAAGTCAATAAAAATCTATTAATGTCAATGAAAGTCTTTTAAAATGAAAATCCATAAAAGTCTATAAAAGTTTGTTAGAATTCTGTAAACTCTATAAAAGTCAATAAAAGTCGACAAAGTCTATAAAAGTTTATCACTTAAAAAAAGTCTGTAAAAGTCATTAAAAGTCAAGATTGAATACACCCCCCTTAGTCTATCAAACATGGGCTTGGGTTGACAAATAACGGGCCCATACATGGCCATAGTTGGCCTCGAGGAGCGTGGGGTCAACACGTGGGTCGACATGTAGGTCGTCATGTCGGTCGACATGTGGATCGATATGCGAATCGACATATAGGTCGACATTGTAGACCTTGCTTATTTAGGCCTTCACTAGCCTTTCGAAATGTTAACGTTATTAATGGTGGACGTCGTGTAAGCTCTCATGATGTTGAAAATGTAATGAAATGAAAAACTTAGCTTTTTTATTTTTACTTTTGAGGGTTTTGTTTTCCACTTTTTCATAATATCTGGTGTTGTTTTTTTTATTGTTAGGTGGAGAAGAATAAGAAGAAGAAGAGCCAGTTTGAGAGAATGGGAGGGGCCATTATCATGATCGTGATCGTGATCATGATCAAGACCCCAAAACGCAACAAGTTGATACAAATTCTACTTCTGAGGCTGAAATAGAAATGAAAAACACAGTATGCTTCTCTCCCTCTCTCTGTGTCCATTTATCTGTAACACTTTGTTGCAGTGTAGTTATTGTCCGGCTCTCATTACTCAATATGTTTCTTCGATTAATGTTTGGATTGTATTGTATGCATTTGTGTGCAGGAGGAGGAATTTGGGGTGCTTGCAAGAAGGCCACCAAGGCCATCAATTAGCTCAGGAGGAGGGGGTCAAATTAACTGA
Source organism: Xanthoceras sorbifolium (assembly GCA_003430845.1). Classification (NCBI taxonomy): domain Eukaryota; kingdom Viridiplantae; phylum Streptophyta; class Magnoliopsida; order Sapindales; family Sapindaceae; genus Xanthoceras; species Xanthoceras sorbifolium. Next base: position 3,264,761 of record CM010609.1, on the reverse strand, counting down.
TTTATTTCTGTGACTTCTACAAAAACTTTGAATAATTTGTGAGTCTTTTCATAGATTTTTACTTTTGTGGGCTTATATATTTGTGTATTGAAATGTGTGTTTTTGTACATGCATACATGTGGTATAAAATTTGTAACCCCCCCATGACAATGATGTATTAAATAATTTCTTCACTATGTTTTTGGTGAAAAAGCTCTCTGGATTTGAACCATGTATGATCTTGATATATAGTACATGTATGATCTAACCGATCATGGGATTATTGAGCAATTCATGTGAGTATATGTATGTGCAAGTCCATAATTAAATGATAAAAAAAATAGAAAGAAGTTTTTTTTTTTTTTTTTTAAAGTTTGATTAAGTAGATGAATGTGAATTTAAAGTAAGATTGGATTGAATTTGTTCAATCTGATAGTAGTTTTGATCTAATTAGGTTATTATCTTGAGGAAATTATCAAATAAAACCTTATAATTAAGAGCATCTCCAATGCTATTATGCATTTGGAGAAAATTGAGTGCCACATAGGATCTATATTGAAAAAGTTAAGAAAACATTCTCCAATACAATTATCTAACTTAATTATTGATATGATATGGCAAAAAATAAAAGTTAGAGAATATAAAGTAGAGTTTCTAATTGTAGATATTCTCCTTGATATGCTGACTAGGATTTCTAACTTTTCCCACTAATAAAATTTTAGCATTTTGTCAATGCATTTAATTATCATATTGAATGGAGAGAGAATATAACAAATGACTTGTGGTGATTGGTTTAAAATTAATATTTAGATATTCACATTGGAGAAGTGAATAAACATTTCAATAATTTTTTTGACAAGGTTGATCCATATTATTTAGAAATGCTGATGTGCAGATATTCAAAAATACATATTTGCATTGGAGATGCTCTAACTTTTGAATTTATTGTATAAACTCTCAATTAATGAAAAAAATCAAATTTTATTTCTTAAATTCAAAAATTAATGACAAGATGAGGTTGACTTAGTGGTATACCTCTTACACTTATACCTTGAGGTTGCGAGTTCGAGTCATGTCACTCTCCCCTAAATCTCGAATTAATTGTAAAAAGCTCAAAAAAAAAAAATCAAAAATTAGTTTATTCTAATTTGGGAGGTCCGATTTCCCCGGAAGCGAACCTATCCAAAACTCTTGGTGTTCCTCTCTATTCAAATGCATGGGAGAAATGTTCTTGGCCTTATAGAATGCACACTTTGATCAACTCTTTAATACTAGGATTCATAAACAAGGTGGTCTACAAGCTAATTGTCTTGCAATAATCAAGTATAGTATTATTCATCATTATTGGCTTGAATGTTCACACGAATTGCATGATGATCACACACATTGCACGATCAGTATCATCAGGAAATATATATATATATATATATAGATTTTGGAGGTTTCATGACCTTATATTCCAAATTCTAAATGATGATTTTTCAATTGTACAATTCCTTTTAAGGAAATTTTTTTGTGTGTGCATGTGGTGTACATATTAAGAGGATTTGGAAAGGGTGTTGGTAATAAAAACACTCAAATAACTTCTATTTAAACTCAAAACATATATTACAAGAACACTCTCACTCAAGAACTAACTCACTCTTTTACTTCTTCTTCACTCACTTAGAAGCTTTGCTTCTTCTTGATGTCTAAACCAAAATGGTGAAGGGTATTTATACTAATTACAAATCATTTTAGACCACACAAATAAACTAATCCAAAATTATAATAACCATACACCTCATCCTTCTACATCCTTCCAATTGACCACATGATTTTTATGCCTAATTACCAAACCCTAGAGAATTTTAGATAGAGGGCTTGGATCTTATTTATAGACTTGAACTCTAATTTATTTGGGCTTGGGTTTGGGCTCTCATAATGGTTCGGGCCTTCACATAGTTTGGGCCTAAAACAAGTTTACACTTCAACTCCCCCCTTTAAACTTGTTTTACCATGCCAAGCAAACTTCTTAATCTCGAAAAATCTTCAAACCTGAATGGCTTTGTGAAAATATCTGCAATTTGATCTTCGGATTTCACGTACTCCATTTGCACATCCCTTTTCGCAATGCACTCCCTTATGTAGTAGTAACGAGTATCAATATGCTTGCTTCGATCATGGAACACTTGATTCTTTGCTAAGACAATGGCTGAATCGACACAAATCTCAGTTGGCTCTTCTTGTGGCAAACCCAATTCATTCAGTAAATTTCTGAGCCATATTACATGACAGACGCTCGAAGTAGCAGCTACGTATTCGGCTTCACAAGTGGATAGGGTGACAATCGGTTGCTTCTTTGACATCCATGTGAAAGCTGTGTTTCCCATGAAGAACATAAACCCACTGGTGCTCTTCCTGTCATCTATGTCTCCACCCCAATCGCTATCGCTATATCCCACAAGCTTGTAATAATTAGAAACTGAATAAAATAAACCAAAATCAATTGTACCTTTGATATAACGGAGGATTCTCTTAGCGGCTTTGAAATGGGTGGTTTTGGATTCTCCATGCATCGACTCACAAGTCCAACAACATAAAGAATATCTGGCCTCGTGCACATCAAATAGCGTAAGCTTCCAACTAAACTCTTGAAGAATGTTGGATCTATGCTTTCACCTTCACCATGCTTCGATAGTTTGATTCCGCATTTTGCTGGCTTACAATAATCCATCTTGAACTTCTTGAGTATCTCCTTTGCATAATTTTCTTGGGAGATAACGATGCCTTCTTCCTTTTACTTGACTTCAATACCAAGATAGTACGCCATTAATCTGATGTCAGTTATCTCAAATTCCTTGGCCATTACTTTCTTGAACTTTTCAATCAGGCTTAGATTATTGCCAGTGAAAATCAAATCATCCACGTACAAGCATATTACCAGAATATCTCCATTCATGATCTTGATATATAGGGCGTGCTCGTAGGGACATTTGGTGAAGTCAATTTGTTGGAAGTACTTATCAACTATGCTATTCCATGCCCTTGGTGCTTGCTTTAACCCATATAGAGCTCTTCTCAGCTTCAGAACTTTGTCTTCTTGGTCTTTGACTTCATAACCCAGTGGTTGCTGAATGTAAACATCTTCTTCAAGAACTCCATTTAGGAAGGCAGACTATACATCCATCTGATGTATCTTCCACTTGTTTTGCGCTGCCATAAAAATGATTACTATTATAGTTTCTAATCTAGCAACTGGAGTAAATACCTCATCATAGTCTATTCCAGCTCTTTGACTGTAGCCCTTCGCAACTAGCCTTTCCTTGTGCCTTTCAATCTCTCCCTTAGAATTTCGCTTTGTTTTGTACACTCATTTGACACCAATTGCCATGTGACCCTTTAGAAGAGGAATAAGTTCCCAAGTGTTGTTCTTATTAATGACCTTGATTTCCTCATCCATCGTATTTCTCCACTTCTTTTCTTGAACAGCTTCTTTAAAACTCACTAGTTCACAATCAGCAAAGAGATAAAAAAGAGTAAGATTATCATATCTCTCAGTTACCTCATATAAATCTTGAAGATCTCTTATTCACTCCATTGTTCTTTCTTGTAAAAATGATGGTGGTGAATTTTCATTATTTGTTGAAGCTGGTGATGCTGGTGGTGTAGTGGGTTCTTGTTTTGCTTGCTCCACTTGCGTCTGCTTTGTTTCTTCAAATTGTGGAGTGAAGTTGAAGTCGTCTACATGTGATCTAAAATCCTATTCTCCTTCTTCATCAAATATTACATCTCGGCTGATCATAAACTTTCTGTTGTTCGGGTTGTATAGCTTGTAACCTTTCGAATAAGCGGGATAGCTGATGAAGATAAAACTCTCACTTCTATCGTCAAGCTTGGTTCTTCTCTCATCTGGTATATGAACATGGGTTATGCTTCCAAAAACTCTTAGATGGGAGATACCGGGCTTTGTACCACTCCATGCTTATTGAGATGTCTTTCCCCACACATTTCTTGTTGGAGAACGATTGGACAAATAGACTGCACACGCCACAGCTTCCGCCCAAAACTTCTTGGGCAATCTCTTGCTTTTGAGCATGCTTTGCGCCAAATCCAGGATTATTCTGTTCTTCTTTTCTGCAACTCCATTTTTTTGGAGGGATCTGGGAATAGTTAGAGGACGTCTAATTCTATTCGCTTCACAAAACTCCAGGAATTCCTTGGATGTGAATTCTCCTCCTTTATCGGATCTCAGTGCCTTGATCTTATGGTCACTCTCTTTTTTCACAGTGGCTTTAAACTTTTTGAATACTCCAAAGACTTCTGATTTCTGCTTCAAGAAATAAACTCATATTTTTCTTGAAAAATCATCAATGAAGAGAAGGAAATAATTACTGTTACCGAGAGAGCTTGGCTTGATCGGACCACGCACATCGGTATGGACTAGCTCAATTGGCTTTTTGGCTTTTAAGTCTAACTTTTTTGGAAAGCTATTTCTAAATTGCTTCCCAAGTAAACACCTTCGCAAAGTTGATCAGGATGGCTGATGCAAGGTAGTCCTTTCACCATTGTCTTCTTAGATAATAGCTCCAAGCTTCCGAAATTGAGATGCCCAAATCGAAGATGCTATAACCAAGAGGCATCTTTGTAGCAAGCTTTCAGACACTTTGCAACATCGTTTTGAATGTTCAAAGAAAATATTCTATTCTTTGACATTTTTACTTTGGCTATTAGATTTCCTTTGCCATCTCTTATAAAAAGACTACAATCCTTCATATGAATATCATAGTCTTTTTCTAAGAGTTGACCCATACTCTAGATGTTGTAAGTCATATTGGGCGCATAGTAGACATTTGAGATTAGTTGATGACTACCATCTTTAGCACGGATAAGGATGTTACCTTTTCCTTTCACTAATATTTTTTAATCATCTCCAAAAGAGACATTGCCAGCTACTGATTCATCTAGCTCTACGGACATATTTCTTCTTCCACATATGTGGTTGCTTGCACCAGTGTCGAGGTACCAAGCATTTTTCCGGTCTCCATCATTGTCTCTACAAGTTAGTAGCACTGTCTCCTTCTCCTCGGTCTTTACTTCCACATAATTGGACCTTTCGTCAACCTTACTGCTGGGAGTTCTACATTTCGAAGCATAATGCCCAAATTTCTGACAATTATAGCATTGAACTTGAGATTTATCGTACCTCGAGTTTGAATTGCCTCTCCTACGACCTCTTGTTAAGCTTTCACCTTTCTCGTAGTTGTTGGAGTTGCTGCTATTAGAATTCCAACCTCGTCCATGACCACGGCCTCTACCTCGTCCTTGGCCTCGACCTCTACCTCGTCCACACTGGCTTCTCTCGTAGCCTTGACTTTCTTCCTTCTCTTTCAGTTGCATCTTGAGGAGTTTTTTATTGATCCCTTGCTTCTTCTTATATTTTTCTTCATATGCTTGCAATGATCCTTGGAGTTGCTTGATCGTCATTTCTTCCAGGTCTTTAGTTTCTTCAATCGTCACGACAATGTGCTCAAATTTAGGCCCCAACGAACGAAGTATTTTCTCTATTATTCTCACATCTTCTAACTTTTCACCGTTTCTTTTTAATTGATTAGAAACGGCTGCTACTCTTGAGAAATAATCTGAAATAAATTCAGATGCTTTCATGTATAAGGATTCAAATTCACCTCTTAATGTTTGGAGACGGACTTTCTTTACCTTTTCGACTCTTTTGTAAGAGATTTGTAGCTTCTCCCACGCTTGCTTAGCGGAGCTTGCACTCGAAATCTTCTCAAAACTATCATCATCTAAGGCTTGATAGATGAGATAGAGAGCCTTATTGTCTCTCTTCCTTAAGTCTTTTAAGCTATCATTTTGAGTTTGGGATAGAGTTGACTCATCTGCTGGTTCAGCGTAACATTTCTCTACGACCTTCCAGACATCATGTGCTCCAAGGAGTGCTTTCATTTTGATACTCCAATTATCATAGTTGTCGTTCTTGAGTGTTGGAACTTGGAAGGATATCATACCATTAGCCATATCTCTTAATATAGTGAGAATTTCAAAATTCCAATTGCACAGACGGTCTCAGAATGTCGAAAAACCTTAATATGAACTCAGACCAAAAATCAAAATTTTTTTTGTCAAAATCAACGGTCAAACTAACCTGTCAACGGTCAATGTCTTTGACGGCTCGGTCAACGGCTTCGCGGCTCGGTCAGCCGCTCGGTCAACAGGCTTGGCGGCTCGATCAACTCGGCTGGACTCACTTCCAACTCGGCTGACTCAGCTCTGACTCTGTAAGTTAACTCACTCTCTGGCAGCAAACTTCCGACAGCCCTTGGCGGCTTGTTTGAACTTCGATCGGGGCGATTTTTACGGCGTCAGCTTCGTCTCGTCGAGAACTTCGATTTTGATATACTATAGTGCACACCTTCCAACTCAGCTCTGATACCACTTTGTTGGAAATGAAAATACTCAAATAACTTCTATTTAAACTCAGAATATATATTATAAGAACACTCTCACTCAAGAACTAACTCACTCTTTTGCTTCTTTTTCATTCACTTAGAAGTTTTGCTGCTTCTTGATGTCTAAACCAAAATGGTGAAGGGTATTTATACTAATTACAAATCATTTTAGACCACACAAATAAACTAATCCAAAATTATAATAACCATACACCTCATCCTTCTACATCCTTCCAATTGACCACATGATTTTTATGCCTAATTACCAAACCCTAGAGAATTCTAGATAGAGGGCTTGAACCTTATTTATGGACTTAGACTCTAATTTATTTGGGCTCTCATAATGGTTCGGATATTCATATAGTTTGGACATAAAATAAGTTTATACTTCAACAAAGGGTTCCAACTCTGATTAAAAACAAAATTCTTTATTCTTCCTCAATACGTCAATATTTTTATCTGAATTTAGAACATTTTTAAATTCTATTTTAACCCGTGTATGTACGTGGTACATATTTTAACAAGAACGCTATCATGTTTAATTAGCCAATGTAATGAGACAAAAAATTATCTTACTGATGAATTTTTACTTAACAAATTTACAATTTGTGATTAATTATTAACAAAACAGGAAAAACAAAGACATAAACCTTAACCACCTTTTATAATTAATAAAATAAAAATAAAAATAAATAAATCAATAAACGAACAAATCTAAGTAAGATATATATGAGATCTATCTGTAAACAAGCCCAGAAGAGATGCATGCAATGCAAGTGGTATGAGGTGTAAAGAAAAAAAAAATTAAGAAAAAGATAGAGATTTCTAATAGGAGGAGAAAAATAAAAAAGTTTTGACCATATATATTGCATGACGGAGACGACGTAACAATATTTATTTATTTATTTTATTTTTTAAATGACTTTATTATATTAAATTAAAATAAGACATAAAATGTAACCACCTTTTATTAATTATTAATTAGTTGAAATAATTTAAATCAAAGATTAGGTGCGTCAACGATGTCGATCGAAGTCGTCTCAAGTCAAGAGGAACTGTCCATTAAGTTGTTCAAAATTGGTTTGCAATATATAATATATATTCCAAGTAATCTTCTAATTAATTCTATGAGCAAAAAAAAAGATCAAAACAAATTTTAACGTAATTAGTTTATATATATATATATATATACTTGTAAGAAGAGGTGCCAAGAAAAAAAAAATTTGGAAACTCATCAAGACAAGTTGTTGATGATCACACAACACTCTTTGTGTATTAGGATCTACCGAGATCAATTACTAAACGTACGGTCCGAATATATACTCCCTTAACGGTAGACATCTAATCCCATAATAACGGGAGAAAAATTACCCACACATTTGGTAAATATACACAATGAAACTTGAATTCTCACCATTGAGATGAGAGAGAGGTGCACTAATTACTGAAGCGGTGAGTGGTTATGCTTGGCATGTTTTATAATATATGTAGAGTTATCCTATTAAGTAATTCTATTAATTAAGGATTATCCTTATTCATATATTAAAATATTCACATGTCTACATTAGATCATGACTATGTATATATATCAATGTTTAGTAGAATAATAATTAATGAAAGTTCTAATTACCATAACCGTAAAGTGAACAAATTAAATAAATTTAACTTTGTAAATATTTTTACAAGAAATTTTTGGCTTGCGATAATATGATTTTGGGTGCACACAGAAGTAAGCTAGAAGAATTGAGTTCCAAAACGAAAAATACTTCTACCGAACAATGGTACTTCCAAAATTTTTCACTTTTGTTTTTGATTTATACGAGACTTGCTAAATGAATATGCCACTTTTTATTTAAAAAAATTATAGTTAATTGCACTAACTTTCCCTAAATTAGTAATATAAGTAAAATTTTAAATAAATATTTAAATTAGCACAAACACGTCTTAACTTTAAAGTCAATCTATTGACAAAAAAGTGGTTTGGTCTTCTTAGTTATCAAATAAAACAATTAATTCTGTATTAATCTTAACATATTATATAATTATGTATCCACATAAATAATATTACAAGTTAATTACATAAGTTACTATAATTTTAATTCTATCCCAAATTAAAATTATATACATAATTAAATCCATTTTTATTTTCTTTTATAAAGAATTACATTTATTTTTAATTTAAAAAATAAACACTTTACCAAAAAATTAAAACTAAAATAAAAAAAATATATAATAGATTAATCTCATCAAAAAAATAATTATATTTATTTTTTTACTTAAAAAATAAACACATTCAAAAAAAAAATTTCATTATCACTATCAACTACATATTCATCTCCAACATCATCACCAACACTTGTCTATTTTTATCACATCCAAGCAATATAAAATATAAAAAAAAACACAAAAAAAAAAAATTCAAACTCTTTCATTTATTTCTTAATTATATTTCCATCACAACCAACAAATAAAAAATATCTTTAAAAAAAACCATAAAGGAAGAAAAAAAAATTCAAGAATGCTATAAAAAAAAAAAAGGCAACAAAAAAAAATCTAAAATTCTCTTATCATCACCATCAACTTCATCTTCATCTCCAATATCATCACCAACTCATCCATTTTTTTTCACATCCAACTAATATAAAATATTAAAAAAAAATACAAAAAAAAAAAATTCAAGCTCATTCATTTCTTCCTTAATTCTATTTTCATCACAACCAACCAATAAAAAAATATTAAAAAAAAACCCACAAAAAAAGAAAAATAATTCAATCTGCTGAAGAAAAAAAAACTGCAAAAAATTTTAAAATTATCTAATGGACTTTTTTAATTTTTATTATTTGAATGTGTTTTTATACAAAAAATAAATGTAATTATTTTTTTTTCATTTTTGGCGGGAGAATAAAAAAATTAGTCTGTTATATATTCTTTTATTTTAGCTTTTATTTTTTTGTAATATGTTTATTCTTTAAATTGAAAAAAATAATGATATTTTTTATACAAAGAAAATAAAAAATTATTTAATTTTGCACATAATTTTAATTTGGGACATAATTAAAATTATGGTAACTTATGTGGTTAGTTTGTAATATTCCTTTAGGTGGATATATAATTATACAATACTTTATGGTCAATATATAATTAGTTATTTTGTTTGATAACCAAAAAGATCAAACTACTCTTTCGTCAATAGGTTAACTTTAAAGGTATAGAGTGTTCAGGCCTAGTGCTGGCCCAAGACAAGTTGGGTGACTGCCTAGAGCCCAACAATTTTGGAGCATCATTCTAAGTCCAACAATCTTACCATAAAATAAAATAGAGCACTCTTTATTCTAGGTCCAACAAATTTTTTTTTTTTTTGAAAGGGTAGGTCCAACAATCTTGGGAGCATCATTCCAGGCCCAACAATCTTACAATACAATAAAATAGAACACTCTTCATTCCAGACCCATCAATCTTGTAATACAATGAAGGGCACAATTTTTTTTTTTTTTTTTTTTTTGCCCAGAACCACAAAAAGCTATGAGCCGGCCCTGAGGGTGTTAGTTCTAATTTTAAGTATTTGCTTGAAATTTTATTTATATTACTAAACTCAGGAAAATTAGTGCAATTAACCCCAAAAATTATTAAAAGTTTTGGAGATTAAAGTTATATAATGATAATATTATTATTTTTTGTTCAATAATAATTTCAACAAGACCCTATAGTTTCTCTTTATTTTTCCTTTCTTTTTTTTTTTTTACTGCTTGTATGATTCAATATAGTTATATTATATATATAAAAAGCAGGGCAGCTGGATTTTCATGACTGAGAAGTGAAGACCAACATTCAATAACATAAAAGTAGATAATATAAATCCATTAAATTAATAAGAAAGAAAAGGAATCTAAACAGAAAGTTAGTAGATATAAAATGGCTTGTTGTCTCTTTCTAGTCACTCGAGATGCGAAGTGGCAGGTGAAGTTATATAAATAACCAACCAAACACAAAACACAACCAGAGAAGAAGAAGCAGCAAGGAAAGAGAAAAGTAAAAGAATAAGACATATGGATCAGTTGTATAGCCCTTGTTCTCTTTTAGAAGAGTTCTTCGAGGCCATTTGCAGGTGCCTGGGTGGTGATCATCATCGTCATCGTGACCCCAAAACAACAAATTCTTCTTCAGACGCGGAAAGAGAACAGAAATTCATGGTATATTTCTCTATCAATATATGTCGATTTGTAGCTATATATTTGTAACACTCGGGTCCAGTGTAAATATTGTCTGTTTTGGATGCACAGTTTTATTGTTTCTCGTACTCAATATGTCCTTTTGAATTAATATTAATTTGGATTGTTTATGTACGTATATTGTGTAGGAGGAGAAATATGGGATGGAGTACTCCTCAACAAGGGCACTAAAGGCTCCGAGAAAGCCACCGAGATCACCTATTGGAGGTTAAATCAATTTTCTGAGGAAGAAATATGTATGTATCCAGATCTTCATTCTCTGTATACATATTTGTGTATGATTTTGTAACCCCATTGGATGTGTTTGAAAGTTGTAACCCCGTGAGTTCATGAGTCATGACCCTAATAAAGTACTAGTACAAAATTTCTTCAGTGTGTCTTTAATTATTATATTTTCTTGAATATTGTAATGATTTCATCAATGTTCTTGAGATGTTTTCCTCAAATAATTATTGTCTTTCTTTAATATTCTAATTATTTGATCAATAGTTGACTTTATAATGATAATAATTTTCATTCATGAGATGTTTTCCTCAAACAAATATGCAAATGATAAGATGCTGAAATATGCAATTATATATATGGGGGTTCGAAATAAGAATTGATTTAAAATTTTCAATCCCTAGTTATTTAACTCGTGATGTTGGCTAAATAAATATAAACACCCAGAATTTATTGTTTAAATCAATTACTGATCTTCCACTAAAAAATATATATTATATTTGATTGTTTTAAGGTAAATATAAATTCGTGACAAATATTAAGAAAACTAAGTTTTTTGGTCATAAATTTAAATCTAAATTGTGTATAGTGTTGCTATTCTGGTAGTCTTTCATAGTGCTGCTGAGTTGGTATTCTTCTCAGTTTCAACATTATGTTGCTAAATGGACATGAGGTAATAGATTGTCTTTGAGTTGGACTGATTACTTTCTAGATTGGCTATTGTCTATTTTGAGGTATTAATGAAGTTTACTTTCTAAGAAAAGGATAGAGTAAAACTTATTTATAAACAAATTAATTACAATATGATTAAGATGTTACGAGTGGACTCTTTGCCATACCCAAAATCCTTTTTGAATTTAAGGATTAATTGTAAATCTATGTATGTAAAACTTAAAGAATGTATAATGATACATATATAATACAATAAAATGTCATGGAACTATAAGTAAAACCCTGCTACAATTTATTCTAATTGAAATGTGTTCAGCATAATTGAAATGTTTGCCTCCAAGGATGCGAGAGAATTCCGTCCAACTACAACCTCTCAATGTTGAGTATGTGTGTAAAAACAAAACCACTCCGTCCCCAAAAATATGTAAAGTCCACAATACAAACTTTGGATAATTCTATAACCTCGTTCGTCTCGATCTGCACAAACCAATATTCATTAGAATCACCCATATAGAAATGAATTAAATAGATATACGTACCTGACAATCTAAAGCAATCTATGCAGTTTGTGATTCTAAGTAAAGAGAATTATGAATTTAAGGGTAATCCTATCCTGGAAACATATGTTTGGGTTAAAGCTAGCAAATAGCAAATTTTTAAATGATATCGTAGGTGATTCCAATAGCAGCTTGCTCAAGGAAAGATTTGTTGGAGTGTTTCACGGATTGAGGCCTCAACTGTATGCCTTAAAAGGTCCAACTACAACCTCTCAAAGTTGAGTCTGTGTGTAAAAACAGAATCACTCCGTCCCCAGAAATATGTAAAGTCCACAATATGAACTTTGAAAAATTCTATAACCTGTTCGTCTCGATCTGCACAAACGAATATTCATTAGAATCACCCACATAAAAATGAGTTAAATAGATATAGTTAACTGAATAGCCTGCAAACAGAAAGGATTACACCGAATTGGCTCAAACTTCCAACATCGGAAGTAGGCAAATGGAGCCTCCCCTTCGAATATATCTTTGTCTTCCTCTGCCGCTTGCTCGTTCTCATGATGTACCAGTGCTATGCCAAAATTGCGCACACGAGAAATGCAACCACGTTTTCTACACTAGTCACATTGACCACACCAAAGAAAGACACGGTGAATAGGGAGATCAGAAAATAACTATAAAAATAAAGAACACGGTAATCTGATAATACCTTAAAAAAAAACGACATGAGAGTTGTGATGAAAAATACTTGTGCAACATATTGACAAGTACGACACCGTATCTGCAGAGGAAAAAACTAATCATCTGAATAAACTAAGCAGAAAAAAGGAAAAAACAATGGAACTTAAAAGACTAAAAATTAACCCAAAATGTTACCTCAATCAAGTAAGCTGCACTAGCAAAGCCACTACCGGGTTCCAGGTGGTTGTAATTGTATAAATTGTGGCCTAACCAACAAAGAAAGGTAAAAATTACAAACTACCAATCACAGCCTACTAATTGACTTCATAAAACTAAAAAAATAAAAAAATAAAATTATCTAATACCTTAAGTAAACGAGTCATGGCTTCAGTTGACAAGTTACGATACCATCCCTGCAAAGGGAACATTTGAATAAATAAAACAGAAAGAAGGAAAAAAAAAATTATAATTAAAGATTAAAAATTAAACCGAAATATACCTCAATTAAGGCAACTGCACTAGTACTGCCACCTCTTGCTTGGAGCTTAGTAACTCCGTATAATTGTGTCGGACTTTTAATAAGAAAAGCCAATATTGCAAAGATCTAACCAAAACAAAGAAATTTTACTTCATTTTCTAACATTACGCGTGTCATTTACAAGCACAGCAACTTTACAGTAAAATAATTATTGTGGTGACTAAAAGTTGTAAAGCTGCAGTTACTATGGATGTATTTCTACTTTATATGAACTATATATCTCAGATTCTTGTGCATGAACAAGATAAGGGTTAACTTCCTTTGTAACTTTATAATAAGTATTATAGGAGAAGCAAGGAAGACAAAAGCAGAATACTTTTTCTAAATTCCATAGATTATATTTAACTTTTTTTTGATAAATATGTTTAATATCGCAGCTAGAAAGAACAAATATTTATTTATCATATTATTATTTATAAAGCAAACTGGGTCAGTTCTATTTGATTTGTGTATCATTGCCAACAGAAAGTTTAAATAGAATTATATGTGCATATTAACTTGTAAATGATATAAATGATAAAATTTTGAAACAAAACATACAAAAAAAAAAAAGTAAAAAATTTGACAAGAAACGAAAACTACACGTACAGATGATAATTCAATTCGCAGAAAATATAAAAAAATAGTTATTAGGGATCATTCTCTTGATCATGCTCCGGACCCCCAGGTACTGGTAAACCTCTCAGCCTTGCCTGCTCGTTATATGTGAACTTATTCAGGTTTGTACGGGGCAAGGTGACGCGCTCTCCCTCAGCGTAAACATCTATCCCATGCTAAGAACATATGTTGGTAATCAGGCACGAGAATGGTAAGACACCCCGCAAGCGTCGGCCGACATGCAAGATCTCATCACGGATCAACACTCCTACATCCAATGTCAAGCCAGCCCTGATGCAATGGACTAACCGCGCGGTCTCCATGATCAGCTTTATTTATTGAAAAATACTCATAGCTTCCTTGTGCAATATATTGAGAAGTACGACACCGTATCTGCAGAGGAAAAAACTAATCATCTGAACAAATTAAGCAGAAAAAAGGAAAAAACAATGGAACTTAAAAGACTAAAAATTAACCCAAAATGTTATCTCAATCAAGTAAGCTACACTGGTAAAGCCACCACTGGGTTCGAGGTGGTTGTAATTGTACATGCGGGCGGATATTACCAAAATATAAGTACAGATCTTTGTGGCCTAACCAATACAGAAATGTAAAAATTACAAGCTACCAATCACAACCTACTAATTGACTTCATAAAACTAACAAAAATAAAAAACAAAATCATCTAATACCTTAAGTAAACGAGTAATGACTTCAGTTGACAAGTTACGATGCCGCCCCTTCAAAGGGAACATTTGAATAAATAAAACAGAAAGAAGGAAAAAAAAATTATAATTAAAGATTAAAAATTAAACCGGAATATACCTCAATGTGCTTGGTTCGTTCATTGAAAACTAAGTTATGAGCGATCTGAATAGAACTCTGGTTGTCACAATTCATCAGAGTGGGATGAGAAAGAGAAACACCCATATCAGCTAGTAACCAGCGTAACCAAACAATCTCTGTGGTAGTAGATGTCATAGCATGATAATTTGCTTCGGTAGAAGATTTAGAAACAACCGTTTATTTCTTACTCTTCCAAGAGATAAGAGAATCACCCAAAAAGATACAAAAATCGGTAACAGACTTGTGATCGGTGGAATCATAGCCCCAATCAGTATTAGAGTAGGCACGCAGCTCTAAGGACGAGGTGGATGGAAGCAAAAGACTTTGAAAGATAGTACCCCGAAGATACCGTAGAATACAAAGGGCTGCCGCCCAATGAATGGTAGTAGAAGAGGCAATAGACTGACCGATAATATGAACATCATAGGTAATATCTAGACGAGAGATAATGAGGTAGACCAAATTGCCGACAATGGTGCGATACAATGTAGGATCTGACAAGGGAGCACCATCAGAAGGAGAGTACCGAACATTGAGCTCAGAGGGAGTATTGGCAGTCTTAGTATCAGTGAGATGAGCTCGCTCAAGGATATCAGTGGTGTACTTGGACTGAGAAAGAAGATAACCTTTTGGAGAAACTACAACTTCAATACCCAAAAAGTACCGCAGAGTGTGAGAGATATGAATAACCCAGTTGGAAATAATGGTGCAGCAGCAGTTTGTAACATTGCTGCTGGAAATAACGGTGTAGCAGCAGCTTGTAACATTGCTGATGCTGGGATGTGTAACAGAGGAAATAACAGAGGCAACATAGCAGCTTATGCCATACTGCCATGCACAGATGTTCAAGGAAATGCTATAATATATGAGAGCTCACCTTATCATTCTGGAGTAGCATCATATAGTGCATCGATCAGTCCACAACAAGCTGATCATAATCACTATAGATTAGATTATGAATCAGCTTGAGTTAGTTACAAGTTAGTTATATATTCTTCTCAACTTGTAAAGTTTGTTAAAGAGGCTGTAATTGATCAAGTTGGTTATGATCAAACTATATATACTGATTGTAAAGAAGAATGTAGATGATTCTCGATGAAAAAGAAATAAGCAACAATCATTTTGCTTCACACAACTTCTTCTCTGTTTCTTCACACAAAAACAGAGTTTAGTGTTATTCATTATTATCAAGAACACCTTGAATCTATTTTATCAGATTCTTCACATGGTATCAGAGCTCTGACACACGTCAATGGCCGATCCACGACTATCTTCTTCTACCACCTCTCAGATCAACATCAACCTTCTAGCAACTATGAATCAAATCGATTACTCATCACTAGCTAAAACCTTAAACTCGAATGTGCCTATGAAACTTGACAAATCAAACTACATCTATTGGAAGACTCAAGTGATGCCTGCCATTAGAACTCTCGACCTAGAAGATTATATTTCTGGTTCAGCTGTGATTCCAGAACCATACATCGATGTTCATACTCATATCGAAGGCGAAGGAACATTGATTCAAAAACAGGTAAATCCTGCTTACTCACACTGGAAAAAGACTGATCAAATATTGCTGTGTTGGTTGCTTGAAACTCTCAGTCAAGGTGTATTAGGACAAGTTACACAGTGTAGGACATCTCTTAAGATATGGTCAAAGTTACAGAGAGTATATTCACAACAGTCTTTAGCAAAGGTCTTTCAACTTCGTCAACAGCTCCAAAACATCAAGAAAAGTTCAAATTCTATTTATGATTTTGTTCTTAAGATCAAAAACATTGGTGATGCTCTTATGGCAGCTAGAGAAGAGGTAAGTGAAAGAGATTTATTAATGAGTTTGATGAATGGAGTAGGACATGATTATGATTTGGTTGTTGTGCTTATATCTAATCAACATCAAACTATGACATTAAAATATGCACATTTCAGTTTTCTGATGCATGAGCAACGCTTGGTGCACCTAGATTCATCTAATCCATCTGCAAACTTTGTGTCAAACAATCCTAATTACAACTCAAGAAATGCTGGAAACAGAGGTAGCTTAAACAATTATAGAGGAAATAGATCTAGAGGATGAGGAGGAAGATTTAATGGCAGATCTTCTCAAAGAATTCATTGCCAATTGTGTGCTAAATCTGGTCATGATGCTTTGCAATGCTATAGGCGTTTTGATCAACAATTTCAGGGACCTCCTAGATCCAGCTTGTTGGGCAACCAAAACAACCAAAACAATTTCAAGGACCTCCAAGGTAATCAGGTTATTTTGGTTGCCCAACAAGCTAGATCTAATGCTTTTGAATCTGGTCAGATACCTGCTGCCTCAAACTATGTTCCGAGTCATGTGCAAGGAAGCAATATCAATTAGCAGACAGCTGCATACTATGCTACTCCAGACTCGATGAATGATCAAGCATGGTATGTGGACAGTGGAGCCACAAACCATGTCACAGCTGACATGAACAATCTCTCACTCAAGTCTGAATATAGAGGTAATCACAAACTCATTGTTGGTGATGGCAATAGATTGGTTATTTCCAATATTGGTGATTCTAGAGTTGCATCTTATACTATGTCTTCACATCAAGTAAAATTGAACAATATTTTACATGTTCCATCTATTACAAAAAACTTGCTTAGTATCTGAAAGATTACCAAAGATAATGATGCTATTGCTGTTTTTGATGCCAATGGTTGTGTTATAAAGGACCAAAAAACCAAGAAAGTTCTTTTATAAGGAACACTTGATAGAGGGCTTTATCAATTGAAATTAAACCCATCAGCTGCCACTCAATTGCAATCTTATCTTTGCTCAAAGAATCAGTCTCCTAATGCTGTACTTGGTACATCTCACGTGAATGTAAATACATGTAATAATAGAGACACCAAGCTATCTTCTACTGCTGAATCGTGTAATGGTTTTAGTTCTTTAGTTGCTGCTAAAAATAATTCAGTTATTTGGCATGCAAAGCTTGGGCATCCAGCCCCTCTTATATTAAAAAAGGTTCTTGATGCTTTACATTTTTCTTATAATGTCAATGCACCATTGTTTTGTGATTCTTGTAAGCTTGGAAAACTGCACAAGCTTCCTTTTGCACGATCTGAAATTCATGCCACAACACCATTATAGCTTGTGTACAGTGATGTTTGGGGACCAGCCCCCTTGTTATCTATGGAAGGTTATAGGTATTATGTGGTGTTTGTTGATGCCTTTACACGTTTTACTTGGTTGTATCCATTAAAACTCAAGTCTGAAGTGCTTTCTAAGTTCATTCTTTTTAAGAAATCTGCTGAGTTACAACTTGGTGAGAAGATTAAACGTCTTCAATCAGATATGGGAGGTGAGTTTATTGCTCTTGTTCCTTTTCTTCAAGAATGTGGTATCCAATATAGGTACTCTTATCCACACATGCACCAACAAAATGGTATTCCCGAAAGGAAGCATCAGCATATTATTGAAATGACACTCACTTTACTTGCTCATGGAGGCATGCCACTCAAGTTTTGGTATGATACTTGTTGCACGGCTATTTTTCTAATCAATAATTTGCCCACTCCTTTGCTACGATTCTTGTCACCGTATGAGAAACTTTACAAACGTAAGCCTAATTATCAATTCATGGAAGCTTTTGGGTGTGCATGTTTTCCTTACTTGAGGGATTATAACAAACACAAGTTAAATTTTCATTCTAGCAAATGTGTTTTCATTGGATATAGCATTGTTCACAAGGGATATAGGTGTCTTCATGTTTTGGGGAAAGTCTACATATCCAGGCATGTTGTTTTCAATGAACTTGATTTTCCATACAAAGAGTTATTCTCTTGATCAGCTGCTTGCTCTTTACCAGATCGACAGTGCTCAAATTCTGTCTCTACACTCTTTGATATGTTTCAATCCTCACAGTCTATCAAGCCAGCTCCTTCTCAGCCTTATATTTCTACTTCTCAAGGAATGCTTTACTCTCCAACTGTTACACCATCTGCTCCAGCCCTACCAGTGCCTGTACCATCTGCTGTTGTTAAAGTTTCTCATTCTGTAGACCCACCTGTACCTGTGTCATCTGCTGTTCCTCCTACTTTAGCTGTTACTTCTTCTGTTGCATCTCCTTACTCCTTAGTTCATCCAATGAAAACCGGTCAAAGAATGGTATTTTCAAGCCTAAATCATATGCTGCTACTTGTTCATTACCTGCTAGTTTTATTGCTGCAGTGGAACCTAGGACAGCAAAGCAAGCCATGCAGGATCCGAAATGGTTTGATGTCATGCAGGCAGAGTTCAAGGCCCTTTAAGCAAATCATACTTGGAGGCTTGTACCCTATCATGAAGGCATGAATGTAGTAGGTTGTAAATGGGTGTTTCACACCAAATTCAATCCAAATGATTCTGTTCAAAAACACAAAGCCCGGCTGGTTGCAAAAGGGTTCAATCAAATTGTGGGGCTAGACTATTTTGACACATTTAGTCCTGTGGTTAAATCATCAACCATTCAAATAATTCTCAACCTTGCAGTCCACTTCATCTGGGATATTCAACAAATTGACATCAATAATGCCTTTTTGAACGGTGATCTTCAAGATGAGGTTTTTATGGCTCAACTGGAAGGTTTTATTGATTCTAATCTGCCTACTCATGTATGTAAGCTTGTCAAGGCCTTGTATGGGTTAAAGCAAGCTCCAAGGGCCTGGTTTCACAAGCTACGGACTGGTCTTATATCTTGGGGATTCCACAACTCTACATCGGATGTTTCTCTCTTCATCAAACATCAAGGGTCAACCACCTTGTACTTACTTATGTATATGGACGATATCTTTATTACAGGAGGCAGTGCATCTCAAATTCAGACTGTCATTACTCAGCTCCAGTAGACTTTTGCACTCAAGGTTCTTGGCTCCATCAACTACTTTCTTGGTTTTAAAGCATATCGAGACTCTACAGGTTTATACCTTACTCAATTTAAATACATTATTGCAATCTAAATACATTGTTGATCTCTTACAAAAATTCAATATGATTAGGACCAGGCCTTATGATTCTCCTACTACCTCGGGTATGCTTAGTCTTCATGATAGAGAGCCTTTTCATGATGTTACTATCTATCGAAGTGTCATTGGAGCATTGCAATATCTATGTTACACTCGGCCTGATATTAGCTATATTGTCAATAAACTTAGTCAATTTTTGGTCTCTCCCAAGTAGCCTCATTGGCTTGCTGTCAAACGTACGCTTCGCTATCTTTGTGGTTCCATTAATAAAGGGTTGTGGTTTAAGAAATCAGATGTCTTGAAGTTGAAAGCTTACTCGGATGCTGATTGGGCGAGTAGTGTTGATGATAGGAAGTCTGCAAGTGGATATTGTGTTTTTCTTTGAGGCAATTTAATTTCTTGGTCCTCTCAAAAGCAATCTGTGGTAGCACGATCCAGTGCTGAAGCTGAATATCGTTCTATGGCACAATTGACCACTGAAATTCTTTGGTTGAAATCCTTATTCACTGAACTTCATGTTTCTCTTCCTCGGTGTACTGTCATTTGGTGTGACAATCAAAGTGCCAATTCACTTGCTCGCAATCCGGTTTTCCATGCATGGACCAAGCATATTGACATTGATACTTACTTCATTCATGAGAAGGTTGCAGCTAGTCTTGTGGAACCTCAATATGTGCCAACCGAGTTTCTGATTGCTGATGTGCTCACCAAGGGACTGCCTCGTAACAGGTTTTCCTATCTTTGTTCCAAGCTCAATTTGGTTGAATCACCCTTCTTTCGTTTGCGGGAGAATGTGAGAGATATGAATAGCCCAGTTGGAAATAATGGTGCAGCAGCAGTTTGTAACATTGTATTGAGGACCTAGGTCTAGATCCAACAACAAACTCTAACTTGCACCACAATTAACTCACACACACGATATATTTGAGTTAGATCACCTTAATTAGGGATCACCAACTCTCTAGAACACGGGTTAATTAGCCCTTGTCCTAGCCCAAACGATTCTTGAGTGCGAAATCCCAAGAAAAGTTGAATAATCTAGATATAGATTATTAGCTTTAGAATTAGCCCAAGCTTAGAAAAGCCGAAAATAGAGAATTCTCTCAATTTTATTGATAACTGAATAATGAATTCAAACTGATGAGAAGACCTTATTTATACTAACTAAATCCTAATAATGAAAGGACTAAGAAATAAAGTTTAATTCTAAATCCTAATAATGAAAGGACTAGGAGATAGTGTTTAATTCTAAAAGAAAAACAATATCAAATAAGATAGGAAACAAATAACCAAAAAAGAATAGGAAACTAAATTTGTGCCCAAATAGGACTATGGTTGCTTTTCCTCCTGCCACTTAATTTCTTCTTCTGCAAGACTTGTTTCTTGGCTCGCAAGTCTACTAGATCTTCTTAAGGTCTCAACACATTACTGCTGGAAATAACAGTACAGCAGCAGCTTGTAACATTGCTGATGCTGGGACGTGTAACAGAGGAAATAACAGAGGCAACACAGCAGCTTATGCCATACTGCCATGCACAGACGTTCAAGGAAATGCTACAATATATGAGAGCTCACCTTATCATTCTGGAGTAGCATCGTATAGTGCATCGATCAGTCCACAACAAGCTGATCATAATCACTACAGATTAGATTATGAATCAGCTTGAGTTAATTACAAATTAGTTATAAATTCTTCTCAACTTGTATAGTTTGTTAGAGAGGCTGTAATTGATCAAGTCGGTTATGATCAAACTATATAGACTGATTGTAAAGAAGAATGTAGATGATTCTCGATGAAAAAGAAATGAGTAACAATCATTTTACCTCACACAACTTCTTCTCTATTTCTTTTCACAAAAACAGAGCTTAGTGTTCTTCATTATTATCAAGAACACCTTGAATCTGTTTTATCAGATTCTTCACACAGAGAACCCAGATCCTTCATTTCAAATTGACGGGTTAATTCTGACTTCAACACTGCAATCCTATTAACATCATCATCAGTAATAATCATATCATTTACATACAGAGAGAGCAAAATACGACCAGCATTGGTACATTTGACAAAAAGAGTCGAGTCATGATCACTAGAAGAAAACCTAAGAGAAGTGATCACAGTAGAAAACTTCTCAAACCAAGCCCGAAGAGCCTGTTTGAGACCATATAAAGATTTCTTAAGCTTACAAACTTCTCCAGGATTATGGGAGACATCGGATGTAGAGCCTTGTAAACTTCTTCATGCAAATCACCATTCAAGAAAGCATTTTTTACATCCATCTGAGAGATATGCCACTAATGGATAGATGCAACTGCAATAAGAGTATGAACAGTAGTCATTTTTACAACAAGAGCAAAAGTCCCCTCATAGTCCATACCATACTGTTGAGAGAACCCATTTGCAACCAATTTAGCTTTGTAACGCTCAACAGACCCATTAGACTTCATCTTGATCTTATATACCCAACGAAAACTAACTGTACTTTTACTAGACGGTAAAGAAACCAAATCCCAAGTATCTGTTTTATACAAAGCAGAAAGTTCTTCATTCGTAGCTTGCTGCCATAATGGATCAAGAACTGCCTCTTTATAGGATAAGGGCTCAGAGAGAGTGAAATGATACTAAAAAGGAAGAAAAGGAATTTGAATAACAAGAGTAAACAAAATCTGGGAGTTGAGTAGACTTACGAGTACTCTGAGGATAACAAGGAGAAGGATCCACAATCACAGAAGGTGTTGGGATGACTGTAGGTAGAGAAGGAGTATCAGAAGCGTCAGACAACAAGGTACCAGTATCTGCAGAATCAACTGTGCAAGCTCTACAAGAATAATGGAGGGAAACAGGAACTATAGGAACAATAAAGGAATCAGAATCTGTGTTAGATGGAACCTGCGGAGAGAAGCAATCAGTATGATCAGAAAAATTATCAATATGAATAAGATCAGATATGGTGACATTGTGAGCAGCAGCAGAATTAGAAAAGAAAGGTATATGTTCAAGAAACACAACATGACGAGATACATATAGCTTTTTCAAAACATGATCAAAACAACGATATCTCCTTTGTCCTTCACCATAACCAAGGAACACACAAATGATAGAGCGAGACGATAATTTTGTTCGCTCTACACGAGGGCGAAGGACAAAACAAGTAGAGCCAAAAACTCGCAAGAGAGAATA
Organism: Xanthoceras sorbifolium; assembly: GCA_003430845.1. Taxonomy (NCBI): domain Eukaryota; kingdom Viridiplantae; phylum Streptophyta; class Magnoliopsida; order Sapindales; family Sapindaceae; genus Xanthoceras; species Xanthoceras sorbifolium. The sequence goes on along the minus strand of CM010609.1, from coordinate 3,241,887 downwards.
ATCAGGAGCATACCTATATAATTTTTCAAAGGGGGACAAACTTGAAATGAGAGATGATGGAATTTTATTAATGACGTGGACTGCAGTAAGAACTGCTTTTCTCGAGAACTCACTAGCAACAAAAGAAGACAACAAAAGAGAACGAGCAGTTTCAATAATGTGTCTATATTTTCACTACAAGAAATATGGCTTTTTTGAAGATTGACAGTTGTCGGTAATGACTAAGGACTGTTGGAAATACACATTTCTAATGGAAAAAGTTTGTCAGTCTTCGTTAGAAATTGTATGGTTGGAAATATTATTTTTGATGGACCATTGAAAATATAGTTTTTCCGAGAGCAAAGAGTGGTCAGAAATAATGAAAATATACCTCGATAATATTATGACAACCAATTGTTAAGAGAATATTTTTTACCATATTTGTCGTTAGAAATAGTTCGGGCATTACTAAGGGATCTTCTGGTCAGAAATAATATATATCACCAATAACTATTATGGTTACAAAAACTTATTTCTAAGGAGCTTCACTGTCATAAATAATATATTTTTGAGAGAGATTGTAATTGGAAATAAAAAAATATTATCAACGAGGATCATAGTCAGAAATAATATATTATTGATGAGATTCGCAGTTAGAAATATTGTATTACCGATGAGTTTTACAGTAAAAAATAATGCAAAATTGAGAAAATTGACCGTCGGAAATAATGTATTACCAATGAGCAGTAAAGTCGAAATTAATGTATATATAGTAAGAAATATTATTTTACCGATGAGTTTTATAACTAAAAATAATGTATCACCGAGAAAAATTATAGACGAAAATATTGTATTTTCTAAGAAATTTTTAGTTGGAAATATTGTATTATTGACAAGCTTCATTGTTAGAAATAAATATAAATTATTGAGAAACAATATGTTATTAACAAGCTACATTACAGTTGAAAATAATGTATTATCAAGGACATTCGCAGTCAGAAATACTATATTACGAACGCGCTTTGTGGTTAAAAATAATATATTACCGAGCACCATTATAGCTGGAAATCATTTATCGCTAATGAATGGTTCCGTGAGAAATAATTTTTTTCTGTTAAGTAATTGTTAGAAATGATGTATTAGCAAGAAAGATAGTGATTAAAAATAAAATAGTACCCGCAGAAAATAATATTCTACTAATATTCTACTAGATGAAAGCAGGAATAAAAATAAAATAAAATACTTTATCAAATCATTAACATCAATATCTGATGAACACTTAAATTTGTATAATAATAAATGTTAAGACCATTATTTTATACTATTAGTGTCATCAAATTACCTAACTTATTTATAACTACACTTAATTGTTAAACTTTCTATTTTGATGCAGGTTTAGTGTAATAGGCATAACTTTGCACTCAAATATCCAATCACTACGTTCTTGATAGTTTTGGAAAGATAACTCATAGCCCTATAAGTTTGGTTTGTAAACTCTTATCAGATTTGGACTCCTTTGAAGACAAATATTGGATTATCTTGGGCTGATTTGCATGGCCGCGTCAATTGGGCAGTATTCACTATTTGGGCCATAACTCTCTCCAGAAAATTCCAAATATTATGAGTCTTATCATTATAGAAAGATAAGAGAATTATCTACAACTTTGATGTTTATCACGAGATCAAATTGTCAAAGGAAGGGTGCCTAATTCGGTGGACAAGTCGGTGCATGTGTGGAAAACAACAAAGTTGACAACTTTACCTTACCAAATTCAATCAACTTGCATTAATTTATTCCTACCATTTTTGACTTGTTTGCCTCTCATTGTGTCTATAAATAGAGGCCTTGTATAAGCTTGAAGGCAGCTTGGGTTCCTTGCCAAGTTCACCTTACATTGTTGTATTGTTGAACTTTTGTGATAATCTAATTTCTCTCTTGCTCATTTTATTTCTTTTACTTGTTTTCTTTCTTTTATCATGAGTAGCTAAATTCTCTTTTTGCTAAGGTGAAGGGTGAAGCTCTTGGTATGTGAATAAAGATTTATTTAACTCTTAACATGGTCTTAAAGTTTATATTCATTTGTGTAAATTTATCTACATGTTTTATATTACTTTTCTTATTGAATTGAATTTTCATCTCTTACTCTTATGTGAAGTGGGGATCTTGACTTATTGTAGACAATTCTTGGCACAATGAATACTTGAATCCGTCTAGAACCGCATGGTTGTACCTGCACCTCTGACCAAGGATTCTTGATTCATTGTAGACAAACAACACCATAAATACTTGAATCCGTCTAGAACCGCATGGTTATACCTGCATCTGGCAAAGGAATCTTGATTTATGGTAGTTGATTGGCACAATAAGTACTTGAACCCATTTAACATAAGGAGTGTAGAGTACCCATTGTAATATAACTAAAAGAAAAGAAATATAACTTGATAGATGTGTAAAGAACTTAAATGGTCTAACTTCCGATTGGAACCTCCTTTATGTGTGGATTCCAATTGAGTGATAAAAATGAGTTAAATATAACTTAAACCATATACCAAGAGTGGAACCTCTAACCTTAGCATGTTTTAATTTAATTTGTTTCACCATTATACCTACCCTCATTTCATAATATTTTATTTCCTATTATATTTTCCTTGTAGATTTTTGTTGGTTTTTGCAGGATCTAAATATTCTTCCTCGTGGATCGACCCCGGTCTCACCGGGTTAATTTATTACTTCGACACTCCTGCACTTGGGAGTAGAAATCCATTTTCTGGACGTGTCAAGTTTTTGGCGCCGTTGCCGGGGAAGTATCATTTGGTGTCCAAAACCATCAAAATTCTTTTCATCTTTTTCATTTTCTTTTTCTTGTAAATAATATTATTTTTTTGGTGTTTTTGTTTGCTTTTATTCTGTTGCATCTAAGACTTGCATGAGAGCTTGGTCACGTACACCGACTGGTAGACTTGTTAGGGGCTCCCCATCTGTATTTGAAAATATGGCAGAAAACGAAGTTGAAAGAGTCACTGATCTTGGGGACAATCGTTCCCAACACAATGATCATGCACAACCTAGAACACTTAGAGACTACATGAACCCCACAAGAACTAGTGCTCCATCATGTCTAGTTTTTCCTCCAGATGCATCTCATTTTAACTTTAAGCCGGGTATTATTCAACTTTTACCCAAATTTCATGGCTTAGATGCCGAAAACCCATACCTGCATTTGAGAGAGTTTGAGGAAGTGTGCAACACTTACAATGACACAAATTGTAGCATGAACACCATCCGACTAAAGCTTTTCCCTTTCTCTTTGAAAGATAAAGCTAAAACATGGCTGCAAAATCTTAGGTCTAGATCTATTGGTAATTGGGATGAAATGCAGGAACAGTTCTTGAAAAAGTTCTTTCCTCATCATAGAACAAATTCCTTCAAAAGACAAATTAGCACTTTCAGGCAGAAACCAGGAGAGACCCTTTACCAATCTTGGGAGAGGTACAAAGAATTGCTTAATTCTTGTCCTCACCACGGCTTTGAAACATGGAGACTAGTCACACACTTTTACGAGGGTTTAACACCCCAAGGTAGACAAGTGGTCGAAATGATGTGTAATGGAGAGTTTGGAGATAAAGACCCTGAAGAGGCACTAGACTACCTAGACCTATTAGCAGAGAATGCTCAAAATTGGGACACTGCAGGTACCCAAGAGGCACCGAGCAAAGCTCAAGCCTCTACATCTAGTGGAGGTATTTACAACCTTAGGGAATAACATGACATTCAAGCCAAATTTGCATCTCTAGCTAGAAAGGTCGAGGCCTTAGAATTGAAAAAGAGCGGTCACCTAAAATCCGCTCAAGAAATTGTGTGTCACATATGTGATACCAATGACCATTCAACTAAGGAGTGCCCAACTCTGCCTGCATTCAAAGAATGTCTCCACGAACAAGCCAATGTCCTAAACACTTTCAAAAGGCCAAATCCTAACCCATACTCACAGACCTACAATCCAGGTTGGAGAAATCACCCAAACTTCAGTTTGAGGAATGATAATCATGCACAATCTTCACAACCATCACCTCCTCAAGGTCACCAAAACTTTCAAGGTACTCAAGGTTATGCACCCTATGTCCCACAATTTAGGAAAAACCTTGAGGAAACATTGCATTCATTCATTGAAAAGCAAGAGACCATTAACAATCAAACTTCACAAACCTTGTCCGATTTAAAAGACACTCTTGCTAAGATTGCATCAACACTCACCATCCATGAAAAAGGAAAATTTCCTTCTCAACCTCAACCCAATCCTAAGGGTCAATACAACCTGGAAGAGGGTAGTTCAGGAAGTCAACACATGGACCAAGTTAAATCAGTCATAACTCTTCGCAGTGGTAAGGTTGTCGAAAAACCTATTCTTGACTTCACATATTCCCTGGAAAATTGATATGCAAACCCAATTCAAATCATATCAATGGTTTTCATAACATGGGTTTGAAAGAGGAAGAGTCCCTTCTTCGAAAACTTGATTTTCTAGAAATGGTTTAAGCCTTTGACCGTTCACTTTAAACACGTTACCATTCCTAGGGTTTTCAATGTCAACGGCCCCATAAGGATATACATGTTTCACAACAAATGGACCGCTCCACCTAGATCTCAATTTTCCAGGGAATATGTGAAGTTGAGAATTATAAAGTAAGACTTTTTGCCCAACATCAAATGTTTTTCTTAAAATTAATTTGTCATGAAAGGTTTTGGTTCTATCTTTATAAATTCTCGAATTCTCATATGCATCATTTCTTAATTCCTCAAGTTCATTCAGTTGTAGCTTACGTAATTTGCAAGCATAATCAATGTTTGAATTAAAAGTTTTGATAGCCCAGTAAGCTTTATGCTCCAGTTCCACAGGCAAGTGACAAGGTTTCCCATAAACTAACCGATAGGGTGACATACCCAAAGACGTTTTGAAAGCAGTACGGTAAGCCCAAAGTGCATCGTTTAGTCTAAGTGACCAATCTTTGCGATTTGGATTAACCGTTTTTTCTAAAATTTGTTTTATATCTCGATTAGCTAATTCAACTTGTCCACTTGTCTGAGGGTGATAAGGGGTAGCAACTTTGTGTGTAATCCCATATTTCTTCATTAGAGACTCAAATACTTTGTTGCAAAAATGTGTTCCCCCATCACTTATAATGACTCGAGGAATTCCAAAACGACTCAAAATATTTTCTTTCAAAAATCTGACAACTGTTTTGTGGTCATTATTTCGACATGGAATTGCCTCGATCCATTTGGAGACATAGTCAACTGCGACTAAAATGTAAACAAAACCGAATGATGATGGAAATGGGCCCATGAAATCTATCCCCCAACAATCAAATATTTCAATGACAAGTATAGGGTTTAGAGGCATCATGTGCCGTTTAGAAATGGCCCCCAGTTTTTGACAATTTTCACAAGTTTTGCAGAATGTGTAGGTGTCTTTGAACAGAGTTGGCCAATAAAATTCACATTGTAAGATTTTTGCAGCCGTTTTCCTTGATGAAAAATGACCCCCACATGCTTCTGTATGACAAAATTTAATGACACTACTTACCTCATTGTCGGGTATGCATCTACAAAAAATTTGATCAGGGCAATACTTGAACAGGTATGGGTCATTCCAATAAAAATTTCTAACCTCTGTCAGAAACTTTTTCTTATCTTGTGCTGTCCATTGAGATGGCATCTCTCCTGTTACAAGAAAATTGACAATGTTAGCATACCATGGCATTTTACTAATAGAAAACAAAAACTCATCTGGAAAAGAGTCATTGATAGGTGTTATGTCTACGGATGAGTTTGTTGTAAGTCTTGACAAATGATCTGCAACAACATTTTCAACTCCTTTTTTATCTTTGATTGTGATGTTGAATTCTTGGAGCAACAAAATCCACCGTATCAATCTAGGTTTGGCATCCTGTTTAGACATTAAGTACCTCACATCAGCATGATCAGTGAAAACAATAGTTGAAGAGCCAATTAAATAAGATCGGAATTTTTCTAATGCAAATACTACAGCAAGTAGTTCTTTTTCTGTAGTGGTATAATTCATTTGTGCACTATTCAAAGTTCTACTTGCGTAATAAATGACATAAGGCTTACCTTCCTTCCTTTGCCCTAGCACGGCACCGACAGCAAAATCGCTAGCATCACACATCAACTCAAAAGGCAGAGACCAATCAGGGGATTGCATGATAGGGGCAGTTGTCAAAAGGCTAATCAACTTATCAAAAGATTTTTGACAATTTTGAGTCCATTCAAATGGTGCATCTTTTATTAGGAGATTACAAAGAGGTCTAGATATTGCACTAAAGTCTTTAATGAATCTCCTATAAAATCCTGCATGGCCTAGGAAAGATCGAACATCCCTAACCGTTTTTGGTGGAGGCAAATGGGCAATTAATTCAACTTTTGCTTTGTCAACTTCAATTCCCTTAGAAGAAACCACATGTCCTAGGACAATTCCAGAGGTGACCATGTAATGACATTTTTCCCAATTTAACACCAAGCCTTTTTCTTCACATCTTTTTAACACATTTTCTAAATTTTCAAGGCAATTATCAAATGAATTTCCAAACACTGTTAGATCATCCATAAAGACCTCTAAAAAATGTTCAACCATGTCACTAAAAATGTTCAACATACATCTTTGAAATGTTGCAGGAGCATTACAAAGGCCAAAAGGCATCCTTCTAAATGCAAAGGTGCCAAAGGGACATGTGAATGTTGTCTTTTCTTGGTCCTCTAGTGCTATGGGGATTTGATAATAACCTGAGTAACCATCAAGAAAACAGTAGTAGGGATGTCCTGCCACTCTTTCTAGAATTTGGTCAAGAAATGGTAAGGGAAAATGGTCTTTTCTAGTGGCAGCATTTAATTTTCTATAGTCAATACACATTCGCCAACTAGATGAGACTCGTGTTGGTATTAACTCTCCTTTTTCATTTTTTACCACTGTGACTCCAGATTTCTTAGGGACTACTTGTGTTGGACTTACCCACTTACTATCAGAAATAGGGTAGATAATTCCTACATCAAGTAACTTGAGAACTTCACCTCTTACTACCTCTTTCATGTGTGGATTTAATCTTCTTTGGGGCTGTTGATATGTTCTAGCATTATCTTCTAGATGTATTCTATGTGTACATATTAAAGGATTAATGCCTTTTATGTCTTTTAAAGTCCACCCAATTGCATTTTTATGCCTTTTAAGTACCTCTATCAATTTACCTTCCTGTTCGTTGGTAAGAGTTGAAGAAATTACCACCGGGTAAGTTTGTTCTTCACCAAGGAATGCATATTTCAGTCCTTCAGGTAATGGCTTCAATTCTAGTTTGGGTACTTCTTCTTGTTTACTTTCATTGACAGGTCCCAATTCTTCAAATTTCGGCTTCCAACCTTTGTTCTCCATCACCTGGGTACAATCAAGCAACGAACATATATTAGAAACAGTAGGATCTAGTTGCATGCTTGACTTAAATGAATTAACTAAACAAGTTTCTAGAGGATCAGAAGAACTCCCTGCTTGAAGATGATCTTCAACAATAGCTTCAACATGTTTGCTTCTTCATTTTCATCACCTTCATCTTGTGGTTGTTTGCACATGTTGAAAACATTAAGCTCTAGTGACATATTTCCAAATGTCATCTTCATTACGCCATTCCTGCAATTAATCAAAGCATTAGAAGTTGCTAAAAATGGGCGGCCTAAAATAACAGGAATTGGTTTACACCCATTAGCAACAGGTTGTGTATCCAAGATAATAAAATCCACAGGATATATGAATTTATCGACTTGTACTAACACATGTTCCACTATCCCTCTTGGCACTTTAATTGATCTATCAGCAAGTAAAAGAGTTATGGAAGTTGGTTTTAACTCACCTAGATCAAGTTCTTGATAAACTGAATATGGAAGTAAATTAACACTAGCACCAAGATCAAGTAAAGCCTGTTCAATTTTATGCTCTCCAATAATGCATGAAATTGTAGGACAACCAGGGTCCTTATATTTCATAGAATTATTGTTTTGAAGAATGGAACTTACTTGTTCTGCTAAAAAGGCTCTCTTTTTCACATTCAGTTTTCTTTTCACAATGCACAAGTCTTTCAAAAATTTTGCATAAGAATGAACCTGTTTAATAGCATCCAACAAAGGAATATTGAGCTTCACTTGTTTGAAAATTTCATAAATTTTAGGATTGTGGTTCAATTTCCTTGGATTGTTCAATGCTTGAGGAAATGGAGCTACAGGTGGGAGTTTGGTCTTTTCTTGGCTAGGTACAGGCTTATCAACCCCTTCCTTACTCTTGGAGAAAGACTTATCATCTTTCTCACAAGGATCAAGAATAGGTTTTTCGACAACCTTACCACTGCGAAGAGTTATGACTGATTTAACTTGGTCCATGTGTTGACTTCCTGAACTACCCTCTTCCAAGTTGTATTGACCCTTAGGATTGGGTTGAGGTTGAGAAGGAAATTTTCCTTTTTCATGGATGGTGAGTGTTGATGCAATCTTAGCAAGAGTGTCTTTTAAATCGGACAAGGTTTGTGAAGTTTGATTGTTAATGGTCTCTTGCTTTTCAATGAATGAATGCAATGTTTCCTCAAGGTTTTTCCTAAATTGTGGGACATAGGGTGCATAACCTTGAGTACCTTGAAAGTTTTGGTGACCTTGAGGAGGTGATGGTTGTGAAGATTGTGCATGATTATCATTCCTCCAACTGAAGTTTGGGTGATTTCTTCAACCTGGATTGTAGGTCTGTGAGTATGGGTTAGGATTTGGCCTTTTGAAAGTGTTTAGGACATTGGCTTGTTCATGGAGACATTCTTTGAATGCAGGCAGAGTTGGGCACTCCTTAGTTGAATGGTCATTGGTATCACATATGTGACACACAATTTCTTGAGCGGATTTTAGGTGACCGCTCTTTTTCAATTCTAAGGCCTAGACCTTTCTAGCTAGAGATGCAAATTTGGCTTGAATGTCATGTTCTTCCCTAAGGTTGTAAATACCTCCACTAGATGTAGAGGCTTGAGCTTTGCTCGGTGCCTCTTGGGTACCTGCAGTGTCCCAATTTTGAGCATTCTCTGCTAATAGGTCTAGGTAGTCTAGTGCCTCTTCAGGGTCTTTATCTCCAAACTCTCCATTACACATCATTTCGACCACTTGTCTACCTTGGGGTGTTAAACCCTCGTAAAAGTGTGTGACTAGTCTCCATGTTTCAAAGCCGTGGTGAGGACAAGAATTAAGCAATTCTTTGTACCTCTCCCAAGATTGGTAAAGGGTCTCTCCTGGTTTCTGCCTGAAAGTGCTAATTTGTCTTTTGAAGGAATTTGTTCTATGATGAGGAAAGAACTTTTTCAAGAACTGTTCCTGCATTTCATCCCAATTACCAATAAATCTAGACCTAAGATTTTGCAGCCATGTTTTAGCTTTATCTTTCAAAGAGAAAGGGAAAAGCTTTAGTCGGATGGTGTTCATGCTACAATTTGTGTCATTGTAAGTGTTGCACACTTCCTCAAACTCTCTCAAATGCAGGTATGGGTTTTCGGCATCTAAGCCATGAAATTTGGGTAAAAGTTGAATAATACCCGGCTTAAAGTTAAAATGAGATGCATCTGGAGGAAAAACTAGACATGATGGAGCACTAGTTCTTGTGGGGTTCATGTAGTCTCTAAGTGTTCTAGGTTGTGCATGATCATTGTGTTGGGAATGATTGTCCCCAAGATCAGTGACTCTTTCAACTTCGTTTTCTGCCATATTTTCAAATGCAGATGGGGAGCCCCTAACAAGTCTACCAGTCGGTGTACGTGACCAAGCTTTCATGCAAGTCTTAGATGCAACAGAATAAAAGCAAACAAAAACACCAAAAAAATAATATTATTTACAAGAAAAAGAAAATGAAAAAGATGAAAAGAATTTTGATGGTTTTGGACACCAAATGATACTTCCCCGGCAACGGCGCCAAAAACTTGACACGTCCAGAAAATGGATTTCTACTCCCAAGTGCAGGAGTGTCGAAGTAATAAATTAACCCGGTGAGACCGGGGTCGATCCACGAGGAAGAATATTTAGATCCTGCAAAAACCAATAAAAATCTACAAGGAAAATATAATAGGAAATAAAATATTATGAAATGAGGGTAGGTATAATGGTGAAACAAATTAAATTAAAACATGCTAAGGTTAGAGGTTCCACTCTTGGTATATGGTTTAAGTTATATTTAACTCCGTTTTTATTACTCAATTGGAATCCACACATAAAGGAGGTTCCAATCGGAAGTTATCCCATTTAAGTTCTTTACACATCTATCAAGTTATATTTCTTTTCGTTTAGTTATATTACAATGGATACTCTACACTCCTTATGTTAAATGGGTTCAAGTACTTATTGTGCCAATCAACTACCATAAATCAAGATTCCTTTGCCAGATGCAGGTATAACCATGCGGTTCTAGACGGATTCAAGTATTTATGGTGTTGTTTGTCTACAATGAATCAAGAATCCTTGGTCAGAGGTGCAGGTACAACCATGCGGTTCTAGACGGATTCAAGTATTCATTGTGCCAAGAATTGTCTACAATAAGTCAAGATCCCCACTTCACATAAGAGTAAGAGATGAAAATTCAATTCAATAAGAAAAGTAATATAAAACATGTAGATAAATTTACACAAATGAATATAAACTTTAAGACCATGTTAAGAGTTAAATAAATCTTTATTCACATACCAAGAGCTTCACCCTTCACCTTAGCAAAAAGAGAATTTAGCTACTCATGATAAAAGAAAGAAAACAAGTAAAAGAAATAAAATGAGCAAGAGAGAAATTAGATTATCACAAAAGTTCAACAATACAATAATGTAAGGTGAACTTGGCAAGGAACCCAAGCTGCCTTCAAGCTTATAAAAGGCCTTTATTTATAGACACAATGAGAGGCAAACAAGTCAAAAATAGTAGGAATAAATTAATGCAAGTTGATTGAATTTGGTAAGGTAAAGTTGTCAACTTTGTTGTTTTCCACAGATGCACCGACTTGTCCACCGAATTAGGCACCGTTCCTTTGACAATGTGATCTCGTGATAAACACCAAAGTTGTAGATAATTCTCTTATCTTTCTAGAATGATAAGACTCATAATATTTGGAATTTTCTGGAGAGAGTTATGGCCCAAATAGTGAATACTTCCCAATTGACGCGGCCATGCAAACCAGCCCAAGATAATCCAATATTTGTCTTCAAAGGAGTCCAAATCTGATAAGAGTTTACAAACCAAACTTATAGGGCTATGACTTATCTTTCCAACACTATCAAGAACGTAGTGATTGGATATTTGAGTGCAAAGTTATGCCCATTACACTAAACCTGCATCAAAATAGAAAGTTTAACAATTAAGTGTAGTTATAAATAAGTTAGGTAATTTGATGACACTAATAGTATAAAATAATGGTTTTAACCTTTATTATTATACAAATTTAAGTGTTCATCAATTACTATATAAATCTGGTTACATTTCAACCCGAGTGATTAAGTCCGTAGGGGTGTCTCAACACCTAATGTCCTAAGGTTAACTGATCTGGGAGTCATTGGCCTAAAGCTTGCTACATGGGTTAGGAATGTACTATATATCTTATTTAAAAAAAAAAAAAAAAAAAAACAAGAAAAAAAAACAAAGAGAGAGAGAGAGAGAGAGAGAGAGAGGAAGAAATACATTGCTCTGCCCAAGGAAGTTATTTTGGAAGAAATATTAGAATAGAACTTTGATATTTTCGGTGAAGCCCCATGAACTTATGTCAACTTATAATGAGCACAAAGAAGGTTTGTCAATATCTTGTCTAAGGGTACATGTTGCACACAAAAATGAAGAAGACAAATTAAATATTTTTGTCGAGAGTTCATCTATTTGGACAGAACAAACGGAGAATGGGTAAATGAAGACTTAGATATAAATTTGAAAAATCATTATGAAATGATAACGCTTTAATTGTTAGGGATTAACAATAAGCTGGTTGGGGGGTGTGATGAACACTTAAATTTGTATAATAATAAATGTTAAAACCATTATTTTATACTATTAGTGTCATCAAATTACCTAACTTATTTATAACTACACTTAATTGTTAAACTTTCTATTTTGATGCAGGTTTAGTGTAATGGGCATAACTTTGCACTCAAATATCCAATCACTACGTTCTTGATAGTGTTGAAAAGATAACTCATAGCCCTATAAGTTTGGTTTGTAAACTCTTATCAGATTTGGACTCCTTTGAAGACAAATATTGGATTATCTTGGGCTGGTTTGCATGGCCGCGTCAATTGGGAAGTATTCACTATTTAGGCCATAACTCTCTCCAGAAAATTCTAAATATTATGAGTCTTATCATTCTAGAAAGATAAGAGAATTATCTACAACTTTGATGTTTATCACGAGATCAAATTGTCAAAGGAACGGTGCCTAATTCGGTGGACAAGTCGGTGCATGTGTGGAAAACAACAAAGTTGACAACTTTACCTTACCAAATTCAATCAACTTGCATTAATTTATTCCTACCATTTTTGACTTGTTTGCCTCTCATTGTGTCTATAAATAGAGGCCTTGTATAAGCTTGAAGGCAGCTTGGGTTCCTTGCCAAGTTCACCTTACATTGTTGTATTGTTGAACTTTTGTGATAACCTAATTTCTCTCTTGCTCATTTTATTTCTTTTACTTGTTTTCTTTCTTTTATCATGAGTAGCTAAATTCTCTTTTTGCTAAGGTGAAGGGTGAAGCTCTTGGTATGTGAATAAAGATTTATTTAACTCTTAACATGGTCTTAAAGTTTATATTCATTTGTGTAAATTTATCTACATGTTTTATATTACTTTTCTTATTGAATTGAATTTTCATCTCTTACTCTTATGTGAAGTGGGGATCTTGACTTATTGTAGACAATTCTTGGCACAATGAATACTTGAATCCGTCTAGAATCGCATGGTTGTACCTGCACCTCTGACCAAGGATTCTTGATTCATTGTAGACAAACAACACCATAAATACTTGAATCCGTCTAGAACCCCATGGTTATACCTGCATCTGTCAAAGGAATCTTGATTTATAGTAGTTGATTGGCACAATAAGTACTTGAACCCATTTAACATAAGGAGTGTAGAGTACCCATTGTAATATAACTAAAAGAAAAGAAATATAACTTGATAGATGTGTAAAGAACTTAAATGGTCTAACTTCCGATTGGAACCTCCTTTATGTGTGGATTCCAATTGAGTGATAAAAATGAGTTAAATATAACTTAAACCATATACCAAGAGTGGAACCTCTAACCTTAGCATGTTTTAATTTAATTTGTTTCACCATTATACCTACCCTCATTTCATAATATTTTATTTCCTATTATATTTTCCTTGTAGATTTTTGTTGGTTTTTGCAGGATCTAAATATTCTTCCTCGTGGATCGACCCCGGTCTCACCGGGTTAATTTATTACTTCGACACTCCTGCACTTGGGAGTAGAAATCCATTTTCTGGACGTGTCAATATCCAATGTATCATGTGAAATTAAATACCCAATTGTCAACATATGCATAAGAAAAAAAGAACAAAGTTTTTTCCAAATGTTTAAATGTAGAATCATATTATATAGGACATGAGCAGACATCAAACTAAATTATCGAACTCTCCTTCAATGTGAATATTTAAATCTTCAGTGGCATTATCCTGCATAATGAAATATAATATTTATTAAAATCATACATAATTTCATAAGGCAAACTAAAGATAATAATAATAATTTTAAAAAAAAAATAAGGTAGTACCACTGGTGGTGAACTCCCTTGTGTCATCGTTGGAAGTGAATTTTGTAATTCATGTACCAAATTTGACAAATTGTGAATTTGTTCCTTTATGGTTTTCACTTCATCATGAAGCTCTAAGCAAGTACGCTTATGGCAATTTGTACTGGTGGAGGAATCGAAAATATCACTAGATTTTACGCCAGCACCTAACCCAAGAACACCACCATGACTAGACTTTTCGATAATCTCCTTATATATCTCTCATTCTTTTGCCCTTGGAATTTCAGTTTGAGGAGTAAGTTTTTGTGACTCCATTTTTTTCTAAAATAAATAATTGATGCATAAAAATATGCATATTTTAAATAAAATAAAAAGAAGAAATATCATGTATTTAATGATTGAAAAGAATATATAACATAAAACAACTTACGTGCATCTGCTCCGCTTTATCACTAGCCCAACCACCATCTTTCTTATAGCTATGAAGCTTCTTGAAGAACTCAAATGGGGAAGGTTCATTTCTAGTTCAAACAAACTATATTTAAAAACAAAAGAAAATAAAAAAAATAAATGGAATAAATATATATTTATTCATATTCAATTTACAAATGTATTATATATAACTACACTATATACACAAATTTCAAAGTTTACTAAGGGTTAAAATAATTATTACCTCTTCCTTTCTATATTTTGCCATTGGAACAGAGCCTGAAGTATGAACTACTATTGCATTAGCACCACGATTACTTTTGTTTCTAGTACTTTTATCCTACAAATATCATAAGAAAGTTAAACAAATAATAAATAATATTGCAATCACAAATAGCATATATATTATTTTCTAATTGATTTACCTGCCACTCTGTAGAAAGCCAAATATCAACTATCTCTGACCATACTGCAACATCAATCTGACTTGGACCATTAGTGTATCGTTCTGCCCTGGTCTTGAAATGTTCAAAAACACCACGTCTTATACTCGACATTCATTCTAAATATCAAATTTTAACATGTACATTAAATGCTGCCCTTAAGACTTCCTCACAACATGTATAATTGAAGTTGGACTTAAAACGTGCATATAATGTGTCCCATTCTTCTTTGGGGTATAGAACAAATGTTACCTAATGGCCTTTGATAGATTGCTTGAATAAAACATCTAGATTACGGACAGCTTCAGGGGTTACAATCCTGAAAAATTACCGTTACATATTATTTTATTAATCAATCACCATAAAGTACAAAATATTACAACTTTTTTTTTTAAAAAAATGACTGATTTTTTTTACTGATTATCATAAACTTCAATCGTCATGCCTTGTCCCTTTATACCTTTACCCTTTCCTCTACCTTTTTTTTTTTTAACGGAACCAGAATCCGTCGCTATAAAATAAACATAGAAAAAAAAATCAATTGATATATTGGCATATAAAAAAAAATCAAATCAGTATAAATATTCCTACCTTCTGAGTTAGACTAAACATCAGAGTATAATTCTTGGGATTCTGTTACTTCATCAGTAAGTGATGGTATCACAGAATCATATAGTTGCTCAGTAGAAGCACTAGTAACACGCTTGTTTCTCCTTGTTACGACCATGACAGAATTATATTGCTCAGCATAAGTATTAGTATGACGTTTGTTTCTCCTTTCCATGGCTATCATTTATAATATTTGATGAATAAATACAATATTTAGGTATCATTGACAGACTCATTGACAGACACTAATACATATTGATATTTCAAGAAGTATTGAATCATGAAGATAATTTGATCCAGTCAACTTCAAGATCATTTTATATAATAAGAGAGACGAATTTATCTTAAATATCTCATTTACTTCCCAGAAATTGTAAAATCATGAAGAAAATCTGGTCCCTTTTCCTCTTCAATTTGTAAAAACGAAACATTTTCTTTTTATTTTTGTGACTTCGACAATTATGAATAAAAAAACCAATAAAAACAAATACATAACAAACACACAACACAAATAATTTTGAAGATGACTATACCTAAGATTGAAGATGACTTGTGCTTTCTCCTGGACAAGTTATTTTGTTTCACTTTTTCAAATCCTAAAAAACAAAGATGATTCTCAATAGTGAAAATTAGGGGTAGGCGCTAGAGAATGCGAGAAGCAGTAGACACCAAATTAACTAATTAAACAAGTAGGGGCATATAGCAAAGAAAAAAATAGAAAAAAGTGAAAGTGGAAACATATATAATTGAAACAAATGAAAGTGGAAACATATATAATTAAAAGTGGAAAATGTCAAAAATAGCCCCCTAAATTGAGTGAAAATTATTTTTAATCATATTTTAAAAAATGATTGTTATTTGTGATCCCTTTAAAAATTTTATTTCAAACTTTAACCAAATAATTACAAAAGCGACCCCGATAAAATTATAAAACATTCCCCGCATTAATTTCTAGTAAAATTACATAAATATCCAACAAATGTAAAATTACAAAACAATCCCTCCAGCCAAAATTAGATTTTAAAACTTAAATCGTGTTTGCTCTTCATTTCTCCTCTCTCCAGTTCATTTCTCCTCCTATCTCTTCAGATTGCAAAGGTATGTTTTTATTTTTATTTTTAAAATACATAAATTTTCTTTAAAATGCATCATATATTATGGGTATTTACTTCTTTAACCTATTAATTAAGTGTATATGATCATATTGAAAATTTTTTTTGATGCTATAGAACGTTTCACGAAAAATATTTCCGTGAAACATATTAGCATGTTTCACGAAAAATTTTAATGTGAATTACACCAACTGTTTCACGTTCAAATATAGTGTGATTCACGGAAAATGTAATGAATTTTTTTTAAAATGCATCATATATTATGGGTATTTACTTCTTTAACCTATTAATTAAGTGCATACGATCAGATATAGAACGTTTCACGGAAAACATTTCCGTGAAATATGTTAGAGTGTTTCACAGAAACAATTCCCGTGAAATACGTTAGCGTGATTCACGGAAAATTTTAACGTGAATCACGCCAACTGTTTCACGTTCAAATATAGTGTGATTGACGGAAAATGTTATGGATTTGCTTTAAAATGCATCATATATTATGGATAGTTACTTCTTTAACCTATTAATTAAGTGTATACGATCAAATATAAAATTTTCCGTGAATCACGCTAACATATTTCACGGAAAAAATTTCTATGAAATACATTAGCGTGTTTCACGTAAAAAAGTTCCGTGAAATACGTTAGAGTGTTTCACGGAAAAAATTTCTGTGAAATATGTTAGAGTGATTCACGGAAAATTTTAACGTGAATCACGCCAACTGTTTCATGTTCAAATATAGTGTGATTGACGGAAAATGTTATGGATTTGCTTTAAAATGCATCATATATTATGGGTAGTTACTTCTTTAACCTATTAATTAAGTGTATACGATCAGATATAGAGTGTGTGACGGAAAGAATTTTCGTGAAATACGTTAGAGTGTTTCACGAAAATTTCACGAAAAAAATTTCCGTAAAATATGTTAGCGTGAGTCACGGAAAATTTTAACGAGAATCACGCCAACTGTTTTACGTTCAAATATAGTGTGATTGACGGAAATTATTATGGATTTGCTTTAAAATGCATCATATATTATGGGTAGTTACTTTTTTAACCTATTAATTAAGTGTATATGAAAAAACTATCATATATTAAATGCATCATATATCCGTGAATTTTTTTTTTTTTTTTTATGCTATAGAACATTTCGCTGATCTATTAATTGAGTATATATATTTAGATTAAATTAAGAAATTATTTTTTATTCTATACGTTAAATTTTTCTTGAAATCTTATGAATTCTAAATATTTTATTTTTTATTTTTTCAGAAAAATGGCTATACGCAAGCTGATAATTAACTACAACGGGCAGTGGGATGGCCTAAAGTATGTTGGTGGTGAGCCGTTTGTTCAGGTGGTTACAAATGATTTGACATATGCACAATTATTAGATCTGATATATGGGATGATTGAGATTGATAGAATTAGGCATGACGTCGTTATCAGTTCGATCATTTGCAATGATATGAATGAAAGAAGAAAATTTTTCATACAGCGTAACGAGGATGTTTATTTTTTGCTGGTTTATGACCAACTTGCTCATGAGGTATATATTGTTGTTGTTGAAAAGGCGGACAATAATGTGAGATATTCTCCGCAAATACCTAGACCAATACCAGGGGAATTCAAACTGCACTATGTCCTCCTCCTTTTGCAACTAATTTTGCAGGTGCTGGTACTAGTAATTTCGCATGTACTACTGCTGTACCATTATGGGAGGTTGACAACGGGATCTCGCCATCTTTTACAGATGATTGTGAACAGACAGATGATGTTACTCATTCATATTCGTCCGATGATGATGAGATTCCTTTGCCTCTCACCTCGTGTCATACTTCAAAAAATTTGTCAGGTGAGAATTGTCAAGGAATGGAATAAACAGATAGTCAACCTGTCAAGGATGGTTTTACCCCATGTGGAGGAGGTGCAAGTGCACATTGGAAGTATGCTTCAACACATCCTTATTATTACCCAGTAGTTGATGCAGTTCCTGATAGATATGTCGTTCCTGGGGCAGATCAGTATTGTATTGAATCTACCCGAAGTGGAACAGTTGAAAATTTTTCTAATTCTAAACATGAGCCTTTGTATACAAGGAAGATTTTTCAAACTAAGGAACAGTTGAAGACTGCTTTGGATAAATATGCTATGATTCAGAAGTTCAATCATAGGATAAGACGTTCGACGAAGAGGTGTTTTGAGGCAGGTTGTAGGGACATTAACTGTAAGTTTGTCTTACGGGCCATCCGTAAAGAGAATTGCTCGGTGCTTATGAGTCACACTTTCGGTCTGTTAGTGCTGTTGTTATTGGGGAGATATTTGCACCTAAATTTAATTCGAATGGTCGTATTATTCGACCCGTTGACATCATTTTTGAGATGAGAGAGCTACATGGGGTACAAATGATGTACAGTAAGGCATGGCAGTCAAAAGAACATGCTGAGAAAATTCTTTATGGTAAACCTGAGGATTCTTACAGTGTACTGACATCATATTTTCATATATTACAAATCCAGGGACTATCACAACGGTACAGACAAATAAAAACAGTCAGTTCTTTTACTCATTCCTTACACTTGGGCCATGTATACAGGGATTTCGGTCAGTTACACGACCAGTCATAGCCATTGATGCCACCCATTTGAAGGGTACATTTTCCGGGGTGATCTATGTGGCTACCAGGAAGGACGAGGATGAAATGTGCTATCCATTGGCCTTTGGTTTTGGGGATGGTGAATTAGATGAAGGGTGGACTTGGTTTCTAAGACACCTACGAGATGCATATGGTAATCCTGCAAACTTGGTTATAGTTTCTGATCGACACCAAAGTATTGCAAGGGCAATGAGCAGCGCATACCCGGGCGTACCTCACTTTTTTTGTTATTTCCATCTAAAGCAAAACCTAAAGAATCATTGTAAGGGACGTAAAGATATCTTGGAACTTTATGCTAAAGCCGCTTATTCATACCAAGTTCATTCATGCAATGCAAGCTTGAATCAAATTCAAAATTCTCACCCGTCCTCATTTAACATGTTGGTTAAGGCTGGGGTTTCTAGGTGGGCACGTGCATACAGCCTAAGCCTGAGATACCAAATGATGATAGCAAACATTGCAGAGGCACTGAATAACTGTATTAAGAGAGCAATGAGGTTGCATATAACCGCAACTATAGAGTTCTTGAGGGATATGCTTTAAAGGTGGTTCCATGATCGACGGGAGAGGGCGCTAGAAATGCAAATTATCTTACAACTGCAGCTGCTAATCACTGCAAGGTTAGATATGATCAGTCATTAGCATTCCAGGTGTATCCTATTGACCTGACCAAATACTTAGTAAAAGGTGGGAAGCACGATGGTTTGGTAAACATCAATGAGAAGACGTGTTCATGCCGACATTGGGACCTAGATCAACTTCCTTGTACACATGCTATTGCAGTAGCAAGGTATTTTCACACTGTTTTCATTTATACTTTTGTCAAATTTTGAACATGCCATTTTGTTTATATTAATTTAATTTTCTATTTACGTTTTGTTTTTTAATAGGTTCTCGAAAATAAACTTTAATTCATTTTGCCACGAATTTTATAGTACTTCATGGCTTAAGACTGCTTATGGGCCATTTATAAATCTGATTCCCAATGTATCCTCCTGGGACGTACCTAGTGATGTTAGAAGTCAGATAGTCCTTCCACCAGAATGGAGAAGGCAATCTGGGAGGCCTAGACAGTCCCGGATACCTTTGGCGGGTGAGACCCAGCGAAGAAAGAAATGCTCCAGATGTGGTGAAAGAGGACACAATCGCGTGGGTTGCCCCAACCCACGTCGTACAGCAATAGTTACGGACTCTACTACACCCACAAGTTCGGATGTGTCGGTTCGTAGGCAACGTAAATGTGGTCCATTTGTTGACCACTCTCAGACCGAGGATGACCGAACCACTGTGACGCCCCAAGGTTCTGATGCTTAAGTTGTTGATATTCAAATGGTTATTATGACTTGTTATATTGTTTGTTTTATTTATTTTTGTCTTGCTATATGTTAAAATGTTATTAAAATACATGGTATTGCTTTAAAATGCATCATATATTATGGGTATTTACTTCTTTAACCTATTAATTAAGTGTATACAATCAGATATAGAACGTTTCACGGAAAAAATTTCCGTGAAATAATTTAGTGTGTTTCACGGAAAAATTTTTCGTGAAATATGTTAAGAGTGTTTCACGGAAAACATTTGCGTGAAATACGTTAGAGTGTTTCACGGAAAAATTTTCTTGAAATACATTAGAGTGTTTCACGGAAAAACGTTCCGCAAAATACGTTAGCGTGATTCACGAAAAATTTTAACGTGAATCATGCCAACTGTTTCACGTTCGAATATAGTGTGATTGACAGAAAATGTTATGGATTTGCTTGAAAATGTATTATATATTATGGGTAGTTACTTCTTTAACCTATTAATTAAGTGTATACGATCAGATATAGAGTGTTTCACAGAAACAATTTCCGTGAAATAATTTAGAGTGTTTCACGGAAAAAATTTCTGTGAAATATGTTAGCGTGATTCACGGAAAATTTTAACGTGAATCACGCCAACTGTTTCATGTTCAAATATAGTGTGATTGACGGAAAATGTTATGGATTTGCTTTAAAATGCATCATATATTATGGGTAGTTACTTCTTTAACCTATTAATTAAGTGTATACGATCAGATATAGAGTGTTTCACAGAAACAATTTCCGTGAAATAATTTAGAGTGTTTCACGGAAAAACGTTCCGTGAAATATGTTAGTGTGATTCACGGAAAATTTTAACGTGAATCACGCCAACTGTTTCACGTTCGAATATAGTGTGATTGACGAAAAATGTTATAGATTTGCTTTAAAATGCATCATATATTATTATGGGTAGTTAGTTCTTTAACCTATTAATTCAGTGTATACGATCAGATATAGAACGTTTCATGGAAAGAATTTCTGTGAAATACGTTAGAGTGTTTCATGGAAACAATTTCCGTGAAACACGTTAGCGTGATTCACGGAAAAATTTTCCGTGAAATACGTTAGAGTGTTTCACGAAAAAATGTTCGGTGAAATACGTTAGCGTGATTCACGAAAAATTTTAACGTGAATCACGCCAACTGTTTCATGTTCGAATATAGTGTGATTGACGAAAAATGTTATGGATTTGTTTTAAAATGCATCATATATTATTATGGGTTGTTACTTCTTTAACCTATTAATTAAGTGTATACGATCAGAGATAGAGTGTTTGACTGAAAAAATTTCTGTGAAATACGTTAGAGTGTTTCACGAAAAAAAATTCCATGATTCACGAAAAAAATTTCCGTAAAATACATTAAGAGTATTTCACGGAAAAATGTTAACGTGAATCACGCCAACTTTTCACGTTCGAATATAGTGTGATTGACTGAAAATGTTATGGATTTGCTTTATAATGCATCATATATTATGGTAAAATATATAGTCATTAACAATTCAATAAGCAATATATGTATACAATCCGAAAAATTTGTAATAAAAATCCACATCAATCAACTGATTCACTATTTATAAAAATATCTCTAGCAATTTCCTCTCGTATACGCTTTTCATCCTTCCCTTCGAAGTTCCATTTGTGGTCTTTGGACCTCATTATATTCTCCATAAACTTCATAACAAATGCACCGCAACTAACCCTTACAATATGTTAAAAATTTGTTAATAGTAGAACGTACAAAAATTTATATGAAAACAATCATCACTTCAGGTCCAAAGGACATACCCTGGTAGCTGCTGGGGAAGTAGTCGGTGATCTACCACGGACAAATTAATACCGTCAACCCATGGATCTATATTACTGTGATCAAAGAAACCCCCACATCGCAGCATGGCTGGTAAGAACCTTGTCAGAGGTTCTATGTCTTTAATTCGCTGCTTCGGATCCTTACCACGACTAAGCGAATCATACATGCATATCTTCTTCTGCTGTTGAACTATCTTACACAGGACCCAGTGGAAGTTACTAATGCAACACAGAATTAGAACCTGATTGACAAATATATAAATTGTTTTAAAAATTACCATGTTAAAACCTTATCAAAGCATAACTATTAATAATAAATGATACTTATATTTTTGATATCCCACCAAGAATGCATGCGTCATTCTCTCCACTGACATACACTGACCATAAATATGGGCATTCATATATAATAGCATCATAATCCATATCTCGACCGGTCGCTACAAAATCACGTTTCCAAATAGCTGCTAACTCTCCCTATAAAATTAGGATTAAAATGGAGTATTTATTGTGCGAGCTATAATGTGCGCATAAACTTATATAACATTAGCATAATACATACAAACAACATTGTCCTTTGCGTAACAGTCTTCTTGTCCCAATTCCACAAACCATGATTTATCTTATTATGTAGTACACAAATGTACGAATCAATATGCTGTAATGTTGACATTGAATTAGTGTAAAAATAAACAAAATATATGATTTAATGTTAAAATTGAATTGATATGTACCATTCCTTCTATCTCCTGTGATGGATCCAAAATATGCCGTAAATAATGCTGGCTAAAGTGTTCTTTCCAACCGCACGAACGACTTCATTGTTTGACGAAAGAACAATGTCAAATGTAAACAAAAAAGAGAAAATATTAATATAAATCTAAAAAATCATACCAATATACCCATTAGTTGTCAAACATAAAAAAAATATACAAATCCAGCGTAAATATACAAATATCAAAAAGAAATGCTCCGTGACTCAATTGCCATATTATCAACATGAGGAAATCACCCTAAATCACAGTGTAAATATACAAATCTCAAAAATAAATTTAACAATGTATGCATCTGCTATAACCCACAACATAAAAAAAAAAACAAATTACTTACAACAGAGTCCTCTGGTCTGCCATATATTTATTAAAGTTTGTCACCAATGTCTGGCAATTCTCCTCTATTTTATACTTCCGCCGTGCAACGTTTCCTTTCCTCCCCTGATGCACCGAAGTGTACGGTGTCCTACATGCTGCAGAAGGCCTACGTACACGCTTTTCTCCTACTATCTTGGTAAATTGACGCTTATCAATGGCCACCACACTCAACGTATCAGACTACACGAAGGGCTCCACTGTCGTGTCCTGGAACATTTCTGATTTGATGCCCTCGTCTTCATTACCTACATTGTCCACAGGGTGTACATCATCCTCTGCAGCGGCATCCTCCTCCACATTATCATCCTCGACTGCAACGTCATCCGCTGAATCATTCCCAAAATTTACCGTCTTGTGCAACATAAGGCCTACGAATTGATTGGGATCAAATGATACATAATAATCCTGCTTAATCTCATCCTCCGAAGCAGTCAATGTTGTAAGTACTTGTAACTGTGAAATATATACAAAAAAGATTATAAATTTCAATATTAAGACAGTTAAATTTTTTTTAAATAAATATACTTTTTTCTTACATCATCTTCAAAAAAACTTTACAAGCCCCCATGGTTTTTCCTGCAATACCATCTACAAACACGAGGTATTTCATCCCCTTGTTGTTCCCCACACCTGCCATTCAACGATGGGATAGCCTCCAATGCCCATATCTGAAAAACAAGATTATATGTTAATAAAATTCAAATTTATGTCCCGTATACAAATGAAAAGCAGCTAAATTAATTTAAATAAAATAAACCATTAATGACCATGGAAATCCGTAGATGTTGACACCTAAATTCTGTTTGTTGGCTGGCGGATTGTCTGGGGGATTGTCTTCCGGATTTTTTGCTTCCTCCTGCCACCAACACGGTTGCGAAGGACTTGCCTTAACCAGTATATAGTAATGCTGTAAATGTAAGTCCCCCACGGGAAGTTTTCAAATGCAATTAAATCCTCGACCAAGCCCCACATCCAACCAGGAACAATGCACCGAGTCTCATGTCCAAGCAGGAAGTGAGCGACAAAGAAGACGTACGCTAACTTCATCATATCATTATCTCTTGTGAAGTTCCCATCCTCAATCTTTCACTTAACCTTGTTAATGTGCATACGCCGCTTACCAAAGTACCTGTCATGAACACTATCATTGTTGGCTGTGTAATGCGACACAATTCCATCAAGTAGGGGACCAAATTTGAGTCCTGTATAAAGTAAGAACTCCTCTTTCCCAAACCTCATAGCTTTACCACCAATTTTAAACCACACCTCCCTTGCAACCGAGTATTCAATCTCCCGACACAACAATATATGGCATAGCTTACCACCAAAGTATTGGTCTCCCCTCATCCTAAGGAAATGACCAAATACTCTATTAATCCATCGATCTAATTGCTCATCTCTAACCATAGCCTCCCGAAAAGTTCTTCATTCGCTAACGCGGCAATGCATGTTAAAGCGAATGGGGAACTTTCGGTCCCCTTCATACTTGTAAGGTAACTGAACAGGATCGTCGCCTATCTACAAATAAACAACAAACTTATTAGTATAGACAAAAAGTCCCCTTCATACTTGTAAGGTAACTGAACAGGATCGTCGCCTATCTACAAATAAACAACAAACTTATTAGTATAGACAAAATATATAAAAGTGATTCAGCAATACTCAAAAACAACATATACAATCAAATATTATTTAAAAATATCATACCACAAATTCAAAAAATAATATACAAAAATCCGCGTAATAAAAAAATTAATAAAAACCAAATGGCCGGATTTCTACTGTGATTCACACGAATACGCAGGATTTCTACCGTGATTCACGCGAGAAATCCTCCGTGACTCAATTACCAACTTTATTCAATCAACACAACCAACATATTCAATCAACGTGTTTCACGCGATATTTCCAACGTGATTCACGCGATATTTTCAACAAACAAGTGCCAACATTTAACACCCAAATAACAACATTATTCAATCAACACCCAAATACCAACATATTCAATCAAAACTCAAAAACAACATATACAATCAAAAATTATTTAAATAAATCAGACCACAAATTCAAAAAAATAATATATAAAAAAACTGTGGAAAATATAATAACAATAAAATAAATAAATTAAAATCAAATCAAAAAATATAATAAAAATCAAAAAATTCTGCCTTATACCCAAATACCAACATATTCAATCAAAACTCAAAAACAACATATACAATCAAAAATTATTTAAATAAATCAGACCACAAATTCAAAAAATAATATATAAAAAACTGTGGAAAATATAATAACAATAAAAAAAATAAATTAAAATCAAATAAAAAAATATAAGAAAAAATATAATAAAAATCAAAAAATTCTGCCTTATAAAACAGAAATTCTATAGTGACCACGACATCTTCCTACTTCTGCCTTATAAAACAGAAATTCTCAGTCAAATTAACATTCATACAAGTAGTATTTATTTATTCTCCCTCTCTCTATATATATATATACACACGATCCAACTTCATTAGACCATAAATACCATGTTATTCCTCTATCTATCTATCTATCTATCTATACACACGATCCAACGATCCAACTTCATTAGACCATAAATACCTCTATCTATCCACGATCCAACTTCATTAGACCATAAATACCATGTTATTCCTCTAAACAAAATAATCTATCTATCTATCTATATATATATACACACGATCCAACTTCATTAGACACGATCCAACTTCATTAGACCATAAATACCATGTTATTCCTCTAAACAAAATAATCTATCTATCTATATATATATATATATATATATATATATATATATATACACACACAATCCAACTTCATTAGACCATAAATACCATGTTATTCCTCTAAACAAAATAATCTATCTATCTATCTATATATATATATACACACGATCCAACTTCATTAGACCATAAATACCATGTTATTCCTCTAAACAAAATATCATGTTATTCCTCTAAACAAAATAATCTATCTATCTATCTATATATATATACACACGATCCAACTTCATTAGACCATAAATACCATGTTATTCCTCTAAACAAAATAATATTATATATATATATATACACGATCCAACTTCATTAGACCATAAATACCATGTTATTCCTCTAAACAAAATAATATGGCAATACGTACGCTTATTAAAATATCACATCAAGTAGTAGGTGGTGGCAATTATATCATACGTTAGAGCTTTATAGAATTCAATATCTTGGAGGTCTCTAATCTGTATTAAATCAAATTTGATCAGTAACAGTTGTTATAAGTGGAAGTCATTATCATGTTTTGTTGACAAATGTGTGGGTCTAAGCTGAAACTTTTTGTGTTTTGTGAAGATTGAAGAAGGATTTTGCTCTACTTTGTGGCCTAACCACTCATTTGATTCAAAGATATCAGGGGCCATTTTCATCATCCAGGTCATATTTAGTATGCTAGCTATAAAAGTATAATCATGGCTCACCCGAATCTTCTCAGCCGAATCTTCTTCGTCGGACTTCTTCTTCTTCTTCTGCGTTGGCTTCTTCTTCTTCTTCTTCTCCGGCCAAATCTTCTTCTCCTTTGTCCGCTTATTCTTCTTCGTCGGACTTCTTCTTCTTCTCGCCCGGTACTTCGTCTTCTTCTTCTTCCCCGGCAATTCTTCTTCTTCTTCTCCGGCAGTTCTTCTTCTTCTCCGCCGACTTCTTCTTCTTCTTCTTCTCCAGCGGTTCTTCTTCTTCTTCTTCGCCGGAATTCTTCTTCTTCTTGCCCGGTCTGGCCGGTCTCTCCTTTCTCTAAAATCTCAGAATGTTTCTCTCTCTAAAATCTCAGAATATTTCTCTCTAAAAAAATGAATGGCCGCTCAAATATTTAGGGTAATGGAAACGTGATTATAAGTGTGTTTATATATCGGGTTTTTCTGTAATTTTATATGGATTTTTTTTTAAATTTTACATGGTCACTAATGATTTTTTTTTTTTTTTTTTTTTGAAGAGAGAATATATTAAATCAGGAAACATAATTACAAAAGTCCTCCTTCACTAGTTTAAGTAACCAGTCAGGGAAGGAGTAAGACCAAACAGAGTTCGAAGAACTCCCTAAAGCCCATTTGGCAAGGCAATGAGCCACATTGTTACAGTTTCTGGAAACAAAAGCCAAAGACTCAGCAGAATAACCAAAATGAAACAAAATATCCTGAATAATGCTATCCACCTCACATCTGGTGGAACAAAGGCCACCACAAAGCTTCACAATCTCAAGAGAATCTGACTCAACAAAGAAGGGGGACAAACTAGAAAAAACAGCCAACCTAAAACCCTCAAAAACAGCCCTAGCTTCAGTAGCAACCACACTGAAAAAACCAGGAAAGACCAAAGCAGCAGCAGACTTTAAGCAGCCCCACTGATCTCTAGCAACAATACCTACACCGAATCTGCCCGAAACTGCATCAACAGCAGCATCAACATTGAGCTTAAAACCAGCTGAAGGCGGAGACCACCTAGAAACAGGTCTGCTAGCACTCTCTACCTATAAAGGAACTTGGATCGAAAGCAAAGAAGAGTCAACAAAGCAAACAGCCTTGCTTCACAAATCAGAGACGGGGAGGAAACTCATTATGAATCCTCATATTTCTACCACACCAAGCAAACCAAGACCCAACCACAAAGCACAAAACCTGCTTCAAGCTGCAGCAAGAAAAAACCCAAACAAATCTATCAAAAAAGTCCACGGACTGGAGAGAGTTCAACTCTGAAAAGAAAGGACATTCCTTCTAGGAGGAACTACTAGCTTTGTAGCCCCACAAAGCATGATCAACGGATTCAGGGACACGAGAGCAGAAAGGGCACAAAATAGAGTCCCCAATACCCCTTTTAAACAGACAGCCTCTAGTTGGGAGGGCTTCTCTGCAGGCTCTCCAACAGAAAATTTTAATCTTCGAAGGAAGTTGAAGCGCCCAGAGCTTTTTCCACCATGGTCACTAATGATTGAATTTGAAAATTAGGTTAAAAACAATCTTTCCTATATTTAGGAGGTTATATTTGAATTTCTCCCTAATTGAAATAAGTAAAGTGAAAGTGGAAAACATACACTGGAACCCAATTTTTTTAATTTTTTTTTAATTTATATAAGTTCGGTTAGTTACGGTTTTGCCACCCATAACCTAACTATAACCAATTTTTATTCGATTATCAAAGTGACTAACCAAACCTCCACGAGTCACGATCCATAACCAAAAATAACCTTATTTTTTCGGTTATTTTCTTTCAACAACACCATTTTATTCAGGAGTGTCTGTATAAGACGTTTGGTGAACAGTTCCATCCAAAACAAGTAATTCACCAAACTTATTAGAAGTATATTCACCACCTAAGTCACATCTAAAACATTTAATAATAGTAGAGTGTTGAGTTTTTACAAGAGCTCGAAAATTACTGTAAATGCTAAAAAAGTCATAACGATATTTCATAAGATAAACCCAATAAAAACGAGTGCAATCATCAATAAACGAAACATAATATCGAGACCTCCTTTTTGTAGTAATTGGAGAAGGTCCGCATACATCAGAGTGAATTAAGTCAAAAGGTGCGGGAGAACGAGAAGTACTTCGATTAAAAGGCAAAGCAGAAAATTTTGCAAGTGTACAACCACTACAATCTGAAATATCATGCGTTTGCAAATTTCTTGAGGTTCCCGTTGAAGGTAAGAAATTCAAGAAGAAAGCTGAAACATGACCGAGACGAGAATGCCATAAATAAAAACTAAAAGACGAAAGACACAAACAAAATGAATACAAATCAACACTGGGAGCTGCAAATACTAGTAGTGTCAGCTCGTCCAAAACATATAATCCCTCACTTCTAAGGTCTATCCCAATCAGCTTCTCAGATTGTAGATCTTACACATGACAAGAAGTAGAAGTAAAGAACACTGAGTAACCAGAATCACACAATTGACTAACAGAAACAAGATTCATTGTAAGTTTAGGAATGTGATAGACATTAGAAAGAGATAAATGAGATGTAACAACAGAACCAACTCCTACTAATGGCATAGGAGTGTCATCAGCGGTCATAACAGAATTAGATGATACAGGATGCAAAGAAACAAAAAATTTCGAATTAGGAGACATGATGTGAGGCTCCAGAATCTAAAACCCATATGGAGGAAGACATACCTGAAGAACTAGGAGGCGACTGACCTATCGGGGAAGATACAGACATAGCATGTGATTGTGCAGCAATAAGCTTCTGAAGTTGCTCAGAAAGGGATGCAAGTGTGGGAGTTAAGGATGAGGATCCAAATCCAAGGGAGTCCGGTGATGGCACAACTACTGCAATGTTAAACTGTGGAGGTCGATATGGCCTTGGTTGTGATTGGTTGACAGATTGTGGAGGCTTGAACTGATGTTTTTGCTGTTGTGATTGCGGTGCTCTATTGCCCAATTTAGGACATTGAGACTTCCAGTGACCCTTCTGCCTACAAAAACTGCATTCATCAAACCCGACGCTTAAGTATGGTTTATTCTCATAGGAAGTATAAGGTCTAGATTGAACTACTAAAACTGACTGATTAGGTATCGGAAGAATTACTTTTCCTGCCTGAGACTTGAGGCGTATCTCATAAGCCAAGAGTTCACTCACTATCGAATCAGCAGAAGGAAGCGGACTACGGTGCAATATTGAACCACGAAGGCTCTCAAAATCATCACGGAGTGCCATTAAGAACTTAACCAAACGTTGCTCCTCTCTATTGGCAATATAAGGTGCACACGCTCGCAGTTCTGCAAATTCTGTAAAAGCCAATTGATCCCAAAGATCTGACATTACAGAATAGAACTCTTGGATACTCATATCCTTTTGTTGAAGAGCTCGAATATCAGATTCTAACTGGTATTTTTTTGCAAAATTAGACTGTGTATACAGTCTAGACAAGTGTTCCCAAACCTCTTTAGCAGGTCACACTTTGTCAGTTGTGTACCTATTGAGTGCTCAACAGAATTGTTTATCCAGGTGATAATTTTCGAATTATCAACCTGCCAATTCTCTACAAGTTGTGCATAATTCTCTGTCTTATCATTGATAGGTTTAACATATGTGCTAGAAATATAATTCCACTTCTTTTTCCCTATCAGAAAATTCTTCATAACATAACTCCAATAGGAATAATTTCTTCCATCTAACTTTACACTAATTGACTGAAGTGACCATCCATTGTAAAATCACAATAATCTAAGGAAAATTCCAAAGATGCAGAATATAACAAAACCCCCAAATGCAAAATCTGTCAAACCCTAGAACCTGCAATTTATACGAAAATCCTGAAAATATCAAAATCAAAGAGAAACGAAAAGAATACCAGTACAATGTGATGCGACTATGCGATGCAAAAAGAGCTCGAAAAAATTGAGAGAGAATTGAACTAACTTCCAAAGCTCTGATATCATGTGAACAATCTAAAGAAGAAGAAAACAATTGAGAGAGAATTGAAAGAGAATTTACGAGGGTTTCATTAAGATTGAAGAAGATGAAGTTAGATTAGAAGAAAGGGAAATATATATACTAACTAATGAAAAGATTAAAGTAACCTTACAAGAATAATAAATTACATTAATAATACATTAATAATATATACAACTCTAATAATGAACAATAAAAAATTATTAGATATAGTTAAAAAACAATCTTTTATATTGATGGAATGTTATTTTTAAAACTATTCAAAGTAATAATAATATAAAAATAAAATAAAATTAGCGTACCTTTTTCTTTCCAACATCTCCCATTCCAATTGTAAGTGAAAGTAGTGAGTAAACTTGGGACTCGAAGTCTCTTTGAGGTATCATCTTCTTATTTCCATCAAATTTAAGTTCTTCCAGAACTTGATAAGTCCTCTTTTTGATGTGATTCATTGCATTTGAGCAAACTATTAACTGAAAGCGCCAAAATTGAATTTGACTTATTTGAGAGCTCAAATTTAGTTGATAATAATAAAACAAACAAACAAACAACCAAAAACAAAAGCAAACAAAAAACAAAATCATCACTGCTTCAGCATTATTTATTAGTCAACAATGAGAGGAAAAAAAAAACTCAAAAATATATCATCACTGGTTCAAGCAAGTAGATCGGAGAGAAAACAGAAAACCCTCCAAAAAATACAACCCAGAAAAAATTCATCACTACTTCAACAATTTATACAAAAAAAATTCAAAACAAGGAGAGAAACTCACATTTAGCTTTCTTTAGACTAAAACCGTAGATACTTTTTTATTAAACGAACAGAAGTGGATCGGAGGCGGGTGGATGTCGATCGACGAAGCAAGAGAAAAAACTCAACCGAAATGGGACACGATCTTGGAGAAGAGATTGAGAGATAAGACTAAGACTAGAGAAGAGAGGCGGTGATGAAAGAGAAAAAAAATTGAAAAGTGAATGCACTGTAGGGTTTTTTTTTTTTTAATATATAAAGTGAATGCAGTGTAGGTTTTTTTTTTTTTTTAATATATAAAGTGAATGCAGTGTAGGGTTTTTTATTTTTTTTAATATATATATATAAGGAGCTTTTAGAGTTGCGTTTGGTGCGCGGAATTGAATTAGACTATTTTTTAAGATGGGATAGAATTGGATTGGATTGGATTAGACTAAATTAACACTGTGATGTATTTGGTACCGTATTGAATTGAATTAAAAATAATATTATCTATTGATTGGTGTTGTATGGAATTTAATAAAAAATAAACTATCTTTTATTTTTTAATATAATGTGACATTAATTAAAATAATATTAAATTAAATTAATAATAAAATAAATATTATTTATTTGTAATATGAAAATATTTAATTTTTAACAAAATAAATATTTTTAATATTTTTAAAATAAATAAAACTGTTTAAATTAATTATAAATAAAAATATTATTTTCAATTAATATTAAAAAATATTAAATGTTTAAAATGTTTTTAATAAAAATAAAAAATTAGAAAAGAAATATGAGAGAGAGAGAGATAAAAAAAGAAAATAGAAGCAAAAAAAAAATAAAAAAATATGAGGAGAGAGAGAGAGGATTAAATAATCCTCTTAATTTTCAGAGATTTATTTTGTTCTATGTTTGGTGGGATAAAATTAAGTGGGGATTAAAATAGTCTACCATCATTGCATCACCAAACATATAACTGAACAATTTTTTGTCCAATCCTAACCTACTCCTTGGCAACAAACAGACCCTAAGTGTAATATAATTAGCACTATTTACTAATAGCCATTGGATCAATTCAAGGGTTGTTATTAAATAGTACTTATTAATATATTAATTATTAATTATAAAAAAATAAAAAAAAATAAAAATTATTAATACTTAATCTCTTCATCTTCCTCATTAATTCCTTTCTTTTCCTAGAATTACAAATTTTGAGTCTTCTCTATTTTTGAAACTCCGATCTCCAAACCACCTCTTCCTCTACAGTCCGCGAAAACTGCGAAAACTCTTAAGTCCAAATATATATATGTGAGTTCAAACATATATGCTAATAGTAATCCATCCACTGAAACTCTTAAGTCTCTAAAGCTTTATTTATCGATGTGTATAATATACAAAATTGTACCAAGTCTTATGCTTATCATCAAAGATCTAAAGAACCTACCACAACCTTACTGGTGTCCTTTATTGTCTCATTACATATCATTATACCACCTAAAAAGTAACTTATTTAACATAAACATACACACCAACCAGGATTTATGCTCTTGAGGAAGATTTATTAAATTAACAATTGACAAAAATTGATTCTGGGCAATTGACAATTGACAAAAATTATAGAAATTTTCTTGTATTGGAGTTTTCGAAGTCTTTGCGGGCTGTGAAGGAAGATATGGTTTGGAGGCAGGAGTTTCGAAAGAGGAGGAGACGCAAAATTTGTTATTCTTGACAAAGAGAGGAATTACAGAAGAAGAGGAAAAGACTATTTGGGTTAAGTATTAATAATTTTTTTTTATATAATTAATATATTAATAAGCACCATTTAATAACAATTCTTAAATTGATTCAAGGGCAATTAATAAATAGTGCTAATTATATTATGGTAAAGGGATGCTCATATGCAGCTATATATATATATATATTGTAAAACTGTAATGTTTGGAGAGAAACATTAGAACTTCACTGGGAGCAACCGATTTCGCACCAATTGTTCCCCATCTCTAATAAACTAATATTTTGATTAATTATTAAAATAAAAATAAATAACTTCAATTAAATAAATATGACCTACGAAAATAATAGACATAAAATAAAGGGTTATTTATATTTTCTACCCTGACATTTGGATTAATGTTTATTTTCCCCCCTCTATTTTTAGAATTACCCATTTCCCCCTTATTGTTATCATTTCATCCAAAGAGTTAGTTTTTAACATTAATAGGTAGTGAAATACCAAAACACCCTTAATAAAAATTAATAATATAAAAATAAAAATTAATAATTAAAAAATATATATTTTTCCTCTTCTCTCTTAGCCTTCGCTCTCCCTTCTGGAACTACACTTCCTCCATTTTTTCAACATCATCACCAACAGTCCACACTTCATCATCACCATCAATCTCCAACTCAATCCCATATATTAAAACTTTAATATCACTATCCATCATACTATCACCAACTAATAAAGCCCAAAACAACCAAACCACCAAACAAATCCTAAAACCACTAAATGAAACTGAAAACCACCCAAAACCCCCAAACCCACCGGAAAAAAAAAAGAAAAAAAAAAGAACTAAACCCCCAAATCTAAAACCACCCAAACACATCAAATAAAATTCAAAACCACCAAAACTCCCATCTCACCTCTTTCTGCCGCCACAAACTTCAAAGCCTTCCAAAACACCTCTCTCAAAACCCGCTCCCCTCTCCTTTCGAAAATCCACCGCCATAGTACCACCAAAAGTCATAAAGAGAAGAGATTGCCGGAGATGGGTAGAAAATAAGAGAGAGGGGGGAGAGAGAGAGATGGGAGAAGATAGAGAGTGGAAAGTTAGAGAGAGAAAAAGTTGAAAAAAAAGTGAAAGAATGATGGAAAGAGACGGAGAACGGGAGAAGGGAGAGAAAAAGAAAGAAAGAAATGATGAGTGGGAGAAGAGAGAGAAAAAGAAAGAAAGAAATAATTAGTGGGAGAAGAAAGAGATATATGTTTTTAAATTTTAAAAGAAAGAAATGATGAGTGGCAGAGAGAAAGTGTTATGTTTTTTAATTGTTTTTTAAATATTTTTTAATTTTTTATATCAGTTATTGGTTAATATAATTACCGAAATACCCTTATACTTTAATGTTAAAGAACATTTTAATAACGGTTGGGGAAAAATGAATAATTCTGAAAATAAAGGGGGGAAAATGAACATTAATCCAAACATTAGGGGGGCAATATAAATAACCCTAAAATAAAATATAAAAGTAAGATTTAATTATGATAAATTAAATAATTACAATTAATTAGGATATATTAAATAATTATATGATAAAAAATTATTCGATTTTTAAAATTACATAAGAGTAAATAACACTCTGACCCTCTGAGATTTATTTTTTTACAAGCGGAAAATAACTTTTGGATTTATTAGCAAAGACCTTCCCTACCATTAGTCAAATTCTATCCAATTTAACGGTTGATCAGGTTTGACTATAAAAAAGATCAAAATGTCCCCAAAATAATATATAAAATTACTAAAATTTATTAAATAAAAAAAAGAAAAACTAGTTAAGATCTCCATCATCAATCTAACTATTTTTTATTTTAGTAATATTATATATTATTTTGGAAGTATTTTAGTCTTGTCAAATATGGTCAACTATTAAATTGGATAGAATTTAACTAAAAGTAAAGGAGTTCCGTGCCAATAAATTCAAAGGCTGTTTCCGTTTATAGAAGAGCAAATCTCGAAGGGTCTAGATGTCATCCGCTCATTCTATAATTATATGATCGCTTTAAATTTTGTCTGGTAACTACTTCAGTAACAAGTTTTAGAATCCTTTAATCACTTGTAGGATTTGGTAACCATTTTCATAATTGCTTGAAAATTGACTTGTAATCATTTTACAGTTTTGGTAATCACTTTTATGACCTAGTAACAAATTTTAGGATTTTGGTAACAGTTTTCATGATTACTTGAAATTTTTGTCTGGTTATCAATTTTACAGCATTGGTAACTATTTTTATGACCCTTGTAACCACTTTAAAGTTTTTGGTAACCATTTCATGATTGCTTAAAATTTTGCTTATAACTACTTTTACAGTTTTGACACTACTTTTAGTTCTGATAACCAATTTTACAACTTTGGTTAGGGGTGGGCATGGTTCGGTTTTGGGTAAAACCGATAAAAATCGAACTGTGAACGGTTTTAAAAAAAAGAACCGAACTGAGAATCGGGATTATAGTGAACCGAACAAAATCAAACCGGATTGGACCGGTTTGGTTCGGTTCGGTTTGATTGGTTTGTGGGCCTATTGGGCCATAAAAAAATAATGGGTTTTTAATTTTTTTACATCCAAATATGATTAATTTTTATTCTAAAAAAAATACAAATTCAATCCAATAATCAATCGAAAATAAAAAATCAATTATGTTAAAATGTAAAATAAATTAAACATTAGTAATATATCAAACACCACATTCAGTTTTTTATATCAAAATATAATTTTAAAAAAATGCACAAATCCACCTAAACAGTCCAAAAACACATTATAATAATCTGAATAAAGTTCTAGAAATAAATCAATAATAGTTGACAAACAAGTCCAAATATAATTCATAGTCCAAAAATAATACATAAAATAAAATAACATAGTATAAATAACAATTAAAAATAAAAGTCTTCAGTACTTGACTGTTTAAGTGCTTAGTACGATATCCCTTCTCCATCCACCGTTGTTAATAATGACATTGATTCTGACAACTTTGCAAGATATAAGTAAAAAAAAGAAGTAAATTATTTGTTGAAATGAAACAATATCAAATAACAATATATTCAAGTATTTAAATTGATTAGTAAACAATAACTACTTATCAGATTCTGCTTCTTCATTAAATTGCAAGTTTTCTAATGATGTATCATCATTTTGCATCAGCACTCTCGCTACTTCAATCGCAATAGTAGATCTTTTAGCTTGCAACCAATTATCAATACAAATCAAGCACTCCACCGTTTTTGGATTTAGTGAACTCCTAAACGTATCAAGAATACATCCTCCATTGCTAAATGCTAACTCCGAAGCTACAGTGCAAATCGGCATTGCAAACACATTCTTCGCAATGCATGCCAAAATCGGATAGTGTTTTTTGGAAACACTCTACCAAGTTAACACATCAAAAGTAGGACGCTTGCGTTCAACCGGCTCCAACAAAAACCTTTCCACCTAATTTTTTCCTCCAATTATATCTTGCATTTCAACTGTTTCCGAAAAGCCATCTTGAAGGTCAAACTTAGAGCCACCAAACTCATCATCACATTATACATCGCCAACATCAGTAAATGAGGGAATGCCATCGACCTTATTAGTACTCCCGTACAATACATGATAGCAATCATACAACTCAATCAAAGCATCTTTGATACTTGCAGTCATTGATTCAGCATGTAGCACCCCCCGACCCGACCCGGCCGGACCGATCCGGGGCGCGCTACTCGGACTTTCAAATTCTTTCAAAACTTCATTTTACATTTTAAAATCGTTGTGAGCCCATAAAACATTTTAAACTGTTTACGAAAATCCGGCAGAGTACTGTTTGTTTTTCGGACTTTCCAAAAACCTGTTTTCTACAAATCAATTCAATTCCAATTTCAATAACACTTCAATATCAATTTCGAACAATTGCGCACTCTGCCGTTTAGTGCGACTTATCAATCACAATTTATAAAATAAAACAAACAGACCTTGATATTTACAAACAGTTTTAATAATAAGAGACATAAATCACAAACTAATTAATTACAAAACATTTTACAAAACGTATTTACAAATTTCCTGTATATGCATGCTTTCAAAATATATATACACATAACATAAATATAGCTACCCAACTGTACAATCTCTGTGACTCGGTCTGCAACTTGCTCTTCCTTCAATCTTTCGCCTCCTCTGGATTCCTGGTACCTACGCGTTAGAAACAAACTAACGCGCTAAGCATAAAGCTTAGTGGGTGTACTAAAAAATTCAATTAAATAAATTACAATATAATTATTCTTTAAAGAAACAATAAACCACATTATGAGTTTTATTTCTAAATCACTTTCAAAACAATTAAATTTCAGAATCAAAGCATTAAACACTTTCAATCACTTTAATTTCAATAAGGAGATCAATATACAAATGCTATCAATAAAATCATTCCGCACACTTTTCAATTTCAATCAATTTTTGGCCCACTAGAATACTAAACATTCTAGGACTGGAATATGGGTCCACGTGATTGTCCGAGATTGCCCCGCAACAACAATCACTAATATCATCGCGATTGTCCGAGATTGCCCCGCAACAACAATCGCTAGAATCATTGTGATCGTCCGAGATTGCCCCGCAACAACGATCACTAAATCGGTGTGATTGTCCGAGATTGCCCCGCAACAACAATCACACAATAATAACGGCGCAGTACTGCTAGGTAAAACCCAGCTGGTATACCAACCTCCTATATCCATATCTATGTCTAGGTATCCTAGGGCCGTTACAATAAATAAATTTTCAAGAAATCACAATATATTACAAATCATAACAGTCAAAATATTCGAAATCGAAATTGAAATACAATTTATCACAAATCAGTCCAAAATCAACAATAATCATACAAAAATATAAATCATGTATTATTATTAATGGAATCTACAAAATCGAAAGAAAACCAAGATGCGATCTAACATCAACGTGTTCCAAGATCAACCAATCATCAATTTATACATATAAAATAAACACTTTTCATACGAATAATCGAAAACGAAATCTTCCAACGAAATCAAAAATGGAAACGGAAACAAAAACAAAAACTAAAACAATAACGAGAAACTTTTCGTAACGATTTCGAAAACAAACGTACACCTACTTGGAATCCGTGTTTTCGTTCGACAAACCGCGGTTCCACGATTTCTTTTCCTTCTCTTTTTCCTTTCTCCTTCTTCCTCTTTTTCTTTTCTTTTCTTTCTTCTTCTTCTCTCTTCTTCTTCTTCTTTTTCTTCTCTCTTTTCTCTCCTTTTCTCTCTTTTTTCTCGGTTCTTTCTCTCTCTGTTCTGGCTTCTCGCTTCTGCGAGAAGCTTCTATTTTTTTTATATTTTTTTTCGCCATCGCGACCGCCGTCGCGACCTGTGGTCGCGGCACCAGGTCGCGATGCTCACTGGAGTGCGCGCACCGCCTTCGTCGCGAGCGCGCCCTGGTCGCGCGAATGGTCGCGTTGCTCTCTGCCCGTTTTTGACACTTTCATCGCGAGCAGTCCATCGCGACCTGTGGTCGCGGTGGCTGGTCGCGATGCTCACTGCCAGGTTTTGCCATTTTCTTCGCGAGCAAGCCATCGCGACCTATGGTCGCGGTGACTGGTCGCGGTACTCACTGCCAGATTTTGCGTTTTTCACCGCGAGCGAGCCATTGCGACCTGTGGTCGCGGTGACCAGGTCGCGATGCTCTCTGGTCCAGTTTTCCAATTTTTCATTTTTCACTATTCAATCCGGTCCGCTGGAAATCATAAAATAACCATACATTTAATTACATTTACACCCCCTCAAATAGTAAAATTTTATTTTCACATATTTCATATATATCAAAAATTCATCACCCGAAATCCGGGATGTTTGCTTATAACACCATATTAAATCTTAAAACAATAATACACATATTGCAATTTGAACCTAAGATCAAGCACAACTTCTATTATCAACAAGTTGTTTGTAGTTTCTAAACTACCCCAATATTTTTCAAATTTGATTTTCATGGTGAAAGCCATATGACGCACAAGCGAATTCCCCTCACTACTCATCTTCATTAATTGGTTATTGATTATGCCCCATTTGTGAAAATATAAGTTTGAACTCACACTCAATGAAGCACTAAACAACATAGTTACATTATAAAAAGTTTTCAAGAATTGAACAAATACCTTAGCATTCTCCCAATGCTCAGAATGAGGTGGCCCAATCTGATTTTTCCCATTTTCTGTCTCTTTAAAGTAGTTCTGATAATGTCCATCTTCTTTCTCCACCCGTTCGAATGCTTTTACAAATTTAAGTGCACTCACCAACATTAGTTAAGTGGAATTCCACCTAGTGCAAACATCCAATACAACAAGCCCTTTATCTTGTATTTTCTCATGCTCAACACATTTTTTGAACTTATCAAATCTACTAGGAGACGATTTAACAAATTTCACGGCATTACGTATGGTAGCCACCGAATCGTTCATCTCTTTCAACCTATCATTCACTATCAGATTCACAATGTGTGCACAACACCGCAAATGCAAATATTTTCCATCCAAAATTGCACCATCTACCTTCCAACTATTCAACTTTCTTTTAATATAAAGAATAGTTGTATTGTTGGAAGATGCATTATCCATGGTGATTTTGAAAACCTTATCAATGCCCCAATCAATCAAAACTTTCTCAATGCAATTCCCAATGGTTTCCCCTCTATGATCAGCTAATTGACTAAAACTCAATATTCTCTTTTATAATTGCCAATAATCATCTATGTAATGAGCTGTCACAACCATATAATTGATATTTTGGATTGACGTCCAAGTGTCAGTAGTAAGACAAACCCTCACCTTACTCTTTCTAAACATTTTAATCAGAGATGTCTTCTCATCAAGATACAATTGTATAATATCTCTAACTATTGTTCTTCTAGATGGGATATCAAACAACGGCATACCTACACGACAAAACTCTTGAAAACCCGGCTTCTCAACAAATCTAAATGGCAACTCATCAACAATCAACATCTTCGCTAATGCCTTCCTAGTTTCATCCTTATTAAAGCAACCCAAACCTATATTACTCCCACTCCCATCCTTTGTTGCAAATGTTGACATTTGAGTTTGTTTTACTTTCACTAGACACATTTGTATTAGGTCCTCACCAGCTAATTTAGCTTTGTAGTTTTTGCATTGTTTGTTTATATGCCTAAGTATATTCGTTGTACCATTTCCTCCTGTGTCACAAGCATAAGTTTGAGGACAATAATTGCAACGTGATCTAACTCTCCCAGTCTCATGTTCTTCATACGGTGTAAAATGTTTCCATGCATCGGATGTTTTTCTACCCTTTCAATCCCCAGGTTTAACACAACTTATATCCTTTTTTTGTTTACCCATTTTTTCTAGACACACACTATCACCGTCATTCTCATGTTCACCATCATAAAAAAATGAATCAATATCATCAAATTCATTACAACGATTTATATTCTACATGATCAACAAACAAATCCAAAATAAAATAATCAATTTTCATTCTAATAACATGATAAATTATCAAACATTTTTATTCTTATAAAATGCTAAATCATCAAATTCATTACAACGATTCAAGTAAGCAACAAATGAACATTCAAACACGACAAATCGCAAATTTCCACATTAAACATTTACTCCACAAACCCTATGGCGGCCATGTCAGCCAAGGGTGCTAATCTATGTATATTTTTGTGTATAAATATGTTAAATAAATAGGAATAAGTAAAAAAACAAAGATTCAAATTGAATCTAGCAACATACAGATCTATCTTTTTTGTTGTTTTCTTCTTCTTACTTCCGCACCTGAAAAAACACAAAAGGAAGTGAAACAAAACGTATTGTTGAAACATACGAACTGTTGAACAAAAAATTCGAAATGGCCAGTTGAAACAGAACGTACAGTTGAGGTGGAAGATCTGTTGAAACAAACGAAGAGCTGTTCTGCGATTAAGAAGCTGCGTGGAGGTGGACGGTGAACGGTGTGACGGCGATACGTGGGACTGTGAAGCGTGCGA
Source organism: Xanthoceras sorbifolium (assembly GCA_003430845.1). Taxonomy (NCBI): domain Eukaryota; kingdom Viridiplantae; phylum Streptophyta; class Magnoliopsida; order Sapindales; family Sapindaceae; genus Xanthoceras; species Xanthoceras sorbifolium. Next base: position 3,200,534 of record CM010609.1, on the reverse strand, counting down.
GGAGCGGTGTTTTGCGTGGCTGCGTGCGAACTGCAAAGTGAAGGGAAGCTGGGGGCTGCGGCGCGATGCGTGTGAAGCTGAAGGAAATGAAAAATTTTGGTTTTCAATTTCTTAGTGTAAATAAGTGACCAGTGCAAATGAAATATTGAAATGAGTGTTTTTCAAAATATATATATATATATATATATATATATATATATATATATATATTGAGATGAGTGTGTTACCCACTTACCCTGTCCGGCTATCCCTACCACGTGAGTTGGTTTGACTGGTTTTCAATTTTTTTTATTTATTTTTTTTATATATGGTTGGTTTGTTGGTTCGGTTCAAGGTTTGGGGCTCCAAACCGTGAATCGAACCAAATTACTTAGTTCCACAAAAAGTAAACCGAACCGAACCAATGGACCATGCCGAACCGACCAAAACCGTATGGTTTGGTTTGATTCATCGGTTTTGCGGTTTGGTTCGGTTTGGTGCCCACCCCTAACTTTGGTAACCATTTTTATAATTATTTGAAATTTGCATGGCAGCTACTTTTATGGCTTTGGTAACTACTTTTGGGACTTGGTAACCAATTTTAGGGCTTTGATAACAATGTAACCATGTTTATGGCTTTGGTAACCATGTAACCAATTTCATAATTGTTAGAAATTTTTACCTTGTAACCATGTTTATGGCTTTGGTAACTACATTTACGACCCATGTAACCACGTTTATTTAGGACTCTAGTAACTATTTCATGATTGCTTGAAATTTTGCTTTGTAACTACTTTTACGGTTGTGGCAACTAATTTTAGGACCTTTATAACTGCATTTCGAATGCTGGTAACCATTTCCATGATTACTTGAAATATTAGCTTGTAACTAGTTTTACAACACTTGTAAACCATTTTTTTGATTACTTGAATTTTAGTGAATTTGATTGAAATATAATACTTCCCATGATTTTACATGAATCCAATGATCAATGTTTACATGTTTTAATAATTATAAGACTAATAAAGTTATTTCATATATTATATTTGAATATTGTATTTTCATCAATAATTAATTTATAAATTGAGAAGAATATTCTCAAGTTATGGACTTCAGGAGTTTTCTTCCAAACATTATAAACGACATATAACGGTTAAAATGCTTCAACTTATATTAAAGTTCATATTTTACATTCATACTTTTTTATTAAAATTAATGATTATAATTTAATAAATTATTAATAAAATGTATGCAAATTGAAAATTTTAATTCTAGAGATTCAGTAAATAATCAACTATAGTACAAAAATAACCTAAGCTGACAGTGCACCTCTTCGGCCTCTCATCAAATCTCCAATCATACTCCTGTATGCTCTGATGATGACCAGTTTCTGATCCACATGATCTTCTCAATCCATGCTGCACTGGATCATCAACTGATGCTCTTCGATTGAGCTGATATGTATCTGCATTACATGTATTAAGTTGTTGATCAGCTTTGTTCATTTGATGCTTAAGTTCTTGATCACCTTTGCTCATTTGACCAGTATTAATATCCCACATTCCCCCGCAAAGTAAACTGAGGAGAATCCACTAAGTTTAGTTTGGAACACAATAGATTGAACCGATCATAAGTGAGCCCTTTAGTAAATATGCCAGCCACTTGACACTCAGTAGGCACATATCTGGGCTCAATAAGACCATCTACTACTTTCTCCTTGATGAAATGTGTATTTATATCATTATGCTTGGTTCGACTATAAAAAACTGGATTTTGAGCTAATGAATTGTCTCCAATGTTGTCACACCGAACCATAGCACAGCCAGTAATAGGAAGACTAAGCTCGATACTCAGCCTCAGTGTGGACCTAGTAATAACTCATTGCTTTCTAGAACTCCAGCATACTAGATTTCCAACAAAGAAGACACAACTACCACTGGTGGATCTTCTGTCATCTACATTGTTTTTCCAGTCAGCATTAGTGTAAGCTTCAACAAAAAGAGTAAAGGATGTAGGTTTGAAGTGAAGACCCATAAGCAAAGTACCTCTCAAGTACCTGAGCACACGTTTGCATGCATGCCACTGTAGTTGAGTTGGGCCTTGAAGAAACTGACTCAGTTTTTCACTAAGTAAGCAATATCAAGCCTTGTAAGAGTAAGGTACTGTAAGGCAATAATTGTACTTCTATAGACTGTTGGTTCACTAAAAGAATCACCTTCATGAAGAGAGAGTTTAGTGTCAAAACACATAGGTGTTGCACAAGGCTTAATGTCTAGCATATTGATTTTCTTAAGCAAATTAACTACATACTTTGCTTGAGTTAGATATAAACCAGAGTTGTCCCAGAAAGCTTCAAAGCCCAAAAAATAGTTGACAGGCCCAAGAGTCTTAAGAGCAAAGGTATTGTTGAGTTGTTTGATCAAGTGTTGTATGAGTTGAGGACTGTCATCTGTGATCAATATATCATCAACAAGAGAACATGAGGACCTTGATGCTTGATGAACAATGAGGTGTACATCTAAAATTGAGTTGATGAAACCCCATAACATCAATGTTGACTTGAGCTTGTGAAACTAAGATCTTGGTACTAGTTTCAAGCTATATAGGGCTTGTTCAACTGACAAACATATAAAGGAAATTTGGATCATTGAAACCCCTCTCGTTAAGTCATGAATACCTTCTCTTGTAAATCACCATTGAAAAAAATATTGTTAATATCCTAGTTCTTTGAGACAACAATGGAGAAGATAACTCTTATGGTAGCAGCCTTAACCATTGGGCTGAGTGTATCAAAAGAATCCAAACCAACTATTTGAGTGAACCCTTTTGCAACTAGCCTTGTCTTATACTTCAAGACAGTACTATCAGACTTATACTTGAGTCCTAAACAAATCAGGTCGTGGATCCAAAATTGAGTCCTAAACTAATCAGGTCGCGACAAACGTGACCTTTGGTCGGGCGCCTACGTCGCGAGCTTTTCTAGATTATGGCTTGCAAGGTGTGGCACGATTGTTGCTTACTGCTTCTGCTCACGAGTTCCTCTGCCCCTGATGCAAAACTGAACGTTCTTGATTCAAACTTCACAACCCAACATTACATATGTTAAGAGGACCCTTATTTTTTAGGGTTAATTGCATAAACTTTCCGTATTGAATGACGTTATTGCACTCGCTGGCAAGTTTTATGTTTATTGCACAAACATCCCCTCAATTTCGTTGACCAAATCGTTGATGGACAGTAAAGTTAATGTTAGGTCTATGTGATAAGGGTAAAGTGATATTTTTGCTTGTTAAGAGTGCTTATTTCGGTGACAAGATAGGTGTCATGATGGATATTGAATTATAATGTTGTTTGTAAAGTGGTATTAAATACTTGTCATGATGTTGTTTGTAAAGTGGTCTTTTTGCTTATAGTGTAAAAAATATTAAAATATTAAGATTGCATTTAATGCAATCAAATCAAAGTTAGATTGGATAGTGAAATTGGCGATTCATCTCCTATAGTTTCTCGCGCGGAGGACAACTGGTTTTCTCTCAACTTTAAGAAAGAGAACCTGTTGATATTTCAATTTCTTCTCCTTCATCTTCCATTTGTTTGTCGCGCAAAGGACTGAGTTTTCTCTATATTGGAAGAAAAAAAAATTGATCGTCTTCCGTTCGTCTTCCATTTTTCGGTTTTATGTCAACTTGAAGACCCAAAAGAGACATTGTTCTACTTGATTTTTCTGTGAAAGGGCAATCGAACCAACAATTGTGGAGGATTCGAACCACCAACACAGAAGACAACACAAGAACTTTGAAAAGGTGCGACTTTTTTCGATTATTTCTGTGTTTTGTTTGTGTTTGTGAGAATCCATGGAAGAGTTGGATGGTTGACAAAAAATTGTTTCTATAATTAAAAATTTTGTTTAATTTTGTGTTGGTTGAAAAAAAAAAGTCCAGAACTTGTTAGAATGAAGTTAATCAAGAAGTAGCTCATTTGTTTATTTAAAAAATGAGAAAAATAAATAAATAAAACGATTATATTTAATTAAAGATATTTTCTTTTTATTATTCAGTGAGTCAACCCTTTAGCCTTCTCGAGTGCCAATCAACAAAAGATTTAAATTTTGGCGTATTTACTTATTAATTAATTTGTTACTATTACAATTGTTGTCTTTACAAGTTTGATTTTTTTTCCCTTTTTCGTGGCAATTTTAAAGAACAATTTAGTTTCTGGATATAGATGGATCTTATTTCTGAGGAAGAAATTGCTCTTAAGCATTAGATTAACGTGTGTATTTACTTGAATGATACATTTTGGAGAACTAACATCATCATATCTAGTTAAAATATTGATAAAATTGTATAAAAATTGTATAATGATTAAAATAGTAGGCACTATATTTGATTAAAATAGTTTGTTCTGTTTAGAATTCCTTTTTAGTCTATAATGTGGCTTGAACTTTAAATGATTGAAGTTCTGAAGGCGTTTCCATTTTCTTCTTTAACTCATATATTTGTATTAGTGCCTTCTGAAACCATGGAATATTGTTGGTTGCTTCGTTGTTCCATTAAGTTTTGCTAAACCTTGTGAAACCATATATGGTTTCATTAATGACGTAATGGATTTAATTTTTTAATGAAAATACTTAATATGTATTATGTTACTGATTTATAGGTATAAAAGAAATGGCACCATTACACTTCTTTGTCAAGTTTCTGGGTTCAACTATTCAAATATCGATCGTCAATCCAGAAAAGTATACCTTGCATACACTTTGCTGTGATGTATACTTGCTGCATTGTAGAACATTTCCAGAACGAGCAGAGAAGTTCAAAGTAGAGATTAATTTATCGTGGACTGGGCGATACGTGGTGGTGGAAGATAACCTCCATCTTCAACAGATTCTGGACATGTTGACTGCGAGAAAGTTTGACAAAGTCGTAGTGGAGATGCACTTACTACCACAGCCATGGAGCCTTCACTTCAACCTGATGATGCATCATCTTCGTACCAAAGAACTCCAGGCCATAACACTATGCCTAAAGTTGTTCAAATATCATATGATGAAGACACAGATAGTCATGAAGATGAAGACTACAATCCAATTTCTAGTGGATGGATTAGTGAAGAAGCAGGCTACAACGACTCAAATGAAGAAGAAGTTGAAGATCATTCTAACGAAGAAAAAGCTGAAGATGAACTGTCATTTGATTCAGACATTGGTGGTGAGGATGAAGTCCTTGGGAAAACAAAGTCAGACAAAGATCAAATGTCAGATGCTGCCTCTATTGACTTTGATAATGACTTCATGGTCAATGATGCTGCTAATGAGGAATCTGATAGTGAACACAAGCCATCAAGACAAATGAAAGGAGTGCCCTTTAGGGTAGGTCGAAATGAACAAATAAAATTAGAGGTTGGTCAGTTATTCCAGAGCTTGCAGCACTTTAGGCAAGTAATCTAAGACTTTACTGTACAAGACGGATTTCAACTGAGAAGAGTTAAGAATGAGAGGGATAGGTATACAGCCGAATATGCGTATGAGGGATGCGGGTGGAGGATTCATGCGAGTCCAATTGATGACAGAAAAACATTCATGATCAAGACACTATAACCTGAACATAGTTGTCTAAAATTACACAAAAGCCAGAAGGCCAATGCTGTTTGGGTAGCAAAGAGGTTTAAGGAGTTAATAGAGTCAAACCCGGACATATAAGTGAAATTCTTGGGCAATGAGATTCATCGCATATACGGTCTTACACTTCCTGTGTGGATATTGTATAGGGCGAAACACAGAGTCCTAGACAAGACAGATATTGTGAACTGTAAGTCATGCAGCATGTTGTACAAATATGGAAGGATAATAATGGAGAAGAACCCAAGTTCCTTGGTGAAGGTCAAGACAATGACACCAGTTCCCGACGGTCCTACGAAGTTCCTCAGGCTATTTGTAAGCTTCAAGGCACAGAAGGAGGGATTTCTGAATGGTTACAGGCCATTGCTAGGGCTCGACGCATGTCATTTGAAAGGTAAATTTCCAGGAGTGTTGATGTCAGCTATCGGGATCGATGCAAACAATGGGGTATTTCCAGTGGCATGGTGTATTGCTGAAGGGAAATCAAAATAGAGTTGGGGCTGGTTCTTAGAGCTCCTGCATTTGCGCTTAGGGCTAGATGAGTCCAGGAGATTGACGTTTATATTAAACAGACAAAAAGGGGTGCTGGATGTGGTTGAGCTCTTCTGTCTAAGATCGACAAATCGTTTCTGTGTTCAACACATCATTGCAAACATGCAGTCAAAATAGAAAGGACAGTTGAATGGAATATACGTGTGGGATACAGCCAGCAAGAGCAACAAAACAGATTTTTTAGAAGAAATTGACAAATTGAAGACTGTGTGTGTGGATGCCTATGACTACGTCATGAGAATCCCACTTCACTCCTGATGTATGCATGCATTTGACACCAATGTAAAATTAGCCCACACTACAAACAACATCACAGAAAGCTTCAATGGGTGGGTTGATAAATTGAGGGCTCTTCCTGCGTTGCACATTATGGAAGCTATAAGGCGTAAGTTGATGAAGATGTCTCACAACAGGCTGGTCAGAGCAAAGAAATGGTCTGGTTCGATACCTCCAAAAATTCTGAAAAAACTTGCCAAACGGCAGGACGAAGGAAGATTTGTGACAGTTTTGTGCTCTACAGAAACACTGTTTGAAGTGAAGGAAGGGTCAAAATTTTATATTGTTGACTTGAAAAAACATTCATGTGATTGTGGATTGTGGGAGGTGACTGGAATACCTTGCAAACATGTAATGACTGTGATAACTATAAAACGCTTGAACAGCCATGACTACGATCATAAGTACCTCACAAAAGAGTATTACGTGAAGACTTTTTCTCATACCATATCCCCATCCCAGACCAACTTGCAATATAGTCCACCTTGCAATTGAAGTCCACTTTTTTTTAGACTGTCACAGGAAGTTCCACCAATAATGCAGTGGTTTGAGGCTCATCAAATGTTGCTGCAGGTCCAAGTTCCCAACAAGTTAGTCAAAATGCACCCTTGCATGCCAGTCAGCCTACATCCCAATCGGAGCAAGTTACAGGAACTTTAATTAATCGAGGTATTACAAATTAATACTAAATTATTACTGAATTAATACCCTTACAAGTATGTTTCCATTTTATGTTTAGTAATACTGAATTATTTATAATTTCTTGCAATAGGGAATGCGCCTGGGTTGGATGTTGACTGGAATGGATCGTTCTAGGCCGATTGACTTTAGTACTGAACTGAACTTTATTTAAAGTATTTTAATTTTATTTTGTCATTTTAGTTTTACATTTGAACATTGGTTTGTCCATATTTTGCTTACCTTGCATCATTTGAATTTGTAATTGTTTCACATTGTTGTTGCTCTCCTGAATCTTTTGATTTTATTTTTCTATTTTTTCCAAGCACGTAATACATAATATAACTTTGATGGATTTGTTTTTTATTCTAAAATTCTAACACCAGCCTTTCTACCACATTTACACTGTCTGTTCTTGAATTTTATCAAGTTACCATTAACTTCACTGCTATTGACTGAAGATTCCATATCTACATACAATAATACCAAAAAAAAAAAAAAAAGATTAATTGTGCAACACAAAAAAATGAATAAATGAAGACCATAGAAATTTGTAAGAAAAAAACATTACAGTATTGTAAAGAAAAAATGTGAAGAGATAAAAGGAACAGATGAAAGGAATTTTATTTCCTAAAAAAAATTGCCCATATATATTGAGGGAGAATTCATCCAGATGACCCTTGCAACTCCAATGGTCTAAAAAATTCAATGGTCAAGATTTAACACTTTAATCCAATGGTCAATATTCAAAATTTTGAGTATTTTTCAAAATAAATAAGGTCATTTTTGTCAACATAAAGAAATGATAAGTTAACTTTATACGAGAATCAGCCTATTAACCACTTGTCAATATTTTTTTAAACACTTATCAGTCACAGTAAGGGTATTTTGGTCATTACGCTTCCAAAGTTAACGTTACCATCGGTCAAAGGTTTAATCAACGAAATTGAGGGGATGTTTGTGCACTAAACGAAAATTTCAACATCAGATTAGGTGAGTTAAGAATAATTATGATCCCTTTCTCAGATTAGGTGAGATTAGGTGAGTATCTTATTAACGAGATTTTACCTGAGCAAATTTACAATTTGTGATTATTTATTAACAAAACAAAAAAAAAACATAAATCTTAATCACCTTTTTTAATTATTAATTATTTAGGATAATTATATCAAAATTTCAACATCAGATTAGGTGAGTCAACTGTCAATAACCTTGAAGTTGTTCAAAAATGGTTTGCTATAAATGTTATATTTATCCAATTAAAATCAAAAACAAAGAAAAATGTCAAAAAAAAAAGTTGTATTCTTACATATGTTTGTTTTGTGGTTACTACTTATTGGCCATATTATTGCATGACTGATACATGCGTTAATATTTATTTTTATTTTTTTCTTTTCTATTTTAAACGATTTAGATTATATCAAATTAAAATTTTGATTCCTTTCTACCATTGGATTGAAACAAATGTAAATTAATTATTAATTGTTAAAATAAGTAGTAAACCCTAATCACCTTTTATTAATTATTAATTGTTTGAATAATTTAAAGCAAAATTTTAATACGAGATTGGGTTCATATGTGTCAACTCTCAAAGTCGTCTCAAGTCAAGAGCAACTGTTCACTAAGTTGTTCAAAATTTGTTCGCAATATATTATATATCCCAATTTGTACTCTTCTAAGTTCTACGAGCCAATAAAAATATAAAACAAAACTTATCTAAATTAGTTTTGAAATATATTTGTGAACAGGCCCAGAAGAGTTGCCAAAGGTTAGGTGGGGAAAATGAGATTGAGGAAAAAAAAAAGAAGATATTTCTAATATAATAAGTTTGACATATTATCATATTTATGAGGTTTCGAGTTCAAGTCATCCCCTTCTTGCTTCTGATCTGATCTCTTTTTCTTTCAATTTTCTCATTATTAACGATTATCTTACTTCTAATTGATTTATTATAAAATTTTATTATGAGATTAAGGATCAAGTAAACTCATCAAGACAAGTTTTTTATGATTACATCACATCGCGCTCTTTTTGTGTACATGAATTTGTAAATTGTTATATATATATATATATATTAATTTTTATATAAACTCTTTAGTTCGTTGGCATGTTTTTATGATACAGATCAACAATTATTATATGTAGAATTGTTGTTATCCCATACTAAAATATATGGATCGTCTGCACTAAATTATGATTATATATATTTACATATCTTAACTTTTCTATATATGTTCCACGGGCAATAAAGACAAAATGAGACATTGAAATTACTAAACTATGAAAGCTGCACATCATGGTATAAAGCCACGTTTAGAAGAACTTCTCCAAATAGAATTTTTAACAATAGATTTCTAAGACGAGTACAGTTTTTAAAGAAAAGTTATTAATCGTTTGGTTATCAATTTAAAAAACTCTTTTGATCATGTAAGAACTAGGGTTGAATAGGTTTAGTAGGGTTTTTATTTGGAAAGAGTGTAATGTAATTAATAACATATCATGAGATACTTTTGACATTTTAAAGTTTTAAAAAAAATTCAAAAAGAGCTTCTAGAAAAAGCTTAAAATTTGAATTTCTACTGGTAAACGTCAAACAGATCTTTTAATCATCAAAAAATTCTATTAGAGTGTTAACTCAACGATATAAAAAACTTGAAAAGAGTCCTTCAGATTAAAAAAAAAAAAAAATCTTTCTGACTAGTAGAGAAACTCTTACAAACGTACAGTAAATAATACTAAAGAATTCGAATGAGTTATTAGTATTTTAAGTCAATTCATATTTTGGGTAGAACAATAATTAATGAAAGTTTTAATTCATATTTTGTGTTCGTTACTCAAGTTTTTTAAAGAAAATGTAAAACACATTTTCTTTTACTTTTATTAAATAAAAGTCTGAAACAACATTTTGACACTTCCACTATTTTTTACTTTTTGTTTATGGTTTATTCTAGTTGTCGTGATCAGAGTAGCATATGCGACTTGGTCTCTTTCTATTAAAAAGTTGTTAAAAGTTTTGGAGATTAAGGCTATATTTTAATTTTTTTTTTGTTTAGAATATTAATTTTTACTAGACATATTTTGATCATATCCTAAAATGTAAAAATAAATTTTTCATAATAAAATTGATAATTAATACAGAAAATAAAAAATAATTTTATTGCTTAATAGTTATAATATTTTTATTTTTTTTCTTTATAATTTAATAGATAAATATAAAATTTGAATTACTACACAAAAATAAGGAAAAAAAATATTTAAACACTGGACTAAATGCAAACAAAAGAAAATTTAAACATACAAGTCATTAACTACAAAGCTGCTGTGGTCTCTTTATAGAAACTCGAGATGCTAAGTGGCAGGTGAAGAGATATTATAAATACCCACCAAGCACAAAACACAACCAGAGAAGAAGAAGAAGAAGAAGAAGAAGTAGTAGAAGAAGCAGCAGCAAGAAGAGAAGAGAAAAATAAAAGAAGAAGACATGGAGCAGCTATTTTATGGCCCTTGTTTTTTCTTCAACGCCATTATTTGCAGGTGCCTGGGTCGTGATCATGATCCCGAAACTCAACAAATTGATCCGAATCATTCTACTCCAGAGGATGGCCCCGAAACTCAACAAAGTGATTCGAATTATTCTACTCCAGAGGCTGAAAGAGAAATGAAATCCAACGTATATTTCGTTCCTCTATCTGTCGATCTATAGCTATATGTAACAATCGGTCCAGTGTAGATATTGTCTGTTTTGAACATACAGTTTTGATATTTCTTCGTTCTCAATATGTGTTTTTGAAGGAGAAATGAAATACGCGGCCGTGGTATGTTTCTCTCTGTCAATATGTAGTTATATGTAATACTTCGGTCCAGAGTAGATATTGTCTGTTTTGAACGTACAATTTTGATACTCATTTGTACTTAGTATGTGTTTCTAAATTTATATTTGGATTGTTAATATATATATATATATATATATATATATATATATATATGTGTGTGTGTGTGTATGTAGGAGGAGTCCTCAACAACGGCAGTAGCGCTTGCAAGAGTGCCACCAGATACACCAGTTGGGGCAGTAGCGCTTGCAAGATTGCCACCAGATACACCAGTTGGGGCAGTAGCGCTTGCAAGAGTGCCACCAGATACACCAGTTGGATCTTAAAGACTCTGACACCTTAACAAGTTGATACAAACTCTATCTCACAGATGCTGAAGGAGAAATGAAATTCACAAATATATTTCTGTCTTTGTTGATTTATATCTATTTGTAACATTTCAGAGACACAATTTTGATGTGCTCTCTTACTACTACACTCAATATGTGTTTTTGAATTAATGTTTGGATTGGCACTGGATTCTTTGTATGCATATTTGTGTTTTTGTACGTGCATGTGGTAGAAAGTTGTAACCCCATGACCCTAATAAAGTAGTAGTATAAAATTTCTTCACTTTTTTTTTTTTTTCATGATTTGATCAATATTCTTGAAATGTTTTCCTCAATAATTATTACTTAACAATCCGAAGCTCAAACAAATATGCAATTATATATGGGTTTGAAATCAGAATTAATTTTAAAATTTTCAATATCTAGTCATTTAACTCATGATGCTAATAATTAATTAAGTATAAAGTATAAACACCGTGAACTTACTATAAATTAATTACTATATGTCTTCACGATTGCCTAATCAATTTAGACAAAAAAAAAATCGTAGCCTGAATAATTTTACCGATAAGATGTTTTGTAATTGTATAAGAAAATCTTTATGTTTAAATATATCATTCAGGTTCTATCACGACATCATATCATGAAATTAATGAGAAATTGATGTGGGTTTATGTTAAGGACTTTGGAGAGACTTCATGTTCCCGTTCAAACCCAGATTTCTAGATTCTTAAACGAACCCAGATTTATGGGTTCGTGTTCGTTGTTTATTTATTTTATTTTATTAATAATTAATTTAGTGATTAATATAATTTAGTGTTAAATTAATTTTATTAATAATTAATTTAGTGAGATTAGTTAGTTGTTTAATTAAATTTATACTAATTAAATATTTATTCATAATTATGAATATATAATGTGATTTTTATTCTAATTACTTTTGTAGGTCAAAATGCAACAAAAAAATAACTTTTATTTTTTTAATTAAAAAAATGATGTCAATCCTAAGTAGATCAAATGCTCCAAGTAATATGCATACTTCAAGTTCAAAGTCATTTGAGTACAATACTCCATCTCACATTAATAGTGGTTTTTTTTTTTATTTTATTTGCATTGTATGTTTATTTTATAGGGCGAAATACACTCAAATACCCTGACTTATAATGTGATTGCACGTTTAATGCCAGTTTTACCATAATTGCATTCGAGTATCCTGTAATCCGTTGACCAAACGGATTCAGGGGCAAATTGGTCTTTTACGTTTAAATTTATTTTTAAAAAATTTAAAAAATCATCCAACCAATAAGAACATGCCACATCATATTAAAAATATTTTTAAAAAAAATTTTAAAAACTCCACATCAACCAAAAAAAAAAATTTAAAAAAATTCTGATATGGGTTCGCGATCGAACCCAGATCTGACTTTTCAAATTTTTTTTTTGTTTTTTCCTTTGCAGGGGCAGTCTCGTCATTTTACCTGAATCCGTTTGGTTAACCGTTACTTTAACGGTGGTCAACGGATTACAGGGTATTCGAGTACAATTATGACAAAACTTGTATTAAATGTGCAATTATGATAAACGTCAGGGTACTTGAGTGCAATTCACCCTATTTTATACTTTATTTTTGTCTTTTCTTTTTATAAAATGATGTGTTTACTGTTTATATTTTATATTTTAAAAAGTATGGCTCAATATATATGAGCTTACGCTGACATAAGATCCTGACTACGTCCCTGATAGCCTTACAATCCATTGGTATATAATATCTTCTCATATTCTTTTAACTTTTCATGTGGTTTCTCTAATAAAATGAAAAATTGTACACCACCCATCTAAGAGTAAATTTACTAATTAGTAAGTTTTATACCTAAGTATTTTACAGTTTGCGATTAAATTAATATTGACAAAAAATAATAATAGAAGACTTGTACCCTAACTACCTTTTATTAGTTGTTAATTAGTTAGGATAATTAAATCAAAATTTTAATATGAGATTAGATGAATGTGTCAACTGTCAAAGTCAGTCTCTAAGTCAAGAGAAACTGTCCATTAAATTGTCAACTGTATATATATATATATATATATATATATATACACACACACATATATATTCTGTGAGCCAATAAAAATAAAAAACAAAACAACAAATCTAAATTAGTTAGTAAATATATCTGTAAACAGACCCAGAAGCGGTGCATATGGTTTGGTGGGGGAAAATGAAGTTAAAAAAATGGAGTCATGCGATTTATAATGTGAGAAGAATGAAATAAGTTGTATTCTTACATAATATGAAAGTCATGAGATTTAGGGTCCAAGTCAACCTCAATCCCCGGTCAACATTCGTAATTGTTCACTTCTCCTTTGCATTCGTGATAGGAGTTCGAGTCCCACTTTTATCTATAAAATTATACATCCATAATTAGGGTTTGAATCTTACCTTCATTTGAGGCTCCTCCCTTTAAGAAAGTTAAAAATTGAAATTAAACTATGAGAATTGCACATCTTGGTGCAAATAATAATGAGAAATTTCTATAAGTAAATTTCTCACTCCCACATTATGTTGGCTTAAATCAATAATTCAAAATAAAAATTTTAATTGAAATAAATAATTTTATTTATAAAACAGAAGCATGATCGAATTGTTCATGTATACATGTATAAGGATAAAATATCACCTCATATAGAAGGTAAATTGAATACACCATAACTTTTATAGACTCTTCAAAAGTCTTTATTGAATACACCCAAACTTTTTAATTCCATAAAAGTCTTTAAAAGTTTTTGAAAATCTAAGGGGAGTGTATTCAATATCAACTTTTAATGACTTTTAATGACTTATGTGGATTTTAAAAGTTTAGGTGTATTCAATATGGATTTTTATATACTTTTTAGAAGTCTACAAAAGGTTTGAGGTATTCAATATAGACGTTTTTAAAGTCCATAAAAGTCATGGGGGTATTGGATATAGACTTTTATGAAGTATAAAAAAGTTAGGGGGTATTCAAAAAGTTCATAACTTTTATGGACTTATAAAAAACCTAGACTTTTGTAAACTTTTGATGTAAACTATAAATACCCTAATCTCATAATTTCTCTATCATTCCCTCCACAAACTGAGAAGCAATAACGTACGGTTCAAGTTTTGGGCAAGCAAATCGTTTTTCTTATTTTTTATATTACTCTTCTTTTTTTTAAATAGTTGTCCTTGATTTGTTGATTTTGATCTTATAATTTTTTTCATACTGCTCTCTTCATTTGTTGACATAATACACAATCATGACATACACCAAATACTTTCAATTATGCGTTTGTTTATTGTTTGTGTGCCAGTACATGTAGGGCTTTCTTTTGTTTGAGTTCTGTGTTTAAAATAGCAATAGCTTTTGTTTATTGTTTGTGTTATGTGTTTGTGCGGCATTGTTCATTGTTTGTGTACAAAACTTTATCGAACACATTGTACATATGATACTGTAAAATCCGTGCATGAGACCCTCTCAAAATAATGATGCAAATCTATTGCAATCTAAAAATCAAAGTCTTTTCCTTTCATATCTTTAGATTGATGGATTTTTGTTAAGAAAAAAAAAACATGAAAGCTGCCGCAGATTCAGATTAAAAAGCATGAAAGCATGACAGCATGAAAGTTGTTGATTTGTTGATTTTGATCTTATTTTTATATTATTATTTTTAAATAGTCAACATACTTATGGAATCTCTCTTATTAAAAAGTCTATTTCTGCAATTGTTACTATTTAAAGTCTGTTTCTTATTAAATACTCAACATATGTTTGCGCGGCAATTATTTTTTTCCAATTAAAAAGCCTGTTTCTAGTTCTACAATCGTTGTCAATTAATATTTCATACATATGGAATCTCTCTTATTATATTATCACTTTTGCTTTCTCAAAAATTCATATCCAAATGAATGAGAGCTCGATTGCTCTTGCTAATACTCCTAGCTTAATTTATAATGTAGACATTTGATTTGATTATAACGGCTGCCATTTTTTATATGTTATTGTAATTTGTAGGCATTAAAATCTTTAACCACTTGGATAATGTTATGTAGACATCATTTATAGTCATTGGTGATGATTATTTGTCCTGGTTGCCTACGTAATTTGTTTAATTGAACTCGCAGATACTGATATGTGAATGTAGTCAAATATTGTAAACTACGATAGGGGTGAAATTGGGTTTTCCAAGGTGTTGTCGAGACCAATAAATTTCTTACCTAAACATACTTGATTGTCTATCCCTCTATACTGAGTTATGGCTCAAGTGTTTTCAGAATTTCTTATAATCACAAAAATTATATTACTTTTTTTTTTTTAAATAGTTAGAAAATGATGCTTTAATTATATTTTACATTTTTTTAATAGCTTATCATATGACATGTATAATGTAGTTAGATTTATAATGGAAGATTCACACCAAGGA
This sequence comes from Xanthoceras sorbifolium, assembly GCA_003430845.1. NCBI lineage: Eukaryota > Viridiplantae > Streptophyta > Magnoliopsida > Sapindales > Sapindaceae > Xanthoceras > Xanthoceras sorbifolium. The sequence continues at coordinate 3,184,827 of CM010609.1, read as the reverse complement.
AATGATAAAGGGAACAGGAAAGGAAAAAGTACGGAAAAATTGTACAAAGTATGGACGTTGGAAGAGAGCAACGAGTTGCTAAGACTTATGGTTGATGCCGCCATTCGTAGATGGCGTGATAGTAATGGCTTATTAAGCAAGGTAACTGTGGAAAGAAAAATACTCCCCACTCTTAATGGAAAACTTGGGTACCAGAAGACTTTTTCTCAATACCAAAGCCGTTTGAAGTGGTTTAAACAACGATACAATAATTATTCTGAACTTATGCGTCATAACTTTGGGTTTGGATAGGACCATGTGACAAAGAAATTCACTACTAGTGATGAAGTATGAGAGAATTATTTTAAGGTGCGTTTCTTTTATTAATTTATAAAAAGCCTATAATTGATTATTATATCTTGTACATGTGTCGTATATTAATACTGATTATATTTATTTTTTTTATTAGTCGCATCCTACCCAAATATATTATCGTACGGACACTTTTACGGACTATGAAGATTTAAGAATTTCAATTGAAAATGGAACTGCAGTTGGGAGACACTCAATTGCTTTAGGGGATGACATGATTCAAAAGTTTTAAGTGATGCTTTGTCAAGGAGGAATGGGCTTAAAGTGCCACAAGGTATGTTTTTTTTTATTATATTTTTTTTTAAAAAAATTATTTATTTATTTTATTTTATTATCATCTAAAAGTTTTAAGATCTGCTTATTATTGTATCTTCAGGTAAATATTTTTTGGTGGACTGTGGGTTTTCAAATCGACGTCAATTCTTAGCACCTTTTCGAGGTGTCTGTTACCATTTTCAAGATTTTAATGGTCAAGGTCATCACCTTGAAAATGCAAACGAGTTATTTAATCTTCATCATGCTTCCCTAAGGAACGTAATTGAGAGGATATTTGGTATATTTAAATCGCGATTCACAATTTTCAAAACAGCTCCTCCATTTCCGTATAAAACTCAAGCAGAGCTAGTGTTAGCTTATGTAGGATTACACAACTTTCTTTGCAAAAAGTGCCGTTCTGATCAATTCCCAGTTGAACCATATAATGAAGCTTCATCGTCATCACTAAGTTATCAAGATGACGATTTTGAACCATTTTTCGAGACTCAAAAACAACAGAGAGAAAATGCTAATGAATAGAGGGCTACTATAACTAGGAATATGTGGGACTAAGTGGGGGATATTAATAATAATATGGATTAGAATTTTTTTTATTTGTTTTATTTTGGATTAAAGATATTAGGTTAATGAATAATTAAATTATTTAAAAAAAACTTATTATTTTGGTTATCAAGGCATCAACGGTATGCATTATTTATTTAAAGAATGTATTATATTTTTTTACATTATGTACTTGGTTTCAATACACCATCCAACAAATTTTGATATAATATGCAATGAAAGTCTATAAAAGTCTAAAGTCATTTATAGAATTTCATTCAACTCTATAAAAGTTAATAAAAATCTATCAATGTCAGTGAAAGCCTTTTAAAATGAAAGTCCATAAAAGTCTATAAAAGTTTGTTAGAATTCTGTAATCTATAAAAGTCAATAAAAGTCGGTAGAGTCTACAAAAGTCTAACGCTTAAGAAAAGTCTGTAAAAGTCATATCATCTACATACAGAGAGAGCAAAATACGACCAGCATTAGTACATTTGATAAAAAGAGTCGAGTCATGATTAGTAGAAGAAAACCCAAGAGAAGTGATCACAATAGAAAACTTCTCAAACCAAGCCCGATGAGCCTGTTTGAGACCATATAAAGATTTCTTAAGCTTGCAAACTTCTTTAGGATTATGGGAGACACCAGGTGGTGGAGCCATGTAAACTTCTTCATGCAAATCACCATTCACCATCTGATAGATATGCCAGTGACGGATAGATGCAACTACAATAAGAGTACGAACAGTAGTCATCTTTGCAACAGGAGCAAAAGTCTCCTCATAATCCATATTATACTGTTGAGAGAACCCATTTACAACCAATTTAGCTTTGTAACGCTCAACAGACCCATCAAACTTCGTCTTGATCTTATATACCCAACGAGAACCAACTGTATTTCTACTAGACGGTAAAGAAACCAAATCCCAAGTATATGTTTTATAAAAAGCAGAAAGTTCTTCATTCATAGCTTGCTGCCATAGTGGATCAAAAATTGCCTCTTTATAGGATAAGGGCTCAGAGAGATAGAGTGAATTAATGCTAAAAATGAAGAAAAGGAATTTGAATAACAAGAGTAAACAAAATCTGGGAGTTGAGTAGACTTACCAGTACGCTGAGGATAACAAAGAGAAGGATCCACAATCGCAGAAGGTGTTGGGATGACTGTAGGTGGAGAAGGAGTATCAGAAGTGTCAGACAATGAGGTACCAGTATCTGCATAACCAACTGTGCAAGCTCTATGAGAATAATAGAGGGAAACAGGAACTATAGGAACAATAGAGGAATCAGAATATGTGTTAGAAGGAACCTGCGGAGAGAAGTTATCAGTATGATCAGAAAAATGATCAATATGAATAAGATCAGATATGGTGACATTGTGAGCAGCAGCAGGAATAGAAAAGAAATGTATATGTTCATGAAACACAACATAACGAGATACATATAACTTTTTCAAAACATGATCAAAACAATGATATCTCTTTTGTTCCTCACTATAACCAAGGAACACATAAATGGCAGAGCAAGAAGATAATTTTGTTCGCTCTACACGAGGGCGAAGGACAAAACAAGTAGAGCTAAAAACTCGCAAGAGAGAATAATTAGGAGCATACCCATATAATTTTTTCAAAAGGGGACAAACCTAAAATGAGAGACGATGAGATTTTATTAATGACGTGGACTGCAGTAAGAACTGCTTTTCACCATAACTCACTAGGAACAGAAGAAGACAACAAAAGGGAACAAGCAGTTTCAACAATATGTCTATATTTTCACTACAAGAAATATGGCTTTTCTAATAATTGACAATTGTCGGTAATGACTAAGGACCGTTGGAAATACACATTTCCAATGGAAAAAGTTCGTCAGTCTTCGTTAGAAATGGTATGGTTGGAAATATTGGTTTTTTGACAGAACATTGGAAAATAGTTTTTCCAAGGGCAAAGAGTGGTCATAAATAATGAAAATATACCTCGATAATATTATGGCAACTAATTGTTAAGAGAATAATTTTGACTGTATTTGTTGTTAGAAATAGTTCGGGCATTACTAAGGAACCCTCTGGTCGGAAATAATATATATCACCGATGACTATTATGGTTAAAAAAGTTATTTCTAAGGAGCTTCACTGTTAGAAATAATATATTACCGAGAGATATTGTAATTGGAAATAAAAAATATTATCAACGAGGATCATAGTCAGAAACAATATATTATCGATGAGATTTGCAGTCAGAAATATTGTATTACCGATGAGTTTTACAGTAAAAAACAAAGCAAAATTGAGAAAATTAACCATTGGAAATAATGTATTACCAATGAGCAATAAAGTCAGAATTAATGTATTATTGATGAGATATATAGTTGGAAATATTGTTTTACCGATGAGTTTTATAGCTGAAAATAATGTATCACCGAGAAAAATTATAATTGAAAATATTGTATTATCTAAAAGATTTGCAGTTGGAAATATTATATTATTGACAAGCTTCGTTGTTAGAAATAAATATATTATTGAGAAACATTATGTTATTACCAAGCTGCATTACAGTTGGAAATAATGTATTATCAATGATATTTGCAGTCATAAATACTATATTACGGAAGCGCTTTGTGGTTAAAAATAATATATTACCGAGCACCATTATAGCTGGAAATAATTTATCGCTAATAATATGGTTCTATGAGAAATAATTTTTTTCTTCTTAAGCAATTGTTAGAAATGATGTATTAGCAAGAAAGATAGTAATTAGAAATAAAATAGTACCGGTAGAAAATAACTTATTATCGAGAAATGTTATCTAAATATAAAAGTTATAAATATCTACTAATATTCTACTAAATGAAAGCAATAATAAAAATAAAATAAAACATTTTATCAAATCATTAATATCAATATCCAATTTATCATGTGAAATTAAATACCTAATTGTCAACATATGCATAAGATAAAAATAACAAAGTTTTTTCCAAATGTTTAAATGTAGAATCATATTATATAGGATATGAGCAGTAATCAAACTAAATTATCGAACTCTCCTTCAATGTGAACATTTAAATCTTCAGTGGCATTATCCTGCACAATGAAATATAATATTTATTAAAATCATATATAATTTCATAAGGCAAACTAAAGATAATAATAATAATTTTTTTAAAAAAAAATAAGGTAGTACCACTGGTGGTGAACTCCCGTGTGTCATCATTTGAAGTGAATTTTGTAATTCATGTATTAAATTTGACAAATTGTGAATTTGTTCCTTCAAGGTTTTCACTTCATCATAACGCTCTAAGCAAGTACGCTTATGGCAATTTGTACTGGTGGAGGAATCGAATACATCACTAGATTTTAGGCCAGCACCTAACCCAAGAACACCACCATGACTAGACTTTCCAATAACCTCCTTATATATCTCCCATTCTTTCGCCCTTAGAATTTCAGTTTGAGGAGTAGATTTTTGTGACTCCATTTTTTTTCTAAAACAAATAATTGATGCATAAAAATATGCATATTTTAAATAAAATAAAAAGAAGAAATATCATGTATTTAATTATTGAAAAGAATATATAATATAAAACAACTTACGTGCATATGTTCCGCTTTATTACTAGCCCAACCACCATCTTTCTTATAGCTAGGAAGCTTCTTAAAGAACTCAAATGGGGAAGGTTCATTTCCAGTTCGATCAAACTATATGTAAAAACAAAATAAAACAAAAAGAATAAATGGAATAAATATATATTTATTCATATTCAATTTACAAATGTATTATATATAACTACACTATATACACAAATTTCAAAGTTTACTAACGGTTAAAATAATTATTACCTCTTTCTTTCTATATTTTACCATTGGAACAGAGCCTAAAGTATGAACTACTATTGCATTAGAACCATGATTACTTTTGTTTCTAGAACTTTTATCCTATAAATATCATAAGAAAATTAAACAAATAATAAATAATATGGCAATCACAAATAGCATATATATTATTTTCTAATTAATTTACCTGCCACTTTGTAGAAAGCCAAATATTAACCATCTCTGACCATAGTACAACATCAATTTGACTTGGACCATTAGTGTATCGTTCTGCCCTGGTCTTGAAATTTTCAAAACCACCGCGTCTTATACTCGACATCCATTCTGAATATTGAATTTTAACATGTGCATCAAATACTGCCCTCAAGACTTCCTCATAACATGTATAATTGAAGTTGGATTTAAAACAAGCATATAATGTGTTCCATTATTCTTTGGGGTATAGAACAAATGTTACCCAAGGGCCTTTGATGGATTGCTTGAATAAAACACCTAGATTACGGATAGCTTCAGGGGTTACAATCCTCAAAAATTACCACTACATATTATTCTATTAATCAATTACCATAAAGTACAAAATATTACAACTATTTTTTTAAAAAAAATAAAAAGACTGATTTTTTTACCGATTATCATAAATTTCAATCATCATGCCTTGTCCCTTTATACCTTTACCCTTTCCTCTACCTTTCTTTTTTTAACGGAACCAGAATCCGGCGCTATAAAATAAATATAGAAAAAAAAACAATCAATTGATATATTGGCATATAAAAAAAAATTAAATCAGTATAAATATTCCTACCTTCTGAGTTAAGTTGAACATCAGACCATAATTCTTTGGATTCTGTTACTTCATCAGTAAGTGATTGTATCACAGAATCATATAGTTGCTCAGTAGAAGTACTAGTAACACGCTTGTTTCTCCTTGTTACGACCATAACAGAATCATATTGCTCAGCATAAGTATTAGCATGACGCTTGTTTCTCCTTACCATGGCTATCATTTACAATATTTAATGTATAAATACAATATTTAGGTATCATTGACAGACACTAATACATATTGATATTTCAAGAAATATTGAATCATGAAGATAATCCAATCCAGTCAACTTCACGATCATCTTACATAATAAGAGAGAGACGAATTTATTTTAAATATCTCATTTACTTCCCAGAAATTGTAAAATCATGAAGAAAATCTTATCAAATCATAAAGAAAATCAATTTGTAAAAACGATTTATTTTTGTAACTTTGACAATTACGAATAAAAAAACCAATAAAAACAAATACATACCAAACAAACAGCACAAATAATTTTGAAGAGGAGTATACCTGAGATTGAAGAAGACTTGTGCTTTCTTCTAGGCAAGTTATTTTGTTTCGCTTTTCCAAATCCTAAACAAAAAAAAACAAAAAAAAAATTGATTCTCAATAGTGAAAATTAGGGGTGGGTGGTGGGCGCTAGAGATGGCGAGAAGCGGTAGACACCAAATTAACTAATTAAATAAGTAGGGGCAGATAACAAAGAAAAAAATTTAAAAAAGTGAAAGTAGAAACATACATGATTGAAACAAGTAAAAGTGAAAACTTACATAATTGAAATAAGTAAAGTGAAAGTGGAAAACATACACTGGAATCCAATTTTTTTAATTTTTTTTTTAATTTATATAAGTTTAATTATTTATAGTATTATCACCCATAACCTAATTATAATAAATTTTTATTCAGTATTCAAAGTGACTAACCAAATCTCTATAAGTTACGATTCATAATAAAAAATAATCTTATTTTTTTAATTATTTTCGGTCCGATTAATCTGTCCACCCCTATTTCTCACAGTAACATTAATTAGTATGATTACTTTATTCTTTAAAAAAAATAAAAAATAAAAAATAAAAAAGTCTGATAACTTTATATTTAGCTTTTGCGACTTTGTAAATTTTGCTTTTGAAACTTTCTAAATTATTCAAATCCAGTTATACTAAATGACGTGGGTCAAAAGTGAAGTGAAAGTGAAACTTTGCTTTTGGAACAGGTGGGTCAAAATATATCACTTATCTTACACTAAACGACGCGTAACTTCACTATATATCAACATATATATATATATATATATATATTATGAATTACAAATGGTATGTATGTGCAGGTTACATGATTTCAAAATTTTTTTTGAAGAATTTCCATTAAACCATTTGCTATTTATATATTTTTACTGTATTAAAATATGATCTTATAACAATTAAAATTAGAGAATCTACGTGCGTGTAAACTATTTACATAAGTAATGATAAAGTGTTCTTAAAAGGAAAATAAATTAAATATAATTAAACTTAAATAATAAAAAAAAGGAAAATAAATTAAATATAATTAAACTTAAACTACTAAAATAAAAAAAATTAAATCCTAACAAAACTTAAACGACTAAAATAAAAAAATAAATTAAATCAAAATCAAACTTAAAAAGGACGATCTGTGGCCTGTTTTGGAAAGATTCATATAATTAATAATGTTTCAAAACATGTACAGGTGGCTATAACCTGTTTTGGAAAGATTCATATAACTAACAATGTGTCACTACTTCCAGTTAACATTAAAAAATAAAATGGACACTACAAGAAAAATCACATACTGCAACGTGCAAAATGCATTGCCAAGTAAATCGATTTGATCTGTTCAAATTGTAAATTGATCTGTTTAAGTTCATTATCAGTTTTACTTGAGGAGTTCAGAGAAATTTTTAGTTAAGAAATGCAGTCATCATGTAAAATATAGTATGGATCTCTGATTCTCTTTCCATCTGCAACATACTAGAAGAAACTGAATCAAAAATAACATATTTATTAAAAATAATAATAGGAAATAAAGAAATAAAATGCATAGATCAAGCCAATCTGCGCTTTTTGCTGCCCTCATCAACTAACCAATCTAACTTAGATGTGACTATGTCATATTCGGGAACAAAGGCTTCCAATTGTTCAATCAACTTACGAACATCAGAAGTAGTGACAAGGATTCATCGAGCCTGAAGTGAGATAAATTCTTTTTCCACAGAGTAATCTTGGAAAGATAACAGACCATCATAAAAACCATTAACATTCAGCAAGCATATTGATTTTTTAGAAGTAAAGAACACTAAGTAATCAGAATCACACAATTGACTAACAGAAAAAAGATTCATTATAGGTTTAGAAAATATAAAAGTAAGATTTAATTATAATAAATTAACTAATTGCAATTAATTTGGATATATTAAACAAAAATTATTCAATTTTTAAAATTACATAAGAGTAAATAACACAGACCCTTTGAGATTTATTTTTCTACAAGCGGAAAACAACTTTTGAATTTATGTAAAAATCTTCCCTACTGTTAGTCATTGATTGCAAAGATATACTCGAACTAAATCCTCCATTTGAGATAATCGATCATCCATACTTACTATCTTTTCCTTATTACTGTAAAGTTCTGTTTCTTGAGCTGCCAATTTTTCTTCTTGCTCTTGTAATACTTTTTCTTGTGACTCAAATTTTTCTTCTTGTGCTGCTAATTGTGCTTGTGTTCTGATTGTGCTTGTTGTGTTCTGATCAGATGTTGCATCTTGTTTGTTTCTTCTATTGTGTGTGTCACATGTATTGGGACAAGTTTTAGACCGAAACCTAAACCCTTGACATAACCCGATCTCTTTCCAAGCACTTGATCACATATTTCTCTTTGACTGACACGCTCCTCCTCTGGGATCTTTTCTTGCTCTTCTAAGATAATCATCATTTGCTCCTACACATAAAATTTACCAATTTAATAATAAAACATAAACAAGAATTGAATAGAATTAATCAAGATTAAAACCTACATGTGCCGCTTTTGTATTTTCGTGAACCCATTACTTCTTCTGCTTGTTATAATGGGTATTTTAAAATAATTGTATGTCTCCCATGGTTGGATCATCCTCAAGATGATTGATAAATGGCTTTGAACCTCCACAATGACTAAACTTGAGTTTACTCCTATTTTCAGTGTTCTTTTTTGAATTGTCCTATAATTTGAAACAATTAAACTTATAAATAAATCTTAGTCTGACAGTAATACATCTCTACAATACTCGTACTAAGTGCAGAAAAAACAAAAATTATCACCATGTTCACTTATTTAAGCGTATATTTGTAACACAGTGCTTAGGTGCCCATTACAGATTCTTCCACACACTTCAACAATTCATCACAACCAATTACATATAACACCAAAAGGCAAAAATATATAAATAAATAATCATAGAAATGTACAAAAAATAAGCTCAGAGATTAAATTTACTGGTGCCGATTAGTCCAAACAGATAAATTCAGACACAAGGAATGCCACAACCTCAACATGCAAAGTAATAGAAAAAGAAGAAAAATCAATCCTTTCAACAAACTAGAGATGGGTCGAATTCTGTTTGAAGTTTGAACCCATAAAAATTATAAAGCAGCAAAATAATTATATAATATAATAATAATAAGACTGAAGGAGTATCTGAGAAAAGCAATACAATTGAGTATCCACCTAAAAAGCAATACAATCGAAACTGAACCGAACCGAATTAAATGTGTAAACCGAATCGAAAAAATACGGTTTGGTTCATACGGTTTTGGGCCTTTTGGGCTTTTGTCTTATTTTCAAATTTTAATATACTGTTATGCATATTTCACAGTTTCAAGTTTTAATATACTACTGTGCATATTTCACAAGCCTCAGTCAATCAAGAAAAGGACCAGTCCAGCATTAGATTTTGCTTTATTTGTAGACAAAAACAATTATGACCATTCTTTTCAAAAATGAATAATTGGATGGAAGATTAAGTAAACCATAAATGTCAAAAACAATTTAATTTGTAAAGTTATATGCCAGAAATTGTATGGAAAATTTCTCTTTGGAAGCATTAGTTAGTCTTTAAGTTTTGAGTAAACCATAAACTTGCCACAACAAATCTCACAAAACACAAAACGTTTATGACCGATTCCACAACTAACCAATCGGTTTCAAAAATAGATAGCAACAATACCTGATATCCCATTATATAAGACAAAAAATAGAGAAAAATCTGAGTAAAGAAATGTTCATTGGAGCTCACTAAATATAAAGTATATTAAAATTGAAGAGCGGCGCAAGGCGGTGAAAGAGCGGAGGGGGGCACGGCCGCAGTGTTGTGAAGTGATGAGTGGCGAGAGAGGTGAGGTTTGACAATGATGAGCGGCGCTGGTGAGAGAGAGGTGCAGTGCAAAGAGCGGCGCAAGGGCGGTAGAATAGCGACGAGAGGCACGGCTGCTGTGTTGCAAGGCGATGAGCGGCAAGAGAGGTGAGGTTTGACAGTGATGAGCGGTGCCGGTGAGAGAGCGGTGTAGTGCGAAGAGCAGCGCAAGGGAGGCGGAATAGCGGCTAGAGGCACGGCTGCTGTATTGCAAGGTGATGATTGGCGAGAGAGGTGAGGTTTAACAGTGATGAGCGGCGCGGCGAGAGAGAGAGAGAGGTGGGTTAGGGTTGTGAGAAAATCGGATGAGGGAGAAATGAAAGAAAAATTTAGCACTCACATAAAATTTTTTAAAATTTTATTTCTGACCCCATAGTTTTTAAAATTATAAAATGACCCCATTTTAAAGAAAATTACAAAACGATCCCAAATGTATCCTAAACTTATTCCTCCCATACCCTGCCGTATCCTTCCCGTATCTGCCTCGTATCCTTTGCTCAAACGTCTCTAGAAGTCAATGGTTACGCGTATCCTCACATATCGAGATATCCGATATAGATATGAGTACGATGCGCGAGAGTTTGAAGTAACCGTGCTTCACTGTTGTATCCTCTAATTTGTAATGTCAAAATATCTGAAGCTTTATAGGGACGATTTAAATTTCGTCCCCTATATCCTATTGGGGCCAAAATTTTGGTTGTTAAAGGCAAGTCACTATTGCTTCTAGGGATGACTCATATTTCGTCCCTTATATCCTATTGGGACCAAATGTTTAGTTGCTAAAGGCATTGAACTAGATGAGGAGTTCAGAATTACCATTGCCTTTAGGGACGACTCAAATTTTGTCCCCTATATCTTATTGGGACTAAATGTTTGGTTGCTAAAGGAATTGTACCAAATGAGGACTTTATAGTCACCATTTCAATTTTGGTCCCAATAGACTTTTTTTAAGGACAAATTTATATGGTCTCAAAAAGTTTAGTCCCTACAGGCCCAATTTCTTCTAGTGTATTTCTTTGCAAAATTAGACTGCGTATACAGTCTGGACAAGTGTTCCCAAACCTCCTTAGCAGTGTCATACTTTGCCAGTTGTGTACCTATTAAGTGCTCAACAGAATTGTTTATCCAGGTGATAATTTTTGAATTATCAACTTGCCAATTCTCTACAAGTTGCGTATAATTCTGTGTCTATCATTGATAGGTTTAACATATGTGCCAGAAATATAATTCCACTTCTTTTTCCCTATCAAAAAAATTCTTCATAACATAACTCCAATAGGAATAATTTTTTCCATCTAACTTTACACTAATAGACTTAAGTGTCATACTTTGCCAGTTGTGTACCTATTAAGTGCTCAACAGAATTGTTTATCCAGGTGATAATTTTTGAATTATCAACTTGCCAATTCTCTACAAGTTGCGTATAATTCTGTGTCTATCATTGATAGGTTTAACATATGTGCCAGAAATATAATTCCACTTCTTTTTCCCTATCAAAAAAATTCTTCATAACATAACTCCAATAGGAATAATTTTTTCCATCTAACTTTACACTAATAGACTTAAGTGAATCATCTCTATTACCATCCATTGTAAAATCACAATAATCTAATGAAAATTCCAAAGATGCAGAATATAACAAAACCCCCAAACGCAAAATCTGTCAAACCCTAGAACTTGCAATTTATACGAAAATCCAAAAAATATCAAAATCGAAGAGAAGCGGAAAGAATACCAGTACGATGTGATGCGACTATGCGATGCAAAAAGAACTCGAAAAAATTGAGAGAGAATTGAACTAACTTCCAAAACTCTGATTTCATGTGAACAATATGAAGAAGAAGAAAACAATTGAGAGAGAATTGAAAGAGAATTTACTAGGGGTTCATTAAGATTGAAGAAGATGAAGTTAGATCAGAAGAAAGGGAAATATATATACTAAGAAAAGATTAAAGTAACCTTACAAGAATAATAAATTACATTAATAATATATACAACTCTAATAATGAACAATAAAAAATTATTAGATATAGTTAAAAAGCAATCTTTTATATTGATGGAATGTTATTTTTAAAACTATTCAAAGTAATAATAATATAAAAATAAAATAAAATTAGCGTACCTTTTTCTTTCCAACATCTCCCATTCCAATTGTTAGTGAAAGTAGTGAGTAAACTTGGGACTCGAAGTCTCTTTGAGGTATCATCTTCTTATTTCCATCAAATTTAAGTTCTTCCAGAACTTGATAAGTCCTCTTTTTGATGTGATTCATTGCATTTGACCAAAATATTAACTGAAAGCACCAAAATTGAATTTGACTTATTTGAGAGCTCAAATTTAGTTGATAATAATAAAACAAACAAACAACCAAAAACAAAAGCAAACAAAAAACAAATCATCACTGCTTCAGCATTATTTATTAGTCAACAATGAGAGGGAAAAAAAAACTCAAAAATATATCATCACTGGTTCAAGCAAGTAGATCGGAGAGAAAACAGAAAACCCTCAAAAAAATACAACCCAGAAAAAAAATCATCACTACTTCAACAATTTATACAAAAAAAATTCAAAACAAGGAGAGAAACTCACATTTAGCTTTCTTTAGGCTAAAACCGTAGACACTTTTTTATTAAACGAACAGAAGTGGATCGGAGGCGGGTGGATGTCGATCGACGAAGCAAGAGAAAAAAAACTGAACCGAAATGGGACACGATCTTGGAGAAGAGATTGAGAGATGAGAGTAGAGAAGAGAGGCGGTGATGAAAGAGAAAAAAAATTGAAAAGTGAATGAAGTGTAGGGTTTTTTTTTTTTTTTTAATATACAGGAAGCACTCATAAAGATTCGTTTGGTGTACGGGATTGGATTGGACTATTTTTTAACATAGAATATAATTAAATTTGATTGGATTGGATTAAATTAATACTATGATATATTTGGTGCTGTATTGAATTGGAATAAAAATAATATTATTTATTATTTAGAATTTGATAAAAAATAATTATATTTTTTTTAATATAATGTGACATTAATTAAAATAATATTAGATTAAATTAATAATAAAATAAATATTATTTATATGTAATATAAAAATATTTAATTTTTAACAAAATAAATATTTTTAATATTTTTAAAATAAATAAAACTGTTTAAATTAATTATAAATAAAAATATTATTTTCAGTTAATATTAAAAAAAATATTAAATGTTTAAAATGTTTTTAATAAAAATAAAAAATTAGAAAATAAATATGTGAGAGAGAGAGAGAGGTAAGATAAAAAAAGAAGATAGAAGTAAAAAAAAAAAAATATATGAGGAGAAAGAGGATAAAATAATCCTCTTAATTTTGAGAGTACGTTTGGTACGCGGGATTGGATTGAATTATTTTTGTGGGATTGGACTGGATTTGATTGAATTGGATTGGACTAAATTAGTATTGTGATGTGTTTGGTACAGTCTGAACTAAAAATAATACTGTCTTTTGTTTAATATAGGATGTGATGGGATAAAATCAGAATAAATTTATTAAATTAATTTTCACATAAATAAAAATATTTTGAAGTAAATTACATTCATTTTAACTTAAATAAAAAATAAGATTAATTTTAAATTAAATAAAAAATATATTTAAATTAAATTTAATTAAAAATGTATATTTTTTTGAATAAACAAAATATTTAAATTATTTTTAAAATAAATAAAATCATTTTAAATTAATTTTAAATAAAATAAAAATAAAAATATTAAATTAAATTTACTTAAAAATATTTTTAAATAAAATTAAAATAAATAAAACTATTTAAAATTAATTTAAATAAAATAAAATTAATTTTATTATATTAAATATTATATTATATTGAAAAAGGAAAAAAAATAAGGTGGGACTAAATAATCCCACCAATTTGGGATTAGGTGGAACTGTTGGGATTGGATATGTCCAATCCTAACATGTTCCAAACATGAGACTAGAAGTAAATAATCCAATCCCACTGTTAGTCCCATGTACCAAACATTGCCTGAGAGATTTATTTTGTCCTATGTTGGTGGGATAAAATTAAGTGGGGGTTAAAATAGTCCATCATCATTGCATCACCAAACACATGATTGAACAATTTTTTGTCCAATCCTAACCTACTCCTTGGCAACAAACATACCCTTACCCTAAAAGTAATATAATTAACACCATTTACTAATAGCCATTGGATCAATCCAAGAGTTGTTATTAAATAGTACTTATTAATATATTAATTATTAATTATAAAAAAAATAAAAAAAATAAAATTATTAATACTTAATCTCTTCATCTTCTTCATTAATTCCTTTCTTTACCTAGAATTACAAATTTTGCGTTTCCTCTATTTTCGAAACTCCGATCTCCAAACCAAATCTTCCTCTACAGTCCGCGAAAACTCTTAAGTCCAAATATATATATGAGTTCAAACATATATGCTAATAGTAATCCATCCACCGAAACTCTTAAGTCTCTAAAGCTTTATTTATCGATGTGTATAATATACAAAATTGTACCAAGTCTTACGCTTATCATCAAAGATCTAAAGAACCTACCAGGGCTTTACTGGTGTCCTTTATTGTCTCATTATATATCATTATACCATCTAAAAAGTTAACTTATTTAAACATACACACCAACCAGGATTTATGCTCTTGAGGAAGATTTATTAAATTAACAATTGACAAAAACTGATTCTGGGCAATTGACAATTGACAATTGACAAAAATTATAGAAATTTTTTTGTATTGGAGTTTTCGAAGTCTTTGCGGGTTGTGGAGGAAGATGTGGTTTGGAGGCTGGAGTTTTGAAGATGGAGGAGACGCAAAATTTGTAATTCTGGACAAAGAGAGGAATTACAGAGAAAGAGAAATAGACTATTTGGGTTAAGTATTAATAATTTTTTTCTTTTTATTTTTATAATTAATATATTAATAAGCACCATTTAATAACAATCCTTGGATTGATCCAAGAGCTATTAATAAATAGTGCTAATTGTATTATGGTAAGGGGATGCTCATATGAAGCTTTCATATATATATATATATATATATATATATATATATATATATATTGTAAAACTGTAATGTTTGGCAAAGAAACATTAGAACTTCACTGGGAGTAACCGGTTTCGCTCCGGTTGTTCCCTATCTCTAATAAACAAATATTTTTATTAATTATTAAAATAAAAATAAATAACTTCAATTAAATAAATATGATCTACGAAAATAATAGACATAAAATAAAGGATTATTTAAATTTTCTACCCTGACATTTAGATTAATGTTTATTTTCCCCGCCCTATTTTCAGAATTACCCATTTCACCCTTGCTGTTATCATTCCATCCAAAAAGTTACTTTTTAACATTAATAGGTAGTGTAAATACCAAAACACTCTTAATAAAAATTAATAATATAAAAGAAAATAATAATTAAAAAATATATATTTTTCCTCTTCTCTCTCAGCCTTCGCTCTCCCTTCTGGAATTACACTTCCTCCATTTTTTCAACATCATCACCAACAGTCCACACTTCATCATCACCATCAATCTCCAACTCAATCCCTTATATTAAAACTTTAATATCACTATCCATCAGACCATCACCAACTAATAAAGCCCAAAACAACCAAACCACCAAACAAATCCTAAAACCACCAAATGAAACTGAAAACCACCCAAAACTCCCAAACCCACCGGAAGAAAAAAAAAAAAAAAAAAAACTAAACTCCCAAATCCAAAACCACCCAAACACATCAAATAAAATTCAAAACCACAAAAACTCCCATCCCACCTCTTTCTACCGCCACAAACTCCAAAAACTTCCAAAACACCTCTCTCAAAACCCGCTCCTCTCTCATCTTCAAAATCTGCCGCCATAATACCACCAAAAGTCACAAAGAGAAGAGATTACCGGAGATGGGTTGAAAATAAGAGAGAGGAGGGAGAGAGAGAGAGATGGGAAAAGATAGAGAGTGGAGAGTTAGAGAGAGAAAAGTTGAAAAAAAAAGTGAAAGAATGATGGAAAGAGACGGAGAACGGGAGAAGGGAGAGAAAAATAAAGAAAGAAATGATGAGTGGGAGAAGAGAGATAAAAGGAAAGAAAGAAATAATGAGTGGGAGAAGAAAGAGAGATATGTTTTTAAATTTTAAAAGAAATAAATAATGAGTGGGAGAGAGAGAGAGTGTGTTATGTTTTTTTAATGGTTTTTTAAATATTTTTAAATTTTTTACATTAAATCAGTTATTGGTTAATATAATTATCGAAATACCCTTATACTTTAATGTTAAAGAACATTTTAATAACAGTTGGGGAAAAAATGAATAATTCTGAAAATAGAGGGGGGAAAATGAACATTAATCCAAACATTGGGGGGGCAATATAAATAACCCTAAAATAAAATATAAAGTAAGATTTAATTATGATAAATTAAATAATTACAATTAATTAGGATATATTAAATAATTATATTATAAAACATTATTCGATTTTTAAAATTACATAAGAGTAAATAACACTCAGACCCTCTGAGATTTGTTTTTCTACAAGCGGAAAATAACTTTTGGATTTATTAGTAAAGACCTTCCCTACCGTTAGTTAAATTCCATCCAATTTAACAGTTGACCAGATTTGATTATGAAAAAGATAAAAATGCCCCCAAAATAATATATAAAATTACTAAAATTTATTAAATAAAAAAGAAAAATTAGTTAAGATCTCCATCATCAATCTAACTATTTTTTATTTTAGTAATATTATATATTATTTTGGGGGTATTTTAGTTTTTTTACAGTCAAATATGGTCAACTGTTAAATTGGATAGAATTTAATTAAAAGTAAATGAGGTCTTTGTCAATAAACTCAAAAGCTGTTTCCGCTTATAGAAGAGTAAATCTCGAAGGGTCTAGATGTCATCCGCTCCTTATATAATTATATGATTGCTTTAAATTTTGTGTGGTAACTACTTCATTAACAAGTTTTAGAATCCTTGTAATCACTTGTAGGATTTTGGTATCCATTTTCATAATTGCTTGAAAATTGACTTGTAATCATTTTACAGTTTTGGTAATTACTTTTATGACCTAGTAACAAATTTTAGGATTTTGGTAACTGTTTTCATGATTGCTTAAAATTTTTGTCTGGTAATCAATTTTACAGCTTTGGTAACTATTTTTATGACCCTTGTAACCATTTTAAAGTTTTTGGTAACCATTTCATGATTGCTTAAAATTTTGCTTATAACTACTTTTACAGTTTTGACACTACTTTTAGGTCTGATAACCAATTTTACAACTTTGGTTAGGGGTGGGCATGGTTCAGTTTTGGGTAAAACCGACAAAAAGTGAACCGTGAACGATTTAAAAAAAAATGAACTGAATCGAGAACCAGAATTATAGTGAACCGAACAAAATCAAACCGGATTGGACCGGTTTGGTTCGGTTCGGTTTGATTGGTTTGTGGGCCTATTGGGCCATAAAAAAATAATGGGCTTTTAATTTTTTTACATCCAAATATGATTAATTTTTATTCTAAAAAATACAAATTCAATCCAATAATCAATCCAAAATACAAAATCAATTATGTTAAAATGTAAAATAAATCAAACATTAGTAATATATCAAACACCACCTTCATTTTTTTATATCAAAATATAATTTAAAAAAACGCACAAATCCAAAACCTGAACAGTCCAAAAATACATTATAATAATCTGAATAAAGTTCTAGAAATAAATCAATAATAGTTGACAAACAAGTCCAAATATAATTCATAGTCCAAAAATAATATATAAAATAAAATAACATAGTATAAATAACAATTAAAATAAAAGTTTTCAGTACTTGACTGCTCAAGTGCTCAGTACGATATCCCTTCACCATCCAACCGTTGTTAATAATGATATTGATTCTGACAACTTTGCAAGATCTAAGTAAAAAAAAAGAAGTAAAGTATTTGTTAAAATGAAACAATATCAAATAACAATATATTCAAGTATTTAAATTGATTAGTAAACAATAACTACTTACCAGATTCCGCTACTTCATTAAATTGCAAGTTTTCTAATAATGTATCATCATTTTGCATCAGCGCCCTCGCTACTTCAATCGCAATAATAGATTTTTTAGCTTGCAACCAATTTTCAGTACAAATCAAGCACTCCACCGTTTTTGGATTTAGTGAACTTCTAAATGGATCAAGAACGCGTCCTTCATTGCTAAATGCTGACTCCAAAGCTATAGTGGAAATCGGCATTGCAAACATATCCTTCGCAATGCATGCCAAAATCGGATAGTGTTTTTTAGAAACATTCTACCAAGTTAACACATCAAAAGTAGGACGCTTGCGTTCAACCGACTCCAACAAAAACCTTTCCACCTTATTTTTTCCTCCAATTATATCTTGCATTTTAACTATTTCCGAAAAGCCATCTTGAAGGTCAAACTTAGAGCCACCAAACTCATCATTACATTGTACATCGCCAACATCAGTAAATGAGGGAATGCCATCGACCCTATCAGTACCCCCGTACAATATATGATAGCAATCATACAACCCAACCAAAGCATATTTGATACTTGTAGTCATTGATTTAGCACTTACAACACCATATAAAATCTTAAAACAATAATACACATATTGCAATTTGAACCTAGGATCAAGCACAATAGCTATTATCAACAAGTTGTTTGTAGTTTCCAAATTACCTCAATATTTTTCAAATTTGATTTTCATGGTGGAAGCCATATGACGCACAAGCGAATTCCCCTCACTACTCATCTTCATTAATTGGTTATTAATTGTGCCCCATTTGTGAAAATATAAGTTTGAAGTCACACTCAATGAAGCACTAAACAACATAGTTACATCATAAAAAGTTTTTAAGAATTGAACAAATACCTTAGCATTCTCCCAATGCTCAGAATGAGGTGGCCCAATCCGATTTTTCCCATTTTCTGTCTCCTTAATGTAGTTCTGATAATGTCCATCTTCATTCTCCATCCGTTCGAATGCTTTTACTAATTTAAGTGCACTCACCAACATTAGGTAAGTGGAATTCCACCTAGTATAAACATCCAACACAACAAGCCCTTTATCTTGTATTTTCTCATGCTCAACACATTTTTTGAACTTATCAAATCTACTAGGAGACGATTTAACAAATTTCACGGCATTACGCATGGTAGCCACCGAATTGTTCATCTCTTTCAACTCATCATTCACTATCAGATTCACAATGTGTGTACAACACCGCAAATGCAAATATTTTCCATCCAAAATTGCACCATCTGCCTTCCAACTATTTAACTTTATTTTAATATAAAGAATAGTTGTATTGTTGGAAGATGTATTATCCATGGTGATTGTGAAAACCTTATCAATGCCCTAATCAATCAAAACTTTCTCAATGTATTTCCCAATGGTTTCCCCTCTATGATCAGCTATTTGACTAAAACTCAATATTCTCTTTTGTAATTGCCAATAATCATCTATGTAATGCGCTGTCACAACCATATAATTGATATTTTGGATTGACGTTCAAGTGTCAGTAGTAAGACAAACCCTCACCTTACTCTATCTAAACATTTTAATCAGAGATGTCTTCTCATCAAGATACGATTGCATAATATCCCTAACTATTGTTCTCCTAGATGGGATATCAAAAAATGGCATACCCGCATGACAAAACTCTTGAAAACCCGGCTTTTCAACGAATCTAAATGGCCAGTTGAAACAGAACGTACAGTTGAGGTAGAAGATCTGTTAAAACAAACGAAGAGCTGTTCTGCGATGAAGAAGCTGCGTGGAGGTGGACGGTGGATGGTGCGATGGCAATGCATGCGACTGCAAGACATGCGAGGAGCGGTGTTTTGCGTGGCTGCGTGCGAACTGCGAAGTGAAGGGAAGCTGGAGGTTGCGGCGCGGTGAGTGTGAAGCTAAAGGAAATGAAAAAATTTGGTTTTCAATTTCTTAATGTAAATGAGTGACCAATGCAAATGAAATATTTAAATGAGTGCTTTGCAAAAAAAAAAAAAAAGATATTGAAATAAGTGTGTTACCCACTTACCCTGTCTGGCTATCCTTTCCACGTGAGCTGGATATGTGGTTGGTTTGTTGGTTTGGTTCACGGTTGGGGCTCCAAACCGTGAACCGAACCAAATTACTTAGTTCTACAAAAAGTAAACTGAATCGAATCAATGGACCATGCCGAACCAAACCAAAACCGTATGGTTCGGTTTGGTTCACCGGTTTCGCGGTTCGATTGAGTTTGGTGCCCACCCCTAACTTTAGTAACCATTTTCATAATTATTTGAAATTTGCATGGCAGCTACTTTTATGGCTTTGGTAACTACTTTTAGGACTTGGTAACCAATTTTAGGGCTTTGATAACAATGTAACCATGTTTATGGCTTTGGTAACCATGTGACCATGTAACCAATTTCATAATTGCTAGAAATTTTTACCTTGTAACCATGTTTATGGCTTTGGTAACTACATTTACAACCCATGTAACCACGTTTATTTAGGACTTTAGTAACTATTTCATGATTGTTTGAAATTTTGCTTTGTAACTACTTTTACGGTTGTGGCAACTAATTTTAGGACCTTTATAACTGCATTTCGGACACTGGTAACCATTTCCATGATTACTTGAAATATTAGCTTGTAACTAGTTTTACAACACTTGTAAACCATATTTTTGATTACTTGAATTTTATTGAATTTTATTGAAATATAATACTTCCCATGATTTTACATGAATTCAATGATCAATGTTTACATGTTTTAATAATTATAAGACTACTAAAGTTATTTCATATATTATATTTGAATATTGTATTTTCATCAATAATTAATTTATAAATTGGGAAGAATATACTCAAGTTATGGACTTCAGGAGTTTTCTTCCAAACATTATAAACGACATATAACGGTTAAAATGCTCCGACTTATATTAAATTTCATATTTTACATTCATACTTTTTATTAAAATTAATGATTATAATTTAATAAATTATTAATATAATGTATGCAAATTGAAAATTTTAATTCTCGAGATTCAGTAAATAATCAACTGTAGTACGAAAAAAAACCTAAGCTGACAGTGCACATCTTTGGCCTCTCATCAAATCTCCGATCATACTCTTGTATGCTTTGATGATGACCAGCTGCTGATCCACTTGATCTTCTCAATCTATGCTGCACTGGATCATCAGCTGTTGCTCTTCGATTGAGCTGATATGCAGCTGCATTACATGTATTAAGTTGTTGATCAGCTTTGTTTATTTGATGCTTAAGTTGTTTATCACCTTTGCTCATTTGACTAGTATCAATATCCCACATTCCCCAGCAAACTAAACTGAAGAGAATCCACTAAGTTTAGTTTGGAACACAATAAATTGAACCGATCATAAGTGAGCCCTTTAGTAAATATGCCAGCCATTTGACTCTCAGTAGGCACATATCTGGGCTCAATAAGACCATCTACTACTTTCTCCCTGATGAAATGTGTATTTATATCATTATGCTTGGTTCGACTATAAAAGACTGGATTTTGAGCTAATGAATTGTCTCCAATGTTGTCACACCGAACCACAGCACAACCAGTAATAGGAAGACCAAGCTCTTTAAAGAAGGAATTGAGCCACAAAACTACAGTTGTGAGCTGAGTCGTAACTCTATACTCAGCCTCAATGTTGAACCTAGTAATAACTCATTGCTTTCTAGAACTCCAGCATACGAGATTTCCAACAAAGAAGAGACAACTACCACTGGTGGATCTTCTGTCATCTACATTGTTTTTCCAGTCAGCATTAGTGTAAGATTCAACAGAAAGAGTAGAGAATGTAGGTTTGAAGTGAAGACCCATAAGCAAAGTACCTCTCAAGTACCTGAGCACACGTTTGCATGCCTGCCACTGTAGTTGAGTTGGGCCTTGAAGAAGCTGACTCAGTTTTTCACTAAGTAAGCAATATCAGGCCTTGTAAAAGTGAGGTATTGTAACTCAACAATTGTACTTCTATAAACTGTTGGTTCACTAAAAGGATCACCTTTATGAATAAAGAGTTTAGTATCAGAACACATAAGTGTTGCACAAGGCTTATTGTCTAGCATATTGATTTTCTTGAGCAAAACAACTACATAATTTGCTTGAGTTAGATATAAACCAGAGTTGTCCTAGAAAGCTTCAAACCCCAAAAAATAGTTAACAGACCCAAGAGTCTTGAGAGCAAAGGTATTGTTGAGTTGTTTGATCAAGTGTTGTATGAGTTGAGGACTATCACCTGTGATCAATATATCATCAACAAGAGAACATGAGGACCTTGATGCTTGATGAACAATGAGGTGTACGTCTAAAATTGAGTTGATGAAACCCCATAACATCAATGTTGACTTGAGCTTGTGAAACCAAGATCTTGGTACCAGTTTCAAGCTATATAGGGCTTGTTCAACTAACAAACATATGAAGGAAATTTGGATCATTGAAACCCCTCTCGTTAAGTCATGAATACCTTCTCTTGTAAATCACCATTGAAAAAAAATATTGTTGATATCCATTTGTTGAATATCTCAATTCTTTGATATAGCAATAGAGACGATAACTCTTATGGTAGCAGTCTTAACCACTGGGCTAAGTGTATCAAAAGAATCCAAACCAACTGTTTGACTAAACCCCTTTGCAACTAGCCTTGTCTTATACTTCAAGACAGTACCATCAAACTTATACTTGAGTCCTAAACAAATCAGGTCGTGGATCCAAAATTGAGTCTTAAACGAATTAGGTCGCAACAAACGTGACCTTTGGTTGGGCGCCTACGTTGCGAGCTTTTCTAGATTATGGCTTGCAATGTGTGGCACGATTGTTGCTTACTGCTCCTGCTCGCGAGTTCCTCTGTTCCTGATGCAAAACTGAACGTTCTTGATTCAAGCTTCACAACCCAATACTACATATGTTAAGAGGACCCTTATTTTTTAGGGTTAATTGCACAAACTTTCCATGTTGAATGGCGTTATTGCACTCGCTGGTAAATTTTCCGTTTATTGCACAAACATCCGCTCAATTTCATTGACCAAATTGTTGACCGATAGTAAACTTAACGTTAGGTCTATGTGATAAGGGTAAAGTGATATTTTTGCTTGTTAAGAGTGCTTATTTCGGTGACAATATAAGTGTCATGATGGATATTGAATTATGATGTTGTTTGTAAAGTGGTATTAAATACTTGTCATGATGTTGTTTGTAAAGTGGTCTTTTTGCTTATACTGTAAAAAATATTAAAATATTAAAATTACATTTAATGCAATCAAATCAAAGTCAGAGTGGGTAGTGAAATTGGCGGTTCATCTCCCATAGTTTCTCACGCGGAGGACAACTGTTTTCTCTCAACTTTAAGAAAGAGAACCTGTTAATATTCCAATTTCTTCTCCTTCATCTTCCATTTGTTTGTCGTGCAAAGGACTGAGTTTTCTCTATACTAGAAGAAAAAAAAAACTGTTCATCTTCCATTTTTCGGTTTTATGTCAACTTGAAGACCCAAAAGAGACATTGTTCTACTCGATTTTTCTGTGAAAAGGCAATCGAACCAACAATTGTGGAGGATTCAAACCACCAACACAAAAGACGATGCAAGAACTTTGAAAAGGTGCGACTTTTTTGATCGTTTCTGTGTTTTGTTTGTGTTTATACGAATCCATGGAAGAGTTAGATGGTTGACAAAAAATTGTTTCTATAATTAAAAATTTTGTTTAATTTTGTGTTGGTTGAAAAAAAAAAGTCCAGAACTTGTTAGAGTGAAGTTAATCAAGAAGTAGCTCATTTTTTTAAATAAAAAAATGAGAAAAATAAATAAATAAAACGATTATATTTAATTAAAGATATTTTCTTTTTGTTATTTAGTGAGTCAACCCTTTAGCCTTCTCGAGTGGTAATCAACTAAAGATTTAAATTTTAGCGTATTTACTTATTAATTAATTTGTTACTGTTACAATTGTTGTCATTACAAGTTTGATTTTTTTCCCATTTTCGTGGCAATTTTAAAGAACATTTTGGTCATAACATTTTGGCAAGTTAACTTTATACGAGAATCAGCCTATCAACCATTTATCAATATTTTTTTTAAACACTTATCAGTCACAGTAAGGGTATTTTGGTCATTACTCTTCTAAAGTTAACTTTGTCGGTTAAATGTTTAGTCAACGAAATTGAGGGGATATTTGTGTAATAAATGAAAAATTTACCAGCGAGTGCAATTAAGCTATTCAACACGAGAAGTTTGTGCAATTAGCCATATTTTTTATTAATAACACTATCATATTTGGCAAACCGTAATGAGACAAAAATTATCTTATTAACGAGATTTTACCTGAGCAAATTTACAATTTGAGATTATTTATTAACAAAACAAAAAAAAACATAAATCTTAATCACCTTTTTGAATTATTAATTATTTAGGATAATTATATCAAAATTTCAACATCAGATTAGGTGAGTCAACTGTCAAAGTCTCAAGTCAATAACCTTGAAGTTGTTCAAAAATGGTTTGCTATAAATGTTATATTTATCCAATTAAAATCAAAAACAAAGAAAAATGTCAACAAAAAAAAAAAGTTGTGTTCTTACATATGTTTGTTTTGTGGTTACTACTTATTGGCCATATTATTGCATGACTGAGACATGTTAATATTTATTTTTATTTTTTTCTTTTCTATTTTAAACGATTTAGATTGTATCAAATTAAAATTTTGATTCCTTTCTCCCATTGGATTGAAACAAATGTAAATTAATTATTAATTGTTAAAATAAGTAGTAAACCCTAATCACCTTTTATTAATTATTAATTGTTTGAATAATTTAAATCAAAATTTTAATACGAGATTAGGTGCATATATGTGTCAACTCTCAAAGTCGTCTCAAGTCAAGATCAACTGTTCACTAAGTTGTTCAAAATTAGTTCGCAATATATTATGTATCCCAATTTGTACTCTTCTAAGTTCTACGAGCCAATAAAAATAAAAAACATCACTTATCTAAATTAGTTTTGAAATATATTTGTAAACAGGCCCAGAAAAGTTGCAAAAGGTCAGGTGGGGAAAATGAGATTGAAAAAAAAGAGGAAGATATTTCTAATATAATAAGTTTTACATATTATCGTATTTACGAAATTTTGAGTTCAAGTCATTCCCTTCCCTACCTCTAATCTGGTCTCTTTTTCTTTCAATTTTCTTATTAAGTAAACTCATCAAGATAAGTTTTTCATGATTTGATCACATCGCGCTCTTTTTGTGTACTTAAATTTATAAATTGTTATATATATATATATATAAACTAATTGTTTATATATACTGTTTAGTTCGTTGGCATGTTTTATGATACAGATCAACAATAATTATATGTAGAATTGTTGTTATCCATATTAAAAATATATGGATCATATGCACTAGATCATAATTATATATAATTACATATCTTAACTTTTCTATATATGTTCTACCAGCAATAAAGAAAAAAATGAGACATTGAAATTACTAAACTATGAAAGCTGCACATCTTGGTATAAGGCCACGTTTGAAAAAGTTTTTCAAAGTAGAGTTTTTAGCGGTAGATCTTTAAGAAGTATAGTTTTTACAAGTACAGTTTTTAAATAAAAGCTGTTGATTGTTTGGTTATCAATTTAAAAAACTCTTTTAGTCATGTAAAACGTTTGGTTGTTTAATTTTAAAAGAGCTTTTATATGATTAATTTATTAAAAATGACATATAAAAACTATGGTTAAATAGGTTAAGTACGGTTTTTATTAGGAAAGAGTGTAATGTAATAATAACAAATCATGGGATACTTTTGACATTTTAAAGTTTTTAAAAAAGCTCAAAAATAGCTTCTAGAAAAAATTTAAAATTTGAGTTTCTCCTAGTAGATGTCAAACAGATTTTTTAATCGTCTAAAAATTCTATTAGAGTAGTAACCAAACGACATAGAAAACTTAAAAAGAGTCCTTCAGATTAAAAAGAAAAAAATCTTTTAACTAGTAGAGAAACTCTTCTAAACGTATAGTGAATAATACTGAAGAATTCGTATGAGTGATTAGTATTTTAAGTCAATTCATATCTTGGGTGGAACAATAATTAATGAAAGCTTTAATTCATATTTTGTGTTGGTTACTCAAGTTTTTTTAAAGAAAATGTAAAACACGTTTTTTTTTTTTACTTTTATTAAATACAAATCTGAAACAAAACATTTTGACATTTCCACTATCTTTTACTTTTTGTTTATGGTTTATTCAAGTTGTCGTGACTCGTGAGTAGCAGATGCGACTTGGTCTCTTTCTATCAAAAAGTTGTTAAAAGTTTTGGAGATTAAGGCTATATTTTAATATTAATTTTTTTTTTGTTTAGAATATTAATTTTCAGTAGACATATTTTGATCATATCCTAAAATATAAAAATAAATTTTTCATAATAAAATTGATAATTAATACAGAAAACAAAAAATAATTTTATTACTAACAGCCTTATAATATTTTAATTTTTATTTTATTTTACGATTTAATAAATAATTATAAAATAAAGTATAACTAAATACAAACAAGATTGAATATAAATCCATTAAATTATAAGAAAGAAAAAGGAAATCTAAACATAAAAGTCATTGACTACAAAACTGCTGTTGTCTCTTTATAGAAACTCGAGATGCTAAGTGGCAGGTGAAGAGATATTATAAATACCCACCAAACACAAAACTCAACCAGAGAAGAAGAAGAAGTAGAAGCAGCAGCAGCAAGAAGAGGAGAAAAATAAAAGAAGACGACATGGAGCAGCTGTTGTATGGCCCTTGTTTTTTCTTCAAGGCCATTATTTGCAAGTATCTGGGTCTTGATCGTGATCATGATCATCATGATCCCGAAACTCAACAAATTGATGCGAATTATTCTACTCCAGAGGCTGAAAGTGAAATGAAATTCAACGTATATTTCATTCCTCTCTCTGTCGATCTATAACTATATGTAACAATTCAGTACAGTGTAGATATTGTCTGTTTTAAACATACAGTAGTTTTGATATTTTTTCGTACTCAATATATGTTTTTGAATTAATGTTTGGATTGTTTACTGTGTGTGTGTAGGAGGAGAAATATGGGATGGAGTACTCGACAACGGCAGTAAAGGATCAGAGAGAGCCACCAAGCCCACCAATTGGATCTAAAAACTTCAAAACTCAGCAAGTTGATACAAACGCTACTTCCAAGGCTGAAGGAGAAATGAAATACGCGGCCGTGGTATGTTTCTCTCTCTGTCAATATCTAATTATATGTGACACTTCGGTCCAGAATAAATATTGTTTGTTTTGAACGTACAAGTTTTAAAACTCATTCGGATTTAGCATGTGTTTCTGAATTAATGTTCGGATTGTTAATATATATATATATATATATATATATGTGTGTGTGTGTGTGTGTGCAGGAGGAGTCCGCATCAAGGGCAGTAGCGCTAGCGAGAGTACCACCAAAGACACCAATTGGATCTTAAAGACTCAAGACACCTTAACAGGTTGATACAAACTCTATTTCACAGATGCTGTCTTTGTTGATCTGTAGCTTTTTGTAACATTTCAGAGACACAATTTTGATGTGCTCGATCTCTCACTACTACTAAATATCTGTTTGAATTAAATAGCTTTTTGAATTAGTGTTTGGATTGGCACTGGATTCTTTGTATACATATTTGTGTTTTTGTACGTGCAAGTGGTAGAAAGTTGTAACCCCATGACCCTAATAAAGTAGTATAAAATTTC
This sequence comes from Xanthoceras sorbifolium, assembly GCA_003430845.1. NCBI lineage: Eukaryota > Viridiplantae > Streptophyta > Magnoliopsida > Sapindales > Sapindaceae > Xanthoceras > Xanthoceras sorbifolium. The sequence continues at coordinate 3,156,809 of CM010609.1, read as the reverse complement.
TTCACTTTTTTTTTTTTATGATTTGATCAATGTTCTTGAAATGTTTTCCTCAATAATTATTAGTTAACAATCCAAAGCTCAAACAAATATGCAATTATATATGGGTTTGAAATCAGAATTAGTTTTAAATTTTTCAATATCTAGTCATTTAACTCATGATGCTAATAATTAATTAACTAAAAAGCATAAACACCATGAATTTACTATAAATTAATTACTATATGTCTTCACGATTGCCTAATCAATTTAGACAAAAACAAAATCGTGCCGTAAATAATTTAACCGATAAGATGTTTTTTAATTGTATAAGAAAATCTTTATGTTTAAATATATTATTCAGGTTCTATCTCGACATCATATCATGAAATAAATGAGCAATTGATGTGGGTTTATGTTAAGGACTTTGGAGACTTTATGTTCTCGTTCGAACCCAGATTTTTGGGTTCTTGAACGAACCCAGATTTCTGGGTTCGTGTTCTTTGTTTATTTATTTTATTTTATTAATAATTAATTTAGTAATTAATTTAATTTAGTGTTAGATTTAATTGAGTTAATTACACTCAACCTCCCTGAGGTTTGGCTAATTACACTCAACTTCCTTGAGGTTTGGTTAATTACACTCAATCTCCCTGAGGTTTGGCTAATTACACTCAGAATCAAAATTTACATTAATTAACACTAACCTCCCCTCACGTTAACGTTGACCGTCAAAATTAATGTTGACTTTTTTCAAATTTCTTAAATGACTAAAATACCCCTATTAATTTCTAATTTTTTACTATTCATTAAAAAAACTAATGGTAAGATCCAGATTGGATCTCCACCAAGAAAAAAAAAAATTTGAATCTGTTCATCGAACCCAGAAGGGTTCGATGCGAACCCTTCTGGGTTCAATCTTATCTCGAACCCTTCTGGGAGGGTTCATCAACAATGATGGACGGTGGAGATCCAATCTGGATCTCCACCAAGAACAAAAAAAAAAAAATTTCAATCTGTTCATCGAATCAGAAGGGTTCGATCTCGAACCCTTCTGGGTTCGATCTTCGAACCCTTCTAGGTTTGATGAATCTCGAACCCAGAGGATTCAAAGATCGAACCCTTTTGGGTTCGATGAATCTCGAACCCAGAATGGTTCGAAGATCGAACCCTTCTGGGTTCGATGAATCTCGAACCCAGAGGGTTCGAAGATTGAACCCAGAAGGGTTCGAAGAACGAACCCTTCTGGGTTCGATCTCTAACCCAGAAGGGTTCGATCTTCGAACCCTCTGGGTTCGTGGAACCCAGATCTGGGTTCTACGGACCCAGAGGGTTCGAGATTCATCGAACCCTTCTGGGTTCGATCTTTGAACCCTCCCAGAAGGGTTCGAGATAAGATCGAACCCAGAAGGGTTTGGGTTCAATGAACAGATTCAAAATTTTTTTTTCTTGGTGGAAATCCAATTTGGATCTCACCATTAGTTTTTTTAATGAATAGTAAAAAATTAGAAATTAATAGGGGTATTTTAGTCATTTAAGAAATTTGAAAAAAGTCAACATTAATTTTGACGGTCAACGTTAACGTGAGGGGAGGTTAGTGTTAATTAATGTAAATTTTGATACCGAGTGTAATTAGCCAAACCTCAGGGAGGTTGAGTGTAATTAGCCAAACCTCAGGGAGGTTGAGTGTAATTAACTAGATTTAATTTTATTAGTAATTAATTTAGCGAGATTAGTTAGTTGTTTATTTAAATTTATACTAATTAAATATTTCTTTATAATTATGAATATGTAATATGATTTTTATTCTAATTACTTTTGTAAGTCAAAATGCAACAAAAAAAATAAATTTTATTATTTCAATAAAAAAATTATGGTTAATCCTCAAGTAAATCAAATGCTCCAGGTGATATACATACTTCAAGTTCAAAGTTTCATTTGAAGACTAAAAGGACTAAATTTGATAACGATACTTCATCTCACATCAATAGGTTTTTTTTTTTATTTGCATTGTATCTTTATTTTGTACTTTATTTTTGTCTTTTCTTTTTATTAAAATGGCGTGTTTACTATTTATGTAATATATTTTAAAAAGAATGGCTCAATATATATTAGCTTACCCTGACATAAGATCCTAGCTACCTCCCTGGTAGCCTTACAATCCATTGGTATATAATATCTTCTCATATTCTTTTAACTTTACATATAGTTTATCTAATAAAACGGGAAATTGTACACCATCCAACTAAGAGTGAATTTACTAATTAATAAGTTTTATACCCGAGTATTTTACAGTTTGCGATTAAATTAATATTGACAAAAAATAATAATAGAAGACTTGTACCCTAACTACCTTTTATTAGTTGTTAATTAGTTAGGATAATTAAATCAAAATTTTAATATGAGATTAGATGAATGTCTCTAAGTCAAGAGAAACTGTCCATTAAATTGTTCAAAATTGGTTTGATATATATATAGATATATATATCTTTAAACAGACCCAGAAGAGGTGCATATGGTTTGGTGGGGGAAAATGAAGTTAAAAAAAATGGAGTCATGAGATTTATAATGTGAGAAGAATGAAATAGGTTGTATTTTTACATAATATGAGAGTCATGAGATTTAGGGTCCAAGTCACCCTTAATCCCCGGTAAACGTTCGTAATTGTTCACTTCTCCTTTACATTCATGATAGGAGTTTGAGTCCCACTTTCATCTATAAAATTATGCATCCATAATTAGGGTTTGAATCTTACCTTCATTTGAGACCCCTTCCTTTAAGAAAATAAGAAATTGAAATTAAACTAAGAGAATTGCACATCTTGATGCAAATAATAATGAGAAATGTCTCATTATGTTGGCTTAAATCAATAATTCAAAATAAAGAGTTTAATTGAAATAAATAATTTATTTATAAAACGGAAGTATACATGCATAAGGATAAAATATTACCTCATATAGAAGAAAAATCGGGCTGTAATCTTCACTGCTATCCTTGCACAATTAGTTTCTTTTTTTTGTTCTAAAAAAGTTACAAAATAAAACTAGATTTTATTTTTTATAGTGCCAATATACACAATTAGGTGCGTGTGACGTCAACTGTTAAAGTCACTCAAGTCAAGAGGAACTGTCCATTAAGTTGTTCAAAATTAGTTTGCAATATAATATTATATATCCCAAGTACTCTTCTAAGTTCTATGAGCCAATACAAATAAAAAATAAAAAACAAATCTAAATTAGTTTTGAAATATATTTGTAAACAGGCCGGAAGAGGTGCAAAAGGTTAGATCGGGGAAAAATGAGATTGAAAAAAAAAGAGTAAGAGATTTCTAATATAATAAGTTCAACATATTATTATATTCACGAGGTTTCGAGTTGAAGTCATCCCCGTCTCTGCCTTTAATTCGGTCTCTTTTTCTTTCAATTTTCTCATTATTAACTATAATCTTACTTCGAATAGATTTATTTTAAAATTTTATTATTAGATTTGGGATTAAGTAAAATCACCAAGACAAATTGTTCATATGATCAGATCACCTCACACTCTTTTTGTGTACTTGAATTTGTAAATTGTTATATATATATATATATATTAATTATTTATATAAAATCTTAAGTTTCGTTGGCATCTTTTATGATACAGATCAACAATAATTATACGTAGATTTATTTACTTAAATATGGAAATTAAATAATTTTATTAAGGATGCCGTTATCCCATACGAAAATATATGGATCGTCTGCACTAGATCATTGACTATATAATCATCCAAAAGTTCTAAATGAGTGATAACCAAATAATAGAAAAATCGTTAAAAGAGATTTTTTACCAGTAGAAAACTCTTCCAAACGTACACTAAATAATACTAAAAAATTTGAATGAGTGGTTAGTATTTTAAGTCAATTTATATATATATATATATATATATATATATATATATATATATAAGATTCGATATAGTTATATAGAAAAAGAAAAACAAAGATAGGTACCAATTGGGTCAGAAGTCTAAAAAGACTTGATGAGATCAAATATTATAAGTTTAATTCGGAAATGATAACTACACTACATCATAGGAGAGGTGATCAAATATTATAAGTTTGATTCGGAAATGATAACTACACTACATAGGAGAGGTATTCTCACAATTTGCGATGTAACGGAGAAAATGGAATTTCAACCCCAATTACAGAAGTTGGGGGAAGTTTCAAACATTTTACTACAACCAGTGGAAATGAAGACCAACAACATTGGATAGAAGCGTAAAAGAATATAATATAAATCAATTAAATTAATAAGAAAGAAAAGGAAATCTAAACAGAAAATCATCAACTAAAAAATTGTTGGAAATCTTATTTAGATGTCATAGTGATTAGGAAGTTTGTTTTTACGTTCTAGTATTTTACCTGATTTTTAGGCTTTAGTTATGCAGCTAGTGGGTTTTTTTTTCTGTTGTTAGTGGGTTAGTTTGTTTATGTTAGTGGTCCACGTTGTCTCTGATATTTAGTCAAGTTTATTGATTGTATTACCTATAAAAAGGCTATTTCACCTTTAATATCAATGCAGTAAAAATTCCTTCCATATACACGTCTATTTTGCCCTGCTTAAAGTATTCTGTTGTGTTTTCAATTGTTAACATTGGTATCAGAGCAAGGTTGAGAACAGTGAGAGAAAAAGTGTAGTTGCAGCACATTTCTTGGTTATTTTTTCTTCACTTTCATTGCAGCAGTTATTAGTGATGGCTACAGAGAACACACAGAATTTTGTGCAGCCTTCAATTCCACGTTTTGATAGCTATCATGATCATTGAAGTATGCTGATGGAGAATTTTTTGAAGTCTAAAGAATATTGGCAGGTCGTTGATTCTGGAGTAGTAGAACTTGCAGAAGGCGTCGTGTTGACGGATGCCCAGAGAACCGAACGAGAAGGATTGCAGCTGAAGGATCTCAAGGCAAAAAATTATCTTTTTCAAGCCATTGATCGTTCAATCTTGGAAACAATTATTTGCAAAGATACTTCCAAGCAGATTTGGGATTCCATGAAGACGAAGTACCAGGGAACAATAAGGGCAAAGCGAGTGCAACTCCAAGCTCTTCGTGGTGAATTTGAGACTCTACGAATGAAGTTAGGAGAGTCGGTTTCAGAGTACTTCTCAAGAACGATGGCCATCGCAAACAAGATGCGAATACATGGGGAGAAGTTGGTGGATGTCACTATAGTTGAAAAGATTCTTCGATCAATGACGGCAAAATTCAATTATATCGTTTGTTCGATTGAGGAATCAAAAGACATTGATACTCTGTCAATTGATGAATTACAAAGTTCTTTGCTAGTTCATGAACAAAAAATCAACCAGCAGGATAAAGAGGAGCAGGCATTACAAGCAATCATTTCGAAAGGAGCTGGACGTGGAAAAGGTAGCTGGAGAGGCAAGAATGCACACCAACGGCTAGGAGAGAATAAAGGTGCTGATTATCAAGGAAAATGGAAAGGTCATGACGGTTAGAATTCAACCGGTTATAAGCCAAGGTTTGTAGACAAAACAAATATTGAATGTTTTCGCTGTCACAAGTATGGTCATTATCGCTCGGAATGCCGTGTCAATTTAAATAAAAATCGTGGTGAGCATGGTGAAAGGTCTAATTTTGCAGAAAAAGAGGAAGAAGAAGTCTCTCTTCTCATGGTATGTTATACCAAAGAAAAAACTCACCAGAATTTATGGTATTTGGATACTGGTTGCAGCAACCATATGTGTGAAGACAAGAATGCTTTCTCTGATTTGGATGAATCCTTTCGAAACACTGTAAAGTTTGGAGATGAATCTACAGTATCTGTCATGGGAAGAGGAAGGGCAACACTCCAAACTAAGGGAAATTCAACTCACTCTATCTCTAATGTCTTTTTTGTTCCAAATTTAAAAACCAATATGCTCAGTGTTGGTCAGCTTCAAAAAAAGGGATATGAGATCTCTATCAAGAATGGAGTTTGTCGAATTCAAGATGAAAAATTGGGTCTAATTGCTCAAGTTGAAATGACAACTAATCGAATGTTTCCATTACATCTTCAGCACACTGCACATTCATGCTTTGCTGCAAAATTTGAAAATATAGCATGGTTGTGGCATTTTTGATATGGCCACCTTAATTTTGGTGGATTGAAGACCTTGCAACAGAAAAATATGGTAGCAGGTCTTCCACAATTTGAGCCCCCTTCAGAGATATGTGAAGAATGTATTGTTAGCAAACAACATCGTTATAGTTTTCAAAAGGGGAAATTTTGGAGGGCAAAGAAGGTGTTGGAGCTTGTGCATTCCGATTTGTGTGGTCCAATAAATCCGACATCTAATGGAGGCAAACGGTATATCATCTCATTCATTGATGATTTTAGTCGAAAAACTTGGATCTATTTTTTGCAGGACAAATCTGAAGCTTTCACAGCATTTAGAAGCTTTAAAGCAAGAGTTGAAAAAGAAGCTGACAGCCAATAAAAGTGTTGCGCACTGATCGTGGCGGAGAATACAACTCGCAAGAATTTCACAATTTTTGTGACAAATATGGAATCAAAAGGCAGCTTACTGCATCTTATACACCTCAACAGAACGGTGTGTGCGAAAGAAAAAATCGCACAATTCTAAATATGGTGCGAAGTCTTCTGAAGTGGAGCAATCTTTCCAAAATTTTTTGGCCAGAAGCAGTTAGTTGGAGTGTTCATATTTTGAACAGAAGTCCTACTTTTGTTGTTCAAAATAGAACTCCTGAGGAAGCTTGGAATGGGCGTAAACCGTCAGTTGATTATTTTCGGGTTTTTAGGTGCATAGCGTATGCTCATATTGCAAATGAGAAGAGGAAAAAGCTGGATGACAAAGGTGAAAAATGCATTTTTCTTGGTATTAGTGATCAATCAAATGCTTACAAATTGTATAATCCTATCACCAAGAAAATTGTCATTAGTCGTAATGTCGTATTTGATGAAGAAAGAACATGGTCATGGAATATCAACACAGTTGAACAATGTATTCCAACAACTTTTGATGGTGATGGTGGAGAAATAATGCAGCAGCCTTTACATCATCTTGTTCGAGTAGGTTCTGTTCTTGAAATTCCTCAAAATCAAGTGCCACCAGCAACAACAGAAGCTAATGAGTAGGTTGATACAACAGCAGTTTCACGTCCTCAACGTGTTAAAAGAAGGCCTGCATGGATGACAGACTTTGAGGTAACTGGAGTCAATAATTCGGAGGACCCACTTATACACTTTGCTCTATTTTCATATTGTGATCCAACAAGTTTTGAAGCTGCTATAAAAGAAGTAAAGTGCAAAGGGCTATGGATGAAGAAATAGCAGCTATTGAAAGAAACAACACTTGGGAATTGACAGACCTTCCAAAAAGGCAGAAGACGATTGGTGTTAAGTAGGTTTACAAGACAAAGTTGAAGGAGAATGGTGAAGTTGACAAGTACAAGGCGCGCCTAGTTGCTAAAGGCTACAGGCAAGAGTTTGGTGTAGATTACAAAGGGATTTTTGCTCCTGTTGCAAGGCATGATACAATCAGATTAGTGGTTGCATTGGCTGTACAAAACTCATAGCCTATATACCAACTGGATGTGAAGTCAGCATTTTTACATGAAGAATTGCAAGAGCAGGTATTTATAGATCAACCTCCTGGTTATGTGAAATTTGGTTGTGAGCATAAAGTTTATAAATTGAAAAATGCTCTATATGGACTAAAACAAGCACCTAGAGCTTGGTATAGTCGTATAGATGCCTATTTTCAGAAGGAGGGTTTTAAAAAATGTCCATATGAGCATACACTGTATACAAAAAGTAGAGATGAGGGAAAAATGCTTATCGTATGCTTATATGTGGATGATTTGATTTATACGGGAAATAATAGCATCATGATTGAAAAATTTAAGGATAACATGATGCTTGAATTTGACATGTCTGATCTTAGAAAGGTTCATTATTTTTTTGGCTTGGAGGTTGTACAATCTATTGCTGGAGTTTTTGTTTCTCAAAAGAAATATGCCCAAGAAATTTTAGACAGGTTTCAAATAAAGAACTGCAACTCTACCACTACTCCTGTTGAAAAAGGTTTGAAGCTTGTAAAGGATCCAGCAGGAGAAAGGGTTGATGCTATGCTTTACAAGCAAATTGCTGGAAGTCTAATGTATTTGACAGCAACAAGACCAGATTTGATGTATTCGGTGAGTCTTATTAGCAGGTATATGGAGCAACCAAAAGAGATTCATCTTCTTGCTGCAAAGAGAATCCTTCAGTACCTGCAAAGTACAGTTGATTTTGGGCTCTTCTATAGAAAGGGTAAAAAATTAGAATTGCTTGGATTTACAGACAGTGATTACGCTGGAGATTTGAATGATAGAAGAAGCATATCCGGATATGTCTTTATGATCGATTCTGCAGCGGTTTTATGGTCTTCGAAGAAGCAACCACTTGTTACTTTATCAACTACTGAAGCTGAATTTGTAGCTGCAACATCTTGTGCTTGTCAAGCTCTTTGGCTAAGAAAAATTCTTAAAGAACTCTAGTTTAAGCAACAAGGTCCTACTATGATTTTTTGTGACAACAGTTCAGCAATTCAACTCTTAAAGAATCCTGTTCTACATGGAAGATGCAAACATATAGATGTGAGATATCATTTCCTGAGGGATCTCACAAAGGATGAATTAATTGATCTTATTTATTGCAGGAGTGAGGATCAAGTTGCTGATATTTTTACAAAGCCCCTCAAATTGGAATCATTTTTAAAGCTAAGAAAGTTGCTTGGAGTTTGTACTTTCAAGGATCTAGTTTGAGGGAGGGTTCTATATGAAAATTGTAATTAAACTGGATGTTTGCAAACATCAGTTTAAGGGAGGGATTGTTGGAAATCTTATTTAGATGTCATAGTGATTAGGAAGTTTGTTACGTGTCTAGTATTTTACCTGGTGTTTAGGCTTTAGTTATGCAGCTAGTGGGTTTTGTTTCTTTTGTTAGTGGGTCAGTTTGTTTATGTTAGTGGTCCACATTGTCTCTATAAAAAGGCTATTTCACCTTTAATATCAATGCAGTAAAAATTCCTTCCATATACATGTCTATTTTGCTCTGCTTAAAGTATTCTGTTGTGTTTTCAATTGTTAACAAAAATGGCTGTTGTCTCTTTCTAGCCACTCGAGATGCTAAGCGGCAGGTGAAGAGATATTATAAATAACCCACCAAACACAAAACACAACCAGAGAAGAAGAAGAAGAAGAAGCAGCAGCAGCAGCAAGAAGAGAAGAGAAAAATAAAAGAAGACATGGAGCAGCTGTGTATGGCCCTTGTTTTGTCTTCAAAGCCATTATTTGCAAGTGCCTGGGTCATGATCAAGTTCGTGATCATGATGATCATCATGTTCCCGAAACTTAACAAATTGATCAGAATTATTCTACTCCAAAGGCCGAAAGTCAAATGAAATTCACGGTATATGTTATTCCTCTCTCTCTCTCTCGATCTCTCAATTTGTAGCTATTTGTAACACTTCACTCCAATGTAGATATTATCTATTTTGAACGTACATTTTTGATTTTTTTGTACTCAATATGTGTTTTTGAATTGTTTATATGTGTGTGTAGGAGGATAAATATGGGATGAAGTACTCCTCAACAAGGGCAGTAAAGGCTCCGAGAAAGCCACCACCGACACCAATTGGATCTAAAAAATTCGAAACTCAACACGTGGATACAAACTCTACTTCAAAGGCCGAAGGAGAAATGAAATTGATGGCCGTGGTATATTTCTCTGTCTGTCGATCTGTAGCTACTTGTAACACTTTGGTCTAGTGTAGATATTGTTCGTTTTTGACATATAAAAGCTAACCCTAGATTTACAGATCTACAAAGAAGAAGAAAATGCTTTCTGGAAGTTGAGAGAAAATAGAAACCAGACAGAGAAATGAGATGCACAAAATGTGTGTTTCTTTTCTTCGTAATTTCAGTATAACACTGTTACATATATATACAAAATACAACCACCGTAGATCTAATACTAAGAACAAATCTCAACCACTCAAAGTTACATGTCACCAATCTGTGTAAAATGATCTGATTGGTTACCAATATAATAATAACAATAATAACAGATTTATACAATACAGATGGTGCACACTCTATACAATAGAACTCAGCTCTCATTGGATGATATCTTCACATCCTCCCTCAAGCTGAACTGGGCAGACACTGCAAAGTTCAGCTTGCTGCAAAGAAACTGAAACCGAGTTGAAGGCAAAGCCTTTGTTAACATATCAGCAGGCTGTAGGTCAGTAGGCACATAGTTGATAACAAATTGACCAAGAGCAATCTTCTCTCTAATAAAATGAACATTCATCTCTACATGCTTAGTTTGAGAGTGAAAAACAGGATTATGTGCAAGAGTACCAGCACTGACATTGTCACACCACAACACTGGTTTGGCAGTGAGAACAATACCCAGTTCTTGAAACAAAGAGCTGAGCCAAATAACTTCTGTGGAGGCTTGAGAAAGAGCTCTATATTCAGCCTCGGTACTAGACCGAGCAACCACTTTCTATTTCCTAGAGTACCAAGTAATTAAATTGGACCCTAGAAACACACAATAACCACTCGTAGATCGACGATCATCAGTACAAGAAGCCCAATCAACATCTGTATAGGCTTCAATATATAACTAAGGGGCGAGTCAAAAAAGAAGAGCAAGACCAGCAGAACCTTTCAAATACCGAAGAATACGTTTGCAGGACTGCCAGTGTACATCAGTAGGGGCTACCAAAAACTGGCTCAACTTATTCACAGCAAACGCAATATCTAGTCTGGTGGAGGTGAGATAGTGTAAGGCCCCAAGTGTGCTACGATAAAGAGTTGAATTGGGAAAATGAGTGCCACATTGTAGAGACAGTTTGGTGCTCGGGCAAAGAGGAGTATCACGAGGTTTGGAAAGCAACATATTAGTCTTAGCAAGAAGACAAAAAATGTACTTAGTTTGAGTAAGATAAATCCCTTGAGAATTTCTAAAAGCTTCAAAACCCAAAAAATAACCAACTGGACCAAGTGTTTTTAATGCAAATTGAGAATTAAGATCTTTAATAGTTTTGTGAATGAGAGAACTACTAGATCCTGTAATTAGTATATCATCCACATATACAATTACATACAAAAGAGCATAATTTTTCTTGTAAATAAACAAAGAAATATCTAAAGTTAAATTCTGAAAACCCCAAGATAAAAGAGTTGTTTTCAGTTTATGAAACAAAGCTCGGGGGGCTTGTTTGAGACCATAGAGAGCCTTATTAAGCCTACAAACATGTGAAGGAAACACATAATTCACAAACCCAGCAGGCTGCTCCATAAACACTAACTCCTTCAATCTCCATTAAGAAATGCACTATTAACATCAACCTGTTGAATCTCCCAACCAAAAGTGACACCCATTGTAAAGATAACCCTAATTGTGAAGGGTTTAATAACAGGACTATAAGTTTCAGTAAAGTCAACCCCAGCAGTTTGATGGAACCCCTTTGCAACCAACCTAACTTTATATTTGGCAACAGTTCCATCAGGTTTATATTTAATTCGAAACATCCAATTATGACTAACAATATTATAATTAGAGCTAGGAGGCACTAAAGTCCAAGTATTATTTTTTATAAGTGCAGTATATTCCTTTTCCATAGCCAATTTCCACTTAGGATCAGCTAAAGCTGTCTTAACAGAAGTGGGTTCAGTTTCAGTGAGTTTAGTACATGGAGATTGACAAAGAGCAGAAAACACCTTAGGTTTAAAAGTACCCACCTTGGACCTAGTGACCATAGGATGAGAAGAAACTGTGTGAGGGTTATGAACAGTAGGGATAACAGGTGAGTGAGAGCTGGTAGAAGAAGTACTAATAGCTGAAGGAGAAGCAGACAAAGGAAAAGAATGTTGCTGTAATGAGTCTGAATGAGACAGTGAAGAATGTGAATACTGTGCAGGTGTGGCAACAGAAGGTAAAACAGAAATAGTAGAGGACACAGAAGGAATGACAGAGACAAACTTAGAAGCAGTAGACAAAGAATTAAAAATGGATAAAGGAAGACTAGACCTAGAACTAGATGCATCAGACCTAGAAGAAAATAAAATGGGATAAGGAAAATCATTTTCATGAAAGATTACATTTCTAGAGATATAAACTTTCCCATAATGATGCAAGCACTTATAACCCCTATGCTGTAAACTGTAGCCTATGAAAATACACTTAGAGAAACGAAAACCAAATTTTTGCTTTGCAAAAGGTCTGAGATAAGGGAAACAGGCACATCCAAAAACTTTGAAATAATTGTAATTAGGTGTTCTGTTAAATAACAGTTCAAAAGGTGACTTGTTATGCAAGAGAGGACTGGGTAGATTATTAATCAATAACATGGCTGCTTGAAAAGCCTCAGTCCAGAAATATAAGTGTAACATCCCTAATTTCAAATAAATATGAAAAGTATGGTTGAATTAATTTTGAGTATGTGAATATGATATTTATGATTTAAGGGGTGAAAAATGTAATTAAATGTATGTATATTTTTAGGGTTTCCAGGTGGACCTGGTGGAGCGGTCTAGAAAAAATGCATGAAAGAAAAGGAAATGTTGGCAGTGAGTACCGTGACCAGTCACCGCAACCAGGGATCGCGATGAGCAGCTCACGGTGAAAATATTGATTTTGGGCAGTGAGCAACGCGACCAATATCGCGACCATACACCGCGATGGTTGATCACGATGAAAGCGGTGAAAATATTTCAGTGAGCAATGCGACCAGGTGGCGCCACCACAGATTGCGAGGAGCGGTCGCGATGACCAAAATTTTATAAAAAAAAAAAATGGCGGTGGAAGCTTCACGAGGAAGCAACACAGAAAAATAGAGAGAGAACGAGAGAAGAAAAAGAAAAAGAAAAAGAAGAGAAAGAAGAAGAGAGAGAAAGGAAGAGAAAGAAAGAAGAAGAAGAGGAAGAAAAAGAGAAGAAGAAGAAGAAGAGAAGAGGAAGAAAAGGAAAAGAAGAAGGAAAAGAGGAGGGAGAAAGAGAAAAAGAAAAAAGGAAAAAGAAAATTCAGAAAAGAAAAGTTCGTAAAACCGGTATCCAGGTTGGTGTACACTCGTTTTTGAAACCTTTGTGGTTTTATTATGTATTTTTGATTTGAATATGAGCTTATTTGAATATTTTAATGGATATATGTTTATATAGTTCTTGATTTGAATATTCTGATTTAATTCGATTTTCGATTTATAACAGTTATGTTAGAAGAAATTGTTTGAGAGTATTGTTTAAATTACAAATATTGTTTTGGAAATTTTGTTGTTGAATTCGAAAGAAATGGAATGTTTTGATATAAATTTTATGAATTGTGAACATGTATGGAAACGGCCCAAGGATATTTGAACATAGAAAAATGATATAGGAGGTTGGTATAACAGCTGGGTTATTTCAGCAGTACTGCACTGATATTGATCTTGATGTTGATATTATGTACCTCCCTAAGGATTCGTCCTGGGGTAGGGAGTTATGATCCTGATATTATATACCTCCCTAAGGATTCGTCCTGGGGTAGGGAGTTATGTACCTCTCTAAGGATACCGAACACTCGGTCATAGGGTAGAGAGTTATATATACCACCCTTGGATGGAGCAGGCTAACTGCCGGTCCTAGGGTTGGGAGTTATATTCGACAGACAGCCACTGAGAGGTTAAATGACCCATATTCCAGTCCTGAAATTATGTTGAGTATACCAGAGGGCCAGGATTGAAATGAATTTGAATGAAATAAGTATAAGCGAATTTAGAAATTGATTTCTTATGATCATTTATTTATTGCATTGCATACTAATATGTTTGAATATAATGTTCTTTTGAAAAGCTATTTCGTGAATTTTATAAATCAGTTTAGTGTACACCCACTAAGCGATATGCTTAACGCGTTGATTTCATCACGCATAGGTAATAGGGATACAGAGGGAGAAAAAGACTGAAGAGGTGATATCTGCAGACTGAAGATCAGAGTCACCATACCTTTGGGTAGCAATATAGTTTTGCATATTATATTCAGTTAAGCATGCATATACAGAAGTTTGTAAATTTGACATATATATGTTTTGTAAATATTTTTTTAATGGTTTGTATTTTCAAAGTTTGTAAATATTAATTATGAATTATTTTATTTGAAAATATTTGGAAAGTTGCACTATATGGTAGAGTGCGCATTTGATTGAGAAAAGCAATTTGAAGTGTTGATTATTATATTATTGAGTTTTTATTTGAAAACAGGATTTTTGAAAAATCAGAAAAACAGAGGAAACTCTGCCAAAATTTTTGAAAACAGTTTTAGATAGGCTCACTATAAAAGAGATTTTTAAAATATAATTTATTGGGTTTTCAATGGTTTTTCAATTATAAAGTGAGTTAAAAAAAGTTTTGAAAATCCGGTAGCGCTCCATGAGTCGATCCAAATGGGTCGGGTCAGGGGGTGTTACAGTAAGGGCAGCTTTGCATGAGCAAGTAAGGTAAGCGCAGTTTTAACTATGTGCCTATATTTACGTTCAGGAACACCATTTTGTTGGTGTGTATAAGGACAAGAAAACCGAAAAAGAATGCCTTGTTGCCTAAGATAAGAACTAAAGACTTGATATTCCTTACCCATATCAGTTTGTAAAATCTTAATGGAAGTCTCAAACTGTTTTTCAACTTGAGTTTTAAACATGATGAATGTAGACAAAGCATCAAACTTAAGCTTAAGAGGAAAAAGCCAAGAAAACCTAGTATGGCAATCAACAAAAATAATGTAATATCTATACCCTTCAAGAGAGATAACTGGGAAAGGACCCCAAATATCAGAATAAATGAGTTCTAGAGGCTTTTGTGTTTTAATGCTTGACCTAGAAAAAAGAAGTTGATGCATCTTACCTAGTCTACAAGAGTCACAACAATTAGAAACAGATTGTGAATAAGATAAATTCAAAGAAGACATAACAGATTTCAAAGTATAATGAGAAGGGTGACCAAGTTTGTAATGCCACAATGCACAAACATTATTAACAGTTTCACCAGCCAAAACAGAATCAACAATATTAGAGTTCAAAGCAATAGGAGTAACAGTTTGTATATGAGGAAGAATAGAATCAGATTGAACAAAATCTGTATAGTTATTGAATGAAAAATCAGCAAGATAGACAGACTGAGAAGCTGTCCCTGTTGGAAGACCAGTCATCTTGAGCTGATCCCTTTGGAGCTGTAGCTGATATAAGCCATCCTTAAGTATGCCTCGGAGCAACACTTTCTTAGAAAGTTTGTCCTTAACAACACAAAAAGTGTCATAAAACTCAACTACAACATTGTTATCCATAGTAAATTTGGATATACTAAGTAGGTTTTTGGTTATTATGAGTACATGAAGAACATGATTTTGCAGTAATGATTTAGTAAGTTTGGTGTGTGACTGAACTACTGAACTACCAATACTGTTAATAGCTAAAGCCTGACCACTACTATAACACCCCCTGACCCGACCCGTCTGGATCGAACCAAGGAGCGCTACCCGATTTCAAAACTTTTCTAAACTCAATTTATATGTTGAAAACGTTTGTAAAACCAACAAATATTGTTACATTTAAAATACTTTACAATGAGCCCATCACTATTATAAAAATTTTGCCAGAATTTTCTTTGTTTTTCTGACTTTCCAAAAATCCTGTTTTCCACAAAACTCAAACATATAAAATATTAAACACTTCAAGATTCATTTCTCAATCATTTGCGTACTCTTCCAAATAGTGCGACTTCCACAGACATTTTTAATAAAACAAAACATAATTACTAATTACAAGACTTTGAAACAACACAGACTATTATACAAATATTTACAAAACTCATATATTACAACTTTACAAACTTCAGTATATGCATGCTTAACTGAATAATATACAAACAAAATTTAAATATAACTACCCAAAATTATTGTGACTCTGAATCTGCGTCTGCAGCTACCTTCTCTTTAGTCTTTTTCTCCGCTGGTATCTCTATTATCTACGCGTGGTATCTCTTTTTCTGGACTGGAATATAGGTTATTCGACATCGACCACTCGGTGGCTACTCTTCGAACATAACTCCCAACCCTAGAACCGGCACTTGGGGCCTACTCCATCCAATGGTGGTACGTACAGATCATATCATAACTCCCTACCCTAGGACCGAGTACTCGGTACCTGCTCATAATCCTTAAGGAGGTACGTAATATCAATATCACTATCAGTGCAGTACTGCTGAAATAACCCAGCTGGTATACCAACTTTCTATATCCGTTTTCTATGTTCAAGTATTCTCGGGCCGTTTTTCAACTTTCATCTCGATTCATTTTATTCATTTCAAATTAACAGTTTTAATTTACAAAGATTAATTAATTCAACAACAATAATATACATAAAACAGTATTCGTAAAACATATTCGAAAACATACGATCTCACAAATCCATAGTAAATTTTCAAAATCAGTAAATAAGTTTTCAAACTTATCTAGTCAAAATATGGAAATTCAAATCAAAGCATATAACGAAATTCATAAAGATTTTAGAAATACGTGTACACCAACCTGGATATCGTTTTTTCGAACTTTCTTTTCTGAATTTTTTTTCCTTCTCCTTTTCCTTTTCTCTTTCTTCCTCCAATTTTTCTTTTCCTTCTTCTTCTCTTCTTTTTCTTCGTTTCTTCTCTTTTTCTTCTTTCTCTTCTTTTCTTCTTTCTCTTCTTCTTTTTCTTTCTTTCTCTTTCTTTTTTCTCTTCTTCTTCTTTCTTTCTCTTTCTTTTTCTTTTTCTCTATTTCTTTCTCCCAGTCTCTCTCTTTTCTCTTGCTTCTTCGTGAAGCTTCCCACCGCCTCTTATTTTTTTATAAAATTTTAGCTGTCGTGACCGCTTATCGCGATCTGTGGTCGCGGTACTCATTGGAGTGGTTTCACCACCTTCATCGCTATCAGCCATCGCGGTCACTGGTCGCGATGCTCACTAGTCGATTTCCTCATTTGTATCGCGAGCACCCTATCACGAGCACTGGTTACGGTCTTAGGTCGCGATGCTCACTGTCTAAAAATCTCATTTTCATCGCGAGCTACACACCGCGATCCTTGGTCGCGGTAGTTGGTCGCGATACTCAATGCTAGCATTTTCCTTTTTTCTTCATGCACTATTTCTGAACCGCTCTATCTGATCCACTTGTACACCTAAAATTTAGTCCAATTAAATACAATATATCATAATGACATAATTAACAACAATTAAGTGTACTTTTCGTAATTACTGAAAATTAAGGATGTTACAATTCTTCCCCTCTTAAGAAATTTCATCCTCGAAATTTTACCTTAGTCGAACAATTGAAAATATTGTTGTCTCATTGTTTCTTCGCTTTCCTATGTAGCTTCTTCGATATTATGATTCCTCCAGATGACTTTCACCAGTGGAACTCTTTTATTTCATAATTCTTTAATCTCCCTATCAAGAATTTTCACTGGTTCCTCTTCGTATGTTAGGTCTGGTCGTATTTCGATAGTTTCGGCCTGGACTCTGTGAGAAGGATCAGATTTGTATCTCCTCAGCATCGATACATGAAACACATTATGAATCTTTTCTAAATCATGAGGTAAAGTAAGTCTGTAGGCTACTGATCCCACACATTCAATGATTTCATATGGGCCAATAAACCTAGGACTCAACTTCCATTTTCTGCCAAATCGGAGCACTTTCTTTCATGGAGATACCTTAAGAAAAACTTTTTCACCAACTTCATATTCTATATCTTTTCTTCTCAAGTCTGCATATGATTTCTGTCGATTAGATACAACTTTCAGTCTTTCTTTGATAATCTTCACCTTCTCCTCAGTTTGTCTAATCAAATCTGGGTCTACTAACCTGTCTTCTCCCAACTCCATTCAGCATACTGGTTTCCTGCATTTCCTTCCGTACAGTGCTTCATATGGTGCCATAGCTATACTTGATTGATAACTGTTGTTATACGTAAATTCAATCAATGGGAGTTGATTAACCCAACTTCCTTCGAAATCAATTACACAACTTCGGAGCATATCTTTTAACACCTAAATTACTCTTTATGATTGTCCGTCTGTCTGCGAATGGAAGGTTGTAATCAAACTCAATCGAGTACCCAAAGCTTCTTAAAACTTCTTCCAGAATTTGGATGTAAACTTCGGGTCTCTATCTGATATTATTGATGCAGGCACTCCATGCAATCTGACTATTTCTTTTATATACAATTCCGCCAGTCAATCCAGTGAATAGTCAGTTCTAACAGGTAAGAAATGTGCTGATTTCGTCAATCGGTCCACTATCACCCATATTGCATCATGTTTACTTCGGGTGAGTGGCAACCCTGTGACAAAATCCATTGTGATACGATCCTATTTCCATTCAGGTATTGATATTAGCTGTAACAAACCTGATGGAACCTGTGTTCAGCTTTCACTTGTTGGCATGTCATACATTTAGTCACGAAATCCATCACATCTTTCTTCATCCCAGACCACCAATACTGATTCTTCAAATCTCTATACATCTTTGTGCTACCTGGGTGCATCGAATACGGACTACTATGTGCCTCTGTCTAGATCATCTTTTTCAATTCTTCATCATCTGGAACACATACCCTGTCTCTAAAACGCACAATACCATCATTTCTGACTGTAAAATCCGAATGCTTCCCCTCTAGGATTTGTTTACATATCATCTGAATCCTATCATCATGATTCTGTTTTTTTGCTATCTGCTGAATTAAACTTGGCTTACATCTTAACTCAGCTACCAAGGCATTGTCTGGATTCAATTGTAATTGAACATTCATAGCTTTTAGGGCGAATAATTCTTTTCTGCTCAGAGCATCTGCTACCACATTCGCCTTTCCTGGATGATAATCAATGATACAGTCATAATCTTTGATCAATTCCATCCATCGTCTCTATCTCAAATTGAGCTATCTTTGAGTAAGCAGATACTTCAAACTCTTGTGATCTGTGTATATGTAGCACTTCTCACCATACAAATAATGCCTCCATATCTTCAAGGCAAATACAATGGCTGTAAGTTCCAGATCATGTATCGGATAATTTTGTTCATGAATGTTCAGCTGTCTGGACGCATATGCAACCACTTTCCTTCCTGCATCAGTACACAACCCAAACCATGGTGTGAAGCATCACTATATATCACAAAATCTTGACCTGAAACCGGCTGAATCAGGATTGGAGCCTCAACTAACATCATCTTCAATTTGTCAAAAGCTGTCTGGCATCTGTTATTCCATTCAAATCTGACATTTTTATGCAATAGCTTGGTCAACGGACTTGCTATGGATGAGAATCCCTTCATAAACCGTCAATAATAACCTGCCAAACCTAAGAAACTTCTGACTTCTGCAACATTTTTTAGAGGCTTCCATTCCATAATTGTTTCAATCTTTTTAGGATCTGCCTTAATACCCTCTGCTGACACAATATACCCCAAAAATGCAATCTCAACCAACCAGAACTCACATTTACTCAGTTTATCATATAGTTGCTTCTCCCTCAGAGTCTGCAATACTACTTTGAAGTGCCTGTCATGGTCCTTTATCGTCTGTGAGTATACCAGGATATCATCAATGAATACTACTACAAACTGATCCAGGTATGGTCGAAATATTCGGTTCATTAGATCCATAAAGGCTGCAGGTGCATTTGTCAGCCCAAATGGCATCACTACAAACTCATAATGTCCATACCTTGTTCTGAATGTTGTTTTCGGAATATCATAATATTTTATTCTCAATTGATGATACCTCGATCTGAGATCTATCTTTGAGAAGACACAGACTCCTCTCAACTGATCAAACAAATCATCGATTCCAGCCAACGGATATTTATTCTTGACAGTAAGTTTATTCAGTTGCCTATAATCGATGCACAATCTCAATAACCCATCTTTTTTTTTCACACATAACACTGGAGCTCCCCACGGGGATACACTGGGTCTGATAAAGCATTTATCTAGTAATTCTTGTAATTGTATCTTCAGTTCTTTCAGCTCTGCTGGTGCCATTCTGTAAGGAGCTATGGATACTGGTGAAGTACCTGGTACCACGTCAATCACAAACTCAACTTCTCTCTGAGGTGGCAATCCAGGATGCTCTTCTGGAAATACATCTGAGAAATCACACACAGTGGATATATTCTGAATTGTAGAAGGAACCTTTCTGGAATCAACCACTTATGCCAAATAAGATTCACAACCCTTTCTTATCAGTTTACAGGATGTAGTGGCTGAAAAGACATTAGAGAGAAAATCTCTCCTTTCACCTACTAATGTGACTTCTATACCATCGACTGTTCTAAGTGTTACCCGTTTCAAATTGCAGTCAATCACTACCTTGTGTCTGGACAACCAATCCATGCCTAAGATTATATCAAATTCATGGAATGGCAGCTCCATCAAATCACCTGGAAATTCATACTCCTGAATCCGAATAGGACAATTTCTGTACACTCTATTCACAACCACACTTTGACCTATCGGATTGCTGACTAGTACTTTATACTCAGTGGGTTCAGTTTTCAAATTTCGTTATTTCAACAATGCATCACATATATATATATATGAATGAGTAGAGTCTGGATCTATCAATGCAATAGTTGTAGTATCAAAGATAGAAATTTTACCATCAATCACGTCTGGCACATCCGTATCTTCCTGAGCCCTAATACCATAGGCTCGTGCAGGGATATGAGTATCTGGTATTGCCACTTATTCTGACACCCCTCTGTGGCTACCACCTTCAGTTCCTGCCTGACTGGGCCTCCTACCTCTGGAAGTAGTAGAAGCTGATCTCTCTGGTTACGGAACAGAAGTAGCTCTAAACTTTGGGCAATCCTTTTGAAAATGATCACGGGATCCACATCTCAAACAGGCTCCTGTGACCCTCTAACAGTCCCCTGGATGTCTTCTTCCACAGTGTTCAAACAGTGCTGGGGCTGGTCCTCTAGCTGTATTTCCAAGGGTACTGGCTATTGATGTTGCAGACTGACCCGGTCTAGCTGTGGGTATGGGTCTCTGTGACTGCATCGGACCACTAGACTGCAGTCCCTAAAACTTCTTACTCTATGGCTGATATGAGCTAGACTTGCCCTGATGTAACACCCCCTGACCCGACCCATTTGGATCGACTCAGGGAGCGCTACCGGGTTTTCAAATACTTTCTTAAATTCTGTTTATAAACTGAAAACCATATATAAAATCATATAAGTTTGTAATTTCAAAATATTTTTCGAGTGAGCCCATTAAAATTCAGTTTTAAAAATTTCGGCAGAGTTTCCTCTGTTTTTCTGATTTCCCAAAACCTGTTTTCAAATCAATCTCAAACCAAATATAATTCACAACACTTCAAATATCATTTCATTCAAATGCGCACTCTACCGTTTAGTGCGACTTTTAAACAGTTTTTAAAATAAAACAATTCATAATTGCTTATTTACAGTCCTTTGAAATTGAAAACAGAAATCATAAAACAATCAATTATAACACATAATTACAAAACATAATTATATAACTTAATTACAAAATCTCTGTACATGCATGCATATCTAATTATATTATACAGGAATATATATATTTAACTACCCAAAATATGGTGACTGTGACTCCGGATATCTGCCTGCAACTCTATTTCTTCAATCTTTTACTTCCTCAGTATCCTTATTACCTACGCGCGATAAAAACCGACGCGCTAAGCAATAATGCTTAGTGGGTGTACACTAAAATAAATTGTAATATAATATAAAACACTAAATTGTAAATTCAAAAATTCAGAGAGATAGATAAATAAACAATAAAACTTTAAGTCAAAATTTCAGGAATATAAATATATAAAATAAACATGATATTTTAATTACTGAAACTATATAAACACGAAATATGTCAAAAATTTCTGGGTTTTAATTTCAATATCATTTCTTTATTTTCCATAACATTTCTAACTATCAATTCTTAATGGGGCCCATGAGACACATAACAGGGTTTACAGGACTGGATTACAGGTTTTACAGTTGGGTTTCCCATCTCATATGAAATGGTATCCCTATATAAACAGTCGGTTTTCCATTTCACGAGGAAATGGTATCCGAATATTCTCACAGTCGGTTTCCCATTTCATGAGGAAATGGTATCCGTGTTAAACAGTCGGTTTCCCATTTCACGAGGAAATGGTATCCGTATATTCAACAATCAGAGGCATCATAAATCACGGTGCATTGCTGCTATAAATTCACCAAATTGACATGTCAATCTCTTATATCCATATCCCTACACATATATCAGGGCCATAAAATTTCAATTCAGAAAATACAGATATTTTAGTCACGTTTCAAACAACTGTACAATAATCAAATTCAAACTCAATATTCATTGATAATTATAAATAACAGAATACAGAAAATAAATCAATAAATTCGATATAATCCCAATTTCTGTATCTCAAAATCAATTTCAAATATTACTCACAAATTGAGAGTAACTATTTCAATCAATATACGAAAATTGTAAATGTGATTCTAAAATTCTTTAAGCCAATAAACAATATAAAAGTTTTCAGAACTGTGTGTACACCAACCTGAATACTGTTTTACCAATTCTACGCCTTTTCCCTTCTCAGTTTTCCTTTGTTCTTTCTTTTTCTCTTTTCTTTCTTTTCTTTTCTTCTTCTTTCCCTTCTCTTCTTCTTCTTTTCTTCTTCCTCTTCTTCTTCTCTTCTTTCTCTTCTTCTTCTTTCTTCTTCTTCTTCTTTTCTTTTCTTTTTCTCACGGTATTCTCTCCTCTCTTTTCTGTTTGTTTTCGATGGCTTCTCACAGAAGCTAACTTTTTTTTTATATATCATTTCAGTCATCGCGACCGTCATCGCGACCTGTGGTCGAGCCACCAGGTCGCGTTGCTCACTGGAGCAACTCCACCGCCTTCATCGCGATCGCCCATCGCGGTACCCTGGTCGCGCTGGTGGTCGCGTTGCTCACTGCCATAATTTCATTTTTTTCATCGCGAGCCAGTCAGCGCGATCTGTGATAGCGGTGACTGGTCGCGGTGCTCACTGCCCGAAAATGCCATTTTTCGCCGCGAACAGCTCATCGCGATCTGTGGTAGCGGTGAGGGGTCGCGGTACACACTGTCCCAGTTTTTCACTCCTTTTTCTTCATGCATCATTTCTGGACCGTTCCATCTGATCCATCTGAAAATTATAAAAATAAACATACATTTAATTACATTTTATACCCCTCTAATCATAACTTTTTACATCCTCATTTTCAAAAGTAATTATTCAAAATTTGGGATGTTACACCTGATCCCCTTCTCTGCTGACTTCTATCTCGTCTTACCTGTTCTTCTTTCTTGATTCTTTTAATATTCAGGGCTGCTGAGATTAATCTGGTAAAATCTTCAAGTTCAAATGCGGCAACCTGTAGGCGGATATAATCATTCAATCCGTCTTCAAACCTTCTGCACCTATCCGCCTCTGTGGCCACCATATCTCTAGCATATTTACTCAACCTGACAAATTCTCTTTCGTACTCTGTCATTGTCATCTGTCTCTACTTCAGGCTGGTAAATTCTCTCTTCATATTCTCTAAATAGATGCGGCCGACATACTTTCTTCGAAATTCCCTCTAGAACAGCTCCCAAGTTCTTTCTTCCGACCGCATTGTCTGTATAATGGAGGTTCACCATTGGTAGGCATCCTCCTGTAGTAAGGATACTGCACACTCGAGACTCTCTTCAGGTGTGCAATGCATCTGCTGTAATATTCTTTCTATCCATTCAAACCAGTATTCTGCCGCATTTGCATCGTCATCTTTTCTACCATGGACATCTGTCGGTCTGTACTTGGCCAGTCGTTCAATGGCTGATCTTCGTGGCGCTGCTCTGGCCACGTACTGAAAGAATTAAGCCATTTTTTGCATAAATGCCGGCTGACCCTGAACTTCTGGTCCAGCCGCCTTTAGGCTTACAGATTCTCTAGATGCTCCCCCAGTTACACTGGCAGGACTTTCAGGTCTATCTCTATGTCCACTTCCTTCCATTTCTTTTTTTTCTATATAAGACAGAAGAGAGGTCTGCAGATCAGAGTCACATAGTCCTATAGGTATCTTTATACAATGTATGCATATACAGAATATTACTCTTTTGGTCCAGAAACGACTAAACCGCACTCTGATACCATTAAAAATGTAACACCCCCTGACCCGACTCGTCTAGATTGAACCAAGAAGCGCTACCCAATTTCAAAACTTTTCTAAACTCAATTTATATGTTGAAAACGTTTATAAAACCAACAAATATTGTTATATTTAAAATACTTTACAGTGAGCCCATCACTACTATAAAAATTTTGCTAGAGTTTCCTCTGTTTTTCTGACTTTCAAAAAATCATGTTTTCCACAAAACTCAAACATATAAAATATCAAACACTTGAAGATTCATTTCTCAATCATTTGCACACTCTTCCAAATAGTGCGACTTCCTCAGACATTTTCAATAAAACAAAGCATAATTACTAATTATAAAACTTTGAAACAACACAGACTATTATACAAATATTTACAAAACTCATATATTAAAACTTTACAAACTTCTGTATATGCATGCTTAACTGAATAATATACAAACAAAGTTAAAATATAACTACCCAAAAGTATTGTGACTCTGAATTTGCGTCTGCAGCTACCTTCTCTTTAGTCTTTTCTCCGCTGGTTTCTCTATTATCTACGCGTGATAAAATTAACACGCTAAGCATATCGCTTAGTGGGTGTACACTAAAATATATTTATAAAATTCACGAAATAACTTTTCAACATAAAGTGTCATAGTAATATCATATTCAAATATATTATTAAGCATCTCAAGTAAGTAAATAATTCATATGAAATCAATTTCTAAATTTTCTTACAAACATTTTATTCGCTTCCTTTCAATTCTGGCCCTTTGGAATACTCAATATAATTTTCTCGACTAGAATATGGGCTGTTCGACATCGACTACTTAGTGGCTGCCCATCGAACATAACTCCCAACCCTAGGACCGACACTTGGGGTCTGCTCCATCCAAGGGTGGTACGTACAGATCATATCATAACTCCTTACCCTAGGACCGGGTACTCGGTACCTGCTCATAATCCTTAGGGAGGTACGTAATATCAATATCAATATCAGTATCGATGCAGTACTGCTGAAATAACTCAGTTGGTATACCAACCTCCTATATCCGTTTTCTATGTTCAAGTATCCTGGGCCGTTTCACAATACAACATTTTCAACTTTCATCTGGATTCATTTTAAATTAACAGTTTTAGTTTACAAAGATTAATCAATTCAACAACAACAATATACATAAAACAATATTCGTAAAATATGTTCGAAAACATACGATATTACAAATCCATAATAAATTTTCAATAAGTTTTCAAACTTATCTAGTCAAAATATAGAAATTCAAATCAAAGCATATAACGAAATTCATGAAGATTTTAGAAATACGTGTACACCAACTTGGATATCGTTTTTTCGAACTTTCTTTTCTGGATTTTTTTTCCTTCTCCTTCTCCTTTTTTCTTTCTTCCTCCTATTTTTCTTTTCCTTCTTCTTCTCTTCTTCTTTTTCCTTTCTTCTTCTTCTTCTCTTCTTCTTCTTCCACTTCTCTTCTTCTTTCTCTTCTTCTTCTTTCTTTCTCTTTCTTTTTTCTCTTCTTCTTCTTTCTTTCTCTTTCTTTTTCTTTTTCTCTCTTTCTTTCTCCCGGTCCCTCTCTTTTCTCTTGCTTCTTCGTGAAGCTTCCCACCGCCTCTTATTTTTTTATAAAATTTTGGCTGTCGCGACCGCTCATCGCGATCTGTGGTCACGCCACCTGGTCGCGGTACTCACTAGAGTGGTTTTACCGCCTTTATCGCTATCAGCCATCGCTGACACTGGTCGCAATGTTGGTCGTGATGCTCACTGATCGATTTCCTTATTTGTATCGCAAGCACCCTATCGTGAGCACCGGTTGCGGTCTTGAGTCGCGATGCTCACTGTCCAAAAATCTCATTTTCATCGCGAGCTGCACACCGCGATTTCTGGTCGTGGTAGCTGGTCGCGATTCTCATTGTCAGCATTTTTCTTTTTCTTTCATGCACTATTTCTGGACCGCTCCACCTAGTCCACTTATACACCTAAAATTTAGTCCAATTAAATACAATATATCAGAATCACATAATTAACAACAATTAAGTGTACTTTTCATAATTACTGAAAATTAAGGATGTCACAACTACCAACAGTGAATTTGCTAGAACCAGTATAAACAGAAGAGTTGGAAAGCTTACCCAAATCAGAAGTCACATGACTTGCAGCACTGCTGTCTGCATACCAAGCAGGATCAGATACAGTTTCTGGTGTTGCTGACTGCTGTCCATAATGTGCCTGGAAATTTTAAAAATTTCCTTGAAAAACAGGCTGATTTCCCTAACCACCACCATCAGAGAAATTTAGTAGAGCTTGAGCCACATGACCTTGATAATTGCCTCCTTGTGAACCTTCATTACCATTAGCAGATGTGTTGGTAAAAGATTGCTGCTGATAAGATCGGTCAAATCTGTTGTAGCATTGGAAGGCTGAGTGCCCAGGCCGTGTACATATCTGACATGGAGGTTTGTTGTTACTCCATCTGCCTCTTTGACCACGATTATTATTGCTTCCTTGACCACCAGAGTTAAAACCCCCTCTGTTAGAGTTCCTGCCACTACTATTGTTGTTTGAAACAAAATTAGCTACTGAAGCTTGAACATCTAGCTGAGCAACTGAGTTGAGATGCTCTATTCTCTGCTCATAAATCATGAGCATGTACTGTGCCTCATGAAGTGACATGGTCAATTATTGTTGAGAAAGCATTACCACCACAAGATCATATTCATGTCCCAATCCGTTCAACACACAAAGCAGAAGGTCTTTATTTGTTACAGTCTGTCCTGTTGACCTCAAGCTGGTTCCAAGACCTTTAACTTTCAAAATGAACTCACTGATCGAACTTGAATCCTTTCCTAGCACTCTAGAGTTGTTGCTTCACCTGCAACACCTTAGCTAAGGATTCCCTAGAAAATAGAGTTTTTATGATTCTCCAAAATTCCAAGGAAGAGAGACAATCTGACACCTCTCCAATCAAACCTTCACTAATTGTTGACATTAACTAACACAGAAGCAGCTGATCTGCTTTAAACCAGTCTTCAAACTCTTCACTAATGACCATTTTCGTGACACCTTCAGCTACAGAAACCTTCACATACTTCGTAGGATAGAGACAACTACCATTGATATACTTCTCGAGACTTAAGGCTCTAATAGCTGGAAGAATCTGAGCTCGCCAAGTGAACGTAGTTGTCACGAGTCAGCTTTACAGAGAGATTGAAATTGAGTGCCTTCAAGATTGAAGCAAACTCAACTTTCTTCACTGACGAAGACGGAGTACCACCTGAACTACTTATCGACGCCATGGATTTAGCCAAGAGAGGCTTTGATACCATGTAAAAGCTAACCCTACATTTACAAATCTACAACGAAGAAGAAAATGCTTTCTGAAAGTTGAGAGAAAACAGAAACCAGAGAGAGAAATGAGATGCACAAAATGTGTGTTTCTTTTCTTCGTAATTTCAGTATAACACTGTTAGATATATATACAAAATACAACCACCGTAGATCTAATACTAAAAACAAATCTCAACCACTCAAAGTTACATGTCACCAATCTGTGTAAAATGATCTGATTGGCTACCAATATAATAATAACAATAATAACAGATTTATACAATACAGATGGTGCACACTCTATACAATAGAACTCAGTTCTCATTGGATGATATCTGCACATGACACACTATTTTAATGTTTTCTCATACTCAATATGTGTTTTTGAATTAATGTTTGGATTGTTTATATATATATTTGTGTAGAGGATAGATGAGAGAAAGCCACCAGAGACACCAATTTCATCCGAATTCAACAAGTTGATACTAAGTTTACAGACTCTATTTCAGACACGGAAGGAGAAAGGAAAATTCACGGTTTATTTCTCTCTCTTTCTATATGTAGTTATTTGTAACACTTCGGTCTAATGTATACAAAGTTCTTAGAATTAATTTTTGGATTGTTTATATATGTGTGTAGGCTGAGAGAAAGCCACCAGGATCACCAATTGGATCCTAAACTCAACAAGTTTATACAAACTCTATTTTTAGAGAAATCGAAGGATAAATGAAATTCACGGTATTTCTGTTTCTATCGATTCGTAGCTATTTATAATTTTTTTGGTCTAATATAAATATCGCAGTTTTGGACACAAAATTTTGATGTGAGCTCTCAAAATGTAACACCCCCTGACCCGACCCGACTGGATCGACCCAGGGAGCGTTACCGGGTTTTCAAATACTTTCTTAATTTTGTTTATAAACTGAAAACCATATAATTTATCATTTAAAAATCTTTTCGAGTGAGCCCATCAAACTTCAATTTTAAAATTTTCGGCAGATTTTCCTCTGTTTTTCTGATTTCCCAAAACCTGTTTTCAAAACAATCTCAAACCAAATATAATTCACAACACTTCAAATATCATTTCATTCAAATGCGCACTCTGCCGTTTAGTGCAACTTTCAAACAGTTTTTAAAATAAAACAATTCATAATACATTATTTACAGTCCTTTGAAATTTGAAAACAGAAATCATAAATCAATTAATTACAAAATATATATATATATATAACACAATTACAAATCTCTCTGTATATGCATGCATAACTAACTATATTATACAGAAATATGACTACCCAAACTGAGGTGACTCTGGATCTCTGCCTGCAACTCTCTCTCTCTTCAATCTTTTGCTTCCTCAGTATCCTTGTTACCTACGCGCGATAAACATCAACGCGCTAAGCATATAGCTTAGTGAGTGTACACTAAAATAAATTGCAATATAATATAAAACAATATATATATATATATATATATATCTTAAATTCAGAATTTCAGAAAGATATAGATGTATAAACAATATAGCTTAAATTCAGAAATTTAGACAGATATAGATATAAAACAACCATTAGATTTCAGTTACTGAAAATATATAAAATAAAGTATTTCAAAAGTTTCAGGATTTCAATTTCATTATCATTTCTTTATTTTTCATAACATTTTCTAACTATCAATTCTCAATTGGGCCCGTGATACACATAACAGGGTTTACCGGACTGGATTACGGGTTTTACAGTCGGGTTTCCCATTTCATGAGGAAATGGTATCCGTATCTTTTCACAGTCGGTTTCCCATTTCACGAGGAAATGGTATCCGTGTATAACAGTCGGTTTCCCATTTCACGAGAAAATGGTATCCATGTTTAACAGTCGATTTTCCATTTCACGAGGAAATGGTATCCGTATAATCAACAATCAGAGGCATCATAAATCACGGTGCAGTATTGCCATATATTCACCCAATTGACATGTCAATCTCCTATATCCATATATCCCTATATATATATATATATATATATATATATATATATATATATATATATATATATATATATATATATATATCAGGGCCAAAAATCAAAGTTTAGAATTTACAAATCTTCTATTTACTTTTCAGATAACTTTCAGATAATCAAAAATTCACTCAAACAATTCAAAAATCAATATTCATTACCAATTGTAAAACAAGAAATTCAGAATATATATCAAATAACAGAATACAGAAAATAAAATCATAAATTTCAATATAAATCACTTTTAACTAATTCAAAATATTCATAAATCAATTTCATTAAACTGTGCGGAAATTATGTGTACACCAACCTGGATACCGTTTTACCGGTTCTACGTCTTTTTCCTTCTGAGTTTTTCTTTTTCCTTTCTTTTTTTTCTTCCTCCTCTTTCCTTTCTCTTCCTTTTTTCTTCCTCTTCTTTTCTTTTTCTTTCCCTTCTCTTCTTCTTCTTTTCTTCTTCCTCTTCTTCTTCTCTTCTTCCTCTCTTCTTCTTTCTTTTCTTTTCTCTCTTCTTTTCTTTCCCCGTTTTCTGCTTCTTTCTATTTTTTTTTTTTGGCTTCCGCGAGAAACTTTCTTTTTTTATACAAATTCGGTCATCGCGACCTGTGGTCACGCCACCTGGTCGTGGTACTCACTGGAAGGCTTCCACCGCTTTCATCGCGATCACCCATCGCGGTACCATGGTCGCGCTGGTGGTCACGTTACTCACTGCCCAAATTTGATATTTTTCACCGCGAGCAGCTCATTGCGATCTGTGGTCGCGGTGCTCACTACCAGAAAATGTCATTTTTCACCGCCAGCAGCTCATCGCGATCTCTGGTCGCAGTGAGGGTCGCGGTGCTCACTGTCACTTTTTCTTTACTTCATGCAATCTTTCTGGACCGCTCCATCTGGTCCATCTAATTTAATTACGTTTTACACCCCTCGAATCTCAAAATTTATATATCCACATATTCAAAATTAATTATTCGAAATGAGGGATGTTACAATTCTTCCCCTCTTAAGAAATTTCGTCCTCGAAATTTACCTCAATTGAACAGTTGGGGATACTGTTGTCTCATAGTTTCCTCGCTCTCCCAGGTAGCTTCTTCTACATTGTGATTTCTCCAGAGGACTTTCACCAGTGGGACTCTTTTATTTCTTAGTTCTTTAATCTCCCGGTCAAGAATTTGCACTGGTTCTTCTTCATATGTCAGGTCTGGTCGGATTTCAATATTTTCGGCCTGAATTCTGTAAGAAGGATCAGATCTGTATCTCCTCAACATAGACACGTGGAAAACATCATGAATCTTTTCTAATTCTGGAGGTAAAGCTAGTCGATAGGCTACTGGTCCCACACGTTCAATAATTTCGTATGGCCCAATAAACCTCAGACTTAACTTACCTTTTCTGCCAAATCTGAGCACTTTCTTCCATGGAGATACTTTCAGAAACACTTTCTCACCGACTTCATATTCTATCTCTTTTCTTTTCAAATCTGCATATGATTTCTGTCGGTCAGAAGCAACTTTCAATCTTTCGTTGATAATCTTCACCTTCTCCTCAATTTGTCTGATCAAGTCTGGGCCTACTAACCTGTCCTCTCCTAACTCTGTCCAGCATACTAGAGTCCTGCATTTCCTTCCATATAGTGCCTCATACGGTGCCATAGCTATGCTCGACTGGTAACTGTTGTTATAGGCAAATTCAATTAATGGGAGGTGATCCGCCCAACTCCCTTCAAAATCAATTACACAACTCCTGAGCATATCTTCAAGTACCTGAATTACTCTTTCTGATTATCTGTCTGTCTGCGGATGGAAGGCTGTACTGAAACTCAGTTGAGTACCCAAGGCTTCTTGAAACATCTTCCAGAATGTAGATGTAAACCTTGGATCTCTATCTGATATTATGGATGCAGGCACTCCATGCAATCTGACTATTTCTCTGATATACAATTCTACCAGTCGATCCTGTGAATAATCAGTTCTGACAGGTAGAAAATGTGCTGACTTCGTCAATCGATCCACTATAACCCATACTGCATCGTGTTTACTCCGGGTGAGTGGCAATCCTGTGACAAAGTCCATTGTAATGCGATCCCATTTCTATTCAGGTATTGCTATTGGCTGTAACAATCCTAATGGAACCTGGTGTTCAGCTTTCACCTGTTGACAGGTCATACATTTATTCACAAATTCTACCACATCTTTCTTCATTCCAGACCACCAATACTGAGTTTTCAAATCTTTGTACATCTTTGTGCTACCTAGGTGCATCGAATATGGACTACTGTGAGCCTCTGTCAAGATCATCTTTCTCAATTCTTCATTATCTGGAATACAAATCCTGTCTCTGCAACACACAATACCGTCAGTTCTAACTGAAAAGTTCGGATGTTTCCCTGAGGAGATCTATTCACATATCATCTGGAGTCTAGCATCCTGCTTCTGTTTTTCTGCAATCTGCTAAATCAAACTGGGTCTACATATTAATTCAGCTACCAATACATTATCTG
The DNA here is from genome assembly GCA_003430845.1 of Xanthoceras sorbifolium. Taxonomy (NCBI): domain Eukaryota; kingdom Viridiplantae; phylum Streptophyta; class Magnoliopsida; order Sapindales; family Sapindaceae; genus Xanthoceras; species Xanthoceras sorbifolium. Next base: position 3,124,734 of record CM010609.1, on the reverse strand, counting down.
AATTCAGCTGTAATTGCACATTCATAGCCTTCAGAGCAAACAATACTTTTCTACTCAGAGCATCTGCGACTACATTTGCCTTTCCTGGATGATAGTCGATTATACAGTCATAATCTTTAATCAACTCCATCCACCGTCTCTGTCTCAGATTTAGCTCTCTTTGGGTAGGCAAATATTTCAGACTATTGTGATCCGTGTATATATAATATTTCTCACCATATAAGTAATGCCTCTAGATTTTCAAAGCAAATACTATGGCTGCAAGTTCCAGATCATGTATCGGATAGTTCAGCTCATGATTTTTCAACTGTCTGGACGCATATGCAACCACCTTGCCTTCCTGCATCAATACACAGCCTAAACCCTAGTGTGAGGCATCACTATAGATCACAAAGTCTTTACCTGAAACAGGCTGAATCAGGACTGGTGCCTCAACTAGCATCGCCTTCAATCTGTCAAAAGCTGCCTGGAATCTGTCAGTCCAGTCAAATATGACATTCTTATGCAGTAGCTTGGTCAACGGACTTGCTATGAATGAAAATCCCTTCACAAACCGTCGATAATAACCTGCCAAGCCTAGAAAACTTCTAACTTCTGTAACATTTCTAGGAGGCTTCCATTCCACTATTGCTTCAATTTTTTTCGGATCTGCCTTAATACCCTCTGCTGATACAATGTGACCCAGAAATGCAATCTCAGGCAACCAGAATTCACATTTGCTCAGTTTGCCATACAGTTGCTTCTCTCTCAGAATCTGCAATACTACTCTGAGGTGCCTGTCATGGTCCTCTATCGTCTGTGAGTACACTAGGATATCATCGATAAATACCACCACAAACTGATCCAAGTATGGTTGGAATATTCTGTTCATCAGATCCATAAAGGCTGCAGGTGCATTAGTCAGCCCAAATGGCATCACTACAAATTCATAATGTCCATACCTGGTTCTGAATGCAGTTTTCGGAATATCTGAATCTTTTATCCTCAACTGATGATACCCCGATCTCAGATCTATCTTTGAGAAGACACAGGCTCCTCTCAGTTGATCAAATAAATCATCAATTCTAAGCAACAGATACTTGTTTTTTACAGTAAGTTTATTCACCTGCCTGTAATCGATGGACAATCTCAATGACCCATCTTTCTTTTTCACAAACAGCACTGGAGCTCCCCACGGGGATACACTGGGTCTAATGAAGCCCTTATCCAACAATTCCTGTAACTGTATCTTCAGTTCCTTCAGTTCTGCTGGTGCCATTCTGTAGGGAGCTATCGATACTAGAGACGTACCTGGTACCACATCTATCATAAACTCCACTTCTCTTTGAGGTGGCAAACCAGGAAGCTCCTCTGGAAACACATCTGCAAAATCACACACAGTGGGTATATTCTGTATGGTAGAAGCAACCTTTCTGGAATCAACCACCTAAGCTAAATATGCTTCACAACCCTTTCTGATCAATTTGCAGGCTGTAGTGGCTGAAATGACATTGGAGAGAAAATCCCTCCTTTCACCAACCATTGTGATTTCTGCACCATCTGCTGTTCTGAGGGTCACTCGTTTCAATTCACAGTCAATCACTACTTTGTGCCGAGTTAACCAATCCATGCCTAATATCACATCAAACTCATGGAATGGCAACTCCATCAAATCTCCTGGGAATTCACATTCTTGTATCCAAATCGGACAATTTCTGTACACACGGTTCATAACTACACTTTGACCTATCGGATTACTGACTAACATATCATGCAGTAGGTTCAGTTTTCAAACTTCTTTGTTTCAACAATGCATCATATATGTATAAATGAGTAGAGCCTGGATCTATCAATGCAATAACTGTAGTATCAAAAATATAAATAATACCAGCTATCACGTCAGGTGCATCCTTGTCTTCCTGAGCTCTAACACCATAAACTCGTGCAGGAGCTCGACTATCAGGTCTTGCCACTGATTTTGACACCCCTCTTTGGCTACCACCTTTAGGTCCTGCCTGACTGGGCCTCCTACCTCTGGAAGTAGTAGGGGCAGATCTCTCTGGTTGCTGCACAGGAATAAACTGGTATTTCGGACAATCCCTGTAAAAATGATCACGAGCTCCACACTTATTGCAAGCTCCTGTAACTCTCCAGCATTCACCAGGATGCCTTTTTCTACAGTCCTCACATAATACAGGGGCTGGTCCCCTAACTGTCCTCCCAGGGGTACTGGCTATGGAGGTTGCAGACTGACCCGGCCTAGCTGTGGGTATGGGCCTCTGCGACTGCACTGGACTACTAGACTGCGGTCCCTTAAACTTCTTACTCTGGGGCTGATATAAGCTGGATGGCCCTGCCCCTCTTCTTTGCTGACCTCTATCTCTTCTGGCCTGCTCTTCTTTCTTAATTCTTTCTACATTCAGAGCTACCGAGACGAGTCTGGTAAAATCTTTGAATTCAAACGCAGCAACCTGTAACATTCCTCAATTAATCAACATTTTATTTATATAGTCAAAATTAATTACTTAGAAATTAAGAATGTTACACAACCTGTAGGCAGATATAGTCATTCAGTCCATCTTCAAACCTTCTACATTTGTCCGCCTCTGTCGCCACCATATCTCTCGCATATTTACTCAACCTGACAAATTCTCTCTCTTATTCAATCACTGTCATCTGCCTTTGCTTCAGGTTGGTATATTCTCTTTTCATATTATCCAAATAGATGCGACCGATATATTTTCTCCGAAACTCCTTTTGAAATAATTCTCACGTTCTGTCCTCTGGTCGCACGGACTGTATAATGGAGGTCCACCATTGGTAGGCATCCTCCTGTAACAAGGATACTGCACACTCCAGTCTCTCTTCAGGTGTGCAGTGCATCTGCTCCAAAATTCTCTCCGTCCGTTCAAACCAGTACTCTGCAACAGACGCATCCTCATCCTTCCTGCCATGAAAATCTGTGGGTCTGTATTTAACTAGTCGCTCTATGGCTGATCTTCGTAGCGCTGCTCTAGCCACATTCTGAAAGAACTCAGCTATCTGCTGTATAAATGCTGGCTATACAGGGTCCGCCACTCTCGGACTTGCTGATTCCCTAGATGCTCCCCCAGCCACGCTGGCGGAACTCTCAGGTCTATCACCACTTCCTTCCATTTTTTTATCCTATATAAGACAGAAGAGAGGTCTGCAGATTAGAGTCACACATTCCTATACGCATCTTTTATACAATGCATGCATATACAGACTCTTTTGATCCAGAAACGCCTAAACCGCGCTCTGATACCACTAAAATGTAACATCCCCTGACCCGACCAAACTGGATCGACCTAGGGAGCGTTACCGGGTTTTCAAATACTTTCTTAATTCTGTTTATAAACTGAAAACAATATAATTTATCATTTAAAAACCTTTTCGAGTGAGCCCATCAAACTTCAGTTTTAAAATTTTCGGCAGAGTTTCCTCTGTTTTTCTGATTTCCCAAAACCTGTTTTCAAATCAATCTCAAACCAAATATAATTCACAACACTTCAAATATCATTTCATTCAAATGCGCACTCTGCCGTTTAGTGCGACTTTCAAACAGTTTTTAAAATAAAACAATTCATAATACATTATTTACAGTCCTTTGAAATTTGAAAACAGAAATCATAAATCAATTAATTACAATATATATATATATATATATATATATATATATATATAACACAATTACAAATCTCTCTGTATATGCATGCATAACTAACTATATTATACATAAATATGACTACCCAAACTGAGGTGACTCTGGATCTCTGCCTACAACTCTCTCTCTCTTCAATCTTTTGCTTCCTCAGTATCCTTGTTACCTACGCGCGATAAACATCAACGCGCTAAGCATATAGCTTAGTGGGTGTACACTAAAATAAATTGCAATATGATATAAAACAATATATGTATATATATATCTTAAATTCAGAATTTCAGAAAGATATAGATGTATAAACAATATAGCTTAAATTCAGAAATTTAGACAGATATAGATATAAAACAACCATTAGATTTCAGTTACTGAAAATATATAAAATAAAGTATTTCAAAAGTTTCAGAATTTCAATTTCAATATCATTTCTTTATTTTCCATAACATTTTCTAACTATCAATTCTCAATTGGGCCCATGATACACATAACAGGGTTTACCAGACTGGATTACGGGTTTTAAAGTCGGGTTTCCCATCTCATATGAAATGGTATCCCTATATAAACAGTCGGTTTCCCATTTCACAAGGAAATGGTATCCGTATCTTTTCACAGTCGGTTTCTCATTTCACGAGGAAATGGTATCCGTGTATAACAGTCGGTTTCCCATTTCACGAGAAAATGATATCCATGTTTAACAGTCGGTTTCCCATTTCACGAGGAAATGGTATCCATATAATCAACAATCAGAGGCATCATAAATCACGGTGCAGTACTGCCATATATTCACCCAATTGACATGTCAATCTCCTATATCCATATATCATATATATATATATATATATATATATATATATATATATATATATATCAGGGCCAAAAATCAAAGTTCAGAATTTACAAATCTTCTATTTACTTTTCGGATAACTTTCAGATAATCAAAAATTCACTCAAACAATTCAAAAATCAATATTCATTACCAATTGTAAAACAAGAAATTCAGAATATATATCAAATAACAGAATACAGAAAATAAAATCATAAATTTCAATATAAATCACTTTTAACTAATTCAAAATATTCATAAATCAATTTCATTAAACCGTGCGGAAATTATGTGTACACCAACCTGGATACCGTTTTACCGGTTCTACGTCTTTTTCCTTCTGAGTTTTCCTTTTTTCTTTCTTTCTTTTCTTCCTCCTCTTTCATTTCTCTTCTTCTTTTCTTCCTCTTCTTTTCTTTTTCTTTTCTTCTTCCTCTTCTTCTTCTCTTCTTCCTCTCTTCTTCTTTCTTTTCTTTTCTCTCTTCTTTTCTTTCCCCGTTTTCTGCTTCTTTCTGTTTTTTTTTTAGCTTCCGTGAGAAACTTTCTTTTTTATATACAAATTCGATCATCGCGACCTGTGGTCGCGGTACTCACTAAAAGGCTTTCACCGCTTTCATCACGATCACCCATCGCGGTACCATGGTCGCGCTGGTGGTCGCGTTGCTCACTGCCCGAATTTGATATTTTTCACCGCGAGCAGCTCATCGCGATCTGTGGTCGCGGTGACTGGTCGCGGTGCTCACTGCCAGAAAATGTCATTTTTCACCACGAGCAGCTCATCGCGATCTCTGGTCGCAGTGAGGGTCGCGGTACTCACTGTCACTTTTTCTTCACTTCATGCAATCTTTCTGGACCGCTCCATCTGGTCCATCTGAAAATCATAAAAATAAACATACATTTAATTATGTTTTACACCCCTTGAATCTCAAAATTTATATATCCACATATTCAAAATTAATTATTCGAAATGAGGGATGTTACACACTACTACTCAATATGTGTTTTTGAATTAATGTTTGAATTGTATGCATATGTGTATGTGTATGTTCAGGTGGAAGAGTATGGGGTGCTTTGAAGAAGGCCACCAATTTGCATACGTATTTATGTTTTTGTACATGCGGTAGAAAGTTGTAACCCCATGACCGTAATAAAATAGTATAAAATTTCTTTACTGTGCTTTTTGTTAAAAGATTTGGATTTAAATAACGAATGATCCTGATCTAATCTGAATAAGTCGATAAGACACTCAGGTTTAAGATCACCTATATACAGTCATTATTTGTCGATATATATATAAATCTCATCTACTAACAGATCTTGGTGGGAGATTCATATAAATTGTGGTCCAGTCCTATATGATCTCATCATATAAGGTGCATTCATTCTCATGTCAACTACATGAGTAGTTTATGATAAGACCGCCGTACATTACAGAATGGACCGCAGTAATGGATCAACCACAAACAAATTACCCAACTTTATTTGCTCTCTACGAACCCTTTAGATTGCATGTCTCAAAATGAATTCTTCTGTATATTATTATATGACTTTCATATACCATTTTGAGATTATATCTTGCAATCTTGGATATTATACGCACAATATATAAATGTATGAACAAATAAAGACACTTTTATTTTAATGATAAAATTTATACTTTAATTTATGTCTAATTACATTTACAATTACAAGCTTTAAGGCATAAATCCCAACACCACCCTCGTTCAAACTAGGGGATGCGAGCCTCTCTTGTTGGTGGATCCATGGTAAATCTATGAGGATCCACCATGGATCTCCACCTTTCTCTCTCCCCCTCTTTCTTTTCTTTTTTTTTTTAAAAGAAAATTCAGATCTCCACTATCTATTTAGAGAAGTACAGTGGAGATCCGAAGTTTATTTGTTTATATTAATTTTTTTAAATAATACTTTTTTAAAAATAATTAAATCTCTATCCTCCATCTCAAGTGAGATTGACGGTGGAGATCTTAACTATTTTTTATTTTTTATTTTTTTGTTTAATAAATTTTGATAATATTATTTTCAAGGCATTTTGGTCTTTTTTTAATAATCAAACTTGGTCAATCGTTAAATTGGATGGAAGTTGACTAATTTTGATAATATTATTTTCATGGCATTTTGGTCTTTTTTTAACAATCAAACTTGGTCAATCGTTAAATTGGAGGGAAGTTGACTAATGGCATGAGAAGTTTTTGCCAATAAATCCAAAGATTGTTTATGCTCGTAGAATAGCAAACCTAGGAAGGTCTAGATTTTATTTACTCTTAAACAAATTTTCACATACAATTGAAATTAAATATAAAGTATAACTAAACTTAAATTTAATAGAGCGCAAGCCAGAAAATATTTAAGTTCAATAAATCATACAACACTTAGTTTAACAAAATATATAACACTTACATTCAAATATAAAGTATAAATATCAAAATAACCTAATTAATATAAAATTCATTAATTTCTTAAGACATTAGCAATATATTAAAGAAATTTGAAGATTCAATTTAAAAGTTCATCCAACATTTTCGATATCTACAACTCAAGTATGATTTTAAACATAAACAAAAAAAAAAATTAAGTTACTAAATTGATTAATTAACATATAAAATTTAAGTATAAAAATTAGACAAAGAGATAAAAGATATTATAGTTTTGTTTTTATTTTTATGTTTTGAATATTTTAAAAAATGATTATATAAATAGGGGATCAAACAGGGCGGACAGAGCATAATAATTTTACTCAAACTTGATCCGGTTACAAACCGGTCAAAAAGATTTGCCCCGATACCAAGCTGAATCTCATTTTAAATATTCTAAATCGGTCCCAAACGGATCGAAACCTTACCAGTTTGAGGACAAATCAGGAGATTTTGCCATCCCTAGTGGGCACAATTAGTTTTGCTCTCTTGTATGTTCTTTTTTAGTTTTATCTTTTTATAGTGCCTGTACACAAAACCCTAATCTAAATTGGATTAGACTAGCAGAGCCACTGACGCTTCCTACCTCAAATTTAAAAATCTAGTCAAAGTTATCTTATGACCCACTAGTACTTAAAATTAACTTTGGGAGTAGCCACTAAAAGCTCGAAGTTGAATTCTAGTAATTCATGTTATAATATAAAATTTATTTTAATTAATTTTAAATTAAAATTGGACTTGGTCTTAGACCAATAATAACCACGTAATTAACCACCTATTTGATACTCGCAATTAAAATAGGCCTAAATCATTGGCATGCCTTTTATAATTACTTTTATTGCTAAGTCACTGAATGATCTAATGATGATTTTTAATATATCTATATTTGTACATAAAATTTACAAATAAATATTATTATTCAATAAAATAAATTATTGAATAAATTGCAAAGCCACATATTTAAATGGTTAAAGTTCTGCAGAGAACTTAGGTGAACATCAAAAAATAGATTCTATACTACAAATATACGTTCCTACAATCCATGAAATTAAATGTCTAACTTTATAAAGTAGGATGAAAATAATAGTAACTTTTGGTGAAGAAATAAAGGGTGATCAGATCATGATCATGAGGTGATAGCTAGAGAAATGGATGGTGGAGGAGGAGTCAATATCATGTGTTAGCAAAAGCACATGGCATGCTCAGATGTACCATAAGTGATGTTTCTTGACCTTCTTATCATGTCACTGACATGCGATAAGTCCACAAACCCCATCATCCTTTCTCAGAACTATTAATTGCCTTGCCTGCTTCTGCTCTGTGTTAAATTGATCTATTACACTGTCAACAAACTATATTAATGAATATTCATCCCCAATTTAATAACATTATTGTTGCAAAATCAAGAGTATCTTCAATCAACAATAATCATGCATACAGTACTCCCTCCACAACCAATTATCATTTTTTTTTTAGGGTGAATTGCACTCAAGTACCCTGACATTTATTATAATTATACGTTTAATGCCAATTTTACCATAATTGCACTCTAATACCCTATAATCCGTTGACCACCGTTAAAGTAACGGTTGACCAAACGGATTCAGGGGCAAATTGGTCTTTTATATTTAAATTCATTTTTAAAAAATTTAAAAAATTATCCAACCAATAAGAACATGCCACGTCATATTAAAAATATTTTTTAAAAAAATTAAAAAAATAGGTGGAAGAGAACTGACCACATGAACAAAAAAAAAATTTTAAAAATTCTGATCGCGAACCCAAATCTGGGTTCAATCTGGGTTCGCGTTCGAATCCAACTGGGTTCGCGTTCAAATCCAACTGGGTTCGATTGCTAACCCAACTGGGTTCGATGGCGAACCCAGTTGCTGGGTTCGCAATCGAACCCAGTTTTTGGGTTTGATCACGAACCCAGCAACTGGGTTCGCAATCGAACCCAGCTGGGTTCGATTGTGAACCCAGTTCATTTGGATTCGAAGATCATCTGATTTTCAATTATTTTTTTTTCCTTTAAGGGGCAGTCTCGTCATTTTGCCTGAATCCATTTGGTCAACCGTTACTTTAACAGTGGTTAACGGATTATAGGATATTATAGTGTAATTATGGTAAAACTGACATTAAACGTGCAATTATGATAAACATCAGTGTACTTTAGTGCAATTCATCCTTTTTTTTTATACAAATATATAAAATTAGTAGTTTGGAGGTGAAAATTGGTTTGGATTGATTGATCTTCTTTTTATTATTCCAATTCTAAGCTTATTAACCCATTACTTTACTTGCTTTTTCATTGATTTAATTATTTAGTATTGACCTGAGCATCGGAGTTTCCTTGGCCTGTACCATCCCAGTATCCCAAACAATCTATCGATCATCTCTTTACTAGTTTTGTAGGTTGTAGTGCCTGTTTTACTACTCGACAAATTCAACGGTCTACAATTATGATAAGGTTTTGAGTTTTGACTATATATAATATGTCTCATTCCGTGACAATTCAAAATAAATAATTTATCAATGAAGGTCTATTATTTGCTCAAGGTTAAAATCAACTAAGTTTATTAAATCTTACACAAGTCATATGATCAAATGACATTGGTTATAACATATCATAACTCATATCAGTCTTTTTCAATATATACACTAATATATACACTAACTTTCGATACTACTGAAAGTCTCAATTTCATTGATTAAGAAAGCTATAGTTTATCCTTATGAAATATTCATTTCATTGATAACCATGAAGTACTTTTATTTATAAATAACTTGTAACTCATCTCAATACATTAATTACACAATTTATAAATCTGGTTGTGTACAATATATGCTCAAATTATCTTACTAATGAGTTTTTACTTTAGCAAATTTACTATTTGTAGTTAATAGTAAAAAAAAAACAAAAAAAAACATAAATTTTAACCACCTTTTTTTAATTATTAATTAGTTAGGATAATTAAATCAAAATTTTAACATCAGATTAGGTGTGTCAATTGTCAAAGTCAAAATCTCAAGTCAATGACCTTGAAGTTGTTCAAAAATAGTCTGCTATATCTATCTGTAAACAAGCCAAGAGATGCATGTAAGTGATTAGGTGAAAGGAAACAAAAAAAGTAAGTTGTATTCTTACATATGACTGAGACATGTTAATATTTTAATTCCTTCCATTGGATTGAGAGGGAAAACAAATAAATAACATAAAAATTTAATCATAAACTTTGAGATAATAATGGCTTTTACAAACTTTTGTTCGAAGCTTTATATGTGTAACTTTTAGCAGCACTGAAGTTGTAACGTAATGAGAAGGAAATTATCTTTACTAATGAGTTTATATTCGAGCAAATTGCAATTTTGTGAGCCAAAAAAAAATCAAAAATCAAAAACAAAGAAAAAAACGACAAATCTAAAGTAGCTTTCAAATATATTTGTAAACAGGCCCAGAAGAGAAAAGTGATTCTATATAGTTATATAAACTATATAGAAAAAAGGAAGGCAAATATATTTACAGAAAAGTGAAAAACAACAATATTAACCGGTGATAAAGGTATTTATTCAGCTTAAATATCTAATAATATTTTAAATTCAAATCCTATTACCTATTCGTAAAATAAAATAAAAAAATAGTCAGTAAAAGCATAAAAGAATATATTATAAATTCATTAAATTAATAAGAAAGAAACAGAAAGTCATTACTACAAAATGGCTGCTGTCTCTTCCTAGCCACTCGAGATGCTAAGCGACGGTGAAGAGATATTATAAATACCCACCAAACACAAAACACAACCAGAGAAGAAGAAGAAGAAGCAGCAGCAAGAAGAGAAGAGAAAAATAAAAGAAGAAGACATGGAGCAGCTGTTTTATGGCCCTTGTTTTTTCTTCAAATCCATTATTTGCAAGTGCCTGGGTCGTGATCATGATCATGATCATGATGATCATCATGTTCTCGAAACTCAACAAATTGATCAGAATTATTCTACTCCAGAGGCTGAAAGTGAAATGAAATTCACGGTATATGTTATTCCTCTCTCTCTCTCTTGATTTGTAGTTATTTGTAACACTTTACTCCAGTGTTGATATTATCTGTTTTGAACGTACAGTTTTGATGTTTCTTGTACTCAATATGTGTTTTTGAATTGTTTATATATGTGTGTGTAGGAGGATAAATATGGGATGGAGTACTCCTCAACAAGGGCAGTGAAGGGTCCGAGAAAGCCACCACCGACACCAATTGGATCTAAAAAATTCAAAACTCAACATGTTGATACAAACTCTACTTCAAAGGCTGAAGGAGAAATGAAATTGACGGCCGTGGTATATTTCTCTGTCTGTCGATCTATGGCTACTTGTAACACTTTGGTCTAGTGTAGATATTGTTCGTTTTCGACACACTATTTTAATGTTTTTTCATACTCAATATGTGTTTTTGAATTAATGTTTGGGTTGTTTATATATATGTGTGTAGGAGATAGATGTGAGAAAGCCGAGAACCCCACCAGGGACACCAATTGGAGCTAAAGACCATAAACCTCAACACGTTAATACAAACTCTACTTCAAAGGTTGAAGGAGAAATGAAATTGACGACCGTGGTATATTTCTCTGTCTGTCGATCTGTAGCTACTTGTAACACTTTGGTCTAGTGTAGATATTGGACACATTATTTTAATGTTTTCTCATACTCAATTTGTGTTTTTGAATTAATGTTTGAATTGTTTATATATATATATATATATGTGCAGGAGATAGATGAGAGAAAGCCGAGAACGCCACCAAGGACACCAATTGGAGCTAAAGACCACAAACCTCAACACGTTAATACAAACTCTACTTCAAAGGCTGAAGGAGAAATGAAATTGACGGCCGTGGTATATTTCTCTGTCTGTTGATCTGTAGCTACTTGTAACATTTTAATCTAATGTAGATATTGTTCGTTTTGGACACACTATTTTAATATTTTCTCATACTCAATTTGTGTTTTTGAATTAATGTTTGGGTTGATTATATGTGTGTAGGCTGAGAGAAAGTCACCGGGGTCACCAAGTGGATCTTAAACTCAACAAGTTTATACAAACTCTATTTAAGAGAAGCCGGAGGATAAATGAAATTCACAGCATTTCTGTCTCTATCGATTCGTAGCTATTTATAATATTTCGTTCTATATAAATATCATCAGCTTTGGACACAAATTTTTTATGTGAGCTCTCACTGCTACTCAATATGTGTTTTTGAATTAGTGTTTGAAATGTTTGCGCATGTGTGTGGAAGAGTATGGGGTGCTTTGAAGAAGGCCAGCAGGGCCACCAATTTGCATACGTATTTGTGTTTTTGTACGTGCATGTGGTAGAAAGTTGTAACCCCATGACTCTAATAAAGTAGTATAAAATTTCTTTACTGTGTTTTTGGTGAAAAGTTCTGGATTTAAACCATGAATGATCCTGATCATAGTATTTATATATAATTATTGTTTTTCTTGAATATTTTAATGATTTGATCTATATTCATGAGATGTTTTCCTCACATAATTATTACTTAAACCATCCAAATCGCTCAAACAAATATGCAATTATATATGGGTCTGAAATCAGAATCAATTTTAAATTTTTCAATATCTAGTCATTTAACTCATGATGCTAATTAATTAACTATAAAGTATAAACACCGTGAATTTACTATAAATCAATTACTATATGTCTTCATGATTTGCCTAATTAATTTAGACAAGACGTAGCGCAAATAACTTAACCGATAAAATCTTCTGTTATAGTATAAAAAAAAAATTTCCATCTAAATATATCATGCAAGTTCTATCTCAACATCATATTATGAAATTAATTAGCAATTGATGTGGATTTATATTACGGACTTTTGAGACTTCATGTTCACATATCCAAATTGCGAATGACATATTCATTTATTTTTTTTCTTTTTTTTTCAATTGTACAATTTCTTTTAAATTATTGATAAGAAGCAAATTATCTTAGAATAATGAGTTTTTCCAATTGGATTTAAGGATTTGCTAAGATGTTGAAATGCGGATACTTATACCTATACCTACAATTGAAAAATATTTACTTACTCAATTCGAGAGTAAAATTAATAATATATAATTTGGGTAGCTTTACTATTGATATATAATATCCTTCTCATATTCTTTTAACTTCATATGTAGTTTCTTTAATAAAAATTGAAAATTGTACACCACCCAACTAAAAGTGAAAAACATACCCGAGTATTTTATAGTTTACGATTAAATATTGAAAAAACATAATAATAATAATAGAAGACTTGTACCCTAACTACCCTTTATTAGTTATTAATTAGTTAGGATAATTAAATCAAAATTTTAATATGAGATTAGGTGAATGTGTCAACTGTCAAAGTCAGTCTCTAAGTCTAGAGAAACTGTCCATTAAATTGTTCAAAATTGGTTTGCTATATATTATATATATCTATGTATAAGTACTCTTCTAATTTTCCTCTCGTTCCTTCTCTGAAGCAACAAGAGCGTGAAAGCAGCCTTCCTTCGGGTAGAGATTTCTTCTTTGTGAAGACAACTTTTTGTCTAAGAATCCTCTTCTTCTCCTTGCTCTTCCTTTGTTCTTACTGATCAGAGGCGACTCGGCGTATGGGGGCTTAGATTTTCCTTCCTCGATCTCCCCTTCCTTCCCTCTCCTGTGTGGGTTGTGCTCGGGGCAGAGCTGGGGTGCTGTCGAGCTGCTGGTGCCTCCTTCGATCAGCTGTCTGAAGCCTTAGGAGTCGTTGGTGTGCGCCGAGCGGGCTTGCGATCTGTCACTGGGGGGATCGGATCGGGGTCTTCTTTCTCGATCTACCTCTAGCAGTGAGCGGTGGTGCTGGAGTCTTCGGATCGGGTGGTTTGGAGCTGCTGTGGTGTGCGATCTTGGCGCTGCAACGATCGGTCTTGATTGCAGTGGGGTGGAACGGTCTCTCAGCGATCTGGTGGAGCTGTGCGGGCTGTGGTGGAGGGGGCCTATATCAGGGCCTAGTTAGACCGATCTGGGCAGTACGGGGTCTGGGGGTCTTGAGGTGTTGCGGCCTTGTCTGCTGCGGCCTTGTTTGTGTGTGGGAATAGTTGCCTTGTTTGTGTCTGGGTTGAGTTGATTTAATTGTTGTGGTTGCTTGGTTTTGTGGGGTTTGTTGTAGGTACTGCTTGTCATGATGCCTGGGTATTGATTTTTTACTCAGATCTAATTTTTATTTTGGGTGTCTTTGGTGGCTTTGCTCGGGTTCTGGTGCTTTAACAGAGTAGATTAAAATTGGGCAGTGTGGATCTGGGCAGGTTATTGGTGGTGCAGTTGGACTGGGTTCAGTTGCATTTTTGTTTGTGATTCATTCAGATTGGGCGGTCAAAATTGGCAGTCTGTGATTCCTCAGGTTCTGGGGTTCAGAAGTATTTATAATGGCTACAGATGAAATTCTAAGGCTTTGCGAGGCCCTGTCCTTATCAGAGGAGGATGGCCCAGTCTTAGACATAGCAGGGGATGTTCAAGCTGATGGCATTAGAAGCGTTAAGCACTGCTTGGTAGGGAATATCCTTTCTCGTAGAAAGGTGAACCGAGAGGCTTTCCGTGGCACTATTGAACAAATCTGGGGTACTGTGGGCCGAATAAAAATTGAAATGGTAGGTGATAATGTGTTTGTCTTCCACTTCCAATCCCTTGAGGATAAAGCGATGGTCTGGTCCAGGGGTCCCTGGCATTTCGACAAAAACCTTATTGTCCTCGAGAAACCGGTGGGGCCTGGTGCAATTTCTCAACTTCGATTCCAATTCTCGGAATTCTGGATTCACATTTACAATATCCCTCTGGCGTGTATGAATTGTAAAGTGGCCAGATTAATTGCAGAGGAAGTTGGTACCATTGTTGAGTTCCCGATGGACTCGAAAGATTTGTGGGGTAAATTTTTGAGAATTAAAGTTAGAATTGACATTACTAAACCTTTGAAAAGGGGTATCCGGATGAGGTTGGAGAATTTTGAGACTTTGATTACGGCTTTGATCAAATATGAGAGACTTCCAGATTTTTGCTATGGTTATGGGTATATCGGTCATTCTGTCAGGGAGTGTCATAACAGTGAGGTGAGGAAGAGTGTTATGGAGGGGGTTGAGCCAAAATTTGGGGTGTGGCTTAGAGCATCTCCTCTAGATCGTTCAAAGTCTAGGCAACGGGGAGAGGAGATATCAGCAACAAAACCGAAGGCCCATGAAGACTTTGAGGATGTTGTCGGAGCAGGTGTAGGGGGTGCCAGAAGAATTGTTATTTCTGCTCCAACATCTTCTGACAAACGTGAAGGTAAATCTACTCGGGATATTGAGGCCTCCTCATCAGCCCCGAATAGTGCAGTGAGACAGAAGGGTGGTATTTTGAGTCAGGACATCCAGCCGGTAGAGATCCCATCTAGGGAGGTTCTTGCAGTTGCACCGACTGAAGATGGTCACTCAGAGGCGTTGGCAAGAATGGATAAGAAAATAGTGGGGTCAAACTTATGTGATGAAGGAGATGTAGTTATGTTTGGGTCTTCTCTTGGTAAGCCTACCTCTAAGAAATGGAAAAGACTAATTCGGGGGAGTCCTTTACAGAGGCTTATTCCAGGCTGTCCAAGCCCAATCCAGAAGATGTTACTAGCTAGGCATTATGCCAGGAGGGGTCGAAAGCCAGTTAAGAGATCCCTTAATCAGAAGTTTTCTGGTATTTACACTGGTATACCCCCTTCTGAAGTGATTGCTATAGATCCTGGTGGGAAGCGTAAAGGTGTTGAAGTTGCTGGGGAGAACCTGGCTGGGAAGAAACAGAAACTGCTAGAGACTGATTTATCGACGGAGTCTGCGGAGCAGGCCCGCCGGGGGCCATGAGTATCATTTGTTAGAATGTTCGAGGATTGGGGAGTCCTCGGGCGTTCTTGGCGCTCCGGAAGGTTATCCGGAAACATTCCCCTAATCTAGTTTTTCTTTCTGAAACTAGGTTAAAAGGTGAGTGGGCGGCAAAGATTAAGGCTCAGTTGGGTTTTTCTGGGGGTTTACATGTTGATTGTGTGGGCAAGAGTGGAGGACTGATGTTACTGTGGAACGATGTGTAGGATGTGTCAGTATTGTCCTTCTCCAGGGGCCATATTGATGTGGTGATTAAAATGGAGAACAACCTCAAATGGAGGTTCACTGGGTTCTATGGGTGTCCTGTCCCTAACCATAGAACCGATTCGTGGGAGCTCCTTCGACGTCTAAAGGCAGTCAACAGACTTCCTTGGTTGTGTGGCGGTGACTTCAACGAACTCCTTCATATAGAGGAGAAGTCTGGCGGGAATGAACGAACTGGTCCGGGTATGTTTAATTTTCGTAGTATTGTTGAGTTGTGTGATTTTGTTGATTTGGGTTTTTCAGGGCCTTTGTTTACCTGGAATAATAAAAGGGGGGGTACTAGAAATGTTCAAGAAAGATTGGATCGCTTTTTTGCTACCAGTCATTGGGTTAATTTGTTTTCGGGGATTAAAGTTGAGCATTTAGGTTTCATGTTTTCTGATCATAGGCCGACTTCGGCCAAATTTGTGTATGGTGGTCCCAACATTAGTGGTGATAGAGATCGGAAGTTCAAATTTGAGCCTTTATAGCTTAAAGATGAAGAGTGCTATTCTGTGATCTGCTCGGCCTGGGGAGGGTTTGTTAGTGATACTTCTGGTAGAGGCTTAAGAGATAAGCTGGTTGTGTGTGCTGATCGGCTGGCGAACTGGAGTAAAGTCAAGTTCGGATCTTTGAGGAAAGCCATTGATAGGAAAAGATGTGAGCTCAATCTTCTCTATGATAGGCTGCAATCTGAACAGGTTCTTAATGATATTAAGCTTAGGGAACGAGAATTGGAAAGCCTCCTCTCCAAGGAGGAATTATATTGGAAACAGCGGTCGAGGGTTGATTGGCTACTCGCAGGGGACAAGAACTCTAAATTTTTTCACAGAAAAGCGACGGCCAGAAAGAAGAAGAATATGATTAGCTCGCTGGTGGATGGTAGAGGGATCCGTAGGGAATCCGAGCAGGGTATGTCTAGTGTGGTTTTGGATTATTTCTCAGATTTGTTCAAGTCTATCCAGCCATCATCCTCCGATTTCTCTGCTGCCTCCTCCTTTCTTGAGCGTAAAGTTGATGCCCATATGGCAGGCAGACTTGGAGAGGCTTTCACCCGAACAGAGGTGCGTGCTGCAGTTTTTGAAATGGGTCCAAATAAGGCCCCTGGCCCTGATGGCTTCTATGCTCTCTTCTTTCAGAAATTTTGGAATGTGGTTGGAGAGGATGTTTCTAGTGTTTGTCTCAATGTTCTTAATGGTGGGTGCTCAATCAAGGAGTTCAATGCCACTAATGTTATCCTGATCCCTAAGGTTAAAAACTCGGAGCGTATGACCGATTTCAGGCCCATCAGCCTTTGCAGTGTTATTTATAAGACTGTTTCCAAGGTTATGGCAAATAGGTTGAAAGAAATTCTGCCCCACATTATATCTTCGGAGCAGAGTGCTTTTGTACCAGGGCTGTTAATTTTTGATAACATTATGGTTGCTTTTGAGCTTCTCCATTCTATCAAGAAACAGAAAAAGGGTAAAAGAGGGTATGCAGCTATCAAACTGGACATGAGTAAGGCTTACGACCGTGTGGAGTGGGGCTTTCTGGAGCTTATCATGGAGAAACTAGGGTTTCCTAATCAGTTTAGAGCCCTTGTTATGGATTGTGCGTCGACCTCCAAACTTTCCTTCCTGATAAATGGAAAGTCTGTGGGGGGAAGTCACTCCGCAAAGAGGGTTAAGGCAGGGATGCCCTTTGTCTCCTTATCTCTTCCTTCTCTGTGCAGAAGTTTTATCTTCTCTTATCAAAGGCAACGAATCTAATGGGCAATCTCTGGGCATGAGATGTTGTCGCGGGAGCCCACTAGTGAGTCATTTGTTTTTTGCAGATGACAGTATTGTTTTCTGCAGGGCTTCAGTTCAGAATTGTGAGAAGTTGAAACAGATCCTTACTGTCTATGAGAAAGCCTCTGGCCAGCGGATTAATTTGTAAAAGTCAAACATCACCTTTAGTCCAAATGTGGAAGATGTCTGCAGTGCTAGTATCTTGAATTGTCTGGGTCTAGTTAATGCCCAAGCTCATGACAAATATCTTGGCCTTCCCACCATGGTGAGGAAAAATAAAAGGAAAACCTTCAGTGACATTAAGGAGAGGGTATGGCGTAAAATCAGAGGGTGGAAGGGAAATCTCTTCTCGATGGGCGGGAAAGAAGTTCTTATCAAAGCAGTGGCGCAAGCTATCCCTACCTTCACAATGAGTATTTTCCAGTTGCCTTCTGTTCTGTGTAATGAGCTGTGTTCTATGATTATGGGCTTTTGGTGGGGTGCCTCTGATGGTAATAAGAAAATTTTCTGGGTCTCTAGAGACAAGCTGTGCTCTCCGAAAATTTGTGGGGGGCTTGGGTTTAAAGATTTATCTCTTTTTAACCAAGCTCTTCTGGGCAAGCAGGCTTGGAGAATTGTTATGAATAAAGACTCGTTAGTTTCTAGAGTTCTTAAGGCAAAGTATTTCAGGCAGGAGGATTTCTTATCTGCCTCGCTGAAACAGGGGAGTTCTCATCTCTGGAGGAGTTTGGTTTGGGGCAGGAGTCTTCTTTTTAAGGGCCTTCATTGGAAGGTAGGTAATGGTAAGAATATACGGGCTTTTCAGGACCCTTGGATACCAAGGGAGTCCACTTTCAGACCCTTCTCGAATACCCCTGTGGATGATCTCATGGTCGCATCTCTCATTTCCCCTTCGTCCCATTCTTGGGATTTGGCTAAGCTTGATCAGGTCTTTGTGGCGGCGGATAGGGATTCTATTCTGGAAATTCCCCTGAGTTTTGGTGAGTGTAATGATTCCTTAATCTGGCATTTTGATAAGAATGGGGAGTATTCTTTGAAGAGTGGGTATAGAGTTGCAGCGCAGGAAAAACTCGCCCTCAAGGGTTCTTCCTCGTGCCCGGATTCGAAATGGTGGCTTGCACTTTGGAATCTCAACATTCCCCCCAAGATCAAAATTTTCATATGGAGAGTTTGCCTCAACGCCATTCCGTCTCTTTGTAATCTTTGCTCTATGAAGATTGTGGTTGACCCGTGTTGTTCTAGATGCGGTGATGCTCCCGAGAGTTCAGCCCATGCCCTTTTTTGGTGCAGCTCCGTGCGCCCTATTTGGGAGTCCACTGTTTTCTGGGACATTCTCAATTTGCAGTGTCATATCTCTTGTTTTGATTTGATCTTGTGGGTTTTTGTTAGGGCTAAGAGAGCAGAGCTCGAGGAGTTCTGCATGATCCTGTGGGGGGTTTGGTCTGAAAGGAATGCTGTCTGTCATTCTAAATCCCCCAGGTTTAGTGCTGATTTGGTTTCTTGGTCTCTCTCTATGCTTCGTGAATTTCAGGGTTCCCAGAAGGTCTTTGGCTCTCCTCTCCAGCCCCCCAGGCAGCCTCGCTCTTCTCCATGGTCGCCTTCTCCTGCAGGCTCCCTGAAGTTAAATACCGATGCAGCTGTGAAGCCTGGTTGTTCTGTGTTGGGTTCTGGTGCAGTGGTGCGTGATTCTCAGGGCAAGGTGGTTGCAGCTTCTGCTAAGCCCCTCTTGGGGTTTTTTCCTGCTGAGCTTGGCGAACTGCTGACGTTGCGAGAGGGGTTGCTGCTGGCGAAGGAGTTCAATCTGATTATTGCGTTGGTTGAGTTATATGCTGTTAATGTTGTGACTAGGGTGCTTAATTCTCTTCCTATTTATGTTTTGGATCCTATTATTTCTGATGTTAAGGCTCTATTTAGGGCTGTGGGAGTTTCCAACTGTCATGTCATTCCTCGTTCTGGGAATGGTATGGCACATTCTCTTGCTTCCCTAGCCTTTTCCTCTAAGGAGGAATTTTGTTGGTTCAATCCTGAACCTAACTTTCTTGTTGGTCTTCTGTAATAGAAGCTTTTTTGATATCAAAAAAAAAAAAAGTACTCTTCTAAGTTCTGTGAGCAGAACAACAAATCTAAATTAGATAGTAAATATGGTATGGTTTGGGTGGGGGAATTAAGTTTAAAAAAAATGGACAAGAGAAGAGATTTATAATGTGAGAAGAATGAAATGAGTTGTATTCTTACATAATTTGAGAGTCATGAGATTAGGGTACAAGTCACCCCCAATTCCCGGCCACCATTCGTAATTGTTCACTTTTCCTTTACCTTCGTGATAGAAGTTCGAGTTTAACTTTATCTATAAAATCACAAAATATGAGGAGACCCCTCACTTTAAGAAAATAAGAAATTAAAATTAAACTACGAAAATTGCACATTTTGGTGCAAATAATAATGAGAAATTTCTATAAGTAAATTTCTTACGCCCACATTATGTTGGTTTAAATCAATAATTTAAAATAAATAATTTTATTTATAAAATGGAAACATGATCGACTTATTCATTTATACATGCATACGTATAAAAAACATTACCTCATATAGAAGAAAATTTTGGCAACAATCTTCTTTGATGTTGTGGCATAATTAGTTTTACACTGTTGTACGTTCTTTTTTTTTTTTCAAAAAAAAAAAGTTACAAAAATAAAACTAGGTTTTATTTTTTATAGGACCAGTATATATAATTCTAGTTTGAATTGGACAAAATAGATCCAAGATTATTGGCATGCCTTTTATAATTACTTATTTATTTATTAGTAATTGAACGCTCTAATGATGATTTTAATATATTTATAAATAAAATTTTCAAATAAATATTATTATTGAACAAAAAATTTATTGAATAAATTGCGGCCACAGATGAAATGATCAATTAAGTTTTGCAAACAGGTTAGGTAAGCATCAAAAATATATTCTATATTACTAATATATGTTGGAACGAACCATAAAATTAAATTTCCAAGTCATTGATGTTTTGACCGTATATAATAGGTCTCACTATGTAATAACTCAAAAAAAATAATTTATTAATAAAGGTCCATTATTTGCACAAGATTAAGATCAATTAAGTTTATTAAAGTTTACATAAGTCATGATTAAATAACATTAGTTATAATATATCATAACGTCGGTCATGTTCACTGACTAAGATAAATTATTCACTATAGAAATAAGAAAGTTACATATTATCATTATGAAATGCTCATTTCATAAATAACAATGAACAACTTTTATTTATAAATGACTTATGACTTATATCTATATGTATTAAACCTAGTTGTGTATAATATATACTTAAATATGTGAACTAAATACAAGTTTATTAAATTATTAAAAAAAATGTTACTACAATTCATAATATTTTCCCTAAAATTCACCACAACCCTGACAATTGAAGGCCGGGCTTGAGGTTAGGGAAATTTTGGGGCGGGACAGGTGCTTACGGGGTTGAGTTCTTTTGACCTTCCTAGATATAACTTGAACTCGCGAATTCATTAATATAAGTGTGACATGAATTTTCCATTTACTTAAAATTTATAAAATTAATAAATATAAAGAGAGAAGCAAGGCAATTACACTTAGGGGTCGTTTGTTTTTTTTTTTTTTCATCTGAAGACTGAACCGGGACTGAAACTTAAAATCTGAATGACATATTTATTTTTTTAAATAGAAATATCTGAATGAATAAAGATAAATTTAAAAGCATATTAATATAAAATAATAATTATGAAAGAAAATATTATAATTATGGAAGAAAATACTGTGATTCAAGAATTTTAACTTTTTATTTTAAGTTATTTTTTACTATTTTATTTGACCACTTAAAAATAAATAATAAAAAAATTTAATATATTTAATTCATACCTATTAAATATTAATTGAAAAAAAAAAAGGAGCCCTTAAACCATCTCCAATCACACTCTAATTATCTAATTTGAAGATCAAAACCTTTCCAATCACACTCTAAATTGTTGTTCCCAAAAAATATCAAATGGAGATTGGCAAATGGATCTCCCAATTTGGAGATCTACTATTCCAATCTCCATTACTTTTTCAACATTATATATTTCATTATTACCCTTCCATCCATTCTTTAAACAAATTTCATTACTCTCATATCCTTTTTAATTTTTTAACTAAACTTAATTAACTTATTATAACTTTTTATTTATAAATGTAATTAGCATAAAAATTATATCATTAGAAATATTTTGTTGAGATTTTTCAAGTGGGTATAATATTGACTATATTTTAATTATTTTTAAAATTTTCATTTATCACATCTATTTATTAATCAATAGCCTTATAATTATTTTATTTAAAATTAAATTATTTGAAACCTTCAATATATATATAACTATCATTTAATATAATAATTAACTGAAAATAATTTAGTAAAATAAAAATAATTACATTAATATCTATAAATAAAAATATTATAATTAAAATAACCACAAAATAAATACATGAAAATTAAATAAAAACCAATTATTAAAATTAGGTAAATGAAAGATTTAATTATTAAAAATTTATATTAAAATTGTTACATATAAAATAGTTAAGTATAAATATATTATGAAAGTAAATTATTAAAAAAGTTAGAAAAAAATATAATTTATAAAGTAAAAAAATAATAATATTTTATTATTTAAAAATTATAAAATGGAGTATAGTTAGAGTACAAATTCAACAGAAGAGACCATGTATCAGTTGTATAGCCCTTGTTCTCTCTTTGACCAGCTCTTCAAGGCCTTTACCAAGTGCCTGGGAAGTCATCATCATCATCATCGAGACCACAAAACTCAACAATTTCATGCAAACTCTACTTCTCATCAGGCTGAAAGAGAAATGAAAATCATTGTATGTATCTCTCTCTCTCTCTCTCTCTTCTCTCGGTCTCGATTTGTCTCTTCCATGGTACTCAATATGTGTTTTTTAATTATTGTTTGGATTGTTTACAAATATGTGCAGGAGGAGAAATATGTGATGAAGAAGTCCTCATCAACAAGGGCACTAGGGGGTCCAAGAAGGCCACCAAGGCCACCAATTAGCTCTGGAGGAGGAGGTCAAATCAACTGATGAAATTCTGTGACTTGTATTATACTTTTTGTGAGTCTTTTCATGGTTTTTGGTGATCTTATTTTGTTACACAAGTATTAGTGTATTTTGTAAGCGTATTTTGTAAATTGTAACCCCATAAAGTATAATTTCTTCACTATGTTTTTAATGAAAATATTTTAAACCAATTATTTTATCTCATATGTATGATCTTGGATAGTCTTTTAATTATTTTTTCTTTCTTTAAATTGATGATTTGATCAAAATAGTTGGCCTTGGAAAAGAATGATTTTTCACTCTTGATATGTTTTTCGTCATATAATTATTACTCTCATTTACCTAGAGCTAAAAACAACTCATCATGATGCTAATTATATAAACTATGTAATTAATTGATGTTTTACCTACCAAATAATTTTAACCTGTAAGATGTCGTATCGTTGAAAAAAAAAATTTCCATTATGAATAATACATCAGAACTAATTAGGGTTTATGAACAAAATGACCTTATATTTCAGTGACGTGTTCTTTTTTTTTTTCTTTCCTTTTTTTTAATTGTATAATTTCTTTTATCGAAAATATGAGATTAGTTGTACATGTGTGTCAACTCTCAATGTCAAGTCAAGAGGAACTGTGCATACAGAAGAAGTTCAAAAATTTTGGTTAGCTATCATCTCAAGTATTCTTCTAAGTTCTAAGGCCATCTCCAACCCACAATACTAAATTTTGTATCAAAATGGTGCAAAAACAGCATCTTTTTATAATATTCTTATACTAAATTTTTTTCATCTCTAATCCAATTTGCCCCAAATTGGTGCAAACACTATTTTTAAATAATATTCTATACATAATTCTTTAAATAATATTTATTTAGTATTATAATATTATTATTAAATAATTACATATATTATATAAAAAAAATTAAATACTCAAATTAATTTTTTCTCATTTTTAATATAATATTATTTTAATTATTATTTTTTTCCAACTAATTTTTTTATCCAACTAATTAAATTTGTATCTAATTTTTACCTGCATATTTTTCTAGCGATTGTTTTTTCACCCACTTATTTTTCTACCATTAAATTTTCATCAATTAAAAATTAAAAATGAGTTAAATATTTAATTAATAAGTTAATTAAATAATTTAATAATATATATCAATATTTTACTCATTTTGAAGCTCTCGACAAATTAATTTCAACGGTATATTTTTTGTATAAATTTAATTTATATATTTATTTATTTATTGAAATATATAAATTAATTAAATTAGTTAAAGGATATAAAAGGAATATAATTTGTTGAAGTTATAATATAAAGGGCAAAATTGAAATTTAAAAATATGTACAGTATTTAGCGCAAGTGAACAGTGCTGCACCAAATATGGTGCAGTACTGTTCACTTACACAAAAAATGTGCATGGGAGACAGCACAATAGTGCTGCGTTGGAGGGAAAGTTTGCGCCATTACGGTGCAATACACCATTAAGAGACTGGGTTGGAGTCGCTCTAAGAGACCATGAAAACCAAAAACAAGACAACAAATCTAAAATTATTATTTATGGAATCTATCTGCAAACAGGACTTCAAGATGTGCATGTGGTTAGGTGTGAAAAATTGAGGTGACAAAAAAAAAAGGAAAAGAGAAAAGATTTATAATGTGAGAAGAATAAAAAAAAAATTGTATTCTTATTCTTATGAAGTATGTTTATATTTTAGATATTGAACATATTATTATATGATAGTAGATGTGCTAATATATTTCTCTTTAAAATTAGATTTTTTTTTTCTTTATTTTAAGTTTATACTGTTTTAATTTGGATCTACCTTAATTTTATGAGATCAGTAACTTCCATTATAAGGAAAAAATCTTCCCCCACTTTTATAATTTTTATTATTAAAAATGAAATTAGAACCTCTATAAAATATGAAAAAAAAAACATAATATAACTTTGCTTCATCCAAAGAAAATGTGTATAAATGAAACCCAAAAAAAAAAAAAGGTAATGGGGCATTGGTGGGGGTGAAGAATTTGTCTTCATTCACTTTGGTATAAAGTTGGTTGTTTTTACTTGCACTTTTTACTTCATACTTATCTGCCTCACTAATCGGGCCCTCTGTCTGACACACACAATTCAATACATTTAGTGTCTGTTCTCTCTCCACACTTAAGTTGATGGGAGATGTGACAATTTAATATCAGACTAGAATGTTTCTGCATCTTCTGAGGCCATAACTTCTTCGTGAATATTCTATTCTATTGTGATACAGAAAGCTTTTTTGAAGTAACAAAATGGTGTATCAGGGATCCACCGTGCAATCTTCCGTTTAATTTACGGGCCTTATGAGAGGAGTGGGTGGCTACCCATATCCGCATTGCATAATTTGAATGAAACCTACATGGTGCGTCGATTGCACCCTTGAATGTCTCAAGAAGTTCGCATTTATTGTGTCGTGTCTTGTATCAATCCATGCATATCTCAATAAATTTTAAATCAATTTGAACATGACTCAAGTTTAACTGATTCTGTTAGAACCCCACTAAAATTCGATTCGTTTTCGTAGATCGTGTCCAAAATCGTTATCCCTAGGAGTGAAATTTGAGGTTGAGAAAGTGTTGATCGTGCAATAAAATTAAAGGCATAAGTTATATTTAATCACACATATCAAAAGCACATGCATTATCACTCTATCAGCCAGCAAGCGACTGTATTTGACTATTCTCTTTGTGTTAAATATAACAAATTGATGATGGACCTGTCTCAAACTGCTCTGTCTCGCACCAAACACTGAGATGCAGTCAACCATATGCTGTTGATTTTGATTAAAATGGGAGTAAACAGAACCTGACCTGATAGATTAATCAGACAACATACCATATGTATGTCATTCTTTTTTCCCATGTAAGAAGAATAACCCAGACATTCCCCAACTTGCTTCCACATACTCAATTTTCAAACCCTACAATTTTTTAAAAATAAAAAACTCAAACACTTTTTAAGCAAGGGAAGTAAATATCGATTTCGATTGATACATTGGAAGTCCAAACTTATAAAAATATCATTGGAAATTGTTGGGAAAATTAACCTCCCTAAAAATATGCTAAATATCATAAATTACAGAGAAATGAAATAGAAAATAATAACAATCACCACAACACAATAATTTACGTGGAAAACTCCAAAACCAGGAGAAAAACCACGGCCCTCAGAGAGAAATTCACTATGTGATAAATTATTACAATCACACAGACTATTCTCTCAAGACTACCACACCAATACACTCACACTCTCTCAAAGCATAAAATAATTCTCACCTCTCTACACTCTAAAATAAGAGAAACAAGAAATGAATTTAATTAGAATTAAATACAATGCTTTAAATGTATTTAATTGGTGCAATTAGAAACTAAGGACTTGATCTCCTTATATAGCCTTGAGAAGCCTTGAGATATTCTTATTTTTCCAATGTGGTATTCATATCCCTTCATTGCCTTCTCATTTGCTTTCACAAATTTGCCAATTTTTCAACAAATCTCCACCTTGGCAAAATACAGAAAACCTCCGCCCTTCCGCCGCAACTTTCATGCAACCATTGTCTATACCGACAATTATAATTCTCAACCCAGAGAACTATCATACTCCACCATAAAAGTATACCACTTAGAATTAATCACCAATTTTAAGATTTCCACCTCGGCACATGTCGAACAAACTTACTGAAATTTATGGTGCAACTCCCATGTTGGCTTTCCCCGGAAGTTCTTTAGCCATCGACATAATTCTACCACACACCTTGCATCAATGCCGCCAACCAATGCCCGTGTGCAAACTTATAGACCCACTAATAGTGTCACGTCCTTTTTCATAGCACCTAGTGATATGCTATAAGGATGTACATATCCTTCTCAAAGGATAAATTCAGTGTCTTCACAAGACACACTATTAGCTTGATTGTTGGAGCTACCTGCCGAACCTGCTCCACTGTTTTGACAATTTTTCTTAACGTGCCCAGATTGCCCACACGCCCAGCAAAATATTTTCTTCTTGGAGTTATTCTTCTTCCAATTGCTCTCATTGCTAGCTATCAATGCTGTGTCTTTTGATGAAGTACGACCTCCATCCTTCAGCCTTCTCTCCTCAGAAAGGAGTTTACCAGTAACTTCTGCAAAATTCAGAGTCTCCTTCCCATATACCAAAATAGGTTTCATATATTCATAGAAAGATGGAAGAGACAATATAAGCCTTAATGCTTTATCTTCGTCTTCAATTTCGACTCCAATAGACTCCAGTTCAGAAACAATACCATTGAGAACACTCAGATGATCTGAGATTTTTGCACCTTCCTCCATACGCAGAGTATGAAACTGTTCCTTCAGGTACAACCGATTTGAGATGCCTTTTGCCTGATACAACCCTTCAAGCTTTTCCTAGAGTTCCTTGGCTGAATGTATTCCATGCACATTTGCAAGAACATTCTTGGCTAAACACAAACGAATCACACTTGCAGCTCTCAAATCCATTTCTTTCCAATCTTCATTGCTCATACTAGACTCACCTTTGCTGGAATCTTTTAAAACAGGGCCTGATTTCTCCTTTAATACCTTGTGTAAACCAGATTGTATTCACACATCCTTGACTTGCACTTGCCATAAGCCAAAATTAATCTTTCCATCAAATTTCTCTACACCAAACTTCAAAGAACTTGAAAATTTAGACATTCTAACCGTGTACTGAAATAGTGCCCGTAGTCCGTGAACAGCACTCCAGGTAAATTCCCAGGAAATAGAGGTGGGTCACAATGGACACACTTAAATACCAAGTCTTTCCTAGCTAGAACCTTCCTTAGACAAGCACTTCCACAATACTACCACACTTAATTCCAACAACCAAGAACAATTTAGACCAAGAACAATTCTTTTCTGATGTGGAAGATCAGACAATGCTGCAACCATAGAGCATACTAAGAATTTTCTAAAACCTCTGACACCTTAGCAACCAACCTAGGCTCTGATACCACTTGTTGGGAAAATTAACCTCCCCAAAACCTCCCTAGAAATATGCTAAATATCATAAATTACAGAGAAATGAAATAGAAAATAATAACAATCACCACAACACAATAATTTACGTGGAAAACTCCAAAACCAGGAGAAAAACCACGGCCCTCAGAGAGAAATTCACTATGTGATAAATTATTACAATCACACAGACTATTCTCTCAAGACTACCACACCAATACACTCACACTCTCTCAAAGCATAAAATAATTCTCACCTCTCTACACTCTAAAATAAGAGAAACAAGAAATGAATTTAATTAGAATTAAATACAATGCTTTAAATGTATTTAATTGGTGCAATTAGAAACTAAGGACTTGATCTCCTTATATAGCCTTGAGAAGCCTTGATATATTCTTATTTTTCCAATGTGGTATTCATATCCCTTCATTGCCTTCTCATTTGCTTTCACAAATTTGCCAATTTTTCAACAAATCTCCACCTTGGCAAAATACAGAAAACCTCCGCCCTTCCGCCGCAACTTTCATGCAACCATTGTCTATACCGACAATTATAATTCTCAACCCAGAGAACTATCATACTCCACCATAAAAGTATACCACTTAGAATTAATCACCAATTTTAAGATTTCCACCTCGGCACATGTCGAACAAACTTACTGAAATTTATGGTGCAACTCCCATGTTGGCTTTCCCCGGAAGTTCTTTAGCCATCGACATAATTCTACCACACACCTTGCATCAATGCCGCCAACCAATGCCCGTGTGCAAACTTATAGACCCACTAATAGTGTCACGTCCTTTTTCATAGCACCTAGTGATATGCTATAAGGATGTACATATCCTTCTCAAAGGATAAATTCA
This sequence comes from Xanthoceras sorbifolium, assembly GCA_003430845.1. Lineage (NCBI taxonomy): Eukaryota > Viridiplantae > Streptophyta > Magnoliopsida > Sapindales > Sapindaceae > Xanthoceras > Xanthoceras sorbifolium. The sequence continues at coordinate 3,095,908 of CM010609.1, read as the reverse complement.
GTGTCTTCACAAGACACACTATTAGCTTGATTGTTGGAGCTACCTGCCGAACCTGCTCCACTGTTTTGACAATTTTTCTTAACGTGCCCAGATTGCCCACACGCCCAGCAAAATATTTTCTTCTTGGAGTTATTCTTCTTCCAATTGCTCTCATTGCTAGCTATCAATGCTGTGTCTTTTGATGAAGTACGACCTCCATCCTTCAGCCTTCTCTCCTCAGAAAGGAGTTTACCAGTAACTTCTGCAAAATTCAGAGTCTCCTTCCCATATACCAAAATAGGTTTCATATATTCATAGAAAGATGGAAGAGACAATATAAGCCTTAATGCTTTATCTTCGTCTTCAATTTCGACTCCAATAGACTCCAGTTCAGAAACAATACCATTGAGAACACTCAGATGATCTGAGATTTTTGCACCTTCCTCCATACGCAGAGTATGAAACTGTTCCTTCAGGTACAACCGATTTGAGATGCCTTTTGCCTGATACAACCCTTCAAGCTTTTCCTAGAGTTCCTTGGCTGAATGTATTCCATGCACATTTGCAAGAACATTCTTGGCTAAACACAAACGAATCACACTTGCAGCTCTCAAATCCATTTCTTTCCAATCTTCATTGCTCATACTAGACTCACCTTTGCTGGAATCTTTTAAAACAGGGCCTGATTTCTCCTTTAATACCTTGTGTAAACCAGATTGTATTCACACATCCTTGACTTGCACTTGCCATAAGCCAAAATTAATCTTTCCATCAAATTTCTCTACACCAAACTTCAAAGAACTTGAAAATTTAGACATTCTAACCGTGTACTGAAATAGTGCCCGTAGTCCGTGAACAGCACTCCAGGTAAATTCCCAGGAAATAGAGGTGGGTCACAATGGACACACTTAAATACCAAGTCTTTCCTAGCTAGAACCTTCCTTAGACAAGCACTTCCACAATACTACCACACTTAATTCCAACAACCAAGAACAATTTAGACCAAGAACAATTCTTTTCTGATGTGGAAGATCAGACAATGCTGCAACCATAGAGCATACTAAGAATTTTCTAAAACCTCTGACACCTTAGCAACCAACCTAGGCTCTGATACCACTTGTTGGGAAAATTAACCTCCCCAAAACCTCCCTAGAAATATGCTAAATATCATAAATTACGAGAAATGAAATAGAAAATAATAACAATCACCACAACACAATATTTACGTGGAAAACTCCAAACCAGGAGAAAAACCACGGCCCTCAGAGAGAATTCACTATGTGATAAATTATTACAATCACACAGACTATTCTCTCAAGACTACACACCAATACACTCACACTCTCTCAAGCATAAAAGAATTCTCACCTCTCTACACTCTAAAATAAGAGAAACAAGAAATGAATTTAATTAAATTAAATACAATGCTTTAAATGTATTTAATTGGTGCAATTTAGAACTAAGGACGTGATCTCCTTATATAGCCTTGAGAGCCTTGATATATCTTATTTTTTCCAATGTGGTATTCATATCCCTTCATTGCCTTCTCATTGCTTTCACAATATTTGCCAATTTTTCAACAATCTCCACCTTGGCAAAAATACAGAAAACCTCCGCCCTTCCGCCGCAACTTCAGCACCATGTCTATACCGACAATATAATTCTCTACAACCCGAGAACTTCATACTCCACCATAAAAGTATACTTCCTTATTAATAAGTAGGTGCCACTTAAGCTATCAACCATTGGACTTTGTGGGATCAAACCACAAGTCTAATTGCTCAACCAAGCCCCAGGGTAAGATAATCATGACTAAAGGATAAAATGACCAAAATACCATTTGACTATTGGTTGACCGTCAACTCTAACGGTCAACCAGTTAGTTAAGGGTACTAACGTGTAATTAAGGCTAAACTCATAATTTCATTGCAAAGTGGCCAAACGTCAGGGTACTTTATTGCAATTTGCTCTATATTATATATTCCAATTTGTACTAAAAATAAAAAACAAAACTTATCTAAATTAGGTTAGGTGGGGCAAAATGAGATTGAGAAAAAAAAAAGATTTCTAATATAATAAGTTCGACATATATATTATCATATTCACGAGGTTTCGAGTTTAAGTCATCCCCTTCCCTGCCTCTAATATGGTCTCTTTTTCTTTCAATTTTTTCATTATTAACGATAATCTTACTTCGAATTGATTTATTTTGAAATTTTATTATGAGATTAGGGATCAAGTAAACTCATCAAGACAAGTTGTTCATGATCAGATCACATCGCACTCTTTGTGTACTTGAATTTGTAAATTGTTTATATAAACTCTTTAGTTCGTTGGCATGTTTTATGATACATATCAACAATAATTATATGTAGAATTGTTGTTATCCCATATTAAAAATATATGGATCATCTGCACTAGATCATGATTATATATATTTACATATCTCAACTTTTCTATATATGTTCTACGGGCAATAAAGACAAAATGAGACATTGAAATTACTAAAGACTATGAAAGCTGCACATCTTGATATAAGGTAACGTTTGGAAGAGTTTCTTCAAGTATAGTTTTTAGCAGTACATATTTAAGATGTATAGTTTTTATGAGTACAGTTTTTAGAGAAAAGCTGTTGATCGTTTTGGTTATCAATTTAAAAAACTCTTTTGATCATGTAAATCGTTTGGTTGTCTAATTTTAAAAGAGCTTTTATATGATTAATTTATTAAAAATGACATATAAGAACTAAGGTTGAATAGGTTTAGTAAGTTTTTGTTTGGAAAGAGTGTAATGTAATTAATAACATATCATGAGATTATTGGAAATGAAACACTCAAACAACTTCTATTTAAACTCAAAATAAATATTACAAGAACACTCTCACTCAATAACTAACTCACCCTTTTGCTTCTTCTTCACTCACTTAGAAGCTTTGCTTCTTCTTGATGTCTAAACCAAAATGGTGAAGGGTATTTATACTAATTACAAATCATTTTAGACCACACAAATAAACTAATTCAAAATTATAATAACCATACACCTCATCCTTCTACATCCTTCCACATCCTTCCAATTAACCACATGATTTTTATGCCTAATTACCAAACCCTAGAGAATTCTAGATAAAGGGCTTGGACCTTATTTATGGACTTGGACTCTAATTTATTTGTGCTTGGGTTTGGGCTCCCATAATGATTCATGCCTTCACATAGTTTAGGCCTAAAACAAGTTTAAACTTCAACAGAGATGCTTTTGACATTTTAAAGTTTTTAAAAGAGCTCAAAAAGAGTTTCTGAAAAAAATTTAAAACAGATCTTTTAATCGTCTAAAAATTCTATTAGAGTGATAACCAAACAACATAAAAAACTTGAAAAGAGTCTTTCAGATTTAAAAAAATCTTTTTGACTAATAGAAAAACTCTTCCAAACATACAATAAATAATACTGAAAAATGCAAATGAGTGATTAGTATTTTAAGTCAATTCATATTTTGGGTAGAACAATAATTAATGAAAGTTTTAATTCATATTTTGTGTTCGCTACTCAAGTTTTTTAAAATGTAAAACACATCTTCTTTTTTTTTTTTACTCTTATTGTTGAAGATTTGATGGAGAAAAATCCTCCCGAGAATCATGGATTGATGAGTCAATATTTTCATTCATTATTCTTCTTTATTTCTTTCCTTTTGTTATTTTCTTTCCATGTACATTGGTTTATAGTCTCTCTATATAAAGAGCTTTATTCCTATTGTAAATAAATACAGCAAAAATAAAAGTCTTGAATATTTTCCTATCATCTCTATTCTTCTATATTCTTTTTCATGGTATCAGAGCATAGGTTTTAGAGAAATTATTTTTACAATTTTTTTTTCTCATTTTTGGTCTATCTAAAATAGGCTCATTTTTCTTCTACATTTTGTTATGTCATTTAACGTGATTAGCTTTCTTTCATGCCTTTCTATGTAGTGGCTTTCATGTGTAAAAACACATGATCTTTGGGTTCACAGTACCTATAAGATCAATGAATATACACTAATATTTTTTTTGTGATTTTGTCTTCACGCAAATCATTAATGTGTTTTTTTTTTTTAAGTGCAAATACATGTTTTTATTGTCTATATATCAATAAGAACTAATATATTGCACTAATATATATATATATATATATATATATATTTCATCATGAGTGAGGAATCAACTAATCCGAATACTTCTATCAATTCAGTAATTTCCAATTCTATCAGTCCCATTCATAACTCTCCTTTTTATATTCATCCATCTGATAGTCCGGGAACAGTTCTTGTTTCTCAACTTCTCAATGGTGATAATTATCCCACTTGGCGACGTGCTATGCGAATGGCTCTATCTGCCAAAAATAAAATGGGATTTATTACCGGTACCATTATCAAACCACAAAGCCCAGAAGCTAAAATTGCTGAATGGGAACATTGTAATGATATGGTTTTATCGTGGTTGTTAAATTCTATTTTTCCAGATATTGCTAACAGCGTAATTTATACTGATACAGCAAAAGATGTATGGGAAGACCTTTTTAATCGTTTTTCTCAAGGCAATCCCGCTAGGGTCTTTCAAATTAAACGTGCAATATGCATTCTTCTTCAATAACAAGCTTCTATAACAGCTTATTTTACAAAACTAAAGACCTTATGGGATGAACTTGGCTCTTACAATTCAATTCCTGATTGTTCTTGTGGATCTTCCAAAGCTATTCAAGAATATCAACAACAAGAACAAGTCTATCAATTTTTAATGGGACTCAATGAGTCATATTCTTCCATCCGAAGTCAAATCCTTGCCATGGATTCTTTACCTTCCCTTGGTAAGATTTATTCTCTATTACTTCAAGAAGAAAAACAAAGGGAGCTTTATCTTGTTCCGTTACCTCCACATGAATCTGCTGCACTCGCAGTACCCAAAGTCGAACCCAATCAGAACAAATATCGTTCATCGAGAATTGATTCCAAGAGTAAGCCTCGTAGTCAATGTGATTATTGTCATAGGCCTGGACATACTAAGGCCAAATGCTATAAACTTCATGGCTATCCATCAAAGCAAGTGAATTCTGCTTCTACTACTGACGCCCCATCAATCAATCAAAGTGAACTTCATCAACTCACTTCAGAACAATATCAACAATTGGTATCCATTCTTAACCTTAATACTGTTCAACCCACGGCAAATCTTGCAGGTGATTTTATTTGTTGTTCCAGTTTTATTCCCTCTTCCTCTTGGGTTATTGATACTGGTGCATCTGATCATATTACTTCATCCATTCATTATTTATCTCATGTTATTCCTGTATCATCTCATAAGCCTGTTTAATTGCCAAATCGAGAATTCTCTCATATTTCTCATATAGGGCGTGCTACACTTTCTGACAAAATCACTCTTAATAATGTTTTGTGTGTTCCTGATTTTCATTTTAATCTTTTATCCGTTAGTAAAATTACAAAGTCCTTGAATTGTGCTGTCATTTTTTTTCATGGTTTTTGTGTTTTTCAGGACCTTGTCACGAAACAGATGATTGGATTGGGTAAAGAACATGGAGGACTTTACTACTATCAACCCGTATCTTTTCCTACTACATTAACCACTCAACAACATCATTCTTTTGATTTATGGCATTGGCGTTTGGGCCATCCTTCTGCATCTAGAATTAAATATTTATCTAAAATTGTTAAAGACATTTCTCCTTGTGTTGATCAGTTTTGTTACATTTGTCTGCTTGCTAAGCATTCCCGTTTGCCTTTTCCACATGAAAATAATAGGTGTACTGCACCATTTGATTTAATTCATGTTGATATTTGGGGTGCTTTTTCTGTTGCTTCTTTATCTGGTGCTTATTATTTTTTAACTATTGTTGATGATTATTCACGTTGCACTTGGCTTTATTTAATGAGATACAAATCTGAAACTCAATCTTTCTTAAAGAACTTCTATAATATGATAAAAACTCAATTTCAACGCAACATTAAAATAATTCGAAGCGATAATGGCCTTGAATTTATTTCTATGCAATCATTTTTTAAAGAGCATGGCATCATTCATCAACGGGCTTGCGTTCACACACCACAACAAAATGGTGTTGTTGAACGTAAGCATCGTCACATTCTAGAAATTGCACGTGCACTTCGTTTTCAATCGCATTTACCTCTAAAATTTTAGGGTGAATGTGTTCTTACTGCTACATACCTTATTAATCGGATGCCTACTCCTTTACTCTCAGGAAAATCACCTCATGAACTTCTTCTTAAATCTAAACCATCTTATGGTCACTTGCGTGTTTTTGGATGTTTGTGTTATGCTCATAATTTACATTCTAAGAAACATACATTTTCAGCTCGTGCCAGTAAAGGTGTTTTTGCCCAACGTGGGTATCGTGTATATGATCTTGAAAAACATATCATATTTACTAGTCGTGATGTTACTTTTCAAGAGAATATTTTCCCTTTTCAGGAGACACATAAAGCTCAAAATAAACCTAACATTGTTTTGCCCGTTCCTGCATCTGATTTCTCTCCAAATCTTATTAGCCCTACCTCAACTACAGATGCTCTTGATGTGTCAATGGATCACTTATCTGTCTCATCCTCACAAATTAATCCTCCTTTGCGTCGCTCTATTAGAACTCATCGTCCACCTTCATATCTTCATGACTACAAATGTTCACTTGTCACTCAATCTCATTTATTACCTCATCAATTTGAATCTGTTACATCAAAGCATAAAAATTTATCTTATCCTCTTCATCACTGCATTTCTTATGGTTCATTATCTACTAACCACTTTCCCTTTATTGCTGCTATCTCTGCTGAGGTTGAACCTACATCTTATGCTCAAGCAGTCCAACACCCAAAATGGCGTGAAGCAATGCTTGCTGCAATTCAAGCTCTTAAACGCAATAAAACTTGGGTACTTACTCCTCTTCCCTTAGGCAAAATACCAATTGATTCCAAATGGGTATATAAAATTAAATATCGTTCTGATGGGTCTATTGAACGTTATAAAGCTCGTCTCGTAGCTAAAGGCTACACTCAAACAGAAGGTTTAGACTATCATGAAACTTTTGCACCTGTTGCCAAATTAGTAACTGTTCGATGTGTTCTTTCAATTGCATCCATAAAGAAATGGCCTTTATACCAACTTGACGTCCATAATGCTTTTCTCCAAGGCGATCTCCATGAAAAGGTATATATGAAACCTCCTCCTGGATTTTGTCGACAGGGGGAGCATTTGGTTTGTCGACTTCAAAAGTCATTATATGGTTTAAAGCAAGCATCTCGAAATTGGTTTGAAAAATTTTCATCTGCACTTCGTCTTGCCGGATTCAAACAATCTCATTGTGATTACTTTTATTCACTTCTAAACAAGGATCTTATATTACTGTAGTTTTTGTATATGTTGATGATATTATTATTACCGGTAATAATGATCTAGCAATAAAAGCACTCAAAGATTTTTTGCATAGTAGGTTTCATATCAAAGATCTTGGAGCATTGAAATATTTTTTAGGAATTGAGGTTGCTAAATCCAAACAAGGAATATTTCTATCCCAAAGAAAATATGCCTTGAAAATTTTGAATGATGCAGGTTTCCTCGGTGGTAAACCAGCAGAGTTTCCTATGATGCAAAATACAAAGCTAAGCCCAAATGATGGCGATGTATTAGAGAATCCAAGCCAATATCGACGATTGGTAGGACGCCTTCTTTATCTCACGATCACTCGACCAGACTTGGTGTACTCAGTTCAAACTCTTAGTCAATATATGTCCAATCCTTACAAATCTCATCTTGATGCTGCTTATAAGGTATTAGCATATGTGAAATCTGCACCCGGGAAAGGAATTTTATTACCATCAGATAGTTCCCTTCAAATAGAAGCTTTCTGTAACTCCGATTGGGGTAGTTGTCTTACAACCCGCAGATCTGTGATCGGGTATTGTGTTTTCCTTAGGAAGAGTCCTATTTCATAGAAAAGTAAGAAACAATCAACTGTATCTCGATCTTCTGCAAAGGCAGAATATAGAGCCATGGCATCTACAACATGTGAATTAGTTTGGCTTAAATAGCTCTTAAATGATCTTGGAATTTATCACTCGCATTCGATGCGACTTTATTGTGATAACAAAGCTGCTCTTCATATTGCTGCAAATCCTGTGTTTCATGAAAGAACTAAGCATATCGAGTTAGATTGCCACCTTATTCGAGAGAAGATTCAAGCTAGATTAATCAAAACTGCACACATTGCATCGTCAAATCAAATTGCTGATATTTTTACAAAGCCACTTGGAAAAGAACAATTTCAATATCTAAGTAGCAAGCTGGGCATTCACAACATTCATGCTCCAACTTGAGGGGGAGTGTTGAAGATTTGATGGAGAAAAATCCTCCCTAGAATCATGGATTGATGAGTCAATTTTATTTCTTTCCTTTTGTTATTTTTTTTCCATGTACATTGGTTTATAGTCTCTCTCTATATAAAGAGCTCTATTCCTATCGTAAATAAATACAACTAAAATAAAAGTCTTGAATATTTTCCTATCATCTCTATTCTTCTATATTCTTTTTCACTTATTAAATAAAAATCTGAAACAACATTTTGACATTTCCACCATTTTTTACTTATTGTTTATGGTTTACAAAATGGCTGTTGTCTCTTTGTAGAAACTCGAGATGCTAAGTGGCAGGTGAAGAGATATTATAAATACCCACCAAACACAAAACACAACCAGAGAAGAAGAAGAAGAAGCAGCAGCAGCAAGAAGAGAAGAGAAAAATAAAAGAAGAAGACATGGAGCAGCTGTTTTATGGCCCTTGTTTTTTTTTCTTCAAGGCCATTATTTGATCCGAATCATTCTACTCCAGAGGATGGCCCCGAAACTCAACAAATTGATTCGAATTATTCTACTCCAGAGGCTGAAAGTGAAATGAAATTCAACTTATATTTGCGGCGTATTCAATTTAGATTTTCAAAGGCTTTTATGGAATTAAAAAGTTTGGGTGTATTTAATAAAGACTTTTGAAGAGTCTATAAAAGTCATAGTGTATTCAATATATACTTTTATAGGTTTTAAAAAAGTTTACAAAAGTCATGGGGTATTCAATGTAAACTTTTAACGAGTCTACAAAAGTCATGAGGTATTCAATCTAGACTTTTAACGACTTTAAAAAAGTCTATAAAAATCATGAGGTATTCAATCTAGACTTTTTAAGAGTCTACGAAAGTCACAGGGTATTGAAAATGTCAATGACTTTCATAGACTTTTAAAAATGCTAAACTTTTGTAGACTTTTGTTGACAATTATTCACAAAAATACTCAAAATTTCTCTTCCACTTCTCTGAAAGACTTTTGAAGACTTTCTAACAAATAATTATTGACAACTTTTATTATCACTTGCTATTGAGCATATTATTCGAAAAGAATAATTCAAAAAGAATTGTAATCACCATGCAACCTATTATGCGGATGAAAAATAATTTAAAAATTAAAAAATATTTCTAACAAGATAAAAAAGAGTGCTTAAAGTAAAAAAAAAAAGTATGAAATGATTATTTCTGAATATATAATATATCTTTTTGTTATTCAAGACTTTACATTTAACTATTTTGTTAGCACTTAACAAAATTACAAAAATGAAATTCAATTTTAATATTGTCAAGATTAAAGATAAGTTAAAAATATGTATTTTTTTTAAATCTAAAATACATTAGTAATAGACGGATGAAAAAGTAAGTCAAACATTATATATAGTTATTTACCCTATAAACAACTTAAATAATTTAATTATATTATAATACATCTAAAATTTGAATAGATTGATATAATGTATTTATTTACTTCTTTTCATCTTAACATATTTAGACGTTATTTTATTGATAATAATGGAGAATAATGATTTTTTTTTCATTAAAGACATCAAGTATATGATGAGTAATAGATATTAAAAAAAAAACTTGGTATTTTAGTTATCTATTTGACTCTATTTTTTTTTCTGTGTCATATATGTGTGGTCAAATTCCTAATAATACCCATCAATGATTGTTGCTAAATAAAAATTGAATGAGCTGGTAAAGTTAACTATTAGTTTATTTGTAATTTTAAAAGTTAATGAAAAGTTATGAAAGTCTATAAAAGTTTATAAAAGTATTTTTAATAAAATTATTAAAAGTCTATAAAAGTCATTTAAATGAAAGTCTATAAAAATCTACGAAAGTCGTTCATAAATCTTGTAAAGTCTATAAAAGTCATTAAAAATCCATGAACTCCACAAACGTTATTCACTTAAAAAAAAAAAGTTATTAAAAGTCATCCAAAATCTAAATTGAATACACACCCACCCCGAATTCGTTCCTCTCTCTATTGATCTATAGCTATATGTAACAATTCTGTCCAGTGTAGATATTATCTGTTTTGAACGTACAGTTTTGATGTTTCTTCCTACTCAATATGTAGATATTATTGTTTACTCTGTGTGTGTGTGTATGTGTGTAGGAGGAGAAATATGGGATGGAGTACTCGACAACGGCAGTAAAGGATCACAGAGAGCCACCAAGCCCACCAATTAGATCTAAAAAATTCAAAACTCAGCAAGTTGATACAAAGTACTCTACCTCAAAGGCAGAAGGAGAAATGAATTTCACAGCCGCGGTATATTTTGTCTGTCTGTCAATATATAGTTATATATAACACTTCGGTCCAAAGTAGATATTCTGTTGTGAACGTACAGCCTTGATGTTCATTGGCACTCAGTATTTGTTTTTGAATTAATTTGGATTGTTTATACATATATGCGTAGGAGTCGTCCTCAACAGCGGCAGTAGAGCCTGCGAAAGTGCCACTAACGACACCCAATTGGATCTTAAAGACTCAGACACAATTCACAAATATATTTCTATCTTTGTTGATCTATAGCTATTTGTAACATTTCAGAGACACAATTTTGATGTGCTCGCTCACTACTATACTCAATATGTGTTTTTGAATTAATGTTTGGATTGGCACTGGATTCTTTGTATACATATTTGTGTTTTTGTACGTGCATGTGGTAGAAAGTTGTAACCCCATGACCCTAATAAAGTAGTAGTATAAAATTTCTTCACTTTTTTTTTTATGATTTTATCAATATTCTTGAAATGTTTTCCTCAATAATTATTACTTAACAATCCAAAGCTCAAACAAATATGCAATTATATAAGGGTTTGAAATCAGAATTAATTTTAAATTTTTCAATATCTAGTCATTTAGCTCATGATGCTAATAATTAATTAAGTATAAAGTATAAGCACCTTGAATTTACTATAAATTAATTACTATATGTCTTCACGATTGCCTAATCAATTTAGACAAAAAAAAAATCGTAGCCTGAATAATTTTATCGATAAAATGTTTTGTAATTGTATAAGAAAATTTTTATGTCTAAATATATCATTCAGGTTCTATCACGACATCATATCATGAAATTAATGAGAAATTGATGTGGGTTTATGTTAAGGACTTTGGAGACTTCATGTTCCTATTCGAACCCAGATTTCTGGATTCTTGAACGAACCCAGATTTATGGGTTCGTGTTTGTTGTTTATTTATTTTATTTTATTAATAATTAATTTAGTGAAATTATTTTTATTAATAATTAATTTAGTGAGATTAGTTAGTTGTTTAATTAAATTTATACTAATTAAATATTTCTTCATAATTAGGAATATATAATGTGATTTTTATTATAATTACTTTTGTAGGTCAAAATGCAAGAAAAAATAACTTTTACTTTTTTAATTAAAAAAAATGATGGTCAATCCTCAAATAGATCAAATGTTCCAAGTAATATGCATACTTCAAGTTCAAAGTCCCATTTGAAGACAAAAAGGACAAAATTTGATAATGATCCTCCATCTCATATCAATAGTGTTTTTTTTATTTATTTGCATTGTATGTTTATTTTGTACTTTATTTTTGTCTTTTCTTTTTATTAAAACGGTGTGTTTACTGTTCATGTAATATATTTCGAGGAGTATATTAGCCTACCCTAACATAAGATCCTTGGTCCCTGGTAGCCTTACAATCCATTGGTATATAATATCTTCTCATATTCTTTTAACTTTATATATGGTTTTTTTAATAAAACGGAGAATTGTACACCACCCAAATAAGAGTGAATTTACTAGCTAATTAATAAGTTTTATACCTGAGTATTTTATAGTTTGCGATGAAATTAATATTGACAAAAAATAATAATATAAGACTTGTACCCTAACTACCTTTTATTAGTTGTTAATTAGTTAGGATAATTAAATCAAAATTTTAATATGAGATTAGATGAATGTGTCAACTGTCAAAGTCAGTCTCTAAGTCAAGAGAAACTGTCCATTAAATTGTTCAAAATTGGTTTGCTATATATATATATATATATATATATATATATATATATATGTATAAGTACTCTTCTAAGTTCTGTGAGCCAATAAAAACCAAAAACAAAACAACAAATCTAAATTGGTTAGTAAATATATCTATAAATGTAAAATAATGAAAATGCCAGAAAATATAATGAAAGAAATGTGTAAAATAATGAAAGTGGGAGAAAATGTAATGAAGAAATAATGTACAAAATTTTCATTAACCTTGTGCAGTATATATACATGAAGATATAACACATAAAGTCTAACATATAACTAACACTCACCTAATATTCACCTAACAATACATAAAGTCAAGAGTACAACAAACACTCACCTAATATTCACCTAATAACACATAAAGTCAAGCATACAACAAACACCCACCTAATATTCACCTAATAATTCCTAATAGTCAAATATACAATTAAGATTTACTAATACTCCCCCTCAAGTTGGAGAGTGAATATCATGAAGTCCCAACTTGTTACGTAAATTCACAAACTGATCATTTCCTAAAGCCTTTGTAAATGCATCAGCCAATTGCAAGTGTGAAGGAACAAAAAAATGATTAATTATTCCGGCTTGTTCTTTTTCTCATACTATATGACAATCTATCTCAATGTACTTTGTACGCTCATGAAAGACAGGATTCGCAGCAATGTGTAAAGCTGCCTGATTGTCACAAAATAATGGTGTAGGAGTTGTTTGAGGAACCTTTAGGTCATGTAGTATGTAACGCAACCAAGTTAACTCCAAACATGTGTTAGCCATTGCTCGATATTCAGCCTCAGCTAATGATCTAGAGACATTGGTTTGCTTCTTAGATTTCCATAATATGAGAGAAATTCCAAGGAAAATACAGTAATCTGTAACTGATTTTCTTATGGCACGACAACCTTCCCAATCTGAATCACAAAAAGCTTTCAAAGTTAAACTGTTTTTGGAGGGAAGTAATAATTCCTGACCAGGTGTACCTTTGACGTATTTGAGGATTCGAATGGCAGCGTCCCAATGAGGCATTCTAAGTTCTTGCATAAACTGGCTCAATGTACGAATAAACTATATCGGGTCTTGTCACTGTAAGATATATCAATCTGTCAACTAGTCTTCTGTACTTTGTTGGATCATTTAGAAATGCTCCATCAGTGGGAGTAAGTTTCAAATTCTGCTCTATTGGAAAAGTGTTGGGACATACACCTAGGAGTCCAGAATTTTGTAAAATGTCCAACGCATACTTTCTTTGTGACATAAAAAAAAACCTTTCTAGAGCGAGAGAATTCAATACTGAGAAAGTACTTCAAGTTTCCAAGATCTTTTATACGAAAGCATTTAAGAAGGAATCCTTTGAGACGTTCCATTTCATGTAGATCATTTCCTATGAGAAGTATGTCATCGACATATATAAGCATTGCTGTAAAAGAAGTACCTTGAGTCTTGGTGAAAAGGGAATAATCAGCCTTTAATTGTTGATAGCTGGCCTTTCTAATAGTATCTGAAAATGTGGAAAACCAATTTCTTGATGCTTGTTTAAGTCCATAAAGAGACTTATTGAGCCGACATACAGTGTTCTCCCCCTGTCGGCTGAGACCAAGTGGAGGTTCCATGCAGACAACTTTATAGAGGTCGCCATGGAGGAAAGCATTTTGAACGTCCAATTGGTGGATGTGCCAATGGCGAGCAGCAGCGACAATAAGAAGACAACGAAGTGTTGTAAGCTTTTTTGTTGGAGAAAATGTTTCTTGATAGTCAATGCCCTCAACTTGATTGTATCCTTTAGCAACAAGACGAGTCTTGTAGCGTTTAATGGTGCCATCAGATTTGTATTTGATTTTGTAAACCCAGTTGCAACCAATTGGTTTGTGGCCAATAGGTAAAGGGACTAAGCTCCATGTGTTGTTGAACTGCAAGGCTTTTAATTCTGTATTCATAGCTTGTCGCCAATGTGGATTAAAGACAGCTTGAACATAATTTTTAGGCTCGGTGTGATCTGTGATGTTAACTAGAAAAGTAGAATGGGAAGGTGAAAAACGTGAGTAGGAAAGAAAATTAGAGAGTGGATATCGAGTACTTGGTATAGAACTTGGTGCAGAGGTAGACTGATGTGCCTGAAATGACATCAAGAAATCTCTATGCCATGCCGGAGGTCGCTTAGGCCGTGTTGACTGTCTCGGAGGTGGAATAGTAGTAGTTTCAGAAGGAATGTTTGATGGGTCTGAAAGTGGTGGTAAGGTTTCGGTATCTAGTGTGTTTGTGGAAGGTTGATCAATGCTAGAGGGAAAAACAAGTGTGGGTGAGATGGGTTCATGTGTATTAGATGTTTCTGTTTGCTCGGGTTGGTGAGGATTGGTATTAAAAGGGCATGGTGGCGTGATAGGCTGCATTTCTGTGGTCTCATATATGAAATTAGGCACCACGAAATCAGAAGTGGATGGGGTTGAGATAGATGAAAAAGGAAAAATGATTTCATGAAATTTGACATCACGAATGACAAAAAATTTCTTGGTTTCCATGTCATATAGTTTGTAACTCTTTTGCCCAGTCGGATATCCAACAAAGATGCAACACTTAGCACGAGGTTCAAATTTTTGAATGGGATGTACAACAGTTGCATAGCATAGACAACCAAAAACCTTTAAGTGATCAAGTGATGGCAGGCGACTATATAGCATTTCAAAAGGTGTTTTATTTGAGAGCAAAAGTGATGGTAACCGGTTAATGAGATAAACTACAGTTAAAACACATTCACCTCAAAAATATAACGGTAAATAGGATTGAAAAGGTAGTGCTCGTGCCACGGTGAAAATATGACGATGTTTCCTTTCAACGACTCCATTTTGTTGTGGAGTGTAAACACAAGTGCATTGATATTCAATGCCATAAAGTCTAAAAAAGTTTTTCATAGATAAAAATTCAGAACCATTGTCTACTCTGACTACTTTGACATATGCATGAAATTGAGTGTGAACAAAATCAATAAAAGATTTCAAAATATTTTGAGTTTCAGACTTGTGCTGAAGGAATATCCATGTGCATCTTGTAAAGTCATCTACAATGGTAAAACAAAATCGTGCCCCTGAGTGTATTTGAACTTTGTGAGGACCCTAGATATCACAATGCAATGATATGGAACTTAATGGAAATGGAAGTCTTGTTTGTTTTGCCATGGGACAAACAGTGCAGTTATTATCATAAGAAATATTGTTTGAAGATAATAAGGAAGAAGCTAATTTAAGACGATATGATAATGGATGTCCAAGACGCATATGCCATAGATTGGAAGGCTGTGAAATTTGATGACAGGTTGACATCCTTTGCAATGGAGGCATGTAATAGAGACCACCATGTTGTTTACCCAAGCCAATCATTTTCCCCGTAGCCAAGTCCTGTAGGACACAAAAGGTGGGGAAACAAATGGCACAACAATTTAGGGCAGAGGTAAGTTTACTTACAGAAATTAAATTTAAGCGAAAACTAGGAAGACATAAAACATCATCTAAAGTGATATTAGAATTAAAAGATACAGTGTCAGTTGAAGTGATTGATACTGTAGATCCTGTTGGTAAATTAACAATAGGTATGGATGATGATTGTGTTTTGGTGAGAAATGTGGAATCTCAAGTGATATGATCAGTGACTCCACTATCCAAAATCTATAGTTTTGTAAATACAGAATTAATTGAAGCATTAGAAAATGGATACAGACTTGTCGCATTTGCATAAGTGTATTTATTACTAGCACCACGGTTTGAACTCATCATTGATAAAGACGAGAAAGCTGTTGAAGTTGCTCGATGGAAATTCTATGCAAGACGTTGTTCGGATCAGAAACTTGTCTCTGATACCATGTAAAATAATGAAAATGCCGAAAATATAATGAAAGAAATGTGTAAAATGATGAAAGTGGGAGAAAATGTAATGAAGGAATAATGTACAAAATTTTCATTAACCTTGTGCGGTATATATACATGAAGATATAACACATAAAGTCTAACATATAACTAACACTCACCTAATAGTAAACAGACCAAGAAGAGGTGCATATGGTTTGGTGGGGGAAAATGAAGCTAAAAAAATGGAGTCATGCGATTTCTAATGTGAGAAGAATGAAATAAGTTGTATTCTTACATAATATGAAAGTCATGAGATTTAGGGTCCAAGTCAACCTCAATCCCCGGTTAACGTTCGTAATTGTTCACTTCTCCTATACATTTGTGATTGGAGTTCGAGTCCCATTTTTATCTATAAAATTATACATCCGTAATTAGGGTTTGAATCTTACCTTTATTTGAGGCCCCTTCCTTTAAGAAAATAAGAAATTGAAATTAAACTATGAGAATTGCACATCTTGGTGCAAATAATAATGAGAAATTTCTATAAGTAAATTTCTCACTCCCACATTATGTTGGCTTAAATCAATAATTCAAAATAAAAATTTTAATTGAAATAAATAATTTTATTTATAAAACATAAGCATGATCGACTTGTTCATGTATACATGTATAAGGATAAAATATCACCTCATATAGAAGAAAAATCCGGCTGCAATCTTCTCTGTTACCCCGGCACAATTAGTTTCTTTTTTTTTTTTTTTCTAAAAAAGTTACAAAATAAAACTAGGTTTTATTTTTTATAGTGCCAATATATATAATCCTAATTTGAATTGAATTAAGCTAGTAGAGGGATTGAAGATTCCTAGTTCAAATTTAAAAACCCAGTCCATAAAATCTCATGACACACTAATATTAACTTTAATCTACTCCACTAAAAACCAAAATTGTACTCTAGTAATTCTTGTTATAATATAAAATTCATTTTAATTAAAACTATTTTTAAATTAATATTGAGCTTGATCTTTAGACTAATAATAACCACAAATGTAAATTAATTATTAATTGTTAAAATAAGTAGTAAACCCTAACCACCTTTTATTAACACGAGATTAGGTGCATATATGTGTGAACTCTCAAAGTCGTCTCCAGTCAAGAGCAACTGTCCACTAAGTTGTTCAAAATTGGTTTGGTGGGGGAAAATGAAGTTCAAAAAATGGAGTCATGAGATTTATATATGTGTCAATTCT
The DNA here is from genome assembly GCA_003430845.1 of Xanthoceras sorbifolium. Classification (NCBI taxonomy): domain Eukaryota; kingdom Viridiplantae; phylum Streptophyta; class Magnoliopsida; order Sapindales; family Sapindaceae; genus Xanthoceras; species Xanthoceras sorbifolium. Next base: position 3,078,436 of record CM010609.1, on the reverse strand, counting down.
CAAAGTCGTACGAGATTAAGTGCATTTATGTGTCAAAGTCGTCTCAAGTCCACTAAGTTGTTCAAAATTGGTTTGCAATATATTATATATCCCAAGTACTCTTTTAAGTTCTATGAGCCAATAAAAATAAAAAATAAAAAACAAATCTAAATTAGTTTTGAAATATGTTTGTAAACAGGCCAGAAGAGGTGCAAAAGGTTAGGTGGGGAAAAATGAATTTGTAAATTGTTATATTATTATATTCACGAGGTTTCGAGTTCATGGCATCCCTTTCCCTGCCTCTGATGTAGTCTCTTTTTCTTTTAGTTTTCTCATTATTAATGATAATCTACTTCGAATTGATTTTAAAATATTTTAAAAAAAATTTATGAGATTTGGGATCAAGTAAACTCATCAAGACAAGTTGTTCATGGTCAGATCACATCGCTTTCTTTTTGTGTACTTGAATTTGTAAGTTGTTATATATATATATATATATATATATATATATATATATATATATATATATATATATATATATATTATGATACAGATCAACAATAATTATACGTAGAATTGTTTATTTAAATATGGAAATCAAATAATTTTATTAATTAAGGATGTCGTTATACCATACAAAAATATATGGATCATCTGTAACTAGATCATGACTATATAATCATCCAAAAATTTAAATAGAGTGATAACCAAACGACATAAAAATCTTTAAAAGAGTTTTTTATACTAAAAAATCTTGATCAGTAGAAAAATTCTTCTAAACGTATCCTAAATAATACTGAAGAATTCGAATGAGTGATTAGTATTTTAAGTCAATTCATATTTTGGGCAGAACAATAATTAATGAAAGTTTTAATTACCATAACCATAAATGAACAAAATTAATTTAACTTTTTAATATTTTTACAATAAAGTTTTAGCTTGGGATAATATATTGTTGGAACTTGGATGCAAAGAGAAGAAAGCTGGAAGAACTGAGTTAAAAAACAAAAACAAAAGAAATAAAGAAGTATATGGCATGAAAAATAATTTTATTACAATATCTTTGTCTCTTTTTTTTTTCTACTTTATATATATATATATATATATATATATATATATATATATATATGGGAGAGAATAATTATAACCCTAAAAGAGTATAGGGTGAATTGCACTCAAGTACCCTGACTTTTATCATAATTGCACGCTTAATGCCAGTTTTGTCATAATTGCACTCTAGTACCCGGTAATCCGTTGACCACCGTTAGGGTAACGGTTGACCAAACAGATTCCGGCAAAATGACGAGAATGCCCCTCAAAGGAAAAAACAAAAAAAAAAAATTGAAAATCAGATCTTCGAACCCAGATGAATTGGGTTCGCGATCGAACCCAGAAGCTGGGTTCGAACGCGAACCCAACATCTGGGTTCGCGATCGAACCCAGTTTTTGGGTTCGATCGCGAACCCAGCATCTGGGTTCGCGTTCGAACCCAGATCTGGGTTCGAACGCGAACCCAGAAATCTGGGTTCGCGATCGAACCCAGAAGCTGGGTTCGATCGCGAACCCAGCAACTGGGTTTACGGTCGAACCCAGATCTGGGTTTGACCACGAACCCAGAAATCTGGGTTCGTGTTCTTCGAGCACGAACCCAGATCTGGGTTCGTGCTCGAAGAACACGAACCCAGATTTCTGGGTTCGTGTTCTTCGAAAATTTTTTGAAAATTTTTTTTTTTTTTTTTTTTGGTTTGGTTTTTTAAAAAATATTTTTTTAAAATTAATTAAAATATGACGTGGCATGTTCTTATTGGTTGGATGATTTTTTAAATTTTTTAAAAATAAATTTAAACGTAAAAGACCATTTTACCCCTGAATCCGTTTGGTCAACCGTTACCCTAACGGTGGTCAACGGATTACCGGATACTAGAGTGAAATTATGACAAAACTGGCATTAAGCGTGCAATTATGATAAAAGTCAGGGTACTTGAGTGCAATTCACCCAAGAATATAATATAAATCCATTAAATTAATAAGAAAGAAAAGGAAATGCTAAGCGGAAAAGAAAGTCATCAACTACAAAATGGCAGAGATATTATAAGTACCCACCAAAATGCTAAGCGGCAGGTGAAGAAATATTATAAGTACCCACCAAACACAAAACACAACCAGAGAAGAAGAAGAAGAAGAAGAAGCAGCAGCAGCAGCAGCAAGAAGAGGAGAAAAATAAAAGAAGACATGAAGCAGCTGTTGTATGGTCGTGATCATGATCATGATCATGATGATCATCATGTTCCCGAAACTCAACAAATTGATCAGAATTATTCTACTCCAGAGGCCGAAAGTGAAATGAAATTCACGGTATATGTTATTCCTCTCTCTCTCTCTCTCTCTCTCGATTTGTAGCTATTTGTAACACTTCATTCCAGTGTAGATATTATCTGTTTTGAACGTACAGTTTTGATGTTTCTTGTACTCAATATGTGTTTTTGAATTGTTTATATATGCGTGTGTGTAGGAGGATAAATATGGGCTGGAGTACTCCTCAACAAGGGCAGTGAAGGCTCCGAAAAAGCCACCACCGACACCAATTGAATCTAAAAAATTCAAAACTCAACACGTTAATACAAACTCTACTTCAAAGGCTAAAGGAGAAATGAAATTGACAGCCGTGGTATATTTCTCTGTCAGTTGATCTGTAGCTACTTGTAGCACTTTGGTCTAGTGTAGATATTGCTCATTTTGGACACACTATTTTAATGTTTTCTCATTCGCAATATGTGTTTTTGAATTAATGTTTGGGTTGTTTATATATGTGTATGTGCAGGAGATAGTTGAGAGAAAGCCACCAAAGACACCAACTGTATCTAAAAACTTCAAAACTCAACACCTTAATACGAACTCTACTTCAAAGGCTGAAGGAAAAATGAAATTGACAGCCGTGGTATATTTCTCTGTCAGTCGATCTGTAACTACTTGTAACACTTTGGTCTAGTGTAGATATTGCTCGTTTTGGACATACTATTTTAATGGTTTCTCATACTCAATAAGTGTTTTTGAATTAATGTTTGGGTTGTTTATATATATGTGTGCAGGAGATAGATGAGAGAAAGCCACCAGAGACACCAATTGGATCTAAAAACTTCAAAACTCAACACGTTAATACAAACTCTACTTCAAAGGCTGAAGGAAAAATGAATTCGATTCGTAGCAATTTATAATATTTCGTTCTATATAAATATCGTCAGCTTTGGACACAAATTTGTGATGTGAGCTCTCACTACTACTCAATGTGTTTTTGAATTGTTTGCGCATGTGTGTGGAAGAGTATGGAGTGCTTTGAAGAAGGCCAGCAGGGCCACCAATTTGCATACGTATTTGTGTTTTTGTACGTGCATGTGGTAGAAAGTTGTAACCCCATGACTCTTATAAAGTAGTATAAAATTTCTTCACTGTGTTTTTGGTGAAAAGTCCTGGATTTAAACCATGAATGATCCTGATCATAGTATTTATATATAATTATTGTTTTTCTTGAATATTTTAATGATTTGATCTATATTCATGAGATGTTTTCCTCACATAATTATTACTTAAACCATCCAAATCGCTCAAACAAATATGCAATTATATATGGGTCTGAAATCAGAATCAATTTTAAATTTTTCAATATCTAGTCATTTAACTCATGATGCTAATTAATTAACTATAAAGTATAAACACCGTGAATTTACTATAAATCAATTACTATATGTCTTCATGATTGCCTAATTAATTTAGACAAGAAAATCGTAGCGCAAATAACTTAACCGATGAAATCTCTCGTCATAGTATAAAAAAAATTTTCCATCTAAATATACATGCAAGTTCTATCTCAACATCATATTATGAAATTAATTAGCAATTGATGTGGGTTTATGTTACGGACTTTTGAGACTTCATGTTCACATAATCCGAATTGCGAATGACATGTTCATTTATTTTTTTTCTTTTTTTTCAATTGTACAATTTCTTTTAAATTATTGATAAGAAGCAAATTATCTTAGAAAAATGAGCTTTTCCAATTGGATTTAGAGATTTGCTAAGATATGTTGAAATGCAGATATTTATACCTACAACTGAAAAATATTTACTTACTCAATACGAGGGTGAAATTAATAATATATAATTTGGGTAGCCTTACTATTGATATCTCATATTCTTTTAACTTCACATGTAGTTTCTCTAATAAAAATTGAAAATTGTACACCACCCAACTAAGAGTGAATTTACTAATTAATAAGTTTAATACCCGAGTATTTTATAGCTGCTGGTGTTGCGAGAGGGGTTGCTGCTGGCTAAGGAGTTAAGTCTGATTATTGAGTGGGTTGAGGTAGATGCTGTTAATGTTGTGGCTAGGGTGTTTAACTCTTCTCCTACTTCTTTTATGGACCCTATTGTTTCTGATGTCAAGACTCTTTTTAGGTCTGTGGGAGTTTCCAAATGTCATGTCATTCCTCGTTCAAGGAATGGAATGGCACATTCTCTTGCTTCCCTAGCCTTTTCCTCTAAGGAGGAATTTTGTTGGTTCAATCCTGAGCCTAGCTTTCTTGTTGGTCTTCTGTAATAAAAGTTTTGTTGCAATCCAAAAAAAAAAAAAAGTTTAATACCCGAGTATTTTATAGTTTGCGATTAAATATTGAAAAAAATAATAATAATAGAAGACTTGTACCCTAACTACCTTTTATTAGTTATTAATTAGTTAGGATAATTAAATCAAAATTTTAATATGAGATTAGATGAATGTGTCAAGTGTCAAAGTCAATCTCTAAGTCAAGAGAAACTGTCCATTAGATTGTTCAAAATTGGTTTGCTATATTATATATATATATATATATATATATATATATATGTATGTATGTATAAGTACTCTTCTAAGTTCTGTAAGCCAATAAAAATAAAAAACAAAACAACAAATCTAAATTAGTTAGTAAATATGGTTTGGTGGGGGGAAAATTAAGTTAAAAACAAAAAATTGGACAAGAGAAGAGATTTATAATGTGAGAAGAATGAAATGAGTTATATTCTTAATAATTTGAGTCTCATGAGATTAGGGTCCAAATCAACCCCAATTCTCGGCTAACATTCGTAATTGTTCACTTTTTCTTTATATTCGTGATCGAAGTTCGAGTCTCACTTTTATTGATAAAATCACATCCGTAATTAGTGTTCAAGTTTAACTTCATCTATAAAATTGCAAAGTATGAAGAGACCCTTCACTTTAAGAAAATAAGAAATTGAAATTAAACTAAGGGAATTGCACATTTTGGTGCAAATAATAATGAGAATTTTCTATAAGTAAATTTCTTACGCCCACATTATGTCGGTTTAAATCAATAATTTAAAATAAATAATTTATTTATAAAATAGAAACATGATCTACTTGTTCATTTATACATGCATACGTATAAAAAAAATTACCTCATATAGAAGAAAATTTTGGCTACAATCTTCTTTAATGTCGTGGCACAATTAGTTTTACGTCGTTGTACGTACTTTTCTTTTTAAAAAAAAAGAAGTTAGGTTTTATTTTTTATAGGACCAGTGTACGTAAGTCTTGTTCGAATTGGATAAAATAGATCCAAGATTATTGGCATGCCTTTTATAATTACTTATATATTTATAAGTAATTGAACGCTCTAATAATGATTTTAATTTATTTATAAATAAAATTTACAAATAAATATTATTATTCAATAAAAAATTTATTGAATAAATTGCGGCCACAGATGAAATAATCAATTAAGTTCTGCAAACAGCTTAGGTAAGCATCAAAAAATATATTCTATATTACTAATATATGTTGAAACGGACCATGAAATTATATTTCCAAGTCATTGAGGTTTTCACTGTATATAATAGGTTTTATTCCTAAATAACTTAAAAGAAATAATTTATTAATGAAGATCCACTATTTGCACAAGATTAAGATCAATTAAGTTTATTAAAATTTACATAAGTCATGATTAAATAACATTAGTTATAATATATCATAACCCATATCGGTCATGTTCAATATGTATCTAATGTATAAAGTAGCCTTCAGCATTTCACTATTCGAAGTCTCCACTTCATTAACTAAGATAAATTATTCACTATAGAAATAAGAAAGTTACAGATTATCATTATGAAATGTTCATTTCACAAATAACAATGAACAACTTTTATTTATAAATAACTTGTGACTTATATCTATATGTATTAAATCTGGTTGTGTAAAATACCTACTTAAATATGTGAACTAAATACAATTTTATTAAATTATTAAAAAAAAAGGTTACTACAATTCATAATATTTTCCCTGAAATTTGCCACAACCCTGACAATTGAATGCCGGGCTTGAGGTCAGGGAAATTTTGGGGCAAGACAGGTGCCTACGGGGTTGAGTTCTTTTGACGTTCCTAGATATAACTTGAACTCACGAATTCATTAATATAAGTGTGACATGAATTTTCCATTTGCTTAAAATTTATAAAATTAATAAATATAAAGAGAGAAGCAAGGTAATTACACTTAGGGGTCGTTTGTTTTTTGTTTTTTTTAATCTGAGGACTAAATATACATTAATTTCTTTAAAGACTGAGCAGGAGATGGATGGTATTGCTTCGGCTTTGGAAGTTAGAGTTATTGCTTGCCATGAGCGATACCTTGGTCTCCCCAGTTTCATTGGTAAGAACAAAAAATTTCTGTTTGCACACTTAAAAGTTAGGATCTGGGCAAGACTCAATGGCTGGCAGGGTAAACTCTTTTCTGTTGCAGGGAAGGAAATCCTCATTAAAGTAGTGATTCAGTCTATCCCCGCTTACTCTATGTGTTTATTCAGGTTCCCCAAGTCGCTTGTGAAGGATTTGCATCGGATATGTGCGTCCTTTTGGTGAGGCGCGACCTCGGGTTCTAAAAAAGTGCATTGGGCTTCCTGGGTCAAGCTTTGTCAGAGTAAGGCTGATGACGGTCTGGGTTTCCATGATTTCGGCGCTTTTAATCAAGCGTTGCTAGGTAAGCAGTGCTGGAGATTTATTCAGAATCCAGGCTCCTTGGCAGCCCACGTCCTGAAGGGGTGTTATTTCCCTGCGTCTCTGCTCCTGCAGGCTAAGGGTTCCCCCTCGGGGTCTTTTATCTAGAAGAATATTCTCTGGGGTAGGGAAACGATTATAAAGGGCTCCCGTTGGCGGATTGGGTGTGGCTCTAGTGTTTTGGTTTATCACGATCGTTGGCTTCCTCGGCCCTCCACGTTCAAGGTTATTTCTCCGCCTCTCCTTGGTCTTTCTTGTTCGATTGACAGGCTCAAAATGCCTTCTGGGGCTTGGAATATCTCGCTTTTGAAGGCTCACTTTGTTCTAGGAGACGTTGATGCTATTCTCAGTCTGCCTTTTTCGGCTTCTTGGCTGCCAGACTCTTTGTTATGGCACTTTGAGAGGAGTGGCTCCTATACGGTGAGATCGGGTTACCATCTATCTTTTGCTTCCCTTGCACTGCCTAGCTGTTCCTCTTCAGGTTCTTTGTCTTCTTGGTGGAAAAAGGTCTGGTCCCTTTCTATCCCTCCAAAGGTGAAATTTTTCGTTTGGAAAGCTGCCCATGGTTGGATCCCCGTGTTTGCTAGTCTCCTTACTAGGGGCTGTGGTGTGGATGGTTCTTGCCCTGTTTGTGGGGCTGGGTTGGAGTCAGTCTGTCACGCCCTGTGGAGCTGTCCTTCGCTTAAATCTGTGCAAGCTGAGTGCAGATCCTGGTTGCAAAGACCCTTCGACCCATGTTTGTCCCCTTTGAATTTCTTCCTCGATGCTAACTCTCTTCCTCGCGCTGAGCTGAAGCTTTTTTGTGTGGTGCTTTGGCGTTGCTGGTTCCATAGGAATAGAGCGGTGCATGGCCAGCTCCTCCTTCCCGCATGTGAGATTCTGGCCTGGTCGTCTTCCTTCTTGGCAGAGTTCCAGGCAGCTGGTACGCTCCTCCTCAACAGCACATTGCTCTCAGGCCTTCCGTTTTGTGGTCATGTCCCCCTGTTAGTTCCTTGAAGCTAAATGTAGACGCTAGTGTTGCGATTAATGCAGGGGTTATAGGCTTGGGATTGGTTATCAGAGATACTTTTGGTAGGATTCGGGCTGCGGGTTCAGTTTGTGTTTTAGCCCTCTTGAATCCTCTCTTAGCAGAAGCTACAGCCGTTCTTCATGGAATTCGGCTAACTATTGACTCAGGCTTCTCTCCTATCTTGGTGGAATCGGATGCTTTGGGTGTGGTCAACTTCTGAAGGAGGGTATTATTCCTTGCTCAAACTTGGGGTTAATCGTTTCGAATATATTACAGTTATTTCTTTCTTTTAATGTATCTGCTTTTTATTTTGTTCCTAAAATTGCTAATAAGATGGCTGATGTCCTCGCTAAGGCCGATGTTTCTTTTAGTTCGAACCGTTTTTGGTTTGATTTTTGTCCTCCCTTTGTGGAGTTGGTTGTGTTTCTCTATTTTTTGGCAATTTATTCCTCTTTCCTAAAAAAAAAAATTAATTTAATATATTTAATTTAATCTTATTAAATATGAAGTGTAAAAAAAAAAGAGCCTTTCATTAAAGACCAGCATTAAATAGCATAAAAGAATATATAATATAAATCCATTAAAGTTAAGAAAGAAAGAAAATCTAAAACCAAAAATCATTAAATACAAAATCGCAGGTATCTCTTTGAAGATCTCGAGATATAAATACCCACCAAACACAACCAAAGAAGAAGAAGAAATAGAAGAAAGAAATGGAGAATACAAATTCAACAGAAGAGACCATGTATCAGTTGTATAGCCCTTGTTCTCTCTTTGACCAGCTCTTCAAGGCCTTTTCCAAGTGCCTGGGATGTCATCATCATCATCGTCATCATCAACACCACAAAACTCAACAATTTCCTACAAACTCTACTTCCCATCAGGCTGAAAGAGAAATGAAAATCATTGTATATCTCTCTCTCTCTCTCTCTCTCTCTCTCTCTCTTCTCTCGGTCTCTCGATTTGTCTGTTTGTAAGCACAGTTTTCACTTCTACCATGGTGTACTCAATATGTGTTTCTTAATTATTGTTTGGATTGTTTATAAATATGTGCAGGAGGAGAAATATGTGATGAAGAAGTCCTCATCAACAAGGGCACTAGGGGGTCCAAGAAGGCCACCAAGGCCACCAATTAGCTCTGGAGGAGGAGGTCAAATCAACTGATGAAAATTCTGTTACTACTTCTATTATAATTTTTGTGAGTCTTTTCATGGTTTTTGGTGATCTTATTTTGTTACACACATATTAGTGTATTTTGTACATGCATGTGGTAGAAATTGTAACCCCATGAAGTATAATTTCTTCACTATGTTTTTGATGAAATTATCTAGATTTTAATTATTTTTCCTTTCTTTAAATTATTGATGATTTGATCAAAATAGTTGGCCTTAGAAAAGAATGATTTTTCACTCTTGATATGTTCTTCTGTCATATAATTATTACTCTCATCTATCTACCTAGAGCTAAAAACAACTCATGATGCTAATTACATAATTTTAAACTATGTAATTAATTGATGCTTTACCTACCTTAATTGTAAATCAATTACTATGTGTTCATATGATTGTCTAGCTAGTATTGGAAGATCGTGTAAATTTGTGGGAATGGATGGAATTAATTTGGAGAAGAAATAGGTTAAAAGTTTTGTAATCGTACCAACTAATTTAACAAGTAAGATGTTGTCGGGTTGAATAAAAAAAAATTATTTTATATTACACATATGAACTCCATCGTGGCAAGAGATTATAGAATTAATGAGCAATTAATTTGGGTTTATGAAAAAAATTTGATCTCCATGACCTTAGATTTCTAAGACGTATTTTTTTTATCTTTTTCTTTTTCTTTTTCCTTAATTGAATAATTTCTTTTATCAAAATTTTTAATATGCACCACCAAATGCATAGGTCAAAGAGAATTTGGAATATTCTAAATCTAAAGGAAAAACATACGTGTATAGATTATTGAGTTTGGCCAAGTTTATATATATATATATGCCACATGTGGTGGTAGTGACTCAAATTTTGGATATTACAAATTAAATGGGCACTTTTTCCACGAGTCATATTAACAGTGGTGGGTTTAGCCAAGTTAATGCGGAGGAAATTATCTTATTATTGAGTTTGTATTTGAGCAAATTTTATATATTATGATTAATTAAAATAAAATTAATAATTAATAAATTAGGACAATAATTTCAAATTTTTAATACGAGTTTGGGTGTATACATGTGTGTCAAATCTCAATAGTGTCAATTCAAGATGAACTGTACGTCCAGAAGAAGTTCAAATTTTGGTTAGCTATCATCTCAAGTATTCTTCTAAGTTCTAGGAGACCATAAAAACCAAAAACAAAACAACAAATCTAACATTATTATTTATGGAATCTATGCAAACAAGACTTCGAGAGGTGCATGTGGTTAGGTGGGAAAAATTGAGGTGACAAAAAAAAAATTGGGAAAGAGAAAAGATTTATAATGTGAGATGAATAAAAAAAAGTTATATTCTTATTCTTATAAAGTATGTTTGTATTTTAGATAATGAACATTTTACATGATAGGACACGTGTTAATATATTTCTGTTCAAAATTAGACCTTTTTTTTTTTAAGTTTGATACTGTTTTAATTCGGATTTATCAAGATTTAATGAGATTAATAACTTCTACTATAGAAAAAAAATATCTCCACACTTTTATAAATTTTATTATTAAAAATGAGGTTCTAACTTCTGATACGAAGAGTGCAGTAACTATTAATTTTTATATTAAGTATGAAGAAAAACATAATATAACTTTGCTTCATCGAAAGAAAATTGGTTTTTATTTATATATGAATTAATCGTATTGACCTTTCCTGATGTTTTATTAACTATAAACGAAATAACTTTATCGTTTATTGACCCTTACTTTTAGTAAATTTTGATCAAATATAACAGTTGATCAGAAAATATTTTTATTAAAAAATTTAAAAATTAAGTAATAAGAAAGAAAGTCATTATTAATAAATCTGAAAATTAACGCTCTCAATAATTCAACAAACTTAAAAACTTAAAAGGAGGTACTCATTATTTCCTGTTTATATATATATATATATATATATATATATAAAAAGGATAAATGAAACCCAAAAGAAAAGGTAATGGGGCATTGGTGGGGGTGAAAAAACTGACAAGTGGAGTGAATTTGTCTTCATGCACGTCGGTATAGACTTGATTACCTTTTATTTCATACTCACCTTATCTGCCTCACTAATCGGGCCCTCTCTCTGACACACACAATTCAATAAATTTATTAGTGTCTTTTCTCTCTCCACTTAACTTTGTTGAAGGGAAATGTGACAATTTAATATCATACTAGAACGTTTCTACATCTTCTGAGGCCATAACTTCTTCGTGAATATTCTATTGTTATAAAAAAAAAAGTGCTTTTCAAGTAACAAAATTGGAATACACCATTCATCTTCCGTTTAATTTACGTACGATATGAGAGCAATGGATGGCTACCCATATCCGCATTGCATAATTTGAATGAAACATACATGGTGCATCGATTGCACCCTTAAATGTCTCAAGAAATTCGCATTTAATGTAGATTACTAGTAGTTATCCCTATGAGTGAAAATTTGAGGTTGAGAAAGTGTTGAATAAAATCGTACAATTGTATCAGTTGCCACGTTTTAGTGGCATTTCATGCAATAAAATTAAAGGCATAAGTTATATATAATCATACAATTTTATAAATAAATGAACACATATCAAAAGCACATGCATTATCACTCTATCAGCCAGCAAGCGACTGTATTTGACTATTCTCTTTGTGTTAAATTTAACAAGTTGATGATGGACCTGTCTCAAACTGCTCTCTGTCTCGCACCAAACACTGAGATGCAGTCAACCATATGCTGTTGATTTTGATTAAAATGGGAGTAAACAGAACCTGACCTGATAGATTAATCAGACAACATACCATATGTATGTCATTCTTTTTTCCCATGTAAGAAGAATAACCCAGACATTCCCCAACTTGCTTCAACATACTCAATTTTCAAACCCTACAATTTTTAAAAAATAAAAAAACTTAACACTTTTTAAGTAAGCAAGGGAAGTAAATATCGATTTCGTTTGATACATTAGGAGTCCAAACTTATAAAAATATCATTGGAAATATTAAAAATATCACTAAAATTCCAACATTGTAAAACCAGAAATATGAATATATCGCCAAATTTTCAGAGGTTATCAATATTTACTTCCTTATTAGTAAGTAGGTGCCACTAATTTATCGACCACTGGACTTTGTGGGAGCAAACCACAAGCCTAATTGCTCAACCAAGCCCCAAGGTAAGATAATCATGACTAAAGTATAACTAGATCTAGGCTAGCACAACAATTTGGTTCTTTTAACATCCTATTTCTTCTTTTTGGAGTTTTAAAGAACTACTATAATTATGTTAGGTCTAAGGCACCACAGCCCAGATGCATCTCCTGTCCTGAGTTGCAAAGATTAGACTTATAACATGGAACCATAAGGAACTTGTCTCGAATAGCGTCCACATGAAAAAATTTCAGGAAAGTGAATTTGTATTGTTACAAACTCGCTAAAAAACTAAATTCCCATAAGTGAACTTTTGTCTTTTAGCGATTTGTATCATTACACTGTAACCCCCCAGTTTGCAATACAGAAAAGCTGAAAGAGCACTTAAAATTGTCTCCCGTAGAGATGCCTTTCCTTTTCCTCATTCTCTCAGCTCTAACTTCCATACTAATTGATCATTACGAAGATTCACATCTCTAACCCACCTTCAAATCTATACTAAGAAACTTAAAGAGTAAGCTAAGAGTTTTTATCAACATACTCTGTTTACCCATTCTAATTTGTGCACAAAGAAGCATCAGATCACCCTAGCCATTTTTACCCCGTCCTCGTCCACACACAAAAGACGATACTTCAATTCAGCCCTATTACAAGCCAAGTAATCACAAAATTTCATATATTTTCATATAAGTTCTACTATCTTTAAATTAACATCTCCCACTTTATATCACCTTGAGGATAAATGCACCTTCATATGCCTTCAATAAAGCCATAGCTAATAGTTTTCTCTGTTCACATCACCCGATCTATATATCACCTGATACATAGGGCAGCATCCTCGATACCTCATGCCCTATATTACCTTATAGCTATCAATTATCAACATTGTTCTTTCTACTTATCCACACCACCATTATCTCCACATTACCTCTTCTTGTGACTCATCTAGTTTGATTTCAATAATAACCTCCTATTTATCTCTATAATGAGCGAATATGATCTTAGAATTTGATGAGATAAGAACTTCGTCCTACTACTATCCATGTATAACATCATACGACACAACTGTAGTCTATGAGAATCTGTTTATGCATGCATTACTCAAGAAAGAAATAAAGTTGCACGTGTAAGCACTCTTCACATTTTAGAAGCTATAATTTTCTTAACCTCATAATCACACATACATAATATCTGTGTCTAGTTACAACCCTAACAATCGCCGTCTAAAGCCATGTTAACATGAGGCCACAACTGCTAGATACACAATCACCAAAAATGCCGCAAAAAAAAAAGAGGAAGAATAAGATTCCCAAAGTTTGGCATATGCAAACGTAAAGAACCTCGACAAAAGCAAGTAAAACATTTGTCAAGCTGAATATGTTAGTATTAACAAGGGAGCAAAGCAGATGTACCCGAAAGAACATTCTCCATTACATGCCTAGACGACGTGACAACAAATTAGTTACAATTAGAACAAAAGGGAAAAAGGAGAAATCAAAGAACTCATTCAGTAAACTCAGCCTAGTATGTCCCTAGCATCTCATAGTCTACTAGATGAAACATGAAAATCCAACAATTCTAACTGAAGACGAGAAAAGAAGACGTGTTAACAAAAGAAAATTTTGATACTGCTCACCACAAGGTTGTGTACGAATTTACTTCTTAGCAGTCTTAGCACGACTAGCGAAATAGTTAAGGGCCATTTTTGAAAACCGGGTAAGAGTGAAAAACATTTGGAAGACCATGCGACCCTTCACTACACCCTCTTTTATGCCCCTCGCAGTTCTAGCCAACATGGGTCCTCCCCCATCAGTTTTCCGGCTGGCTACCTCCTGCACCGAAGCTAATCAAGTAAAAACAGAGTATAAATTCCATTGTCCCTTAAACCATTTTGACAACTCACTGCATAAAAAGAATGAAGCTGATAAAAATGCTATGAACCTGGTGGAGCCATGTTAGTTAACCCACGCAATCTCTCCTCAGCTAAGCGAACAGCTCTAGTGGAGCTCCTGACACCTTGCGTGATCTCCTGGCTGCACTGAAAGAAACAAATTGAGTCTGGATGATTTAATTTTAAGAGTTGGGGCATATTCAAAGTATCTAAATTTAAAATGCATTACCCTAAATCACTAAGCTCCATTGTTAGGTCACTGATCTCCATGCCTGATAACCGAACAGCAGCCATTGTGTCAGGAAGCTCTTCCCTAGTCACATCCATCAACTTCTCAAGCGATTCCGCTGCTCGTTTGAAAGCCTAATTTTAGAAAATCATTCGAGAAATAAACAACATAATCACATCAAATCATCGAAACTACATAACTCGTAACATCACTAAGAGAATGATATCGCAATTACAGACCAGAAGAGTCGGAATCGCGGAGAAAAAAAGCCAGGTAGCCGAAACCGCTGCCTGCAAAGAATTTCCGGATTGTACAAAATCACTACATTGATTACAAGCACAATTAAATTCAATAACTTTCTGTCAAATAGCAGCATAAATAATAAATAAAGCAAAAAAGAAAAAGAAATTGTTTTTTCAAGAATTGAAAAATATGATCATCTAAATTTTGTTCTAAAACATAGAAATGAATTAAATTACTTTTTCTTTCATTTTTTTTCCAATTTCGAAGCGAAAACAAGAGAAAACAAGAAAGAGCGAGAGAGAGAGAGAAAAACAACCGCACAGGCGATGACATTGAGCATGAGGACGTGGCGTTGAGTGAGGTTCCACTGCGAGAGCTGGAGAGGAGAGGATCCGACGGACGACGTGTACTGAGACGAAGTCGACGGCTCCGACGCGTACTCCGGCTGCGCGGACACCGAAGCCGTCAATCGCCGGACAGGCGCCGAGAGCATCAAATCAAGTGGCCGACGACGAAGCAGCAGCGAGCAGCCGCGGCTTTTAGAGAAGGCGAATGTGAATTTTCCGTGGTCAGGACCGGTTCCCGGTATCGTTGCCGGGCTCGATCCCGGAAATTTCACCGTACTCAACATCTGTTACCTCTATTCTACGTCTCTCTCTCTCTCTCTAGGCCCTCGCTCGTCTTGTCGTTTTGGCGCTAAACGCCTCTTACTCTGTTGTTTTCAGGTTCGCAGTTGGAGTTTCGACTTCCACTGTAAACAAGAAGATGTCGCGACGCCGGATCAAGTGAAAGAGCATGTTGGGCGGGGCCTATATGGTAAGTTCATTTTGGGCCTGTCTGGCATGGCTTGATCCAAAAGTTATTTTGGGTCTGTCAGTCACGGCTTGATCCAATATTGAAATCATGTCGTTTCGTTTGATCTAAGCAGGTTTAGATCAAATTTTAATTAAAAAAAAAATAGAATTTTACATTAGTAAATAAAAGGGACTTATTACACGTCCACTCATAACTCAACTATTTAGTGTATCTCTCTTCATCTCATCTCAACTCAACTATTTAGTGTATCTCTCTTCCCTCTCAGAATGAAATTTTAGGTGCACCCGACCTAATCAAATTTAAATTAAAAAAATTAAATCCCTCCTTTAAATGTAAACTTTTTAATGCAAATTTTAATTACGTGTCAAAAATCTAAGTGGCCCGGTATACATGCTGACTGGTGCACCTCAGTGATGAAAGTTCAAGTCATATTATGTGCATCTAACAATATACATTGATAATTTTTTTTCCCTTATTATGCGAGTATATATCTCTCTTTGTACAAATAAATATCCGGACTGTATACCTAATAATTAATATTAACAGATTCCGGCATACTTATTATTATACCCTTTAAAAAAAAGAATTATCTTCTTTTTTATTTTTAAAATTTCTTAGAATGTAATGGATCAATTATCCTGTTGCTTACAAATCTTGTACATGATTATAGAGTAATTTAAATGGATTGTAATTGTATCATATTCATATATGCCATGCAAATTATCAATTTGAGCCTTCCTCATTCAATTCAATTATCATAATACGAAAAACTGCTGCAGAACCAGACACAAAAAGGTGACAAGAAAGAGAAAGAGAGAAAGAAAGAACTGGAAGATATTACTTTTGCCATTTACATCTCATATTTACAGAATAATGCCCTCAACTTCCTCTACAAAAATTCTTGAATAATCAAACACCTCCCCATCACAATTTTTCCCACCCTTTCACTGTCAAACCTTGCAAGGCCCATATACACATATCACATACTATTATTAATCATATTATTCTAATTCCTAACTATCTTTACCTTTCTTCTTTTTTACTTCTTTTTGATTTTTTTGATTTTTTTTATTTTTTGATATTCTTTTTCTTTCTTTCACAGCAAATGTGTATCAGCTGTCGACAGGCTTGGAATGCAGGAGGGAGAGTGGGTATTTTAGCCAGAGAACCAGAAACGAATTTGTACAAATTTTAAGCAGTCTTCTTCTCACCAACCTTGACAACCTCTACAACCGTTGCGTTGCAGAAGAAGCATCTCACACAATTGAGAAGATGCCTACTTATGCAGCCGTAACAGGAACTGTGCGAACAAGGCACAAACTTGGCATCTGCTTCACTGGCATAACAGATGCAGCACATGCCGTCCTCAGCATCTGGGGTTACTTCCGCACATATTGTTCGCTCAATTTCTTGTTGCTCGATCCGGCAGAGGAGGAGGTTGAGAAAGCCCTCTAGCTGCCTGATCTTTGTTAGATGAAATTCCCCTCTGAAGGATCCGGGCTGGTAAAATGATAGGGGGGTTAAGATTAAAATGTGAAATTTGAAAGTAAACGCATTACATATAAGGTACCCGAAAGGCAATGACCACAATTCGGCTTCTTATGAACCATGCAAGCACACAAAATGTAATAAAATATTAAGAATTCTAATGCATGCACATTCAATTTATTGACGTACATTCTCATAAAGGCAGATTAAAGCTGATAATAACTAACCCAGTTGTACTCCAACAAGTACTGGAATCCGCAGTGAATGGTGTCTGGGCAGTCCATGCTTGAAAACACACCCACAACATCATTCTGCGCCCTGCATTCTCCCTCTGCAGTAGCATCCAACAGATTCAAGATGATCCCCACAAGTGGAGCTAATATCATGCCTCGGTTTACTTTCTCTAAAGATTGACCATGTCGTCTAAGTGACCTACAAAATAACACATCAAAAATATACATCAAGTAATCGGTTAAGTTCAAAACAGCCAAGTTGGTGAGAACCAAAAAGGCAAAATAACTGGATCCGACACATCATGTCCATAACCAAGAGTTTATTGAATATCAACTTGCCAATGATATAGCCCCAACTGCAGCCTCTCAATAGGCAATCAACATATATAGCCCCTCATTAAAAATGAGTTCATAGCAAGTTTAAATGAGCATGGAAAAAATATTGAAGAGGGAAAAAAAAAAGAGTCAAATATATTTGAATTCACCAGCAGAAAAACTTACAAATCAAAAAACTCTGCTTCGGCTACTGAAGTTATATGGTTTAGAATGAATACGATCAACTCAGTTAGCCTTCGAAGATTTGTATCAGCTCCAGACAAAAATGCTTGAGGGATCTCGTGAGTACAGAACTCCAAAACTCTGGCAAGATTGCACGAGAGGTCAAATATGACACTGCATTTCCTCTGCTGGAACTCTGAAACCTGCAAAAGGATGAATGAGAACAGTTACAAAAAGGGCCAGAAGAAAAATGGAGACGGGACAGAAGGCAAAACTAGGACTTGCCCCACTCTTCTGTAACGAATATATATATATATATATATATATATATTATCGCAAAAACTCCTCTGACTTTTTCCTCATTCAACGGTTCCTAAACTAAACCGGGACTACTGCCGACCCAACAACCTAGGTAGCCATGAAACTTGTAGGATTTTAATATCCTAGGTCGGTGGGTCCGGGGTACTGAATCCTTGACCTCTTGGTTGAAAGAAACGCCTCTCAACCACTATATATAGATACAGAACAATATCAGGAAAGATAACCCCCCAAGTGGAGCAGGAAACACTTCTTGCCATGTAATTGGATTAAGCAAGATCCTGTAAATTTATTTTCCTGTTTAATATTCAGCTGATTAAGATATAATGTTTTGATTTCAATAAAAAAAAGGATATAATGTTTCATAATTTATCTGTCTAAAGATCATTGAGTGAGCAAATTGCTTCAGCCTAATTTAAAATACCGAACCACTTGACAACTAAACAATCTGACCCTCAAAACTTAGTGCAACTCTCAAAAGTCCTCTATACACACTTTATGAGAATCATGGAATGACAAGAAAAATTAGGATGAGCATTTAAATACAATAATTTACTTAATTTATAAATTTAACTATTTATTAAGGTTGAAACTATTCATACGTGATATTTTTCTTGCATTTCTCGAATGGAAACTGAGAATTCAGTCATTGTCCAGCTGAGAGTGTTGAATAAGCGATTCAGAAAAGCTGAGAACAGCCCTTCGTCACTGATACAAGCTTCACGAAGCAGTCTCTGTAAGTAAGAGGACAAAACAAGTCATGGTCAGAAATTAAAACAGACAGAAGAAATATGTACAAACAATAAAATTGATCCATATTTACTTGGAAAATAACTGATGACGACGATGATTCTCCATGTTTTGAAGAACCAAAGCCATGACCCTTGCACAACCGCAGAAGAATATTAGTTACTGGAATCCAGGATCGGTTATCAAATGCTGACAATAATGATTTTGGCATTCTCAAAGTGGCTGCCTCATTGGTCTCAAATGCTGCCAAATATTCTTTATACTGAACCAGGACTGATATAGACTGCAGAAGAAGATCCCTTAGATCTGCACTTGAAATCCTTGGATCATTGAAGTGGGTAACTACAAACGTGACCTAATCAAACAAAAAGCAAACTCAGAACAAAAGCCTGCGGAAAACCTTAAAAACAACTCTCTGAATAAAATGCTATATTTTATCCACATATTAATAATTTAAAACCCAACAAATATAAGAAGCACCTGTCAATTCTCTAACCACCACCAGATTATAATTATGAAATGACAACCTAAGCTTTACAAAGAATTAATGAAGATTCTGTAATTTGTTGCTTTCAACTTAGTTATTGAAAATTTAAGAAGTGTGCAAACAAATTTACGATGCAAACTGTTCACTCAATCGTCCATGAAAACAATAACTAAAGGTGGCTGTCAATACACAATCACTATTATATTCAACAGATACAAAATTCCTTGTTGACCCAAGATATGATGGTCATGGTCACTCCAACTTCTAAATGTATTTTACCACATGTTTTTCACTTTTTTTTAAATGAAAATGCAAAACTTGTTCTCCAAAAGCCCATCCAGCCTCCTTTCCAATCACTAAAAGAGCATTCACCGACAAATATTGCAAGAATCTATAAGGAACAGTGTAAATTTTAACCTCTACATTGAGCTTGCAAATTTCATGAAATTTCAGAAGAATGTAAAAGCTCATTTACTAAGAGAGAACCATGAATCCAGAAAAGCGCCTATGACCCAAAACTTATATCCATGGACATAATAAAATAAGAAAACATTGCCACTCCAACACAGGCTGGATGGAGGCTGAAACTGGCATGATGTAGAATCCTTTAATATTGTGGGTATAAATAAGATAACAATTCCTGTCAATTCACTAGTATTTCTTCTATTAATGATCCCATGGGTTAACTGAAAGGCTACTAGCTGTAAAGGAGGTGAAGCAAAAAGAATTGGAGTATGAACAGATGTTCCATTGGTAAAAAAAAAAAAGCGCTGAAAAATTGCAAACGTCATGTTTCAAAAATATAACTTCAAATCACCAATAAAATTCCCAACTTCATAAATAAATTCATCCTTAACCCATTTTACCATGTCATCCTATAATGCCAAATTCTAACCGTCTGCCAGGGACGTTGTGATCATTGAAATCCCTTTCCTCAATATTCAGCAACAGATAATGCAAACCATTAGTGAATGTGTATTCAATTTTACTTATCATCTCTATTTCTTGCCTAACCACACTCTATATAGAGCAAACAAAAGATAGACAGAAAAAGCAACAGATGAAACATACAAATGAAGCAAGTCCTTGCTTGATAAATATTGCAGAAGGAACAAATGGAGGGTCACTCTTACGTAAGACATGAAAGCAGTCAACCTGCAAAGGTCAGCTAGAAGCAATTAGTAACAATTTTGGAAACACATAATAGCAGCAAAATGCCAGAACAGCATTGCAAGTATAGTGTGTACTTCATACTACATTACAATAAAGCTGAAAATGCACATTGCTTAAAGTAAACTTGACTCCAAAAAGATCATTTCAACAGTATACAGCAGATCCATAAACTCTGATTCCGCAGATGAAACCTCCTCCCCATATTTCTTGGTATTTAGGCCAAATGATAGGCTAAGGAGATGTAAAAGAATTCACATAAAAGAAAGGCCTAACAATTCACAAATGCCTGATTTTACATAAAAAGAAATCAGAATCGCAAGCTAAGGATTTTAGTCAAACATTTCCTACTAACTCACACAAGTATGACATCATTTACTTTCGAAAAAGTGACATGCAAGTAACATCTTCCCAGAAGTATAAATTGACAATCCGTATTAAGATTGAAAGCTATAAGAAAATAGAAATCTGAGATTTATTCACATTTAAATCTCAAATCTTTTTTTATTAGACTCTAAATCTCAATCAGCTGTGCATCATCAAATTAAATAGTTTCCAGAAGAACTTGGAAACTTTTCTGTCAAAATATGCTAATAGTTCTGCATCAGTTTGATCTGATTTACCACTCATTAACAGTTACATTGTAGGTAGTGCCTACAAACAGATGTAAGCAAATTTCAGATGATAAGCGGAAGTAACAATAAATCAAAGTATATCTGCTTCATCCAACATAAACAAGTCCAAGTGCAAGTACGTATTGTATATTCTTATCAGAAGATGAATTTAAAGTTTCCTTTTAACTGAAACAGCATAAGGAAGACTTACCAGGGCCTCTAGGTAAAACTCCGGGATATATACAAACACTGAGTCCACTTTGCTAAGAACCAGAAGTAATTGCACAATCCACATGCATGTAGCATACATTCCTCTTTGCTTCCACCGAGAAAATAGAGAAATGCGATACCTGTAAAGTATGACAATGGAACAAACAGAAACTGAGAATATAGAAAAGCAATTAACTAAATTAAGTATTTCTAGTTAAACCAGTTATTGACATGTTCTAGACAACTTTTCCCAAAGAATCTTCACCAATCACGGTAATTAGAAAACCCAACAAATACAACATAAGATAAAGAACTATATCTTGCAAAGCAGATCACTCCTGTATTTCCAATTATGCTACATCATAATACATAAAGTTAGCTATAAAACATGCTTAATTAACATACTAAAAAAAATGGTAGAGATGATATTGATAAAGTGAAAATGCTCAGCGCATGAGGAATCTAGGCAAGTGATTGCTGATACATGAAACTAGGCCTCGACAGAAAGGTTGTGATACAACTCAAAAGGGAAGTGGAACCAAAAAAAAAAATCTAATAGCTAACAGTATGCATCGGGTGCAAGTTAATAAATTTAAAAGAAACTGCTCGCAAATCACTATTGTTCAACAAAGCAAATGAAAGATCATTAATTGCTTAAAACCTTCAGGCAAGAGTAGATGGTGTGAGGCAAGGGCACAGAAAAAGTGCAAATGTCAACAGAGAAAAATGAAGTCAACCATATCTTAACAAGTTCTTCCTCATGGTCTTCTTACCATGCACAATGCCTGACGCAATTAATAACTTCCTCTCTGTAGTTACTACGGGCCTCCTTCAAACGCTTTAATTGCTCGGTGCAAGCTCGTTCTCTTATTTGTTTATCAGTTTCTTCCAGAAGAGAGATTGACTGTGACTGATGAGACATATAATATGATGCCTACAAATGGAAAATTTTCTTTTAGATCTTATTGAACAACCAGAAAAATAAACTGCAACATCTGGTACAACCCAGAGGTAATAATAACTGGTATAGGAAACTGCTCATGAGTACAAAGTCTTGGGTAGTTTACAAACGAAAAACATTTGAAGCATGCCGATTAGAACATGAACCAACATACCAACAATATAAACATTTAATTGTTCAAAGAATATGTTTAATTCAATAAACGCCAAATTTGGATAGCAACAAGGCATTGTGCAGATCACCAAAAGGGTTAATAAGTCAGATAATCTTACTCAGCTGATCAGAAATTACTTAACAATGTAAGACTCTGGGGCATTGCAAAATTATGAGTAACTGATAAGGGTACTTGGAACCAGAAATAGTCAAAACTAGCAATTTTCACTCTTAAAAGGAAAAAGATCTTCTCAATATCTACGAAATGTCCCTTAGAACTTATGAATTGTAGCAGTTAGAGGTCATAAAAATCCATATCACATGAAACGAAGTACAGAAAGATAAATATAATTAAGACTATGAAGCACTAAAATCACAAAAGAGGTTACACAACAAAAATAAGGAATGATCAGGAAGTAAAGGAAACAAAAATTAGAATCTAAATAAGCAAAAATCACAGACAGTAGAAAGTGAGCCTAAAAAACAATTACTCAAAGTCAGTCAGCCAATTTGTTAACTGAATACCCAAAAAATTCACGACTCCCACAATTCTCCTCTCTCAAAAGCTTTCAGTATATTACTTATACTGAAAGATCTCTAAACAAACAAATGGCACCATTCTGCAAGCCATATCATGCCTATTCTTCTTTAAACAATTCAACACTTGTCTTGGCAATACCCCAAAAAATATTATTGCTCATAAAGAATATAACATCCAAACCAAAGATATTCCATTGTTTCCCACCCATTTTACATGTATAACACCAACTAATCACAAAGCTCCTTCAAGCATTATTTACATAATAAAACGCATCAATTTTCACTTTACATTTTCAAACAAAAGAAGAGAGTAACACAGTGGCCTTAGTAAATTCAGTCCTATAACCCAAGCATATTCAAACACACCATTGCCATTATTGATAATCACAAGTACAGGAACAGCAAGAATAACAAACATTAAAAGTAGAGACGAAAAGTCAAAAGTCTTATCAATTTCTTTCATAGAGCTGTTATAACATTACTACTTTCACTTCTGAAATATCTTAAGAGAAAAAATAAGTTTAAAATTTATTGAAAAAACCAAGAAAAAAAAAACTTTAGAAATATCTTAGATCATCTCACCTGCTTAAAGTTTGGTGCAAGACCTATGTGATACAATAACAGCAAAGCATCCAAAAGCTCCTCCTCTCTTAGAGTAGCTGCAGACATATTACTATCTCTAGGTACAGTCCTCGTGTGCCGCACTGGACAATAACCAAAGTCAGATTCAGATTGATCACTGGAGCTAGGTTTATCTGCTATCTCGTCAGTTCAAACTTCCTGCACTACACTCTGCAGCGACATGAGCAGACCTTTCTGGAACAGCACTGCAATGGCCTCGAGAACCTTTAGCGGTGCATCTAATGGGGTACTTCAAGCTTCTTGTAAAATCAGCATCATAACTAGAGCAACAACACGGTTTCTGCTCAGTCAAATGAGTCACTCTAGTTTCCTTCATCATCCATACAGCCTTCCTCCCACCGGATTACTTCAGCATTTTGATCACATACAGGATGTGATTTCGATAGATGACTAAATGACCCCCCAAGCCTGGAAATGTCAGCTCGATGAGGATCATTCTTAAGAAACAAACCAATAGGAAAGCTTTGTTGACCACCTCTATGCAGAAAACCAACATCACGACCATCAATGTCAGAGCTTTTCAACCAACCGCATATGTCCCCCATGGCGAACTCTTCAGATAAAAAATGGAGTATAACTGTATATAAAGAAACAATAACAGAGTTACTTGAAACGCCAGGAGGTGGTACGTTACGATCTGCTCCTCTGTTCTTCAACAAAATATTCTGTATAAATGTCCTAAACACTGATCCCGGCAACTGGGGAGGTAATATAGGTGGTATGAACTGTATGACCAAGAGACATAGCTCCCTGTGCTTCTCCTCAATCTGCGAAATTATAATTAAAATTTTATAGAAAATGGTCTTGGGCCTTCAATGAAAATGAAATTCATACAACTACCATCAAATCCAAAGAAAATCCACCTCTTGTTGACCCCACATGAGCCATTCAAGGAAACCCAGAGAAAACAAGCTTTTAGGTTAAACTCTGTGCATCATACATTCATATGTTGCACACGCAATGTGAAAAGCGTTTGATAGAAATTCACATCTGGAATAATTTAGTATAAGTGTTGTTATCTGCTTCAAGTTTATTCATAAAATGTTTGATTGATAGAGGCGACATTACATTCAAAGCTGTTTGTCCACCAGTTGACTCTCGCATTGTGGAGCAAAAAGAGACAATCCATCATTTGTATCCAGGATTGATTTTCAGAAAGCCATGCAAACTAGTATCACCTAAGGACATGACGTCAAAACTTTGAGACATTGAACAGCTAGATATTCATTTCCTCGTACAATTACAGCCAATCTGTCATAGGTATGTCAAAGATTTAAATGAAGAGTTATATAATTCATTGACTAGTTCAAATTTATTCTCCAATAGTTCTATATTTTACACTGTACAGCAAGATTAAATGTGAATTTGTGTGTTTTTCAACAACTGAGTTTCAAGATTCAAAATTTGCGCAGTTCAATATCATTTCAAAAGTTCTTATATAACTGATCTTGCTACAAATTCATTTTCCTCATTTCCATGTCTTCAGTTTAGATCAAAGGTATCAAAGGCACGCAAAAATAATATATAATACAGATATATTATTACAGATAAATCAAAGGAAGAAGAACCTAGTAAGAAAAGTTGCTTTCGCATATTAAGGGCATACCTTACTGACTGTGTCGGATAAAGCACTAGTTGTCAACATCATGCTACTTTCATAGGACACATCCTCGCATGAACCAGGCCACCAAACAGAAGGCATCATGCACTGCAGATCCTGCCTATTTGGACTCTTCCTTGACAGAAAACCTTCAAAAATGAATTCAAAATCTGAAGACCTCCACCATAACACCATCAAATCTTCTCGTCTTAAGATATGACATGCCAATGCAAGATAAGGATATGATCCCGAATACGGGCATTCTGTCAGAACAACTGATGCTGACTTGCAACCACATGAAAGTGCATTTAAAATATGCTCAAACATCAAATGTGATCCTTGAAATTGGAGAAGGACGTCGACAACTTTATCCAAACTGGAAAAATCATGCGGCACCTGCGCTCCGGACACCTCCATCAAGAATGACAGAAGTAGACCCCACACTACATACTCTATACTCCCCACATCTGCTTCAAGCACAGAGAACAACTCTTCACATATGCCATGAGAAACAGGATGAAATATTTCTTTGTGTGAGACGAACCTTTTCAGTCTCCTAGATCTTTCAACTGAAGAACGCTCAGCCCGCTCCATTCCTAACAGCCTTGACATGCACCGCAGCAACTGGCTAACATAAGCATTTACAGAAGGAGGTGCTTGTAGGGGAAGGTAACAGTTGATTGGGTACTTAAAGGGACGACCCCCAAAATTCAACTCACACCTTTCCCCTTGAGAAAGAGAGATAGCAGGATAATACCCCAATTTAGGCCACATTTTGCGAATACCAGAAAATGCCACTCCGAGTGAAACGCCGTTCCTATAGAACGAAATCTCATCAGACTCTAAATCAATGCAGCATCCAATAACGTCACCAGCAACCCATGATTGTCCATATAGCTCAGCTTCCTTATTCCATTTCTTAACCCTCCTCCCATCAAATGCATATGAATCATCAGCATCACCGACACCCTTATGGTCAGTGAACGGGCAGGACCGAGTTGCCCATCCAAGTTGCTGTATCCCCGAAGTCTCTAAAGTGACTTCATACATCCATTTGCCCCTCCAAACACAAGCATTAGCTCTCGCACTACTAAACATCGCTAAGCTCTCCAGAAGCAAAGGAGGTTTAATGATTTTAATGTCACCACAAATGCTGAATTCTTCGAGACCAACAATATGTGGCCCACTGCCATTATCAACAATATATATCCCATCCCTATCACTAACCGAAGCATCTGAACTCGAGTAATATTTCCTGAACTCATTCTTTATGATAGAGCAGATTAAATTTCTGTCGACTGAACAAGCCAACGGACCAAGTGATTTGTTGGGCAGCCCAAATATGTATTCAAGAGTTCGCTCCACGGACTGATGGCCGAAATCATCGCAATAAGAAACAAAACGAGATTTCGACGAATTATCCTTCCCATCCTCACCGTTCAACAGCACGGCCAAACCAGAAGAAAGCCCACCAATCCGTAGGCCGTCTTCTGCCATTCCCAACTAAGCACCAGCACCACTACTCTCAAGTTCAGAGACCACCCACCAGAAACAACTCCAAATACAAAATCCGCCCAACAACACCTCCAATAACAACAAATACACTTGTAGAGAGAAACTGAACCCGTTCGAAACAGAGACCTCAATAACCAATAATCTAACCTGCCATCCTCCTCATCCCCCTAAACTTCAACACTTAAATACTCAAACTTGAACATCAAACTACAAAAAAAAAAAAAAACCCTGAGAAATGTAAAATAATAAAAACATAACAATTCAAAAGAATTACAAAACAACCTGAAAATTATCTCCTTTCTATAATTTCACAACCCAACACAACAAAAAATAAATCCAAACACGCAAAATCTCACATTTCCATTCTCGCTAAACCGAAATCGAATCAAAAAAAATTAAAAAAGAAAAATCAAGAAACGATAATTCAACACGTATAAATAAATAAAAAAGATGACAACGACAACAAAGAATAAGAAGAAGAAGAAGAACTCACGGGTGGCGGCGGCGGCGGCTCTCTATTTCACGTTGCAATCATCACTCTAAAAAGGCAAAGGCGGCGGTGTTTCGCCCTAGGGTTTACACACGCCATTCAAATAAATATAGAGAACCAGAAAGAGAAAGATAGAGAGAAAAAGAAGAAAAGTCTTTGTAGATGTAGAGAGAGAAAGCTTTCTAATTTTTATTGAATTAAATTTAAAAAAAAAAATCTAGAGAGAGAAAGTTGTTTGCGTTGTGTGTGTTTTTAGAGAGAGACAGAGAGAGGGAGTGTTGCGTCGTGTGGACTCCTAATAACGATTTCTTTTTTCGCCCAAAAAGGTCGGGGAAGAGAGATCCAGCGAGCCGAGCCAGCGAACCAGGTCCAGGTTTTTTTTTCTGTGATATCGACCGACACGTGGCGGTGATGATTTGGATCTTTACTTGTTTCTGCTTACGTGGCGGGCATGTCATCTGTCATGCGAGAGCTTTGGAGACTAGAACAGAGACAGCAACTAACCGGATTTTAATTGATTCCGGACTTTTAATCTCTACCGTCCATTGTTGTTATGTTAACGACCTTTTTTTTTTTTTTTTTTTTAATTTCAGTTTTAGTGGTGGCGTTTGCTGTAATTCGGTCAACTGGCATCAAACATTTTTTTTTTAATTTTATATCGCAACTTATGATTTATCTATTTATAAGTAACTACATACATATTAACAGTAATTTGTTTTTTTTGTTTTTTTTAATTTATTTTGTTAATGGTAAATTTTGCCGTATTCCGACTAACTCCTAAGCCTGACTAGTATCAGACTTTAAAATAAAAAAATTTTATACAAATAGTGATTATATTGAATTTTTAATCTACGCTAAACTTATTTTTAAATTTTCATATACTTAATATGTATACGAATTATGTAATAAGAGAAGTAAAAGTTATATAATATGTATTCAAAAATAACTAATAAAATATTGCATTGTGAATTTTGTCAAAAGTGTTTTTATATACGTTTTTGGATGTAATTATAAAAAATATAACTTTATTATAAAAACATAATAAATGCTTTTAATTAAAAAAAATGAACCAAACTTTCAATTGATCATTAATAGGTGAGAGTGGAATTAATGATTTATTAATGTGGAATGTTAGGAGCCTAGCTTTAATAAAGCCCACCAACTTATCTTAAGAAAAATATAGTTGTTAATATTTATTAATTTAGTGTTTACCTCCACTTTTAGGTTTGTCTCGGGATTTCGAGTCTCATCATACTTATTTTATAATTAAATATATGTGTAGAGTTTTTTTAGGTATTATAAAAGTAAATATTCGGACTGCATACGTGGTGTTTGATTTCAATAAGTCACGACAAATCACTTACCTAAAATTCAATAATGATAATAAAATCCCTCCAATTATTTTATTTTATGTTTTTTTTTTTAAATCTAACACTTAATAAGTTAGAGGGTTAGCACGGTCGATAGGCAATGGTGAAATAATATTTCAAATATTTACTTTTATATACCCAACACTTATTAGAATTTGAAATCAAACTAAACTAACGTAATCTATTTTATTGGATCATATTATAATACAAGTCCGTTTACGTAATTCAACAATTATAATGTACTGAATTCAAATTATTTAAATATATTTTTTCAAGAAAAAAAAATCGATAGACTATACAATAGTAGTTATTATGCATTAGAGGTTGAAATTTTTGACATAATTTATGTACACTAATACAAAATGAATTTAGGGTTTTGATGCTATCAATTAAACTAATCGGGTTCGAACATATTATTAATCCGCCAAATATCACTTATCTTGGTGTTTGGAGTCTCACAAACTCATTAAACTCACCAAGGTTCGAACTTTGACATTGTAAATATTATACCATCATTACCCAAAAAAATACAATAAGTGTAGGGAGACCTCTCTCAGTGTTAGGAGTAAACGGCTTTCGATATAAAAGTATAGATGTCCGGACCATATTAGTATGATTTAATCTCAGTAGGTCACGGTAGCCTTCTGACCCATTAGGTGTTAAATTTTTTTAAATAAAAAAAAACTGACAACCCTATTTATAAATTATAAATATTCTTAAAATTTACCTAAATTATTTAACTTACCAATCTGAATTAAACAAGCCATTCTTTACTATCAAACGATACCCAGAATCCCAATTTATATGATTATTCGGTGCCATCAATAATCATTTTCTATATATAAAAAAAAAAAAAATCTCCTTAATTTGTCAATGGATACAACCCAAAATTTTACCGTTTCAATCGCCAATCAGACAATTAAAATTGTACGACGCACTTCTCACCCAAAAATCTAGAATCTCAATCTAGATAATGATTCGGTGCCATAAAAAAAATTATTTTTTATTTTCATTTTTCTTTTTTCACTTTTTGGCAACCCAAATCTTTTGTGCCCACCAAGTGGTTCACTAAATTTGGTGATATTCTTATCTCAACATACGTAAACCACACAGTGAGCTAGAATGTGCTCTCATCTGCTTTTTTCATGATTCCACCTATTTGATGCTCTCAGTTGCCGATAGCCCTTACTCTTGTCAACTTAATGTACGGATAATATATACATATATGAGGGGTATAATTATAAGATTAATAATTATTGAGATTTGTCAATATTAATTATTAAACGTACAGTTCGGATTCTCTCATAATGGGAGACATCGACTCCACAATAAAGGGAAAAAACTATCCACACATACTAGTAAATATATATGGTGAGAATTGAACATTCACCACTAATGTGGGAGGGAGGTGCATTAACCACGAACAATATTTTAATGAGATGAAAATTTAAAATAATAATTTCAATATATGATAGGATTTTCATTTTATTTAATGAACATAATTTCAGTTTGGTGTATCCGTTAAAATATCCCCTCTAGTTTCATTTTTTTAGGTAAAATCTCCCTTATGGTTTGGTGTGTTCATCAAAATCTCTTATAGTGTCAGTTTTAATTACCAAAATACTATTGACCATTAACTTTTCAATTAGGCATATTATTAAAATCCCCCTATAATTTGATGTATTAGTCAAAATCTCCTCATAGTTTTATTTATGGTTAAAATCCTCCTCGTAGTTTCATTTTATAGTCAATTTCTCCTTACCATCAATTTTAATTACCAAAATACTTTTCACCATTAACTTTTTATTAAAAACTTTAGGGCACCAAGGATATAAAGGTAAATATATATATATATATATATTAAATTAAAATATTTTAATTTATAATGTTAATGAATCTCTACTGTCCATAATATGATGACATTAGAGCTCAAATATAAAAAATTAAAAAAAAAGTTGGATCTCTGTCGCCCATAGATGGACGGTGGAGATCATAAACACAATTTTTTTTAAAAAAAAATTAAAAATTAAAAGTTGGATCTCTACCGTCCATCTCCATATTATGATGAACATTAGAGATCAAATTTAAAATATTAAAAATTTTAAAAATTTTAAAAAAAGTTGGATCTCCACCGTGCATAGATAGACAGTAAAGATCACAAATACAACAATTTTTTTAAAAAAATTACCAAAACATTTTACAAAAAAATTAAGATTAATCTCTACGTCCATTTACATATTATGATGGACATTAACTATCAAATTTAAAATATTAAAAATTAAAAAAAGTTGGATCTCCACCGTCCATCTATGGAAGGTGGAGATCATAAACACAAATTTAAAAAAAAAAGTAAAAAATTAAAAATAAAAAGATGGATCTCCACCGTCCATCTTCATATTATGATAAACATTAGAGATTAAATTTAAAATGTTAAAAAATTTAAAATTAAAAAAAGATGGATCTCCATGGACGGTGGAGATCATAAATTTTGGTAATTTTTTAAAAAAGATTACCAAATTTAAAAAAAAAAAAAAAAAATCTCCACCGTCCATCTCCATAGATAGATAGTAGAGTTCATAAACATAAAATATTTTTTAAAATACATATAAAAAATTAAAAAATAAAAAATAGACTTCCACCGTCAATCTCCATAAATTTTAAATTTTTTAATTGTTTAATATTTTATATTTAATCTCTGTTGTCTATCATATGATAGAT
The DNA here is from genome assembly GCA_003430845.1 of Xanthoceras sorbifolium. Lineage (NCBI taxonomy): Eukaryota > Viridiplantae > Streptophyta > Magnoliopsida > Sapindales > Sapindaceae > Xanthoceras > Xanthoceras sorbifolium. The sequence continues at coordinate 3,047,160 of CM010609.1, read as the reverse complement.
AATAGAGATTCATTGATATTATAAATTAAAATATTTTAATTTAATATATATAAATATTTATCTTTATATCCTTGGTGCCCTAAAGTTTTTAACAAGAAAGTTAATGGTTAAAAGTATTTTGGTAATTAAAACTGACGGTAAAGGGAAATTGATTATAAAATGAAACTACGAGGAGAATTTTAACCATAAATGAAACTATAAGAAGATTTTGACTAATACATCAAATTATAGGAGGATTTTAATAATATGCCCAACTAAAAAGTTAACGATCAATAGTATTTTGGTAATTAAAACTGACGGTAGGAGGGATTTTGACAAATATACCAAACGATAGGGGGAATTTTAGTTAAAAATAAAACTATAAGGGGAATTTTAATGAATACACTAAACTATAGAAATTTTTTTAATAACGTCCCTAAAAGTATATGGTACTCATGTTTTACTGTATAGGTAGCTCAAGTCGAAGCCTAATAGTTGGATGGGTTCAAAAATATGAAAAATAAGCAAAAGTTGGATGGGTCTTTTGAATTTGAACAAAAATACGTGTTTTGAACTAAATTACTGGTACGTCGCACAAAACTTTCCAAGTTTGAGCTCACTTAGACTAACAATTTTTTTTTTGTATATGACAAATTTTTTTTTTGAAGGGGGCTCTTTTGAATATGACATTGATCTAGTCTAGAGTGTTATAGAATTTATTTTGATTAAAAATTATATACCTGTTCTGTTTTATCGATTTTCATTTAAAAATAAGAAATTGATTTTCATATTTTATGATCTGAAAACAAGATGGTGAAAATACTAAAAATAATATTTTTTTTAAAATATAAGTAATAATATGCATTATTTGAAATTATTTTTTAAAAAAATAATTTTAAGATATTGTAACTGAAAAAATATTGTGGTGTACTTAAATTATTTTAAATTAATTTTTCATATAGAAAATATAAGAATATATATTTTAAATAAAAAAGTAATTAAAATTAATTGGTATTTTTTTCATTTTTTTAAATTATAATGAAAATAATATATATATTTTAATTATCTCAAGAAAAGCATATTTATTTTTCTAAAAAAAGCATATTTATTAATAATAAAAAAAGATAAATAAAATCATATGTATATAATATAAATTTAATCTTTAAAAGTTTCAATTATTTTATTTTTTAATAATTAAAACATATTTATTTTATATGTCACTTATCCAATTAATAAAAATAAAAAATAAGGAGAAGATTTAATTTAGTCCCTATTTTTTAATGAAACATTATTTTTTTACTTATGTTTTCTTTTTTGGTTTGCATGGTCTCTAACGTTTCATAAATAGATTAGATTGGTCATTTGACCAATTATTTGACGGTTTACCATTACTATTTGACAGTTTTACCCTTAAATAATTAATAGAATTACAATTTAACCTTCCAATTAAAATATAATAAAAATAAATAGATAGAAAAAATGAATAAAATAATATTAAATTAAATTATAAAAACTTAAAATATAAAACTTATTAAAAAATAATCAAATTAAATTATGTTATTAGAAAAAATTAATATTTAAAAAATAAAGAATAAAAAGTTAAAAATTGATAAAAAATAAAATAAAATAAATAAAATTGAGAATTGAATTTTATTTTTTAATTTTTTTAAATGTTAATTTTTCTAAGAAAATAACTTAATTTGAATATTAATTTTTCTAGGAAAATAACTTAATTTGAATATTTTTTAAGTTTTTTAATTCTAAATTTTTTAATTTTATTCTTTAATTTTGTAAATGTTAAATTTTCTAATATTTTATATTTTTAAGTTTCTATAATTTAGTTTAATATTATTTTATTAATTTTTCTATTTAATTATTTTTATTATATTTTAATTAGAAAGTAAAATTATAATTTTATTAGTTTAATTCTTTTAGGGTAAAATTGTCTTTTAGAAAATTTTATAATGGTTGACCATTAAAAAGTTGGTCAGAAGGACCAGTTTGATCTATTTAGGAAACGTCAGGGACCACGTAAACCAAAAAAGGAAACGTAAGTAAAAAAATGTTGTTTTATTAAAAAGTAGAAACTAAATTGAATTTACCCCAAAAAATAAAAGCGTAAAACCGTGAAAATATCAAAATGACATTACCAGTTTTTGTTAGAAAAAAAAATGAAAAATGTGATTTGCGTTTTTCTCGTTTCATTTAAAACATATCGGACGAACGCATTTTCATCACTTTTCATTTTCAACATATCGGACGAACGCATTTTCATCACTTTTCATTTTCAAGAAATAGAAAACGCATTTGTACAACGTTAACAAAAAGACCCTATATGTGCGAACTTGAATATTAACTCCAATAATACATAGTTATCTAATCTCAAAACACCTAAAAATATATACTCACACATATTGGTAAGTATACATAGTAAAATTTGAATTCTTATCATAAACGTGGAAGAAATGTACACCACTTAGCCAATAGTAGTTACCCTCACAAATCAAAATAAGCACAAGAAAATATAATTTGACATGACGGTTTGCCACCTCTAGATTAGAGTTGGCTATTTTCCTTATAGGGTCCAAATCCTTAAATCCTCATTTCCATTTATGCTAAAAAATTCTCTATAAAGGGAGATAATTATGAAGATGAATTTGATTTTTATCTAAATTTTTAAATGCCCATACCATCCTCATTTCCATTCACACCACACAGCCAGCCTTTCACCATCGTAATTGTCAATGGCGAGTTGGTTATCATATTACCCCACCAAAACCTTTTATAGACATAAAAATTAAAATTTAGGTGCCGATTATCCAAATTCGGCACTGTCAATGTCAAAAGGAGAAGCTATATGCGAAACAGAATAATACGGGGAAAAATAGGTTAGGGATGGGAATACATATCCATCCACATTTTCCAAATTTTCATTTCTAGTCGAAATTGAAGCATTTGGTTTAATTCTTACTAATATCGCACCATAAGCTATTAACACAACATTACGCGGTATTCACACGAGTCTCTGCTTATTATATGATATTAAAAGAGTATGAAAATACACGATTCTCTACTCGCTTTTTAGTGGCACCACGTGACGGGCACGAGCGCTTTTACGTGTGGGGTCGGGGCACGTGGCGGCACTGGATTAGGACAGTACAGGGCAGGTCATGTGATGTGACCGGTTACAAATTTGTAGTAAAATTGAAAGCTTGCAAGAGTCGCACGTGGGATTTGAGGGCCTTTTTTTTTTTTGTTGGAAGCGATCACCGAATCAGGACAAAAGTTGTGGGGACTTTTTGATGGAAAATTACTAAAAAGGCCTTATTTTTTGTGGTTGGAATTTTCTTCTTTAAATAAGTGAGCCATCAATTAGACAAAAATCGGGTAACGAATTGCATGGTCTTTGTATTTGCAATTTTGAGCGGTTGCGGCATCGAAAAATAATGAAAGTAAACTCGATTGACATTTAATGTTTTTAAGAATGTTTATTTGACACGTTGTATGTTGATATTTAATTTTTTTTATTATATTTAAATAATCGAGTCATGTTTATTTCTTTAAATATTAAATTAACTGTAATGCGTGTAGATTCTATATTTTATTTTTCTCTTGGTCTTTAGATCACAAATAATTCATTACGCTCTTGATGTTTGAAGGCCAACTTAGTTATGAGCACCAAATATCAATTGTTAATCTTAATCACAAACAAATTAATTTTAATTAGGTTTTTGATGTTTAAATATCGTTTTGCATCAATCGTATATGAATCTATACTACATGACATAATTGTAAGTTTATCTGTGTTACATTAGATGATAATTACTTTTAATCTTTGTATTATGTATTATATAAAATTGTTAATTACATGATAATTATAGACAAATCATATCATTATTTTTTTAAATTAAGAATTTGCACTCATTTTAATAGAAAATGTAGTATTATTGTTTTAGTTTGAAAAATCTAATTTAAAGTCGGAGAACAATTTAGTTGATATGATTTTTGTAGAAAGATTAGTTTCAAATGTTCAGAGGGCAGCCTCACTCATTGCTTGATACGGTTACGAGGCTATTCAGTGGTGGATTGTTGATATATAATATAGGTAATAATATCATGCAAATTAGAATATGCCACGTTGGGTGTGGTTCGGTCCTTTGTTTCTTTAGCGTTTAGAATTTTTTACAGGTTTATATATGGTCCGAGTTTGAACCCTTATCTTATCTTCTCTAAATATGCCACAGTCTACAAATATCAAGTGTTATATGGTGGCAAAAAAAAATAATAATTAGGGCACGTTTACCCAACAATCGCATTAAAAAATACAAGTTTAAAAAATGAAAGACACTCAGTGCATGTTTGGTGGACAAAAGTATAGTTTAGTCTAATTCCGTGTTTCAAACATATTAGAATTGGACATATTTTATTTATTATATAAGTTTTTATAAGTAATTTAAAAATATTTGATATATATAAGTTAATTTAATTAATTAAAAATAATATAAACTAAATATGTTTAAATAATTTATATATTTTATTTAAATAATTATAAAATTAATTTATTTTAATATAATTTTATTTAATTTCATATTATATGAAATAAGAGACAGTACTATTTTTAGTTCAAACCATATTGCACCAATCACATTATAGTATTAATTTAATATAATTCAATATAATCTTATAATGTAATAATAGTTCAATACAACCCCACGTACCTAACTCACCCTCAACATACCCTTATATTTGTGAATACCATACCATAGGGAGATTGAATTATTATTATTTTTTACGGGAAGATATCATTGAGCTAATAGTTTTAAGGTGATATTAACTAAAAATTAAAATTATTTCTTTTCAAATTTATTTTAATATATATTATTTTATATAATAAAATAAAAATTGGAAAATCTTTTTTGAAAAATAAAATAAATAAAGACCGTCTTTAGCTACCATTAAGGTGGCCCTTATAGAGGAAGTTGATTTCCTACAAATCAAAGAAGGGTGACTTCTTCTGGTGAGATTTTAGAATTCATCAAAATTAAAGATTTGGGGGGCTCCTACAGATCTTGACTGGAGAATGTTATTTTAGATCCATAGTAGAAAGCCGCAGCTTCCTCCAAATCGGAGAAAGGCATGCTTTTCTTAGCGTACCCAAACTTGTATTCCACACACTTTATAAGATTATATCATGGCATTTCTAAGAAGAATTTCCTTGTTTGTAGTTTCCATTTTCACTTCTCCTTTCTCGAGAAAGAGTCTTTTTTTTTTTGATACAGAGGAGGGCAAAGCCCTAGAGAAACAAAGCAAAGCAAAAATTAAGGACCAAAACTCGTCCTAGCTACAATAATACCAACACAATCATCTTGAAAAAGATTAAAGACAGGGGTAGGAGGCTCCTCAAAAGTAGTAGTGCCTCTATCCAGCACATGACCAAGTTTGGCAAGGCCATCAGTAAGGCCATTTTCCTCCCGAAAACAGTGAGCGATAGTGCATAAGGGGCGGTTGTCCAGCCGCTTCTTGCACTCTTGAATAATATAGAGTAGCATGTGGGAGGCATTGACTTCCCGTTCACCAACCCAATCGCATCGGCAGAATCAGAGAGGAGAACAAAGTTAATGGGACCGAAAGTACTAACCATTTTCAAACCCTCTAAAATACCCTACAACTCCGCCTCCAAGATCGAATCACTCCCAATATTCATGGAAAAATCCCTCACCTAGTTCCTCTCATGATCTCTGATAACACCTCCAGCAGAAATGATGCCATTAGCAGCACTTTCATCCACGTTGACTTTGAGCCAACTAATCGGAGGAGGAGTCCAAGAAAGTAAGGAAATAGAGTCTTTAATGTTAGCTTGCATATAGTTAACCTTCCACCAAGCCAAAGCATAATTAAAAATGGGGATATGGGGGCCCAACGGCACCTGAAAATCAGCGTAAAAAATTCTACTGCACCTCTATTTCCAAATGTGCCAAATAGAAACAGCAAACAGTAGGTAACTAGGCATACCAGCATATCTAGGCTTAGAGTCTAAAAGATTAGAACGTAACCAAGAACCAAAGTCACTCCTAAAATTAACACTTCTAGTACAGCCCTACCACAACTTCTCCCAAATATTCATAGACACTACGCAACCTCGCAAAAGATGGTCACTGTCCTCCACACCAACACAACATCTCGGGCAAATCTCATCAACTGCCATACCTCTAACAATCCTATATTTGTTGGTAAGGATTTTCCCATGTAATAAGGACCATAAAAACAAATGAATTTTAGGCGGCAACTTCAACTTCCACACGAATCTCCAGTCCCACAAATTAACATCATCCAACAACAAGTTATTATAGGCAGACTTAACAGAAAACTCGCCCTGCCTATCACAGCCTCAAATTACACTATCAACTACATTCACATCAGAGCTAATGAAAATACCTGTGATCCAGTGTACTACCTGCCAAGGAAGAACAACAGCAAGTCTCTTGATGTCCCATCTGTTGTCGACAATAAACGAACTAACAGTGGAATAAACAATGTTATCACACACATCAACAATAGCATAATCACGAAAAGGACCCAAAGACTCAACCAAAACATCAGACCAAAACATGATAGAATGGCCATTACCAAACCTCCACCTAATGCCTTTAGCATCTAGGCTAGCCCCATGCTGGATACCTCTCCACACATTAGAACAAGCCGCATGCTTCTGCCCACCACCATCAATAATCGGGGATTTGGTAAGGTACTTGTTTCTAAGCAACTTACACCAAACACCCTAATCATGCGTCAAAATTCTCCACCTGGCCTTGGCAAGTAAAGCTTGATTCATAAGTTTAGTTTGCTTGATACCAAGCCCACCTCTGCATTTCGGTTTACAAACAGTGGCCCAGTTGATAAGGTGCACAGGTTTCTTGGTGGCAGAGTGCCCCTAGAGAAAATCCCTATTAACCTTATCCAATTTCATACACAAGTCACTAGGAAGTTTGACAGTTTGCATGACATAAATGAGAATAGCTGAGGATACTGCTTTAATAAGAGTTACTCTCTCTGTTATCGAAAGAGTACTGCTTTTCCAATAAGCAAGTCTATTATGCACATTCTCCAAAATCCCTCTATAGGTGTGCTTGTTGATTCTCCCATGGATGAGGGGAACACCGAGGTAGTTACCAAGATCCTTAGTAATAGAAGAGCCACAGATATTAGTTGTAAAATCTCACTTTTTAGAATTTATTTTAATTTATTATTAAGGGTGTATTTGAGATCTTTTGAAAATTTTTGAAGAATTTGTGAGGACTTAAAAGATATATTTTGAAAGTTATCAATTAAAATTGTAAATTGCTTAAAGTGGAGAGATAAAACGGAAATTGTACATATATATATATATATATATATATTCCATTGTTTTTCTTTACCGTCTGCCATTTTTCTTCTCTCTCAATATTTTCTTCATTTTTTTCTCCAACTTTGACTTTATTTTCCGGCCACATCAGACCTCCGTTTCGATTGTTCTTAGTACCAATAGAAAGCTCTTGCGACATAGAATCTATTGGTACTAACTTTGAAGATTTTCATGGCCGTTTGAGTCTCCGATTTGGTGGAGAAAGTGAGTGATTTTTCAATTCAAAAATCCTCCGATTCCGGCGATTCTAGCCATTTCCCACTCCGGCCACAGTTATAAACTTTGACGAGGGAGACGAGGCGAATAAAACCAGACTATTTTTGGAGGTCGTTGAAAAGTCGCCAGAAAGTCGCCGCCAGCCGCCACGTACGGCGGGGGTAAGTTTCCGACATCCTGAACTTAGAATTTGACTCCCAACACGTTTACGGACTCGTTTTAAGTGTAGGATATTATTTTGAAGTTAATTGTATTATATGTGTAACATCCCAAATTTCGAGTAATTAATTTTGAATATGTGGATAAAATATGTATGAGTTGAGGGGTGTAAAACGTAATTAAATGTATGTTTATTTTTATGATTTCCAGGTGGACCAGATGGAACGGTTCAGAAATGAGGCATGAAGAGTGAAAACTGGGCCAGTGAGTATCGCGACCAGGTCACCGCGACCACAGGTCGCGATGAGCTGCTCGCGACGAAAAATGGCATTTTCGGGCAGTGAGCAACGCGACCTGGTTACCGCGACCACAAATCGCGTTGACTGGCTCGCGATGAAAAAGTTAAAATCCTGGCAGTGAGAGGGCCAAGAAAGTGTGGTTTTTTTCTTGACCCTAACCCTTCAACTTCTTCTTCATCCTCCCTAATCCCGGTGAGATCAACTCCCATTCTAATCTCATGGTCTTCGTTACTTTTATTTTTCTTTTTATATTTTGCCTCTTCAATGGCTTGTTTACATTTGACTTGATCCTCCTTAGTTGACTTCGGACACCTAGAAACATTTCCGGCTATGTGGCCAATATATTGCTTCAATCGATGTACTCCCCCAGAAAATATCTTTCTACAATAATTACACCTAACTCTATCATAGTTTGAGGGATTAACCAACTTTCCATAATCCCACCCAATATCATCTGATTTCTGTTTCAGAACGGATTCATTCGAGTTAGAGGCGGCACCCTTCGAATGAATATTCGTGTTAGCTCTGGAACTCATTTCATATGCCCTAACAACAATGCACAACTACAAACACAATTCAATTCAAATTCAACCAATATTCTAATAATATAAATAAATAAATTATAAAATTATAAAAATAAACATGCTTCATTCCAAATTTCCAATATATCATCAAATAAACTAATTAACTAAAGAATTCTACCTCAAATTTTAAAATTAAAAATTTCTAAAAACAATTCTAAAACCCTAAATAGTAAAATAATATATATTTTATAAAATACCAAGAATAATGGTACTGCCAAGGGAGGAGGAGGAGGTCACGGTGGTGGGAAGAAAATCGACAACGGCGGACGGAAGGAAACGGCGATGATAGATGGAAGGAAACGGCGACGGCGGACGGAACAAATGAAGAACGAAGGCTGCTGATGGCGAGCAGTGAAGAAAATCATAAATGAAGAAGAAGAACTCGTGCCAAGAAGAAGAAAGGAGCAAAAAAAATAAATTAATAAAACAACCCCAAAACGACGCCGTTTTGGGGGTTGTTTTATTAAACCCTCAAACGGCGTCGTTTAGGGGTCAGATTTAAAAAAAAAAACACTAACCTTAAACGACGTCGTTTGGGGTTAGGTTTTTTTTTTTTTTTTTTCTTCTTCTTCTTTCCTTCTTCATCTTCCTCGGCCGCGTAGACTGGTTTTTTTTCATTCTCTCTTCTTCTTTTCTTCCTCCGCCGCAGCACTAAGTTTTCTTCTTGTTCTTCCTCCGCTGATGTCAACGGCCTCTTAATGGTCCACTTAATGTCGAGTCGCAGGGGCGAGGCGCCGCCTAGTGCCTCACCGCCGCTTCAGCGACGCTTAATGCCGACTTTTGCATCACTGCTACAAAGTGATGCCCTTTGGCCTCAAAAACGCCGGGGCAACCTACCAAAGGTTAGTCAACAAAATGTTCGCAAATATGCTCGGACAAACCATGAAGGTCTATATTGACAACATGCTGGTAAAATCATTGGTAGTGGACCAATACCTCGACCACCTCCGATAGTCATTCGATATTATTGACAAATATGGGATGAACCTTAATCCAACCAAGTGTTCCTTTGGAGTTTCATCAAGGAAGTTCCTCGGCTATCTGGTAACCAAGAGGGGCGTCGAGGCCAACCCAGATCAAATCCAATCCATCATGGATTTGAGGTCCCCCAAAAGTATCAAAGACGTACAAAACCTGACCGGGTGACTCGCAACCCTCAACCGCTTCATCTCAAAGTCGTCCAAAAAAAGCAAGTCTTTCTTCGACGCACTAAGGAAGAACAAATCATTTTATTGGAATCAAACAAGCGAAGATGCATTCCAAAACATTAAGCGATACCTGGTAGACCCTCCCCTACTATCCAAAGCAAAGGAAGGAGAGACACTTATGTTTGACCTCGCTGTATCTGAAACGGCTGTCAGTGCAGTACTAGTGAGAGAGAAGGAAGGCAAACAACTCCCCGTATACTACATCAGCAAGACCTTACTTGACATAGAAACAAGGTACACTCAACTTGAGAAGTTGGCCCTTGCGCTAGTTACAGCCGCGAGAAAACTAAGGCCGTACTTCCAATGTCATACCATCAACGTCCTTAATACTTCTCCCTTGAAGAACATCCTACACCCGAACTGTCTGGCCGACTAGTAAAATGGGCCGTAGAGTTAAGCGAGTACGATGTCAACTACCAACCTCGCACGGCGATCAAGTCACAAGTGTTGGCAGACTTCATAGCGGACTTGCCTGGGATTCTACAACAAGCGGAAAAAGAGCTTTGTTCTATGTCGTGCGACAAATCAAAGCAGGATTGGACTTTGGCAGTCGACGGATCAAGTAACGCTAGAGGCAGCGGACTAGGGGTAGTACTTACCTCACCTGAGGGATACGTCATCGAACGATCCATCCGATGCAGATTCAAAACCACTAACAACAAAGCCGAGTATGAGGCCTTCATAGCCGGACTCACCTTGGCAAAGGACTTACACGTCAAACGGATAAAGGTACGTAGTGACTCCCAATTAATTGTGAAACAATTGCAAGGATCCTACCAAGCTCGAGACTTGAAAATGTCGACTTACTTAACCTTGGTAAAAGAACTACAAGCCTCGTTCGAGTCGTTCGACATCGAACAAATACCAAGATCAGAAAATACACATGCTGACGCACTCGCCAACCTCGGTTTCGCACTAGATACCGCAGTTGAGCGAACCATCCCCATGGTTTTTGCCCAATGGCCAGCTGTGTGGAAGCCAACGAAGCTTGAAGTCGAACCAATTTTAGACGAACCAACTTGGATCACTCCGATCTACGACTACCTGATGAACGACGCCCTCACATCCGACAAGATAGAAGCACGAAGAGTCAAGATAAAAGCTGCCAGATTTTCCATAATAGAAGGTCAACTTTACAAGCGGTCCTACTCCGGGCCCTACCTTAAATGTATCGACCCAATTGAGGCTCAGCAGGTACTCAAGGACTTGCATGAAAGGCAATGCGAGAACCACTCAGCGGGGATAAGTTTGGTCAACATAGCAATCGCAGCAGGATACTATTGGCCGACAATGCGATCTGAGTCGCACGACCTCGTTAAGCGATGTGACCCATGCCAACGCTTCGCCCACATTTCGCATCAGCATCCGGAGCGACTTCACCACATCTCAACACCATAGCCCTTTATAAAGTGAGGGATGGACATAGTAGGAAAAATGCCAGTCACTATCGGAGGAAAGGTCTATATGCTAGCCGTGACCGATTACTTCACAAAATGGGTCGATGCCGAGTCATATGTGAGAATCAAAGACTCCGAAAGTAAAAAGCTTCATTTGGAAGAATGTCATATGCCGCTACGGAGTCCTAAAAGAGATAGTCACTTACAATGGCTCACAATTCATATCATACGACTTCCAAGACTTTTGCGACACGTGGAAGATCAAACTAAACTACTCGAGCCCAAGATATCCTCAAGCCAACGGCCAAGCAGAATCCGCCAACAAAATGATCATATCTACCCTAAAAAAGCGACTCGACCAATACAAAGGGAAATGGGCCGACGAGCTACAAAGCGTGTTATGGTCTTACCGAACGACGGTCAGAACATCAACAGGGGAAACGCCATTCTCCCTAACCTACGGCTTGGAGGCCATAATAGTAACTAAGGTTGATTACCCTTCTTACAGAATACAACACGCAACCGAAGAGACAAACAACAGAGAATTACTGAACAAACTCGACACAATTGACGAACGTTGTGACAAGGCCGCAATCAGATTGGCAATATATCAACAAAGAGTCGCCCGACATTATAACACGAACATTCGTCTCAAAACGTTCAATATTAGAGACTGGGTCCTCCGTCGCGTCTTCCAAAACACAAAGGAAAAATGAGCATGTAAACTCGGTCCTACTTGGGAGGGACCGTACCAAATCACCAAAGTAGTTGGACATGAAGCCTATAAACTACGATGTACAAATGGCATGGAGATCAGCAACAGTTGGAACGCGTGCCATTTAAAATAGTATCATTTCTAAAGTCCTACTTTTTCTTTTTCAATTTTATTACCCTACGACATGGAACTCACTTAGGCATCGGAGGGCCGTTGGTAAATCCAACGGCCAACCCTAACTCTGTTATACATGTCGCCATCACTGGACAATCCCACACTGAAAGCTTTTTTCGCCACATGACCTGCTTTCTAGGTGTTATGTCACACGAGAAAATAAAAGTTGAAGTATGAAACTATAAAGTTCCACACTCCAACTGGGGCAAATCAATATTATAAGAGCAAGAACCAATCAACTCCACTATAACGGTGGTCGCACGACTTACATTCAAGGTCATGGACCATGACCTGCACTCAAGGTAACTATAACACAAATGGTGGTCGCACAACCTGCATTCAAGGTCATGGACCACGACCTGCACTTAAGGTCACTATGACACAAACGGTGGTCGCACAACCTGCATTCAAGGTCATAGACCACGACCTGCACTCAAAGTCACTATAATATAAAAAGTGGTCGCACGATTTGCAGTCAAGGTCATGGACCACGACCTGCACTCAAGGTCACTATGACACAAACGGTGGTCGCACGACCTACATTCAAGGTCATGGATCACGATCTGCACTCAAGGTCAATATAACACAAACGATGGTTGCACGACCTGCATTCAAAGTTATAAGATACGACCTGCATTCAATTCCATGAGGAACGACCTGCATTCAAGGTGAACCTCAATCTAAAGTACAGTTTTATTTTAAACATTTGTCACACGACCCTATGGAAAATTAATGTAACACCCCCTGACCCGACCCGGCTGGATCGACCCAGGGAGCGCTACTCGGGTTTTCAAAAATTTCTCAATTCATTTGATAATTTCAAACCACTTGAAATACATATCAATTTATAATTCAAAAAGACTTTTCTAGTGAACCCATCGAATCAATTTTGCAAACCATTAGAAAACCATCTAGTTTATAATTTTAAAACCATTTTCGAGTGAGCCCATTAAAATAAACTTTTTACAAAAATTCGGCAGAGTTCCGTTTGTTTTTCGGATTTCCCAAAACCTGTTTTTTCACAACTCAAATCAAATATAAATTTAATAACACTTCAAATCTCATTTTCAATCAATTGCGCACCCTGCCGTTTAGTGCGACTTTCCAACAACAGTTTATAAAATAAAACAATTCAAAATTTAATATTTACAAACATTCTAAAAATGAAAGACAGAAACCATAAAATAATTAATTACAAAACATATATACATACTCTCTGTATATGCATGCTTACAGAATATATATATATATATATATATATATATATATATACGAAAATATAACTACCCAACTGTAGTGACTCTGTGTCTCTGTCAGCAACTCTCTCTCTCTTCAGTCTTTGGCCTCTTCAGTATCCCTGGTACCTACGCGTTAGAAACAAAACTAACGCGCTAAGCATATAGCTTAGTGGGTGTACACTAAACTCAAATATTAAAATCATAAAATCATAACATAACGTATCATAATATAAATATCTCAATACAAACACAAGAAAAACATTACTAATGAAAATCATATCATCATTTACTAAATTAATAATCATGCTCAATTCAATTACAAACAGTTTTATATAAACATTAAAATAAATGTATCAAATCAATTTCGAAAACACTTATATACATATCACTTATTTCAATTCAATTTCTGGCCCTCTAAAATACTCAACATAACCGCGAGCAAGTCAGCGCGACCTGTGGTCGCGGTGACCAGATCGCGATGCTCACTGCCTCGGTTTTTCCTTTTTCTTGCATCATTTTTTTTGGGCCGTTCCATCTGGTCCACCTGAAAATCATAAAAATAAATATACTTTTAATTACATTTACACCCCTTCCAATCACAAAATTTATGTTCACATATATAAAATTAATTATCCGAAATCCGGGATGTTACAATTAAAATGCATCATATATTAAAATTGAAATGTCGTTCGACAAAATAAAACTAATGTCTCCATAGGCATAAAAACTTAAAATTTATATATAAAGTTAAAAAAATTACAACCCCTTATGGGGCAACATCATCATGCTCTCCAACGGGATGAGCTGCCAAAGCCACAACGGTTGAACCTTTTGGTGGAGGAAGGACAAGCTCCTCACTTTCAGCTTTATCCTCTACGGTTTTTGCTTCAACTGTCTCCCTGACTCCACCATCATCACCTTCTTCTTCATCATTGTCTGAACGTGTCAGCTCTTCGTGGTCAGCAATTCACATGTCAACCTTCCATTCGGTCGCACGACCGTCCCTATATTCCCTCATCAAGTCCGCGCGAGTCTTGATAATCGCATTGAGAACATTGTCCTCAGCCTTGTCGTACAACGAGTCGTAATCCGCCTCCTTAGCTTTCAGTCTAGCCTCGAGTAGGTCGACATTCGACTTCAGCTTGTTTAGCTCAAGGGTCACCTCGATCGCACGACTAGACGCCTCATGAGCTGTCTTCTTGGCCTCCAGGCTTGAAGCTTTCAACTTTTCATTGTCAAGCTTGAGACTCTGGTTGCTCGACTTCAGCTCCCTTACCTTTTTAAGGGCCAGACCAAGCTCCTCCTTCAAATGAACGTGAGATTGAAGAGCCTACAAATATCAAAATCAAACACTTAGAAAAATTCCAAGTAAACAAAGAAAAGGGAAATTAGTAGTTGTACGACTTTACCTGGAAGAGGTGACCAAGGCCCCAATCAACAGCTTGGGAGAGACTCATCTCCTTCATGCGACTTTTATCTTCAGGCAAAAGCAGTCGCTCGACCTGAGGCAAGATTGACCCACAGTCAGAATACGCAGAGGCATCCAGAGGGAAAGCGAGGTCGACCGACACATCGCTACCAGCAGCTGAATCCTCCCTTCTGCGTTTCTTCCTAGTAGAACTAATATCAAGGGCGGCCTTGCCTCGACTAGATGGGGGAGGTGGTGGAGGAGTGGACTCAACATGGTCGCTCGACTGAGCCTTCTTCTTTCCTTTCCTCTTCTCCCTAATCCTTCTCAGAGCATCGTCAGCACCAAGAGTAACAATTTCTCCAGCCATGAGGTCAACTGCAAATCGTCGCTCGACGTATGATATAGGTGTCAGAAACCTTATGCTGTACAGTAGTCCGACACAATGCCTAACTCTGACAAACTCCACTAAATTTTTGAAAGCTGGGTAAGGAGTAGCTAGCTCGTTTATCACTGAGAACTTCCACAGATGGCTAGGCCTCAAGTTCTCCTCGAACAAGATATTCTTCCAACTTATCTCCTTCACGTCGTACGGCAATATTTTCGCTGTACACGTCACACACGTCAGACCAACAACAGCTTGAGGAGTTCCAATGTTTACTACAATATAAGAAAACAAACGAAAAAATAGTTAGCGCAGTACAACAACAAGTATAAGGTCGAACGACACGACACGACACGACAAAGTTAGTGACCCACCAGCCTTAGACCAAGTCATACGAATAACTGAATCCTCTATAGGCCACTCAACAAGAATGCCCCTCGCAAAGAAATACCTATCCTTCCACGACCTGTCATTCGTGGTCAGCTTCATGATAAGATGCTTTCTATTAGCTCGGAAGTTCAAATTGTAACGACCCTTCTCAGTGTCGTGCTCCCTCATTAAGTATGTGTAGAAGAGGTCTGACAACTCGAAGACGATAGACTCCCTTGTACACAACAAGTCCAACCCCAACAGGATCCTTCAACTGTTGGGCATGAGTTGACCTGAGGTGAGCTCGAAGTGGTCCAAAACCTTCCTCAGTAGTCCGACCACCGGTAATCTGAACTCGACCCGCTGAAATGGGAGTTCGTAAAAACAGGTCCATCTTGGGATATCCCAATCCGGTCTCTCATCCTTGAAGGGCACCTTCAGTGCGACACCATCAAGTATGCCATAGTTATACCTTATGCGCATAAGATCCTCCTCCTTCAGCACACTGGCTAGGTTAACCAAAAGTAAACCTAGCGGTCTACTTGGTCCCATGGGACAAGGACCGGCCGCTTTACCTGGTAGCTCGACGAGGGGAATCCTCACAGGTCTCTCTTCCATCACATGCGACGTACCATCATGACTAGAGACAGTTACAGGGTCGTACGACGAAGATGCCAACGTCATGCCACCACTTGTTGTCCTCGACTCTCCCCACGAGTGGTACGACAGATCTATAGCATCGTCGTATCCTCGCCCAGAAGTACTGGGAGAACTCTCATCACCTCGACTCGACATCAAACCTATAAGTTGAAAGATAGTAGCGACAGTTAGTAGTCAAACCTAAACTAAGGATCCTGCACGACCTAATACCAGTTCCCAAGACTGCTAGCTTATACCTACAATAGGTCGTGCGATATATACGCTTTGGCTACTGTCGTGCGACACAGACACTACAAACAGATTTTGCCAAAAACCTAAGTTGTGTTTTTTGATCAAAACCAACGTTTTTAGATTTTTCTAAAAATCTATTTGAAGAACACGAAAAGCATGTCCAGAAAATAGAAAACAAAATTAGAGAGATCATTAGCCAAAAACAAAGAAAAGACTTACCAATAAAGCGATATTTACCACTGCTTCGCCGGAATAAACACGAAAAGGACAAAAACGAGTAGCAACGATGCCGAAAACGGGAACACAGGTGGCTGGTTCTTGAGAAAGAAAGAGAGAGAGAGCAAAAATTAAAAATGGGAGAGAAAGGGAAAGGGCGGCAATAAAAGGAAAAGGCATGTGCTGACGTGTCATTTTCTTATTGGGAACGCACCCCCATAACCGTCATCATTAATCAGGCGTGTGCGTTTCCCATAAAGTCACAATTACTTTGGCACAACTATCGAGGAGCCATTGGAAGGCCAACCACTTACATCGCCTTTACCACGACATTGTCGTACGACCATGACAAAACCCAAGGATTGTGATCTTCTCATGAACCTAAGAGCTTTCATCAAATTCAACCCAACTGATGCTCACAAGTGATAGTCGTACGACATAAATATAAGAACCACCATAAAAAATCTACATACGGGTCCAGTTCTACATGTCGAGCGACATAAACATAATGTCATATCCTCCACACGACGAAACAACGTCGAAGAGCGATACAAACCCCTTGACTTTCTTCTTAAAATCCAAGGTATTTGGGGGCAAACTATAGTAGCTAAAATCTGTCATACCCAAAATACAAGCAAGGATCCGAACCAAAAAGCCCAAAGTATATCACAAGACCAGGCCCAGAGCCAAAAATGGTCAAAATACTTGGCCTAATCGCATTAGTAAAAAAAAAATGGTCATGGACCTGTTGTAGTACGACACTACGCGGTGATAAAAAAAGGACAAATACATGAAACCACGATGGACACACCTGGAGAACCTCCATGTCGTACGACATATACTCAAACGCCCCACGCATCAATCGGAGTAACAACAAGGAAATAACTCCAGTATCCACTCTTGGGAAAGCCCCTACGTCGCACGACACTATCATTCTCACTTCGGATCAACGACCAGTCAACATGTCGCACAACATATAATCATAAATTGTCTCAGGACAATTGTCAAACCCATATATCGTACGACATGGAATCGCCATGGTTCAGTGGAAGACCAAATTATAATCTACTTTAAAGACGGCCCTACAAAACAATAATAACAATCCAAACGGCTAAATCAAAGAAAGCATCCATAAATCTCCTTGATTGGAGACAGCAGGAGAGGTAATGATGAAATCCCTCAACGGGCAGAAACATCATCCCCCTATAAATGAAAGATAGTTCTCCAAAGAGGGGGGTCCAAAAAACTCATATCCTAGAGCCATTAATATTCAGACAATATTCTCCGATCATTGTTCATCTTCTCCGATCACCTTCCAATTGTGGCCCGATTGGCCGATCTCGCATCTCCTTCGATCAAGAAGACATCAATCAACAAGTTAATAGGAAGTAGTACTCACTCATCTCAACTTATAAGCATTAAACATTTATTACCATTCGCTAACTTGACCGTCGGAGTGACTTTGGCCGGCACCACCCCGGTGTCCCAGACGTCCTACGGGTCACGTGCTTTCTATCTTTACAGGTTGTAGTACAGTATTTTAAATATCAAAATTTCTGGTGAAATACATAATTATCATATAACAAAGTAATGAAAAAGAAAATCTTAGAGGATTTTGATCATACAAATGTATGTATTTCTTTGAATTTTAAAATGATTTTTTTTAATCTTTTTTTATATCCGGTTATAAATTCTATCAATAAACAAAAAAGTTAGGCACAATTTAAAATAAACAAATAAATGACAAAAGGGTGAGAAGTAGATTGATGTTTATTCATGATAATTTTTATTTTTATTTTTGGAGAAAAATTAGGTATATTATTTGTTTTTATCGCCAACGATGACTTGTTAATCAGTATAAAACTTGAAATAATGATAGAATTATAAAGTTGATAAGTTAATTCTCGAATGTCAGCTTTCATGATTTTTAATAGTTGATGGACATTTTAATATAATATATTTGAAAATTCATAAAAAGAATTTAATATAATGTATGTTGCCACTATTTTTTTAATTAATTATTCTTTTTATTCAAAAGAAATATAAGGGTTATTTACATATTTTTCAACTAATATGATGATGTAAAAATTAAATAGGATGTATTAATAATATAAGAGGGTTTACAAATAAACTATATGAAAATAAGTAAATTAATTTTAATAAGGAGAGACTTGGCATTAGAATGAGTGCTTACAATAATAATTTAATTTTTAAATTTTAAATATAGATATACTTATAAAATGAGTATATAAATTATATTTATGTATGGCAATATAGTCACCATTTTTTATATTATTTAATTATTCAATTATACATGTCAAAAGATAAGAAGCACATGAGTTAAAAACTTCAAATATTGTATTTAACATGTTTAATAGTTTTATTGTTCAGTACTTAAATTTGACTAACGGAAATCTAATATATAGATAAATTAATGAATTTATGATAATTTAGAGGTTGCGAGAATTAAAATATGATTAAAATATAATATTTAACATGTTTAATACTGAAATACCTATTTCATCTAAGGTATAGATAAATTGATGAATTCATAATAATTTAGAGATCATGATAACTAAAATGTGATTAAAATAACTATATTTTAATATGTTTAATACTAATAGCCCTTTCATCGTGAAGTACTTAAGTTTGACTAACAGAAATATAATATATAGATAAATTAATGAATTTATGATAATTTAGTGGTCACGAGAACCAAAACGTGATTAAAATATAATATTTAACATGTTTACTAAAATACCCCTTTCATCTAAGGTATATAAAAGTTGATGAATTCAAGTAATTTAGAGGTCACGAGAACTAAAACGTGATTAAAATATAGTATTTTAACATATTTGATACTGAAATACCCCTTTCATTGTCAAGTGCTTGAGTCTAATTAACGAAAATCTTCAAGGTGGCAGATAGGTAATGGGCTATCTACTTGTGTTTATTCTGATTGTTGGATTCCGCGTCCTTCAACGTTCAAAATTGTCTCACCTATTGTGTTGGATCCTTTGCTCAAAGTTGCTAGTTTGAAGTCCCCTAGTGGCAGCTGGAATATAAATTTAGTTTGGAATTCTTTTTTGCCTGATGATGCTAAATTGATTCTCAATTCACCTTGCTCGGCATAAGTTAGGAAATTATATTGTAAAAAGTGGATCCTGGGTTGCATTGGATAACAGGTTGGCGTCAAATGCCTCTTCATTTAGTGGTTCAATGGGGTTTTTTTTTTTTTGTGGAAGTCTGTAACACCCTCTGACCCGACCCGTCTGGATCGATCCAGGGAGCGCTACCGGGTTTTCAAATACTTTCTTAATTCTACTTATAAACGAAAAACCATATAAACTCATATAAATTTTTAATTTCCAAAATATTTTTCTAGTGAGCCCATCAAACTTTATTTTCAAAAATTTCGGCAGAGTTTCCTTTATTTTTCTGATGTTCCAAAACCTATTTTCAACAAAATAAATCCAATACAATTTAATATCAACACTTCTATATCAACCTTTCAAACCAATGCGCACTCTGCCGTTTAGTGCGACTTACCAAACAGTTTTTAAAATAAAACAATTCATAATTCATTATTTACAGTCCTTGGAAAATGAAAGAAAACAAAAATCAGAAAACAATTAATTACAAGACATAATTATATAACTCAATTATAAATTCTCTGTATATGCATGTATAACTAACTAAATTATACAGTAATAACTACCCAAAATGTGGTGCCTGTGACTCTGTATATCTGCCTGCAACTCTCTCTGTTCAATCTTTTGCTTCCTCAGTATCCCTGTTACCTACACGCGATAAAAACCGACGCACTAAGCATATAGCTTAGTGGGTGTACACTAAAATAAATTGCAATATAATATAAAACACTAAATCTTAAATTCAGAACATAAATTCAGAAATTCAGAAAGATATATACATAAAACAACAAATCTTAAATGCAGCATTTCAGAAATATCTATATAGAATAATGAATCAGATTTCAATTTCTAAAACTATATAAAATAAAGTATTTCAAACGTTTCTGGATTTCATTCGTAGTACCCTTTCTTTATTTTTTACATCGTTTTCTGGTTTTCAGTTCTCAATTGGGCCCTTGATACATATAATAGGGTTTACAGGACTGGATTACGGGTTTTGTAGCACCCCCCGACCCGATCCGGCCGGACCGATCCGGGGCGCGCTACTCGGACTTTCAAAACATTTCAAAACTCATTTTACGTTTCAAAATCACCGTGAGCCCATAAAATATTTTAAAGATCCTTTTCAAGTGAGCCCATAATAATAATTAACTTTTTTGCGAAAATTCGGCAGAGTGCCGTTTGTTTTTCGGA
Organism: Xanthoceras sorbifolium; assembly: GCA_003430845.1. Lineage (NCBI taxonomy): Eukaryota > Viridiplantae > Streptophyta > Magnoliopsida > Sapindales > Sapindaceae > Xanthoceras > Xanthoceras sorbifolium. Next base: position 3,026,174 of record CM010609.1, on the reverse strand, counting down.
CTTCCCAAAAACCTGCTTTTACACAAATCAATTCAAAATTCACATTTTTCACACAAACACTTCTATCAATTTCAATCAGTTGCGCACTCTGCCGTTTAGTGCGACTTTCACAATTAGTTTATAAAATAACAACAAATCAGACTTAAACATTTACAATCATTTTGATAATAGAATACAGAAATCATAAACTAGTTAATTACAAAACATTTTACAAAACATATTTACAAATTCCCTGTATATGCATGCTTTCAGAATATATACACATAACAAAAGTATAGCTACCCAACTGTACAATCCTGTGACTCGGTCTGCAACTTGTTCCTCCTTCAATCTCTAGCCTCCTCTGGATTCCTGGTACCTACGCGTTAGAAACAAACTAACGCGCTAAGCATAAAGCTTAGTGGGTGTACTAAAATCTCAATTAAGTAAATTACAACATAATTATTCTTTAAAGAAACAATAAACCACAATATGAGTTTTATTTCTAAATCACTTTCAAAACAATTATATTTCAGAATCAAAGCATTAAACACTTTCAATCACTTTAATTTCAATAAGGAAATCAATATACAAATGCTATCAATAAAATCATTCAGTACACTTTTCAATTCCAATCAATTCTGGCCCACTAGAATACTAAACATTCTAGGACTGGAATATGGGTCCACGTGATTGTCCGAGATTGCCCCGCAACAACAATCACTAATATCATCGCGATTGTCCGAGATTGCCCCGCAACAACAATCGCTAGTATCATTGTGATCGTCCGAGATTGCCCCGCAACAACGATCACTAAAATCGGTGTGATTGTCCGAGATTGCCCCGCAACAACAATCACACAATAATAACGGCGCAGTACTGCTAGGTAAAACCCAGCTGGTATACCAACCTCCTATATCCGTTTCTATGTCTAAGTATCCTAGGGCCGTTTCAGTAAATAATTTTCAAGAAATCACAATAGATTACAAATCATAAACAATAATCATTCAAGTCACTAAATCAAGTATTTTTCACAATTTATAACAATCAAAATATTCGAAACCACGATCCAAATGCTGTCTATCGTAAACGAATTACAAGTCAACAATAGCTATGCAAATCATCAATTTTTCTTCATATAATATAAACCATTTTCATACGAAAATCGAAAACGAAGAATCGAAAACGAAGACGAAAACAAAACGAAACGAAATCGAAAACGAAAACACAAAACGAAAACGGAAATGAAAACGATAACTAAATACTTTCATACAATTGCGAATACGATTGCGAAAACAAACGTACACCTACCTCGAATCCGTATTTTTCGTTCGACAATCGCGGTTCCACGATTTCGTTTTCCCTTCCCTTTCCTTTCTCCTTCTTCCTCTTCTTCCTCTTTTTCTTTTCTTTTCTTTCTTCTTCTTCTCTCTTCTTCTTCTTCTTTTTCTTCTCTCTTTTCTCTCCTTTTCTCTCTTTTTCTCGGTTCCTTCTCTCTCTGTTTTGGCTTCTCGCTTCTGCGAGAAGCTTCTATTTTTTTTTTATTTTTTTTTCGCCATCGCGACCGCCGTCGCGACCTGTGGTCGCGCCACCAGGTCGCGGTGCTCACTGGAGTGCGCGCACCGCCTTCGTCGCGAGCGCACCTTGGTCGCGCGGGAGCTCGCGCTGCTCACTGCCAATTTTTGACAATTTCGTCGCGAGCAGTCCATCGCGACCTGTGGTCGCGGTGGCTGGTCGCGTTGCTCACTGCCAGGTTTTGCCATTTTCATCGCGAGCAAGCCATCGCGACCTGTGGTCGCGGTGACTGGTCGCGGCACTCACTGCCAGATTTTGCGTTTTTCACCGCGAGGGAGCTGTCGCGACCTGTGGTCGCGGTGACCAGGTCGCGATGCTCTCTGGTCCAGTTTCCCAATTTTTTATTTTTCACTATTCAATCCGGTCCGCTGGAAATCATAAAATAACCATACATTTAATTACATTTACACCCCCTCAAATAGTAAAAATTTATTTTTCACATATTTCATATATAACAAAAATTCATCACCCGAAATCCGGGATGTTACAGGTTTTACAGTCGAGTTTCCCATCTCATAAGAAATGGTATCCCTATATAAACAGTCGGTTTCCCATTTCACAAGGAAATGGTATCCATATGTTTTCACAGTCGGTTTCCCATTTCATAGTGAAATGGTATCCGTATTTCACAGTCGGTTTCCCATTTCACGAGGAAATGGTATCCGTATAATCAACATCAGAGGCATCATAAATCACGGTGCAGTACTGCCATATATTCACCCAATTGACATGTCAATCTCCTATATCCATATATCCCTATACATATATCAGGGCCATAAAATCAAAGTTCAGAGTTTACAAATATTCTATTTACTTTTCGGATCACTTTCAGATAATCAAAAAATCGCTCAAACAATTCAAAAATCAATATTCATTACCAATTGTAAAACAACAAATTCATAATATATATCAAATAACAGAATACAGAAAATAAAATCATAAATTTCAATATAAATCATTTTTAACTAATTCAAAATCATTTTCAATAAATATTCATAAATCAATTTAATTAAACCGTGCGGAAATTGTGTGTACACCAACCTGGATACCGTTTTACGACAGTTTTCTTTCTGAATTTTTCTTTTTTCTTTTTTCCTTTCTTCCTCCTCTTTCCTTTCTCCTTCTCTTTTCTTTCTTTTTCTTCTTCTTCCTCTTCTCTTCTTCTTCTTCCCTTCTTCCTCTTCTTCTCTTCTTCTTCTTCTCTCTCATTTCCTTTCTCTCTCTTTCTTTCTTTTCTTTCTCTCTTTCTACCTTTCCCGTTTTCTTCTTCTTTTCTGCTTGGCTTCAGCGAGAAGGTTTCTTTTTTTATACAAATTCAGTCATCGTGACCTGTGGTCGCGGTACTCTTTGGAGAAGTTCCACCGCTTTCATCGCGAGCACCTATCGCGGTATCATGGTCGCGCTGGTAGTCGCGTTGCTCACTACCCGAATTTGATATTTTTCACCGCGAGCTAGTCAGTACGATGTGTGGTCGCGGTGACTGGTCGCGGTGCTCATTGCCAAAAATTTCATTTTTCACCGCGAGCAGCTCATCGTGATCTCTGGTCGCGGTACTCACTGTCCACTTTTTCCTTCACTTCATGCAATCTTTCTGGACCGCTCTATCTGGTCCATCTAGAAACCATAAAAATAAACATACATTTAATTACGTTTTACACCCCTCAAATCATACATTGTTATATTCATATACTCAAAATTAATTATTCGAACTTAAGGATGTTACAAAGTCTCTTTGGGGATCAAAAATACCAACCAAAATTAAGGTTTTTTTTTTTATAGAAAGCTTGTTGTAATTAGCTGCCTTCTTTTTCTATGTTGTGAGGTTGACATTTAAATGTACTTGATCGCTACCCTAGTATAGTCTCATGGTACGCAAGCCACTCCCATCTTTTCATACTTCTACATTTCTGGATTTTTTCATCCACTGTTGTTCATTTTTTAAGTCTTAAGATTTGAAATTATTGGTTGTTACTCTTTCGCGCAGTTTGGTTTCGCCGAAATTGATTTGTTCATGAAAATGTTTTGCTTCCTGCTATTGATGTTCTCAACTGGTCCTTTAGTTTTGTCTCTGAATTTTGCATAGACAATCTTTTTTCCCTCTGTTAAATGTGTTAATACATGCCCCATTTTGTCATCCTGGAAACCTCCTGCACAAGGATGGTATAAACTTAATGTCGATGCTTCTCTCCGCAGCTCTCTTTATTTGGTTAGGTTGGGAGCTGTTGTGCGAGACTCTCATGGTCAATTCATGGCTGGTTTATCAAGAAAGTTGGTAGGTTCAGTTTCGATTGAAGTTGCAGAAGCTGCAACTATCCTGAACGGTTTACATTTAGCAATTCAATCGGGATTTCGTCATATTCTAGTGGAATCGGATGCTTTGAATGTTGTTAACTATATCTCTTATTGTTAATTATATCTCTCTCTGGTGATCCTCCTAGTGCGGAAGTCAGATTAATTATTTCGGATATTTTATCTTTATGTTCTACTATTGATGTTGTTTTTTCTTTTATTCCTAGGAGTGCTAATATTGTTGCACACTCTCTAGTTAGGAGCAGTTTTTCTATTGGTGTTTTTTCTGTTTGGTTAGAGGATGCGCTTTCTTAGCTTGATCAGTGTTTGTCTGCAGTGTTTGTCTGCTGATCTCTAAGGTTAGGTTGCGGCTCTATTTTGTTTGGTGTTTTCTTGTTGGTTCTCTATCTCATAAAAAAAAATAAAAAGCTAACGAAAATCTAAAAAATAAATAAATTTATAAAAACTTAAACGAACCAAAACGTAAATTCCCCTAAAATAATAAAATCCAAGGTTACAACAATATCCGGGAATTTCATACGTGGATTATCTTAAACCGGTATATAAAATAGAGAAAAAAAAATATCCCCTCTCAAAACGACAAAAATAAAATCTCCACTCTCGATATAGAGAATCCAAGCTTGAATTGAAATTGCAGAGGAACACTCTCACGAAGTCCCGCTCTCACCAATTCAACTTTATTCCTTCTTCTCTGTAACATCTCCATTATCGTTTTCTCTCTTTTCAGTTATTAATTTATTTTTTATTCAAATTTTTGTTGCTTCTAATATTATAGATATTTTTTGTTTTGTTGTTTTTCTTAGTTGAATCTGAAAATGCAGCAGTCACTTTGCGCAATCGGCTTCTTTGACTCCTCACCTCTCTTCACAGCAACTTTTTCTCTCTCAAGGTACTGATTTCTGTTCTCTTTTGTTATTTGTTTTTCGTTTTTCATTTTTATATATTTTTGTATTGAAAAATGATAACAAGTAGGAGCTAATGTGGTAAAGATAGATAAGGTTCAAAGAAGAAGAAGAAAGAAAAATAGGGAACTTTTAATAGAGCTTGATGTAGGCTGTTTTCATGATTTATTTTGGTAGATGGAAATTTTTTTGGCATGTAAATGATGTTTTTAAAAATGCAAACGTGTCTGGTAGGTAGAGTTTGTTCGAAGTTGTTTTCTAAAACTCAAAATAATTTAATGTGTTTGGTATTATATATGGTAGTTTGTTGTTAAAAATAACTTTCTGAAACCACTTGACCAAATAACTTTTTCAACTATTTTTGTTTTTGAAAATAGAAAACATGTTTTTATAATTGGATCGAAACAACTCCTTTGTTTTTCTTAGAATTTGGATCCTCTCCTCATCTCACCTTTGCTCCTCACCTTTTTTGAAGTATGTGATTTGATGTTAATAAAGTAATAGTGAAAAGTAATCATATTCTAACCATTTATGTATTATAATGCTTATGTGTCATGAGATTAAAAGAAGGTGAGGAGAGGATCCTGGTCATTTTCTTTTTGTTATATTATTGAAATGATTGAAATTCATTATGATTTTTAATTACAATTGGAGTTAGTATAAACTGCAGTTGGAAGGATTGTGTTTGTGGTGAAAAGATGCGGGATCATTTTTATTTTTCATTCTATGAGGTTTTGGAATGCCATTGAAATGGAGGATTTACATTTTTTATTTTTTTTTGTTTTTGGCCCTCCTTAAATTTTAGTAAAGCTGCCTTTGGAGGAATGAAACTTGTTGTTGGAAGTGAAGTTGGATGGATTTTGATGGTTGTCCTTTTCGGAAAAATTAGAGACTGACGCTCTATTTATAGTCATTTACAATTACAAAGCTTTGATTAACTTGCCTCAAGTTAAAAGTGAATTTGATCAAATGTATGTCAACTTAAAATTGAGTAATAGTATTAAAACTTCAAGCAACACCCAAACAAACACATTGTATTATAGATAGCATCTTTAAGAAAACGGCAATTTAAGAATTTTTTTAATAAATACTCTTTCATCTGTTGTATGGTTATGTAGTGAATTTGCACAGTCTTGAAAGTACAAATTTAAGCTGTATTTAAAACCTGATCCCTCCTTCTATATGTTATACTTTCTGTTCTGTTTCTGCAGTAGAGCCTTTTTTTTTTTGTTGTTTCAGTAGAGCATTGACAGGCTTCGATTTTTTTTTATTTTTTTTTGCAGGATTCAGCTTACTTTTCCCAAGAAAATTTTCTTTTGTCAAGCAAAGTTTGGTGAGCTAGCAATCTTTAGTACTATTCCAACCTCCATTTTAAAGCTAAATTTTTGTACATTTGCACATACAATTGTTCTTTTGTAGCATTAACACCGTGTTTTGATCTGACAGCAGCTGATTCTGAGTTAGGTGGGTCATTCAGCTCAGAAATAGTGCCACCAACCTTGATAGCAGCTGAAAAAGAAGAAGCCAAGGCTGTTTTAACCTTATTCTTGAAGAAACAAGGCCTGAGCAAGTCGATCGCTGCAAGAACCATCAATAAGTCAGAACTTTTTATCGATCACCTTGTCTCAAGGCTTCATTCTGTTCATAAGTCTCGTTATCTAGTAGGTTCGATTGAAAAAACATTACCCTTTCTTTTCGGCTACTAATTTTTTCAGTATCTTTGTTTCTTATCTCATTCCCCTGCCAAAAATCCTTCTCGTCATTGCAGGAAGAGAGCTAACAACTCTTGAGATTAGGGATGCTCTTATTCCTTACCTTGAATCTCTCCTTGAAGAGTATGGAGACATTCTAGTAGCTATAGCAGAGAACTTCCCCAATGCACCTGTTAAAGGAAAGATTGCGCCATTTTCTCCACCCCATTCCACCCTTGACTCAAAGAAGCTAAAAGCAATCTCTAGAGTAAGTGAGGCAGGTCCTGCCGGAGATCTCCGCCCTCAGATTCTCTACCTCATAGATCTTGGCATGGATCTTGAGCAGATCAAGGTAATTACACACAAATTTCCTGCTTTTGCCTACTACAGTTTGGAGGGGAAAATCAAACCAGTGGTTGAGTTTCTTCTTGAACTTGGGGTACCTAAATCAGACATTGCTATGATTCTCAGCAAAAGGCCTCAATTGTGTGGAATTAGTCTCTCAGAAAATTTAATACCAACCATGAAATTCTTAGAAGATTTGGGGTTTGACAAGAAACAGTGGGCAAAAGTTATATGCCGCTTCCCGGCACTTCTCACTTACAGCAGGCAGAAGCTTAAGACAACTGTAGATTTCCTCTATGAGATGGGTCTCTCAGCAGAGAGCATAGGTAAGATCTTAACTCGGTGCCCGAACATCGTGGGTTACAGTGTGGAGGATAAGTTACGACCAACAGCTGAGTACTTCCGTTCATTGGGGGTTGACATTGCTGTTCTTCTCTTCCGATGCCCACAGACTCTTGGTCTTAGCATTGAGGCCAACCTGAAGCCTGTGACAGAATTTTTCTTGGTAAGGGGATTCAGTTTGGAGGAAGTCGGGGCCATGATTTCAAGATATGGGGCCCTCTATACTTTCAGCTTGACAGAGAACATGATCCCAAAGTGGGAGTTCTTTTTGACCATGGATTATCCGAAATCAGATCTGGTTAAATTCCCTCAGTATTTTGGTTATAGCTTGGAAGACAGAATTAAACCTAGGTATGCACTTGTAAAGGAGTCTGGAGTGAAATTGCTGCTGAACCAGATTTTGTCACTGTCAAGCGATAATTTTGATAAGGCTTTGAAGAAGAAAATTGAGAAAATGCTTTCTAATGAGGGATAGAGTGATACAGATAGCAAGTGGTTATCTTCACTCGGCAGTGGGATTGTACAGCTTCTCAGCAGATTGCCCATCTGAATGGAACATCCTAACGATACAATTACCTCATCAGATATGTAGATCGATGCTTTAATTGGGCATGATAATGCATTCTTTTGAAGAGCAAGAAACTGTAAAGGAACATCTGCATTGGCAGAGTACGGGCATGCCACTTTCTAAGCTGACCTTATAATCAGCAGAATAGATATACTGCTACAAAGTGGACTTTGTCGGAGGAATGGTGAAATATCCACCACTGCCCGGTTAGCCCTTTTGCCCTAGGTTTCTTTATTTACATTTTTGTATATTTCCGATGTTTTCTCCCCTGCAGTACTCTTATAAAGTGGGATTTGAGAAAATATGAAAATGAAATGAATCGTTATTGTCTTACATCACTGTTGAATTGAGCTTTTATTCTTAGCATGTACGTGTAATGTTCATCCTCTAACCATTGATGTTTGCCAAAATAGTTCTCTCTCTGACCATGAACTGTTCTGTTGATTCTTTATTAACTTAATGATCGTATTACGCTGTATCAACAATCCACGATTTTTGCACTGTGGAAACTTGGTTATTCTGTCTTTTTCCTGCAACCGTTGAGATTCTTTGATCATACTAGGTATATTATTTTTCTTTCAGCATAATTAGCCCTTCAATTCTTTCTCTTTTCGACATATATCCTTTTACGGTGTACAAATACTGTATACTTAAATCTTCAAAATCTGCAAATGGAGTTATATACTTTGTTCCCTATCTATTATCATTGTCTGAAAACTTTAGAATATGATACTCATTTTGTTTATATATTATATTTTAGAACCAATCTGAAAAGAATTTAATGGTAGGAAATAGGCATTAAAAGAATGTGAAACTAACTTGGTGTAATTAAGAGACAAAAAAAAGAAAGAGGAAAAACAGATAATTTAGAACAATAAAAGTTGAGCTCTCTTTTGAAAGGAAAAAACAATTATAAGAACCTTTTAGTGACCACTTTGACTCATCTAGCACTCTGACTTTATGAGTACTTGAACGTGAACAACTATATCAAGAAGGAAATGCAAACTCTCTGTCCAAATCAAACAATTACCATTAATAATAACTTGTAAACATGTGGAAAGGCCTAAACATAAGCATTCAAGAGGGGAAAAAAAGGTAAAAAAAAATCTTCAATTCATGGTAAATTTCGTAGACAGCAACAAATTTACAAATCTATAACTCACACCTACAAGTGAAACAATTAATCACCCTTCATCAACGTATAATATAAACTTGGATATTCCTTCACAACTAAATCATATATATCTGATATTTAATCACATAACTGGTACTGGTATGGTCAACTCTGTGGAGGAGTCAATCGAACTACTGGCAGAAGACTCGCGGCTACTATCGTTCTCGTCTGCCACTGCCTTTTTCTTGATGAACTCGATGCAGTCTGCCACAGCTTCGCTGTGATGAGAATCAGTCGGTTTGTAATAGGAACGCGAGACTCGTGAAGATCCTGCTTTGTGATGATGATGATGATGATCATCATTTGTGGCCTTGGAGAGAGCAGACAACATGATCAAGCGGAAAACGGCCTCCCTGAAACGCTCTAGCAGAGTCATTGGGGTAAGATTCTTGTTGTTCTTGTTGCTACAATTGTTGCCTCCTCTAATAAGCCTTGGCATGCATAGATTGGTCTTCATTTTTCTGGGACTGCCTCTGGGTTTCTCCATTGATGATGCTCTTCTGTTTTAGTCGTTGGCTTTTGATAATAAGCATATGAGAGGTATGAGAGTGTATAATATATAAGAGAATCTCTTGCGTAAGACAACTTTTTTATTTACATGAATAGCTTGGCTGTCTACAACATGCATCTAGCAGCTAAGCTTACCAGATGTGAACACGTAGAAAATGAAAATAAAATAAAATTAGAAACATGTAGTTAGCTCCCTAAAAGTAAGCTTTTTCAATAATATAATCCTTGTACCTTAGCTTAATACCAAAATAAATAATCTGAAGTAGCACAATAAAAAGTGCTAAATTTTAAGGTGGTGTAGAAAAATAGTGAGAGTTTTACCAGTCAAACTTTGCCTCTCTATAAGAATCTAGACTCTAGAGTCTCACATTCTCACATGGGAACAAGACTGAAAAATCAATGATAGCTTGTCAGAAAATTATGCTGGAATTACTGGAGAATTAGTGCTTAAGTCAACACTGAACGGAATTTTCACCCATTAAGAAACCAAAAAAGGTTTTGAGAGTCAAGTTAATTCATTACTTAGGTGTTCATTGTACGAATAAGTGTCTTCTGTGATCTTCACATTTCAATTTGTATATAAAATTTGGTAGGGGATTGACTTGGATATGGTGTATTAGAATCCTTTGTGATTGTACTATCCTTCAAAGACTATGCTGTTTCTTTTTCAATTTGATTCTAGTAAAAGGGATTTTAAAATAGTTCTCTCTATTTGGCAAAATATTTGTCTCAAGAGATGTTCCATCACAGCTCAAACTTGTTCAAAAACTCAGGCAATATTATTTATATTTTCTTTCTCTGTTTCTTTGTGGGGTTGTTAATTATATAAGCAAAAGTTGCAAATCATCTCATTTGTGTCCAGGCATCAAGGAGTTTTAGTCAATTACCTCCCTTAAATCTAGGAATCATTTGAACAAGTTATTTACATTCTGTCCTAATACAGTCCCATTATGATATCGGTATCTACGTTGGAGATGTTAAATCTCCAACGCTGAATGCTAAGTTTGTGACTCTGATCGTAAAGTATATTATACATGAAGTTGCTTGCTAGTCTATGAATTTGAGTGCTACATTTTTGACACCTGTTTTAAGTGAAATGTAGATGCTCAGTAACAAAATCCATGGCTTAGAAATCGGCTGCAATGGCTGCATTTGAGCGAGCTAGCGCAGTTTTGTGTGTAGCAAACTTTTTGTCTTGACTGGTTAGAGTTCACATGGCTACATGTGCATGAATACATATTTTATCTGTTTATTAATATTCAACTCAGCCGACTTACCGGCCTCCTATCTCACCATTAAAAATTTCTCTTATTTGTATGCATATCATATGTTAATATCTCTGATGTCAATTCTTCAACCCCACACATTCATTTTACACACGAATATTAGAAGAGGGAGGGTGCCATTTTTATTGGATTTGCTGTCGGTTTGTTTGTTTGTTTATTTGTTAATTTTGTATGTTCTTAGGAAACATTAGTTCTTATTGATTGCCTAAAAACCAATATGGGTACGCGACGTGTCTTGTTGACAATCGATGCCTCTCATTACTCGTGAACTTCGAAACTAAAGATACGAGGATCTCCACATCAAGTCTCATGTTTAATCAACAAAGCATACATTAATTGATTCCAATTCAACTAGATGAGGTTAGTCCAGTAATATATTCTTTACACTTACATTATTAAAGTTGTAAGTTCGAGTCGTGTTTAAGTCTTGAATAAATTGTAATAGCTTAAAAAATAATAATAATTTACTCTAATCCCAATTTCGTAAAATAGTACCATTATTATTATATGGATCGGTGACATCCAGTTGAATTAACTCTTTCTTAAGTTATGGGCCCACCAAGCCCATCTATCTTTGTCATCAATTGGGTTGGGCTGCCTGAACCTGGTCTTCCCGGACAAGCCCAATTATAGGCCCATGATGAATTCAACTGGGTTATTTAGGGTCACTAGCTCCTTAGGCCCATGACAACTATATATATATATATATATATAAGAATTAGAACGATTTTTTTCCTAATTTTATTGAATATGACATATTAACAAGGGGAAACAATAATTCTAGTGCTAAAAAAATTTCAAATTTTATTGAGAGGTTCATTTCATTGAACTTATTGTCCATAAAAAATTTATCATCAAAATCCATTAAAATAATTTTGAATTTATCGTTGTCCTTATGAAAATTAAAATAATGAATCCCTTTTAAAATAAAGAATCCTTTTTAAAATAAGGAATCCTATAAAAGAGAACCATTGTATATATTAAAATCTCCCAAACAACTCCCACTATACTGGAAAATGTCATTTAATTGAATTGAAAAATCCAATTCATTAGGATTTCCTTGTCAGGCAGAAGTCACTCCCACTGCATAGAGAGAGGTCATTTAGTTGTATCGATGAGTCCAATTCAGTGGGATTGTCACGCGAAAATCACTTCCACTACCCATGGAAAGGTCATTTAATTGTATTGATAAATTCAATTCACTAGGATTTTCCTTCTTTTGCGAAAGTCACTCCCACTTTCCAGGGAAAGGTCATTAATTGTATCGATAAGTCTATTTCATTACGATCTCCTTGTCGGACGGAAGTTACTCCTACTTAGGGATGCCAGCGAGTCGAGCGGGTTTGGCTAAATCCAAATCTAAATCCAAATCCCACATTATTTTTTAACATCTAAATCCTCCCGTAAACCCGTATAATTTACAAATTTAGGTTTAAACAAACCCGTGAAATAAAAAAAATTTAAAAAAATAAAATAAAATACTTTCACTAGTATTAAATATTCAAATCACAAATTTTATAATATTCAAATTCATAATAACAAAATAAAATACTATGAATGTTTATAATAATCTTGAAGTCTACCATAAGTCCGTAAAAATTAAAAATTATTATATTTTTAAAAATTTATACGGGTTCGCAGATTCTGATGTAGATTTTTTTTAAACCCGAACCTGAAGTCGCATCGGGTTCAATTTCACATTCAAATCCGCACACGAACCCGATTGATAAAATCTACACCCACCCATCGCAGGTGGAAATCCGTGGGATCACGGGTGAAATTGCCATCTCTACTCTTACCGTGTAGAAAAATGTAATTTAAGTACATCGAAAAGTCTATTCATTGGGATTTCCCTATCGAACAAAAGTGATCTTAGCAAATAGATGATTTATGAGAAAACAAATCCATTCGATGATTTACATGACCATTTAAAATTAAGATTTAACATTCTTTGCCATTCGAATGTGAGGCTTTTCTTATAGGAAATGTCATTTAATTGTATCGATAAGTCTAATTCATTGGGATTTCCCTATCAGAAGGAAGTCACTCCCACTACATAGAGAAATGCCATTTAATTATATCGATAAGTCTACTTAATTGGGATTTTTCTGTCGGGCAGAAGTTACTCTCACTATAAAGGGAAAAATCATTTAATTGTATTGATAAATTCAATTCATTGGGTTTTTCTGTCGGACAGAAACAATCTCGAAGCAAGTAGATCATTTATGAGAAAACTGATGATTTCATTCACTGATTTACATAACATATTTATAAATAGGGTTTAACATTCTTCATTCAAATGCGAGGGTTTTCTTTTAGGATATCTAAATGTTGAAATTTTCAAAAAACAAAATATAATATCAAGGTGTGGGTTACATTCTTAATAATTTTTTAATACATGAAAAATATTTAATATTAAATTTGATAGAGGTTTTTAGAGTCCGTTTGGAAGAGGGACTAGGATTCTCTCATAACCTAAGGTTTTCTTAAACTTTTACACAAAATTCTAACCATTAAATTGGTTAGGTGCCACGTGTCATCAGATGTGTAAAAACATTTTAAAAAGAAGGAGAATATAACATAAAATCCTAACCATTAAATTCACATGTCTTTATATCTGTGAAAGCTTAGGAAAATCTTAAGTTAGGAGAGGATCCTCATCCTTGGAAGAGTTTATTCGAGTAAAGCTTTCAAAATTAGATTTTTTTAGAAGTAAGAGCTTTTACAAGTAAAGCTTTTAGGGAAAAAACTGTTAGCCGATTTTAAGTTAAAAAGGTATTGTAAATTAACAAAATATAATATAGTTATATTAGATATTTTAATATTTTTTATTTTTGAAAACTCAAAAATAAAATTTGAGTTTCTTAAAGTAGATATAAAATAACTTTTTTAATTGTTCAAAAGCTCTACTAGAGTGACAATCAAACGATTAAAAAAAATTGAAAAAAAATTTTGGAATTAAAAAAACTCTTGTACTTAGTAGAGAAGCAATGAATTCTATAAATTCCATGTAGATTAATAAATTTTGATAGATTTTTTTAAGTTATAGATTTGATGGAGTTCAGGAATTCTATAAATTCCATGTAGATTTTGTAAGAATTTTATATATAATTTATTGGACTTATTCACGTATTTATATGGAATTGGATGGACTTATAATGATTTATCTTGGAAAAAAATAGTATTTAATTAATAATAGTTTAAAAGCTATCAAATTCCATAAGATTAAGTGCCCGTTTGGAAGAGTTTCTCCGAGTAGAGCTTTTAGGAGTAGATCTTTTTGAAGTAGATCTTTTACAAGTAGAGCTTTTAAGGAAAAGCTGTTGGTCGTTTGGTTATCAATTAAAAAAGCTCTTTTAAGCTGTAGATTATTTGGTTGTATTAAATTTAAAAAACTCTTTTAGATGATAAAATTACAAAAAAGGGTATTAAAAAATTTTAAATACAACAAAGAAAATATGAAGTAATATTTTTTATGTGTAATTAAAAAAACAATTGTAAAACATTATAAAAAAGTATGAAAATACAATTTTCTAAATAAAATAATTAAAATAACAATAATAAATTATTTCAATAACATGAAAGTCAAAATAAATAGTCTAAGCTAATTATTCTCGGTGCATGAGAAGATTTGCAATTTGATTGCGTTTATTATCCATCTCACATCAACGTAACGGGTTTGTAATATTCTCTTTGCCAACTATTTCTCTTTCATTCTCTTGTTCTTCGGGTCGTAGTTCATCATCATCATCATAGGGCTTGAACTCTTGATCTTTGTTGGAGTGAATTCTAATGAAATTATGAAGAGCCATTGAAGCAATTACAATTTTTACTTGCTTGCTTAAAGGGAAGTTAGGCATTTGGCGTAAAAGCTTCCATCTGTTTTTCCATACACCAAATGTTCTCTCAATAGTACATTTTAATGAAGAGTGTGTATGATTAAATATTTCTTTTTTCCCTCTTGGATGACATCCACGTTGAAAATCTGGAAGATGATAACGCTCTCCCTTGTATGGCCCTAAATAACCCTTCATGTTAGGGTATCCGGCATCTACCAGCTAATACTTACCTATATTGACAAACAATTATATAATTTGAAAATGTAGAATTATTAACTTTATATAAATATTTTAAATTGTATCTTTTTACTTACCTGTAGATGAATGAGGAAAATTTAATTTTTCTCTTCATAAGGCCTCCAAAAAAATACGCGTGTCATGAGCATTATCTTCCCATCCAGCCCATGCAAAAGTAAAACACATATTAAAATCACATGCAGCCATCACATTTTGAGTAGGAATCTTTTTTTACCAATATATGGTATTTGCTTTAAGGTAGGCATCACGACTGGTATATGTGTTCCATCAATTGCACTTATACAATCTTTAAAATATGGCCAATATCGATCATTATCCTTAATTTTTTTAGGAATTCCTTTAAAGTGTGGATCAGATGGTCTCACAATATCAATAGCCATATCACATACAACATCTAATTTTATAAAGACATGGTTTTCCATCCTAAATTGTTGGTGACACCTATCCTCATGACCATTTAACACCTCCATAACAAATTTATATCCCGTATAAGATGATGTTCTACATGGTACCTTCACACTATACTTTAAAAATTGATGTACACATAATGCAACTCCAATGTGTAAATACTCATAGTCATCATCACTTTCATTACTGTCACTATGGTTATTATCATCATCACTTTCATCATTCTCATACTCATTATCATCATCAGTTTCAATAAATTCCATCTGTGAAGTAAAGAAAAAAATTCCAAAAGATTAAAAATTACATTCATGTAAAAACTTTAAACCAAATAGTAAATATAAAGTTCAAATAAATAATTATTCTTAGATAACGAAAGTCAAACAGTAATCATCATACATTAAATAAAATAAAGTTAACTGAAATCCTACTGAAATAATAGTCTTTAGATCGACACAAGGAAATTAAAATCCT
The DNA here is from genome assembly GCA_003430845.1 of Xanthoceras sorbifolium. NCBI lineage: Eukaryota > Viridiplantae > Streptophyta > Magnoliopsida > Sapindales > Sapindaceae > Xanthoceras > Xanthoceras sorbifolium. The sequence goes on along the minus strand of CM010609.1, from coordinate 3,010,516 downwards.
ATTTATTCATCTCCTTTAGCCACTCAATTTGAACTTCTGGATCATCTTTAAGGGCAATAAACATCTCCCTATTTTGCTTCTTAAGAAAAAGTTTAGTAGCTAGCATGTAAAGTTCACTCTTTCTCGGTATTTCCGAATTGCTATGCAACTGTTGTCATCGTTCTTTTTAGATTTTTTTATTTTCTACGGCTTCTGTAGTGCGATCTAAGTGTTCAAATATTCTATCTGCAACTCTATCTCTCGCTCGAAATATTTTTCTTTTTTTCGCTCTATTATCTTCTGTAGGATTGACAGGAGTAGGACTTCCTAGGGTGACCTCAATATTTTCAAGCCCATCAATATAATTGAAGTCACTGTTTAAATTATCCCCATGACTACCTATCCTATCAATTTCAGAAATTCTTTCGTGGTAAGACCTATCATCTCCGTCATTCGGTACAAAGTTTGTAGATGGAGCCCAAGATCCTTCCCCTGTAGCAGCAACATCTTTGAATAAAATATTAAGTTTATCAGCATTCTTTAATCCTTTTGAGCGAAATTTTATTGCATTAGGAATTTCCTACAATGATAAATATATATTCAAAGTTAGTTTAAATTAAAAATTAAAATCGTAATGAATATTAAAAATAGAAGTTTGAACCTTCACCTTCAATTTTCTATTCTACCATTCATCAGTAGCATCAATTGTTTGTTTTATATGATCCCATCCTAATCCAGTTTCTTTTCCTTTCAGATTCGTCCAAATTTGCCAATCCTTCTTGAATGTGTCCCATTTATTTTTGAATTGCTTGTAATTATATGTTTTACCAGTCATAAAATTAAACTTACTTGTAACATTTTTCCAATCGGTTCTATTGAAGTGACCATTAGGTCGATTCCCTGCCAAGGTTTCATTGACGCAAATCTTGATGAAGGTATCAACGGTAAAATCATTCCATTCTGCCTTGGTTTTTTTTTTTCTGATTTTCTTGCAAAGATGTTTCCATTCTAAACAAATTATATTACATTAATTTCCACATTATATAATACCTAAATGTCCAGGGGCAAAGCAAGAGGATAATATTTTGGGGGGGAGGGAGGGGGCGGGGACGATATATATTTAATTTTTTAACATATAAATAAAATATTAAAAAAAAATTACATGCAAAATTTTTATTTTTCAAAAATTTTGGGAGGCTAGGGTCCCCCCGGCCCTCAAAGGGGTCCGCCCCTGTAAATGTCTACCAAGAAATTTATTATTTTTTATTTTATATAAAATATATAATATATATACAGCAAAGTAAAAAAAAAAAAAGGCATAACATAATATTGAAATAATATACAAATATGCATAGTATAAAAAACAGAATTATAGTGCAGTAAAAAAATAAATCACATTATACTTATTAAATTATACAAAACATAAACAGTGCAGCAACATACAAAATAATGCTGCAACATAAATTACGCAATAAAGAAAATAAAAAAACAGTGCAGCAATATAAACAGCACATGGGTGGAAATTATAGTAGTACCATAAAATAAAATATAAACAGAAAACACCGTACCAATATAAACAGCACACCAACATAAACATAACGTAAAAAAAATAGAAAACATAAACAGTGCGCAAACTAAAAGAAAACAGAAAATATAAACAGTGCGCAAACTAATCACACCAAACTAATAGGGTGGCAGAGAAACATTCACAATAAAATAAAATTTAAATTGTAAGAGTACAGGGCAGTTGCAGTAAAGAAGAACAAAAAAAAAAAATAGTAAACAATAAGACCTTAAAAAAAACTGAATTTTAAGGCAATAAAAAAAAAAAAAGTAGAACAAGTATATTGTGATTAGAAAGATATAATATAGAAGAAAACTCATAGGTTAACGATGATTTTTCGAAAATTCAATGCGTTGAGAGTAGTAAAGTTATATTTTATACTAAAAAACTAAAGTTATTAGGGTTTATAATTTAAAAGGTTATTATGAAATTATAAAATATAGTAAGGTTATATAAGATATTTTAATATTTTTAAAAAAGCTCAAAAAACTCTACTTGGAAAAGCTTCAAATTTGAGCTTCTCCGAGTAGACGTAAAAGAGCGTATTTAATCGTCCGAAAGCTCTACTGGGGTGACAACCAAACGACATACAAAAAATTGAAAAGAGCTTTTTGGATTAAATAAGCTCTTTTAGCCAGTAGATAAACTCTTCTAAACGTACACTAAAGCAAGATTGTCATGTGACTTTTTATTTATATTTTTCATTTTAAAATTCACTAAAATTCATTCAATTTCACAAATTAAACAAAATCTGCAAAGTTTATGGCTTTTTAAATACACCTAGATTTCGATCGATTCTTTAAAAGTTTGGATTCAATACACCTAGATTTCGATGAAAAATTTAAAAGTTTGTAAAAATCTGGATTGAATACACCTAGATTTCGATAGCCTTTTTAAAAGTTTGTAAAAGTCTGAATTAAATATATCCAGATTTTGATGGATTTTTTACCTTGGTAATACACCAAATTTCAATACACTTTTAAATATTCATACTAATTTTAGATTGAATACACCCCCTTAAGAATGAGTAGACTTGCTTAAAAGTACAAGAATCTTCTAGAGATTCAACTACTGAAAATCGACATGTCACAATACCATTGCCTAGCATACCATAACTGCACATTAACCAAAACATAGAACCGCATACACCCAAACCTCCCCCCCGGTTCGTAAAAAATAAAATAAAAATTCAAATTCAAACACTCTCTCTCCAACCAAAAAAATAAAATAAAATTACCGTTCAAGCCCTCCCCCCCTCTCTCTCTCTCTCTCTCTCGCTCTCTCTCTCTCCAAACTGGAGACAATCCGCGTGAAATTCAAGCCCAAAATTAAAAAAAAAAACCTATATATATACATAAAAACAAAACGCTCTCTCTCTATCTCTCTCTAAAAATTTGAATTCGGATCTATCTATCTATCCAACCAAACCCTACGCAGATTTTCTCTCTAAAAACTACCGCTGAGAGCGAGCAAGTGAAGAAGAAGAAAGAAAACCAAAACAAAGAACGAACGTAGACAATGAGGAAGGGAGCCAAGCGAAAGGCGAGCCAGAGACAAGAGGAAGCAAAAGCGAAAGCTAAAGCAGCTACTTCTGCTTCTTCTTCGCAGGAGGAGGAGAACAACCACAAGGAGGCGGCGGACGAGATTAAGACGACGACGACGAACAAGGCTCCTCGAGCTAAGCGTGTCAAGGCCTCCAAGCCTGAGGCCGAGACCGAGTACTTTGAAGACAAGCGCAACTTGGTATTGTTATCTTTCGAATTGCTAGCTTCGTTTTCGTGCTTTTCGTTGCTGTTTTGCTTTGCATTTGCGCTGTTCGAACTTGATTTCAGGCTTTATAGAAATTTTGTTTTCTTAGGTATATTGGAGGAGGTTTTTGTTTGTGCTTTTCGTACTGTTCTTTGCATTCTGTTGTTTGAAATTGATTTGTGGCTTTTGGTCGCTTTCACTTGTGTGTGTATAGCTGTGAATGCAATTAAGTTGAGAAAATTTGTTGTGTTGATTGTGTGTGCAGTTGGAATTATTTCGTTTTATGGGTTTCTGATTGTGATGAAAAGTGATAGACAATTTTGGATGATTCTGTGAGCTAGAGGTTATAGTTTCAAGTTCTTGTTCAAGTAACTTGGGATTCCAAAAAAGAATTAATCAGGGATTGTTGAGAGGATGATTTGGCAGCTTTCATGGTTTTACGTATATAAATGTTGATTCGTTTACATAATAATGTACGGTGTGAGTGTTTGAAGTGGTTTCATTATGTAATGTTTTAGTAATTGGACTTGTTGATTTTATGTGATGTAGGAAGATTTATGGAAAGCGGTATTCCCCGTTGGAACGGAGGTTTGATTCAATAACACGATTTTTTCATATTCACTTATGTTATTATCTCTCATCCTTCTCTTTGTAATCAAATAAATTCTGTTGCTTATTAATGTTAGTGTTTTCATGACAGTGGGATCAATTGGACTCCGTCTACCAGTGTAACTGGAATTTCTCAAATCTGGAAGTGAGTCTTAAGACCATCTTTGGTTTTAAGTTTATCATTTATTGTTGCTGTTTGACTTATTTGAATTTTACTTAGTACTGAGTCAATGTAGTTTAAAAGAACCAGTAAGTAGTATAAGTTTTAAACTCTTTGTTTGGCCAGGATGCATTTGAAGAAGGAGGAAAGCTCTATGGGAAGAATGTATATCTCTGGGGTTGTACAGAGCGTAAGTGCTTTACAGACTTGGAACTCATTACGGCTTATTGGTGTGATATTCTGTTTTCTATTCTCACAAATTTGTTCTCAATAATGAGAACAGAAAGCTGGTTTCTGTTATTATGAAAATTTGTTTACGCTTAAGTAGCTGGAATCTGGTAACACTTTTTGAGTACTAAAATTAGGATTTGTTTTGTCATTTCTGTAAAATGATAATAATAAAATAGTCAAAATAGAGTTGTCTCTCATGATAAATTTCTTGAAATTAGGAAAAACAACAAACTAGTTTTCTGTCTAGAGAACAGAGAACTGTTTTTGAGAACAAAAAATACTGTATTGGAAACAAGGAATCACACAATGTCAAAAAAAAGAAAAGAAAAAAAGAAACAAGGAATCATGCTTTTGTTTTTTTTGTTACATAGACCATGCTAATTATATCTGTAGAAGTTTGTTCTTTTGTTAAGTTTTTTCTGTTCCTGCAGCTCAAATGGTTACGTATAATGATGTACGCAAAGTCATATGCATACCTATTGTGGTAGCTGTAAGTTTGTTTAAACAGTTGATTTTTTGTTTTTAAATTATTTTGCTCAGAAGTCTTGTTTTCTGCAATCCTTAGTATTCTTTCATGGCTTGTTTATTTTCTGCATTTTGTTTATACGTTTTTTGCAGGTTGTATCTCCTTTCCCACCTTCTGATAAGATTGGGATTAACTCAGTTCAGAGAGAGGCTGAAGAAATTGTTCCTATGAAACAAATGAAAATGGACTGGGTTCCATATATACCTCTAGAAAATAGGTAGCTAAAATTTGATCTTTTCTCTCTGCTCTTTATTTTCAACTAATTTGAAATGAAACACCTTCTGTTCGTCATTAGAATTATCTTTCAAGTTTTTGATGTAATTCTACATTTCGATTCATGTACAGAGACAGGCAAGTTGAGAGGCTGAAATCCCAAATATATATTTTGAGCTGCACCCAGAGAAGGTAAAATTTCATTTTTGTCTATCCCTCTTGTTTTTAACATATAATCTGATATCCTATAAAGGTCGCATTTTCAATGTTATCCTGTTGTGGATATCAAGTAAGTTATGATGGATCTGTTTTAGATTCATTAGTTAGTGTTTTACTATTTACTTTGTCTCTGATAACCCACCCAAATTTTTGCCTGCATACTGAGTTTTAAGTAGTAGGTTGGTAGCACTGTTTCTAATTGTTTGATGTCTTATGGAGGACAGTAATATCTCACAGATTTCTTCTTTATTGTGATGATTTGCCCTTCACTATATGCTCAATTTCTCTTGTTGGCTCATTTCCTAAGTTCTATAATATGGTAACATGCGAATCTATTTTCTTGATAACTGGTTTTAAGTACTTGGAGAACCCTATTGTATATTTTCCACTTATGAGGAATCATATCATCTTACTCTGAATAAATACAAAGTAGTCAGGTTGTTTCTATATTTTTTGTTTTTCTATTCATTTCTTTTTTTTTTTAATAGTTGATATTTTCTACTGGTGACATTCATTGCCACTCAATGTGGAATTTCTCTACATTTAAGATAATTGTTTGAGGAAATGCTGTAATAAAAAATCAGATTACACGAATGTGTTGTGGAATTGAATGATTTTTGAATTCTGACACAGTTTTAAGAATGTGTTTTCTAATTCAATTTATTGTGAAATAGTTGTTGATGCATACTTCAAAGGATCTTTTTTTTATTTCCATTGAATAATTAAACTGTATTAATTTAACCAGGCAATACTGGACATAATTGTTTTACAGAAAGGCAATGAGATGTGGTCTACTGACCATTCTTCTTCTGATTACAAGTATTCTAAGTTACTTTTGTTAACCCATTGATGCATTGAAAGATTACATCAGGGCACCAATGTTGAATGTGAAAGTTATCTGTAACAGGAAAATGTGTTTTTTTATTAATAGCCTTGTTAAAGAGTGCAACAAACATTTGAGGACTCGGACTCTGTCATCAGAAGCTTTCTTTCAGCTGATTAATTGCTATTTTTTCATCTCTTTCCCCCTTCAGAATGCATAACTATGCCTTTTCTTGTGAGTTGTTGTGTGGCGTTTAGGTGTTCAATTCACACGTCATATTGTATGAACATGTCAGGGACATCTTGCTTAATTTTAACCATCTTTCTTGTATATTGATAAGTTGAATTTCTTCTCGCTTATATTGTAGTGTGTATTATGGTACTAATGCATTTTAAATTCTTCAGGACTGCTTTAAGACATTTGAAGTTAGATCGCGTCAAGAAATATGAATACTGCCTCCCTTGTAAGTTTTAGAGCCATATTTTAACGTTCACATTGATGCATCGTACATATATTCTATAGTAGATGACCACTTATCATATTATAGAAGATGAACAAATTTGTTTATCACAAATGAGCTTTGACAAATAGGACAAAACAAGTTTCTGTACTTTCATAGTAGTGTGAAAATTATGGATATGAAATTCGATGCTTTGAAACAACACTTTGCGTGACTATAAATTTGTAGTTTAATTGGGCTATTCAGGAATAAAGAAAGCTTATGTTTTTCATGTTGGTGTCATATTTTTCTAGTGTATGAACTTTACTAGTTTCTTGACATGCTTGTATGTTTTTGACAGATTTTTACCAGCCATTCAAGGAAGACGAATTTGAACAAAAAACGGAGGTTGATATAATGTTCCCAGCAGAACCTCCGGTAAGATTATAGCATGTAACAAAAACAAAAAAAAAAAACCTTTAGAAATTAATTGTTTGGACATAAATGGAGTATGTTACTCTGGTCTTAGATGAAAATTTTTGTGATGCATAAGTTTATTGGGATATACACATTGACTTTCTTTTTTGATCTTGCAGATTGTCTGTGAGTTTGATTGGGAAATGGACGAACTTGAGGTACATAATTAACTTTTAAGTTTTGCATTAACCTGGACTTACTCAGTTGTGAAGCTAATATTGTGTACTAGCAGTGTTCGAAAATGCGGACTAGGTGGCCGGCCGCCGCACCGAATTGGCTATATTCCGCAGTCGGTCGTCTAGGTGGTTGCGGAGAACGTTTTAATTTTTTTTGCTTATTAACACCCAAAACGATGTTGTTTTGGGTGTTTTAATGAAAAATCCAAAATGACGTCGTTTTGGGTTTAAGGGGGGACAAAAAATTGAAAAGAATGCAAAAACACAAAAACCCTAGGTAAACAATTAGCCACCGAGGAACTGCCTAGGCGCTAGGCCGCCGAACGCCTAGCGCATTCTTAAACACTGTGTACTAGTAACATTATACAAGGGTTCCATAAGCCTATATTTGCATTTTAACGTCTTCCATCATCGATTAATCTCACGTCCAGTGTTCAAACGGCCTAGCGCCTAGGCGCCGAGTGGCCGATTGTTTACTTAGGGTTTTTATGTTTTTGCAAAGGAAAGGGAGACAAAGAAGGGGCTACTGTGCTTTTTGTTTTGCAAATAAAAGTGGCTGCTGCTTCTTTTCAATTTTTTTGCCCCCCTTAAATATAAAACAACGTCGTTTTGGGTTTTTTATTAAAACACCCAAAACGATGTTGTTTGGGTGTTAATAAGCAAAAAAAATTTAAAACAGGCGGAGGCGGCCGCGGAGTCCGCCTAGACGGCCGACCGTGGAATATGGCCGATTTGGCCATATTCGGCGGTCGCCTAGCCCGCATTTTCGAACACTACTCATGTCCAACCGTAGATGGCCCATTTCATCTTGGAGGGATTTCTATTTAAAGTACTTTGTTGCAGATGTTGCTACTTATTGTTTTCTACATCTCTTGAGTAACTTTTGTTTATTGATTGTCTTGGTACTTCTTATTATATCAAATGTTGAGTTAATTGTATTATGAGGCTAGATTTTATTCAGTTTGTGTCGGAATGAAATAAAACCTCGTATTATAGTTATTTCTTTACTGTCTGCATTATGAAAGAAAAAAAAAAAGAAAGATTATTTGTATTAAGTGTATCTACGAACTTGTAGGAGTTCACTGATGAGCTGATTAAAGGAGAGCAATTATCTGAAGATCAAAAGGATGCCTTTAAGGTAAAGTTTGATGAAAGATGTGGAAGAACTTGTAGCTTTCTATATTCTTGAGAAACTGATAGTTTTCTCATTCCATTTCATTCTTAGGAGTTTGTAAAAGAGAAAGTCCGAGAAGCAAAGAGAGCAAATCGAGAGGTATTTTCCAACATATATTTGGTTATAATAGATATGCGTGTTCTAAGTAGCATACTTGTTACATGTTCAATAGCCTTACTAGTTTCTTTGCTTTTAGGCAAGGGAAGCCCGGAGAAAAGCAATTGAGGAAATGAGTGAGGAGAGGAAAGCAGCTTTTGAGAATATGAGGTTTTACAAGTTCTATCCCGTGCAAACACCAGAGACACCTGAAATACAAAAGGTAGGATTTTGATGATCATTTCTTTATATACTGCATAGAACCACGTGAATTATTATTTTGTCTTTTGGTTTGAAAAGCTGTGTCCTTGACTACTAGCAAAATCTTGGTTGACTGGTGGTGTTTAAATTTAATTTTTTTAGTATCTAGATAAGTTTCTTCTATAGGTATCACTGTTTTTTAATTGTTGGAAATATCGGCCCTTCATCCACCATCGTGCAAAAGTACATATTGAATAAAGGAAGGACGGGATCTTCTGATTGGCATTGGTGGTTGTACAAAAGGATATCGTGCTCCATGAAATAAACCTTCTGAATTTCACAACCTGATGTTCCTCATCACTTTTTCTGTCCAAATCCAAGTGATCATTATTTTTGCCATTGTTTAAACAGAATTCCGGTTTTATTTAGACACTAGTCTTCTGAAGAAATGCATTTCACTCTTCATGTTGAAATTGGCCTTTTGCAATATTTAGCCGAAAAGATTAATTTTTCTTGATGCATTGCAATTTGTTTATGCAGAGTCCATTCTTAAACCGGTACTATGGGAAGGCTCACGAGGTTCTATGATCAACCTCATTGACGAATTGTACTAGTGAGACATTCCGAGTCCGCTTTGGCTGCCAAAATAATGCAGCTACTCGACGATTTTGATCATCATATCATGAAAAAGGTGAGGGGGCAATGCCCTTTTTGCCCCAATCACATCATTTTTAGATCAGTCAATAGCCGTCTCATGAGAAATCTGTAAACTTGTAGTTTCAGAGTTTAGATATTGAATTCAGTTATTATCGATGTTACCATAGGTGAAATCTGTATAACTTACAATTTTTATGAGATCTCTTTAGCCACGGGCGTGGAATTTTCTCCTGTCGCTCAAGTTGGTCCCGGTATTGCCATTTGTTTACTTAGATTTTGTTGTTTTGATAAAATTATATATACATATAACATTGGATTTTGTATGGATCCGACGTTGAAAATTTTTAAACATCGTGAATGACAACTTGTTGAATAATTTGATATGTTTTTGTGTCGTTATTTATGGCTGTGTCATTTGAATCATTTACGATCAAAACGTTGTGGTTTGTTGTTTTGAATTCCATTTTTTTTTTTGAAGTCGCATATGCACTGATAAGATACAGATCATATATATATATATATGTACACACACACACTGGTTTGAGTTTGGACTCTCTATATTCTTATGTTTAGTTGAATTAGAAGTCTAAAAGATTCTTAGTAGATTAAAGTTCAAATTTTTATGTATATGCTTGCAATGACGATCTTATATTTCTTTTTCGATTTGATTCGGTTCGGTTTTGGAATTAAATTTTTTTTTTTTTTGTTTCCTTGAATTAAAATAAGGTTGAACCGAATTAAAGTTGTGAATCAAATTAATTTCACTCTACTGTATTTGGTTTTGGGTTTATTGGGCTAATGAGTTTTTTTATATGTATTAGAATAATAATGGTTGAATGCTAATTTTTATCCAAAAAGTTTAAAATTAAACATAATAAAAATAGTAAATCATATCTAATAAGTAGTAATATTTCAATTTTTTTTAGTTTTTATATAAATAATTTTAGAGGGTCAAACTTGCTTTAAAAACCCAAAACAACCGGAAATCAATACTAAAAACCAATTTGAATCGAATTGAACAATATTTTTTGGTTTGATTCCTAATCGGTTTGGTTTTGATTTTGGTACCCATCTCCCCTACTATTGAGTTACACATTTATGGCATGATGTCCTACATTTTTATTTTGGATTACAGAAATGTTTGATGTCATTAGTCAAAATTAATGGTTGATTGGACTGATTAAGGATAAAATTCTCATAGCTTTGAGCAGCCGGATGCAATAGTAGCAGCATAGAGCTGAGATTTTGCTGAATAAGTGTTTACAAAAATTGCAAAGTACAATTACTCTCTCATTTTTTTAATAATATCGTTAGTGGTGTAAAAATTGTCAGACTGAATGAGTACATTTTACTACTAAATCACATTGGACGACGGCTATTTTCTTAATGCATTGAATGTGTTGTATGTACTTCTATAAATCGATCAATACTTAAAAAAAAAAAAAAAAAAAAAGGCAATACTTTACCAATTTTGAGTATTTGCAATATTTAACCATCGAGTGCAAATTACGTTAAAAGATAGATTTGCAGAACCAATTACTTAGGTTACAAAATCACTCCACGAGCATAATAGAAATTTATTTTTAAGCTAATATAAATGGGTATAGGGAGAAGTTTTTTGGTGGCATTAGAATCACCCAACTGAACTACAAAAGAAAAAAGAAAATGGAGACTATGAGCGGCGACCTCCTTCAACTGGGAGGAGATGGGCGATGAGATCTGGGAGAAGGTCGCGAACCTCATCCTTTACGTAGATGGAGGAGGCGCTATGCCCCCTATCTATGTCTAAGGACAGGCATTGCAACCTCCTCTATTTTGAAGTAGGTGCATCGCCTCTCGAATCTAGGAGGAGGGCCTCCTCTCGATCAACTCCAATCAATAGTTAACTTCAACTCTAGTCAATCAACGAGTCTAGTCAATCAACGAATAGGGTACGGTAATATAATTAGAACATTATATCATAAGTGTGAATTTTGGTTATATTAACATATATGGCAAAATTTGTAACGATATATAGTAATTATATTGTACAAAATCTCACTAATCAGCTCTGTAATGTTAATTTGAAGTTGGTACTAAACCCTTAAAATTAACAAACTACAATTGTTAAAGATGAGATCTTTAATCTCACATGTAACAATTTAAAACTCAAAAAAATAGATTTCCATTATATTCCAATTTCCAAAGCAAAACATAGATGGGATATGATACAAAAGCAGAAATTCTTCACAACACTCTGACAAACCAATACAGATCAAATGAGGAAAACCCTAACCTTTCCTGCTAAAATAAATAACCAAGCAATCACTAGATTTGTTTAGATTAAGGTTCCGATAATTACCGATACATGAAATAAATGAAGCAAGCTGTACTGGGACATTATGCAGGCCACAAATACAATAAGCAGCTTGAGAGATGAAATATAGCACAAGACTAATTTACACGAAAACTCTTGATAATCTTGACGATAAAAGGTACAACAGAGAAGTGCTCGACACTCATAACTCATCCCAATCACTTGTGGATGACTGATAATCAGTGAAGTGATCTATCCACTCACCCAGGCTTAGCGAAGGGCAGGAGACCACATACTAACGGTAGGAACAGAAGCATAATAGCATAGAACAAGGATCTCCGTATCCAGTATGGAACTATAGTGTTGTCTTTCGTACCTTGGGACATGTTGATAGGCCCATGAAGGATACGGAATAATGCTGATGTGCAGACATTTGCGAAAAAATGAACCAAGCACAGACTCTCCCAGTACAGGAGCCAATGGTATCCGCTCCCTCCCAGTGTGTCTATGCAAAGCTTGCCAGCAAAACCACAGGCAAATCCCAAAAGCAGGAGGATGAAAGTGATTGGCATTGTCTGTTTTGAACTACCTGAACGTTGGAGAAGCAAATAAGCTATTGTAATAATCATTAACATACCAAATAGCATTCGGCTCACGACTTGAACTTGGCACTTAAGGGTGTGCAATCCTGAATGGAAAGATGACACCGTATTTGGGATCCACCAAGATTTGGACTCCTGAAACAAAAAAGGTATCATCTTTCATGGACAACGTAAATTGTATTTATGCGCACATATATGCAGGTGTATACATATCATGAAAACTGGAAAAACGAAAAAAATGAATAAATGATTCAGAGGGATTAAGTCAACTAAAGCTTGAAAGAAGAAACGGTGCTTACTTGAGATGGTGTACAGGCTGCAGTAGCTTCAGTTATCTTTTTATATGAATGAACATAAGCAGCATATGATAGGGAGGCTGACATTATAACTAAACCAGCAACAAGACAGTCTATGCACTTTTTAAGCAACTCAGAATGTCTCGTGTCTTCTAATTGAGTCTTGAATTTTTCAGCTCTAAAGGATGCCTTGGACTTACCCATAGCTAATTTTGATCTCTCCAAATGATTTGAATCATGGTTGAGAGCCAACTGGGTCTCTTTCAACTTCAATCTTTTCATTACAAGACCAAGCTCGACTGTCTTGAGATCGTTTGAGCGGACTTGTTCCATCACAGATTTCTCCATTGTGCTAAGCATGGCTTGATTAGTAACAGAACCTGATGTGCTTGAAGAGGCACAAACCAATTGATTGTTTTGACCATGCAACACAAGTTCTTTATTGATGAAATTCGTTGGCAATTTCTCTTGTACCTCTTCACGGATAGTTAATACATCTTGAGTTGCAATAGTAGCAACATTTGTTTCTGAGTGACAATAATTAATGCCAGAGTTGCCAATACAACCATTTTCGTTAGAAGTAACATCTAAAGTAGATGCATCAAGGTTGCTTAAGTGACATCCTCCCTCGTTAGTGGATGACTCATTAATCAATGTTAGAGTCCTCAATGTGGTCCCAAACGACTTCTCAAAGTTCCTTGCAAAAAAATCAAACTTGTCCCCGAAAACCTGTTGACACAAAGGCAGTCAAAACAATGGGCATATGTTTCACTTCAGAATACTGGTCTTCTGCGATCACACGAGGAAACTTAACTCGCAAAACCAGATTCAAGGCATGAATCAGCAATTTAAGGTCTGGCTTACATTGGTTAACGATTCTCTGACAGCTGAAGTGCATATCTGCAAGTGAATGAACAAATTTATGCTAGTTTTAGTTATTGCACAAAATTTCAGTCACCAATAAAACTAAAACCAATTGAACAAAAGTGAATAAGATAGAAAGACCAAAGGTCCATTAGAATGTTCGAGTTGAGTCAGCGGGCAAACAAATAATCATAAGTTATGGTATTAAATGACTCAAAAAGGCAAATTTTAACTTTTTCTTAGTCTTATTAGAGGATGGAATAATACCCTTGAAAGATGATCAATGGACATCCTGTCACCAGCTGCAATCTTTTCTTTCCAGAACCTAGAACCAACAAGCACCGTATCTATGATATCAGTAAACAAATACTAATATAGATTTATAAAAAAAACTGCAGAAGCAAAAATATTATCTTTGGCACAAGAATTCAGGGAAAAAGATAAGGATATTTGTTAATCTGCAGCAATTGCATGACAACTAAGAAGGCAAGATTCCAGAAAAATGGCTTGAGCCCCAGCTATTGGCTCTAAGTACCTAAAGAAACATGCTTCAAATTGTGAAGAGTTGCTAGAAATTCATGTGCATTAAATCAGTAATTAAGAAAGGGAATGTCTTAACCCCGACTTTATGCAATCTCTATCTCACATAAATGAAACAAATCCAAATGCAGAAATCACACAGAAACTCCTATAAGACATAAGATGAATAAATTTATGAAGCCATTATTTGCAAAACCAAAAAAAAAAAATAGTAGGCAAATCTAAGATTGCAAATTGTAGATAAGAAGTGCAAACGATACTAACCATAATAAAATTTCACATTTAATGCCGGAATGGTGTTAAAATTCAATAAAAATGTCAGCCAAAAGTTATTGCAGACTCCAGTTCAAGCCAAAAACCGTAGTAAGTTAGGATTTAGAGCAAACTGAGAAAGAACCTAAGAAACTATTAAGCAGCTATGATCTAGCCCATTTATGAGCTCCAGCTGTTGTCGCTTGGAAGCTTTGTGAAATTGGAAGGAACAATTACTTCAGCGGCTCTTCAGCCGTCTTCAATAACTACCTTACAATGCCAAGGAGCTATAGAAGTGAAAGTTAAGAGAACTATCATCTTCGAAAAGAAGGCATTTTCCATCCTTTCGCTTCTGCTAATAGAAGTAGTTCCTATATTCAAAATCACCCACATTCCCACCACTACATCCTTACTATCTCTACCAAATCAAACACCTCAAACATATTTTCACCAACACATGGAGCATCAAAATTTATTTTTGTTCACAATTCTGCCGGATATACCATTCCAGAATACAAATACTACTTCCGATTCCAGGAAAGTTAATGCTACTCATCCGCATTACTTTTTCTTCCAATGAAATTAACAAAAGAAGATCGATAAGTATTCCAATCACATTCTTAATTCTTGCAGTTATGTTAACATTAATTAAGCTACTTAACAAACTATAGTAAACCATATCCATATCCGAGTTTATAGCTCTAGGTTCTGTATCAATCAGCAGAAACTTCAAAAAGACAGACAAGGCTACAAAGCCTAACAATTAGCCATAAAAATTCAAAATTTCTCAACAATCTCCACACCCAATTCAAATTTTCACACCATTACTTCACTAGACCAACTCAATTATCAAGCAACAACCAAAACTATCAATAAAAAATCATCAAGATCGAATTTTTACACAAAAATAACCAAAAATAAAAAATAGGCAAACAATCATCAAAATCCAATTTTTTTTTCCAACTCAAGCAAAACACAAAAACCCCATCAACATAAAAACACAAAAAAAAAAAAAAAAAGTAACCTGAGCAACAACAGCAGCAAACGACATTCCCAGAGGGAGCGCAATTGCCTCCATGTCACCGCCCTCGTTTCGCCGGACCGGACCGAGTCTGATCTTCGGGTTGCTGCGTCGTTTCAAGGCCACGCGGGTGCCTCTCTGCTTCGAAGAGGCAGAAGAAGAGCAAGAAGACGATGTGGGCACATCCTTGACGGCGCTTTTCTTCCTCCTTTTGTCATGATAACGAATGGCGGGTTTCGAGGACGGAGGAGGGTCGTCGACCGTCGGATTCGGATCAACAGCAACTGGGTTTGCGGGGTTTTCGGTGTTACGCACGCAGTGGATTGGTGGAGTTGTGGTTGTGTAGTCGGAGGAGGAGGAGTCGGCAGAGGGGCGTCCATGAAAAGAAATAGAGTTGGGTGGGGTGTATTTTGAGAATCATATAAATATGAGAATTGGTGACAAGTTCAAAATTTTTGAATTTGGTTTTCCGAGTAAGAAATGCTTTATTTATTTTTAAATGAAAATAATTTATATTTACAAATTAAAATAATAAGTTTTAAAAATTAAAAATTTAAATAAATTTATCGAGACTTAATAAAATTAAAATTCGGCAAGGATAATTTTTATTGCAACTTATATATGATATATAGTAGAAACCTATGGTGGCACAATTTTTATTATTTTTTATTAAAATTACAATATATATATATATAATATGATAAAATTTAATTTGTTTTTACATTTAGAAATGTTATTTTTATAGTATGTATGAGTTTATATTTAAAGTGTCATGTGTTAACCCAGAATTTAAATAAAAAATTTATATTTATTTTTAATATATTAATACACAATTTTATATATCTTAAAAATATAAATATAAATTTTTTATTCACTTTTTTAATTCTTAACATTTATCCTAAAAACACATGATTATAATTTTCATAATTAAATTCTGAAATCTTTACATTTCATCTCCTTTTTCTTCTAGAAAATTATTTAGATTTTTAACGTGTTAATCATGCTTTAATAATTAGAAGGAATTCAAAAAACCTCCAGAGAAATGCTTGAATATGATAAATCTATTGATCATATTGGATTGAAAAAATACAATCCGATCTAATTCAAAATTCTTAAATCCAATTGGATGAAACTATTTTTAATGTGGTATAAAAATACATTATAAAGTAAAAATAACTTAAATTCAAAGTTCAAAAAATAAATGTGGCTCGGTGGTAATAACATTTATTCATATAATTTTTAAATTCAAGTGAACACCACCACAAATGAAAAAAAAAAAGTCCAAACAATAAAATATAACAAAAGCCATGAATTTGTAAAAAGTGACACTAACCTCCCTTAATGTTAAATTGGACCGTTAAATACTATAGTTGAACATCTAAAATTAATAAAAGGACAAAAATACCCTCAATTAAAAATAAATTTATAAAAATAAAAAAAATAAAAAAATTATATTTAAATCTTCACCATCCATATGCAATCTTTTCAGATGGATGATGGAGATTAATTTATAAAATAAAAATATATTTTAAAATAAAATAAATATAAAAAATTTTAATCTTAGCCCCCTATTTTAAGAAGGTGGACGATGAAGATTTTTTTTTTAAATTTAAAAAAAAAAACTCCATTTGATAAAAAAAATTAATTAAAAAAATTAAAAAAGAAAAAAAAAAAAAAAGTGGCTTAGATTCTTCTTGGGACAAATTCTGCTTCGTCTCGTCCCCAAGGTTTTGCACACTTTTTGTTGTTCTCACTCTCCCTTCAATACCAAACCTCGTCCCCAAGGCTCCAAAAGTATTACTTTCGGTGGCCAACCGACCCGTTCTTTCTTTCGTTTTGGAGCAATTGGAATTCAGCAATCTTAAGGATCTTATTATTGCACGATTCTTTTTTCTCTTTTTTTTTTTTTTTTTTTTAAATATATTTTTGGTTATGGGTTCTGGTGTTTTGGGTTGTTGAAGGAGATGATGCAGCTCTTTCTGTTGGTAGTTGGATGCATTTCAGGGGCTTGGTAATTGGTAGAGCTTGCAATATCCAGGGATGAAGATATCAAATGGGATGAGAAAAATGGGTTGGATCTCCACCCAATTTTTTTTTCTTTTTTTAATTTTTTTGTTAACAAATGGTACTTTTTTTTTATTTATATTTTTTTATAAAATTTCTTTACCACCCATCTAGACGGAGGATTAAGATTGAATTTTTTTTACATTTATTTTATTTTAAAATGTATTTTTATTTTATGAATTAATCTTCACTATCCATCTGAAAAGATGGCAGATGGATGGTGAAAATCTAAAGATAGTTTTTTTTTTTTTTTATAAATTTATTTTTAATTAAAGATATTTTTATTTTTTTATTAGTTTTAGACAGTCATATGAGATGTCAATGTCAGTTTTTTTTTTTTTATAAACTTTAATTTTGAGTGAATACGTGAAACCTACTTGAGGTTTGATATTTTACAAACGAAACTTTTACAAAATTTAGCATTGACATCCCTTATAGTCAGTATTGACAGTTAAAACTAGCGGGTAATTTATTTTAACAATTAAAAATACTAAAATGTAACTTAATAAATGTTAAAATAATTTTAAGCCCAAGTCTCCTCCATCGCCGGTTCGCCGAATCTCCTCCCACTAGCGGTTGGGTCTTCTTGATTTGGTTTGAGGTTATAGTGGTGGGCTAGGTTTGTGTGGACTAGTTGAAGAGAAATGATGATGGTCGTGATGATGATGATGAATAATAGAGTTGATAGTGATGATGAAGATGAGAGATTACGATGATATGATAAAGACACTTGAGATGGTGGCCACCTTTTTTTTTTTTTTTTTTTTTAACAATTATGATTTTGGAATACGATTCAAACTTATGATATTCCTATTTATCGCTATCATATTTCAGGTTTTTTTTTTTTTTTTTGAAAGCTCTATCGTATTTGAGTTGCTGACCCAAATTTGGCAAATTTTTCTTATTGTTATTGTTTTCAAAATTTCGACCTCCCAATCTATCAGATTTGGATAAAATTTTTATTTTTTATTGTTTATTTTTTTCAATTTTTATTATATTATTATTATTTTAAAAATATTTTAATGATATTTTAATATTTTTTTTAATTGTCATAATAAATGTATTTTTATTATATTAATAGTTAAATTTAATCAATTATTAGTTTTAATGGTTAACACATCAATAGAGGAGGTTAATATTAATTTTTATAAAAGTTGTTTCTGTATATATGAAACGCTAAACCTCATATAGATTATGTATAATTTACTAAAAAAAAAAAAAAAAAAAAAAGGACTTTTTCACATTTCTTATAAAATATGTAAGAGAGAGTTTTATAGGTGATCAAACCCCATGTATTTGTCCTTGTCATTTGGTCACATATGGCCTGCCATTGAATGGTAACATATAGATTCTAAGAAAATCAATTTTAATTTAAAACAAATATTATTTATCACTTACTTTTGAGACTGACAATGACATTCTCTAATAAAATACATAGAAATTCTCATGCTGATTTATTTATATATATATATATATAGTTAGCTTTCTCACCAAACTTCAAATTGACCAGAAATTTCAACTTAATCTCATGAATTAATAACTGATTAATTAATTATAACTTATTTCTATGTTCAATGAATATGATAAAATAAATAACTCATGAGCAATAAATGTGTGTTTTTTTTAAATTAATTACTAATTTTCCAAGAAGGTGAAGAAAAGTTAACTTAATCTCTCTCTCTATAATATAATATAATAAATATTTCATAAGGTTGTGGAACTATTTTTTTTTTTTAATATTGCAGTCAAGTAATATCTCGGGCAGGTTACGCACATTTCGAATTAATTCACCTCTCCGACCCTGTCCAAGGCAGACCATGCACGCCGAAACTAGGAGATTTACATAGAAATTCCTTATGATCCGAGCATGTAGGGGTTAGAACTAGTGAACTCTAGGGAGCAAATCTAGGGCCTGACGGTTGAGCTAACCCACATTGTTGACGTGGAACTAGTTCCGTAATATTACAAAACTGAACCTATATATAATTAACAAGAGAATCTCCATCATTTAAAACAGAAGATTTTCTTGGAAACTATCCACAGCTTTTTATACTTTTAGTTAGCAAGAGAATCCCCAATAGGTATATCATAAGTATACATAAATATTCATATATTAATTGTTAATAATATCTTGAATAAACACAAGAAAATCAACTTACATATTGTTTATGATATATTTGGAAACTAGCAATAAACTTTTCAATCTTCTTCTACCACTGAAGACCATGAACCTGAGCAGCTGCTGTCATGACTCTACCATTACCATTATTCCCATCTCCATTTTCATGAATCCTGCTCAGATTATAAGCCCCTGTGCCCAAATTTTCGCCGAAGCCGACGATTCTTGGGCTCTCTCCAAAGCTTTTGGGACTTACTTGTGCCCCAAGTGAGTAAAACCCTAGATTGAAACTCTGGAAACCTGCCTTGTTTGGTAAAGCACCATTGGTTGTGTTAATTTCTGATGCTCCTCCATGGTGGTTTGTGTTAGTGTTGTTGGTAGGAGACTGATCTTCTTGTCTGGCCATTGAATTCTTCTCCCCCTCGGTCTCCCTATACTTGTTGAGATAAATCTTCAAGGGTCCAACGTAATTCTCAAACCCTAAAGTTGTCATTGCCCATAAAAGATCGTCACCATTTATCGTCTTTCGCTTCTCTCGTTGACACTTGTCTGATGCCTCCCCCGTGACAAAGCTTATGAACTCGGAAACACATTCTTGGACGGTCTCCTTGGCTTCTTTCGATATTTTCGCATTTGCCGGAAGGGATTTTTTCATGATCCGGCTAACGTTGGCGATGGGAAGGAATCGGTCTAGCTCTTTCGAGGAGCTATCCGAGATGTTCCCGGACGACGGGCTGCCAATTGGGCTGGTTTGGGTTCTTCTTCCAGTCATGGAGCCTAGTTGGAGAGGAGAGAAGACTTGTAGATGGAAGAAGATGTGTTTTTTTTTTTTCTTTTTCTTTTTTCTATCAAGTGTTTGATGAGGAATCTAATGAGAAGGGGTTTTGTACTTATAAAGCTAAAGAGAAGCCAAAAATATAAAATAGGAAAAAAAAAAAAAAAGTGGAAAGGCAGTTTGATGTGGACAGAAAAGTAAAGAAATTAACAAGCGCTTGTGGGATTCGAATTATTTTCAAAAGGATGGTTTGAGATTGAGAGTGTGGAATCAAAAAGGGTTAAAAAAAAAAAAAGTGTAAAAACTATACGCGTTAAATCTATAACGAATGTTTCTGATAAATTTTATGAAATTTAAAAGTGGTGTTCAATATTTTTAAGAGAGGTTCACTACAAAAAAAAATAAATTTATATTTGTTAGTGATATTTTGACTGCGAATACTAATCTGAAATAAATATTAAAAATTTAAATTTTTTTACCATAATTCAAAAAAAAAGTTATTACATGTGACAAAATTTTTTATCAAGAAAGTATTTATAATACCCTTTTATTACGAATTACAATATATTTTCTTCGTGATAAAATTTTAATTTCTTTTATAGTGGTTTAAGACGAATTCAGAATTTATGAAGGAATAATGGATGAAGTTTGAAAGAAAAGAAATGGAAAACATGACTGTGGTCTTGTGCCATGGAATTTAGGTGGACGGGACTAAGGTGGAGTGGAGTGTGTTTGTTGGTATTCTTTGTCAAGAAACCCTTTTGGACCACAAAGTAAGAAAAATATTTTCCAATTTTGAGAAAGCATGTTTTTTAATGGTGAATTTAAAAAAAAAAAAAAAACTTTTGCTTTCAAGATCCAACTTTATTCAACATATTTAAATTACTGCCCATTTTAGTCACATTAAATTAATTAATTATTAATTAAATCTCATTCTTAGGTTTGTTTTGTCTTTTAAAAAATAAATATATGGATAAATATTAAGTAAGTAAGAATTTTACGTTCGTAAATCTCGTATTAGAGTTTCGTAGTCCTCTTTGTCCATATGATTGGATTTTATATATATATAAATATTCTAGAATAAATAATATTAAAACTATATGAGATTTATTGAATAACACTCGCAATTAAAGTTTGCAGAAACACTCACACTGCACTCCCTTATCGTTAAATTTGATCGTTAAAAAGAAGAAAAAAAGTAGAAGAAGAAGCGAGAGATCCATGGTGGATTTAACCATGGATCGCGAACGAGGGAATCTCAAGTCTACTTTTTAACGGTTAAACTTAAAACCAGGAGAGTTCGGTGTGAGTTTTTTGCAAACTTTAATTTTGAGTGTAATTCAACAAATCCCAGATAGATTCCGTGTTATTAATAATTGCTAATTGATCTGAAGGTATACTTAATTCTTCATTTTCTGCAGGCTCATTTCTGTTCTATATTCACATTGACTGTCCTTTTTTTTTTTTTTTTTTGTTCTTTACATGTATGTTTTTATTCACAATATTATAGCCATTGAATTATATTACTTCTTGAATAGAATAGGTCATATTCAAGACCTATAAAATAATGGTGGAATCAATCCTAAAGATATACAGATTGGACATTCATGGAAGCTAGGAGTCTTCGCAGTTTCTGAATAAAATTATTTGTGGAAAAAAAAAAAAAGCAAATACTTAAATAAGACGAGCCCTTCTTTAATTATTTCATCTACTACCACAATTATCAGTCCGTAGAAAGTTTTTTATTGAATTGAATACGGATGTCGTTGAATGTAAATTATATCTCAAGATATGTTTGATACCTTTATAGGGCTTAAAAAGAAAAAGAAAAAGAACAATATTGCAAAGAGGAAAGTGGGGCATTAGAACATATGCTTTCTCACACTTTGATTTTTTTTTTTTTTTTTTTTTTTTTTTTATGAGTTTACAGGATTCTTCTATCACAGATGAGTTGCGGCTAAGTTGTCAACACACACTGAATATATGAAAAGAGCATCAGGTTCGATCTCCATTAAACACACTTATTAGAAGAGGTTTGAGTTTTAAGTGTGACTCATCTCGAGCGGGATTAATCTAGTTTCGCTTGAACACTCGTGGTTCAACAAAAAAAAAAAAAAAAATTCTTCTTTCTGTCACATCCAATTAAATTGTAATCCAATGATGCACTAGGCAGCCATTTTCCCCAAGTTTTTTTTTTTCTAGTGGATAGGCATTCAAGATTTTAAGAATTTAATCTACATTTTATTTATAATATTTGATCTGATCAGAATATCTGATGTTTAGATCAAGACTTAAAAACAAATCAATATTATTATTAATACCCTTTTATTAGTATTGTTAAATCTATTTAAATAAGTAATTTTATGAATGGGGAGTATTCAAATTTAGAGTTGAAATTACCAGAAAATTATTTAACGAGGAGGAGTTTGATTTATACTTATTGTAACTTTTTTTAACAAAATTTTCTTTCTTGGAAAAAAAAGAGAGAATTCTTTAAAATTGATTTTTTTAAATAAATTATTATTAATATTAATATTCAAAACAAGTTCAAAAGTTGCTTCTATTGTTTGTAGTTTATTTTTTTAAAAGTTATAATTATAAGATTAATAATTGTTGGAACCTGATCTCTATGTACGGTCTGGATATTTACACCTACAATAAAAATAATAACTACCCGCATATTCTAGTAAATATGCATAGTAAGACTTGAATACTTATCATTGAAATGAAAGAGATGTGCACTAATAACTAGCGGTTGATTTATCAATTTTATTATTTTTTATTAGATGTGTTATATAATTATTATTCATTTGTTGGTTAGCTTAGTTAGTGATTAATTACTAGATTCTTCAATTTTCCAAACTCTCTCAAACTCAGAACATATTTAATAATTAAAGTAAAATCCTAGAATTTAAAAATAAAATAAACCCAGCTAAATCCTCTACTTAGCATAATTGTGACAAATGGCTTCTTTTACAACCACCTTTTACTAATTCCACTTTCCTTATATAAAAAATATATAAATAAATAATAATTTAGACTGTCTATAACTTGCTGTCTTCCTAATAAATTAAAAGCTAGACTCTCTATATTAATTTACAAATAGCAATTTTTTATGGGTTCTTGCTTCTTTAGCTTTGGAATCATTAAAAATGATGTTTTACGTTCAAATTTTGAACTTTTTTATTTAAATTTTTTAAAAAATATTAAAATATTTAATATAAATATATTATATTTTATTAATTTTATAATATACTTTTAACTTAAAATTATATTCTTTTAAAATTTTTTAATTAATAACTAAATGACTAACGTATTTCCTTTAAAAATTCTATTTGTAAAAGTTCTACTTATAAAAAATATATTTAAAAAAACTTCTTTTAAACAGATCTTTATTATTTTTATTTATATATTTTATTTTTATTATTAATCAACACAAGAGATGATCTGAATCATTAACACTGATAAAAGCTTCTAGGTCAATCCTCCAGCCTGCATTAACAAGTTGCTGTGTATGATCTCTTTCTTCAAGCTTGATCAAAATAAATTAATTAATTACTTAAAAGTCTATAAACTGTCAGAATATTGGTGAACAAAAACATCCAAATGCAATAGTATTGATCGCCTAAGACAATAATTATCTTAGATTCTGAAGAAGGCCTAGCTAGGGGGATGACATGGGAAATTTTTGATGCAATAGTATAAAATTAAAATAAAAACCAATGCCAAACATAAGTAATTATAGATAAGTAACATATATTCAATTAAGGGTATATGTAAAATTGCTAAATTTATTTAAAATAAATAGTGATTTATGAGTTGGTATTAAAAAAAAAAGATTGATAAATAATATTAAAAGTGATATATTATTTGATAGAGCTAATTGCATCAATCTCTTCTAAGATTTTACCAACTACAAGTGGAGTTAACTTTATCGTTTATTGACAAACACTTCCCTCTTCTTAGTAAAATTTGGTCTAATATAACAATTGATCAGAAGGGTCTTTATCAAAAATCTCAAAAGTTAACTAACGGAAGGGGAGGTCTTTCTGAATAAACCCAAAAATTGACTCCGCCTGTAATTGAGTAAATTTCAGGTAAGGTAGACATTATTTACTCTATTTGATAATTAACCCATTGTAAAATCAAAATATACTATAGGATAATAATCACTTGTGATTAATATTATATGTTCCATTTCACTTCGTAAATTAGCTTGTAACCTTATAGATTATGGAATTGAAATTGAAAATTCGCATAATTTGTAATCGGTGGTGGATCGAGGGGAGCTCACAAACGCCATTGCCCATTTTCTGTCAAAATAAATTCAAAAAAATTCTTTAAAATTTTTGTATTTAATTTCATTTCCGTCACTATAAATATTCTATTTATAAATTTTGGTCAATCCTAATAAATATTTTACAATTTTGCTTTGTCTTGATAACATGAGACATCCAACATATTTGGTCAAGAGTGTGTGTTTTTTAGTCATGTCACAATGTGCAAATTGTAATACATTAATCGAAGGATATGTTTAGAAGTCAAAAGACACCATCACTTTTGATTTAATAAGTTAACCAAATACTACACCAAGTAATAAAAAACAATTATGGGTTGCTCACTCTCAATTAGGCTATTTAATTTTACTATATTTCAATTTCTTGTCTCTAATTAAAATTCTCTAACTACTATTTACATCAATATTATATATATTAGTGGACCAACCTGGGTGATATACGGACCCTGTTAAATAAAATTATTTAAAAATACTTATATAATAAAATTTTGAATACCCAATATTGAGAAGCGAACATAATTAGACATAATAAACATATAACTTTTCACTTTAATTACCATCAATTGCTCAAAGGAGAACTAAATAATTAAATACTAATAATCTCAATAGGTGTTCCTTTATTGTTTGCAAGAATGAATGGTCAAACTCCGTAACCCTTTAAAAATCTTAATAATAGTAAAAAAAATTTAAATTTAAAAATTTTATATCATTTTAAGTGATTCAACTTAATTTTAAAGTCTTCAAAAATAATTATATTTTCAAATGAACTAAATATTTGGCAATGATATTAACTTACCACATAATAGTAGAATAGAGAATAAACGATAGATGTTGCTCAAAGTATAAGTAAGGACTATATATTGTATAATTTATGGTAGATGTTACTCAAAATATAAGTAAATATTGTATACGTATGACATATGTACATAGTACACACATATTTGATTATCATCAATAATCTGTTAACATATACACATATAATACTGGTCAAATGTATGTGCAAAAATATCTATCATCTAATTATTAACATAACAAAGAATAACTGGTCCAATCTACTAAAAACAATATACTATATACCACTATATATAATATTAATCTACTAAATATACATTCACCAAACTAATAATTAAATTTATATTACATTCATATTTAATTAAATAAATTAATTGTAATTATACTCATAAGTATGAATATATTAAATCAAACATACATTTTACTCATTTAATCAATTGATATTCAATGTATACACCAACTAAAGACTCATTGCGTTATACTAATCTAATCAATTAAAAGTGGATTAATTTACTAAAGATATATCTAATCAAGTAAAAATTAAATTCAATATACTTACCTATTTAATTGAATAAATTTATTGTAATTTTACTAATTTAATTAAAAATATACAATGTATTAAATCAAACATACAATTTACTTATTTAATCAATTTAGATTTAATGTAACATTTAACCAACTAAAGAGCCATTGTATTATATTAATCTAATAAATTAAGATGAATTAATTTACTCACAATACATTTAATCAGTCAAAAATTAAATTAATTGTAGTATTAAATGAGAACACTTAGCCATTGATGATCAAAAAAGCTATTTTTATAATTTATTAATTTTAAGGGGTAATTGCACTAATACCCTTGTTGAATGGCGTTATTGCACTCACCGACAACTTTTTCGATTATTGCACAAACCACCCCTCGATTTTGTTGACTAAACGTTGACTAACCTTAACTTTAAGCTTAAATTACTGTAGCAAGGGCACAATTGTCCTTTTTCCCATTAAATTATTAAAATAATTAAAAAATAATAAAAATAATTTCAGATTTTTTCCTCCTTTTTTTTTTCTAGAATTTTTTTTTTCCAATTTCTCAATATTTTCTCATGAATTTCTTCTCCTTCTTCTTCAACAACCCAGAGTTTTTTGAAATGTTAGATTTTTATTTAACATAACCCAGATTTTTTTGAAATGTTTTCAGAATTTTTTCTAAAGATTTTTCAATATAGAAGCTGAACCCAGATGATGAAGATTTTTACTCTATAACAAAATTTTTATTTAACTAGAATTTTTTCAACCTAGAATTATTATTTAAACAGAATCTTTTCAACCCAGATTTTTTAGAAATGTTTTCAGAATTTTTTCTAAAGTATAGTCAACCCAGAAGCTTCAATACAACCAAGTGAATGTCCCCTAAAATCGCTTCCTCAGTTTCTTTGACTAGATTATTCACACCAAACTAACTTTCAAATGTGCAGCAACTATCATTCACACCAAAGAAAAAAAAATCAAAGAAACTGAGGATCCACAATCAACCCACAAGCTTCAATACAACCACATGAATGACCCCAATCGCCTCCTTAGTTTCTTTGACTGGATCCATTTTCGAATGGGTATCCACAGTTAATCTTCAACACTAATTAACTTCCAAATGCCCAGCAACCATCATTCACAAAAAATTAAAAAATTAAAATGGGAGCAGATCTGTGGATCTGCTCCGTTGATGGACTGGTGCTCCATCTGATAGATGATCTGCGATGGAGTCCATTGCAGATGGAAGCTCCATCTGCGATGAACTCCATGGCAGATGAAAGCTCCATCTGCGATGGAGACCATCGCAGATGGTGCGATGGCCATCGTAGAGTTCTCTGGAAAAGAAAAAAAGAAGAAGAAGATGGCGAAGAAAAAAAAGATGAAGAAGAAAAAGACGAAGAAGAAGAAGAGAATGGAAGAAGATAATGGAGGAAGAATCTGGAAAGATATGGTCAAAATTAAATATTTAAGGATAATGGTCGAAATTAAAATAAATTTTAAATTCTACCTTATTTAAATATTATCCTTTAAATAAAATGGAAATAAAATAAAATGACAAGGGTAGAATGGTCTTTTATCCAAAATGTTAACTTTACCGTGAGTCAACCGTTTGGTCAACGAAATCGAGGGGTGGTTTGTGTAATAAACGGAAACGTTGTCAGTGAGTGCAATAACACCATTCAACAGGGGATATTAGTGCAATTAACCCTAATTTTAATTTAATTAAAAATATGCAATACATTAAATCAAGCATACATTTTATTTATTTAATCAATTTAGATTCAATTTATATATTTAACCAACTAAAAATTCATTGTGTCTAATTAATTAAGATGAATTAATCTATCCAACTTATATTTAACCAGTCGAAAGTTCAATAAATTGAAGTATTAATTTGGGACACTAACAACTTCTGATCAAAGAAGTCATTTTTATAATATATAACTAGAAAATTAAAAACTATCGTATAAATAATAAGATGACACGATTAATAATATATATCCTATTATCATATAATAAAGGTATATAAAAGGTATATATTCATATAGATCAGTATACATGGTATGTCAACCAATAATATATAGTACGTAGACGTGTTACCTCCAACCCAAAGATGACATTTGTCGAATAATAAATGATATGTAACTAATAATATATAGTATGTAGACGTGATACCACCAACGCAAAAATGAAATTTGTCAAAAAAAGGTGAAAAAAACTTGTATAAATATGGTCATTAAACCACCATATTGAAATCACATCCCAAATGGATACACCTACTCCTATATTACAAAAGCCATTGTCTCAACTCATCTTGATTATGCAGTTTTTATCTTGCGACTAAAAAAAACTATCGAATCAGCAATTTACCAGAAGTGAACGAGAATCGGGAGGATGGAGTAGGCAGTATGTAAGATGGAATGCCTTTGTCGTTGCTACTATGCTAAACAAGGTGGCGACTGCAGAGGAGGAAGACCAGGTGGAGGCATTCATGAACTTAGACATTTCTGAGCTAGATATTACAGATTTTTGCTATGATGTCACCAACCCATTTGGGCAGTAAGATGAAATGCCCTTGTCGCTACTACTACGCAGAATAAGGTGGCAACTATGGAGGAGGAGACGAAGCTAATTGTTTGAAGTACAATGTGTTAGAAGGGTTTTTAATTGTTTTCTATGTACCCTGCAAATATAGTGGAATATGAGTCTGGGTTTTTACTTTACCATTTTGGGTAAAATTTGTTGTGACTTGTAATTCCTCGAATCAATCGAATGAGATCTCATTTTTAGCTCTTTGCTTGTGTCGACATGAAAAAAAACATGTTCAAACCAGAGGCGGAGGTATGGGGTTCACAGTCGCCTTTCAATATTTTCCTTGTTTTAATTACTTTTTCTTATTTTATCTACTCCTAAAAAAAAATTTGCGTCAGACGTTTTTACCGTATTAATAATGAGAGCACCCAATTATGTTATGCCACATTTACATCAATTATATTGAAAAAGTAAAATATATCATTTTTCCATGTAAATAATATAAAATGACTCAGTATAATTAGACAGTCTCACCATACCGTCCCACACAAGTTTTTCTCTTATTCCTAACATAACTAGTAGATAAAATGTATGAGTAATGCTAGACTATGTAAAATTTATCTAAATTTATTGCTCAAATGGTGTGACAAACTGATTTGTAACTACTATATTAATTATGAGACGATGTGTTAATGATATAGTAGATACAAATCAACTTGCTAACCATTTAGACAATAAATTTGGACAAATTTTTGGGCAGTTTAATATTACTCAAAATGTATTATTTTAAATTTCAATTTTCTATTATATCACACAATTGTTATTTATTAGTCTAGTTAATATCATATATATTTCCTAATTTTTTTTAAAAAATAATTACTCGCCAGTTATAATAAAATTAAGATCCTTCTAAAATTAAGCCGCTTTTTCATGATTGGTTTAAAAGTATGCTCCTCACGCTCACATCATCAAGGTTGTGAGTTCAAGTCATATATGTTAGAAATTAATATTGGATATTGTTTATATATATATATATATTATATTTAGGATGATTTCAATAAATTAATTTTAACATCTTGTTATTTGAATGTTAATAATGTATTTAATATAATTTTATTTGTCAAGAATATTATAATATTTACATCTCATATATATATATATATATATATATATATATATATATATAAACATATGAGTAATTTTAATTTGACTATATTAAAGTACAATAGTATTACCAAAGGTCCTTTGCCTTAATAGTAGGAGGAGCTTCAAACTCCTTCAAACAACCAAAGTTAACACCTTGGTAGTGTCTATATTATTCCCACAATTGCCTATAAAAACGCAATTGTGTGGATAGACTTCTCCTTGTATTGGGAGTATACCCCTAGCGCAATTGTGTGGGTAGACCTCTCCTTGTATTGGGAGTATACCCCTCTCGTTGTTGAGATTAGACGGTTTCCGAAATAGAAGTAGATATTCGGACCGTGTTCGTATGATTTAGCCTCAGTAGGTTCCGATAGAACTCTAACCCCCAAGATATCAGATTTTTTTTTTTTAAAAAAAAAAAGTACAATAGTATTTTAAATATTTTTATGATGAATTATATTTGTATCGGGTTGTTATTTATAATTGGATGTTTCTTTTTATCATTACAATTATTTACATTAAATACTGTTACATTTGAGAAGGACAAATTGTAATGAAATACACTCACAATTGGTTATATTATAATTAAACTGTATTTTTACTTAAACTACAATTTAATACCTCTGACATTATTAATTTGATCCCTGACATATTAGAAAATATTACTTTTTGACATATTTTTACTTTTTAACTTACATGATCTCTAATTTTTTCAATTTACAAATATTTAGTCCCTAATACCAAAATTTTGACGGTCAAACCTGACATAGAGTATTAATTGACCATTTTATTCTTTTTATTAAATTTAATTTTTTTTAAAAACACTTAAAAAGGATTCAATAATAAAAAAAATAATAAAATTCATCAAAAATTAAAAATAAATGTAAAAATATTATAAAATAAAATAAAATTTAAAATTGAGTAATTATAAAAATCAAAATATGATAATAAAACTGCAATAAATATAAATTATATATATTGCAGTTTTATTATTATATTATATATTGCGGTTTTATTATTATATTATATTTTTATATATATATACTATATAGTATACTCTTAAATATGTGTGTATATATATATATATAATATTTTAACATTTTATATTTTTTAAACTAAATTTTGAGTTTTATAAATATTCGATCCTGAATTTTATTTTTATTTTTAATAAATGATGTTATTTTTAAGATTTTTTTTATAAAATTTTTAATGAACTTTATCATATTTATTTTTTATTTAATCCTTTTCAAGTGTTGTTAAAAAAAAATATAACACATAATAATTTTTTGTTGGACTATCCAAATAATTACAATTATTAAAATGTAAAAAGTTAAAGGATAAAATCGTCTTTTTAATTTAATAAAAAATAGTAAATTGATTAATTTATACTTTATGTCTGTTTGACAACCGTCAAAATTTTAATTATAAGGATTAAATTAATGTATTTTAAAAAGTTAGGGACCATAAAAAAATTAAAATATATCAAAAAATAATATTTTTAAATAAATTAGGGACGAAATTTATAATTATTTAAGGTACTAAGTTTTTTTTTTTTTTTTTTTTTTTTTGATTTCAACAAAGCTTATATTACAGAAGACCAACAAGAAAGCTAGGTTCAGGATTGAACCAACAAAAATCCTCCTTAGAGGAAAAGGCGAGGGAAGCAAGAGAATGTGCCATCCCATTCCTTGAACGAGGAATGACATGACAGTTGGAAACTCCCACAACCCTAAAAAGAGCCTTGATATCAGAAACAATAGGGTCCATAAGGTACTAAGTTATACTTTAAATAAAAATACTGCTTCATTATAATATAATTAAATTTCAGGATATTTTATTTTATTTTTTCTTTGATTTTTAATAGCAAAATCTTTAAATATTAGTGTATATATATATATATATAGATAGATAGAGTCAATTCAAAAGTTAGCACCCCATAGTTTATTACAACGAGCATCATTTAATAATGGCATTTGAGTCAATTCAAAGCCATTTGATCAATTAATTAAAAAAAATAAAATTTAACAACAATCAATATATATATATATATATAAATTCTAAAAGAACGAGTATCGCTTTGACGTTAAATCTTATTTTAATAATTAATGAAATTAAGCCATTGATTTGATATTAAATTTTTCTAAACAGAAGTTAAGGTACATCAGTGGCATGTCCTTTACATTCACATATTAAGGTTATGGGTTTAAACCATATCCTCACCCATAAATTTCAAATATATATCTATATTATTAGTACTAAAATCAAATTTGAAGGTCAACGATAATGTTTTCTACCACACATCTACTCATAATTTAAATAGTTAATGTACATTCTCTTCGCATTCATAATAAGATTTCGAGTCTTACCTTTGTCAATAAATTCACAAAGTGTATGAAGACCTCTCCTCCACTGTGCTATCACTAACTCGATCGGTGTCAAACTTCCAAAAAAAAAAAAAAAAAATTTAAACCTATATTTTCATATTCCAACAATGTTAAAAATAAGATTTTGTAAAATTTTCCAATTACAAGTTCTTTTAGTAAAATTGAAATCTAGTTACAAGTTTATATTCATTTGAAAATAAGAAGTTCTACTAACCATAAATACTAACAAAGTATTCTTTCACTTGTCATAGTTTTATTATTTCCATTTTCAACAACTCATGACATTGAGGAAAGAGTAAATAACATCCAAACTTCAGAGGTTTGAAGGGCGATTTGACCAAACTAAAAAATAATTCAATACCACACCCTTGAATCAGTTAGTCAACAATTAATCCACTCATTAGTCAACGGATTCTAGGGAATATTTGTGCAATTATAGTAGAAGTTACAGCTGAGTGTATGATTATCTAAACTTGAAGGAAGTTTATGCAATTTTTCTATTTTAAATATATTTAATTGTACATGATTTATAAGGAATCCTTAGAACATCTCCAACAACATGTTATTTTATAGTATCTACTTCATTTTAAAGTTACATTTGTTCCAACAATACTTCAAAATACAATCTTCAAGGAAAAATTTGAGAGAGTTAGTTGATGAGTCTCTGAATTTAGAGATCCAAATTTGAATCTCTCAATTTAGTTTTAAATTTTTATATTTTCATTTTACCCTTCTGTCAATAGTTATAAATAAATATTGGACATTGATATCTTTTTTACCTTTTAATTAAATTCAATTAATATATAATAAATTATAATTTATATATCGTATTATCATAAAAATTATATAATTACAAAGGTCTCATTTAGATCTTTAAAATGAGGCTAAAAAAAAAATTGAATAATTATTACTCCTATACTTTATATTCTAAACATATTAATAACTATAAGTTAGTACTAAAATAAAGATCGAAATAATTATAATCACATTAATATCAAAATTCAAAATGAAAATTACAAATGATATAAACACATTACAATAACGATAACAAAAAAAGGAAAAAAAAGTAACAAGTCCAGCAACATTAAACATAAATACGTAATGCTCAAGGTATTAATATTCTAGAAGGTCATCCAAATGGCCTTCATGTCCACCGGAAAACTGGTCAAAACTATCAGTCAGTGATCCTTGTATTTGGGAATTGTAATTTTTTTTTTTTAAAGAATTTCCATCTTCTTCTTTCGAAAGAACTCGCATTCATTGAGATTTTTTATAGAATCCAAGTCTATCAATTTAAGTGAATATAAATTAAAATATTATATAAGACATTAATAAGATTATATTACAGTTTTAATAAAAAGTTTTTAAAAATTTAAAAATAATATTTGTAAAAACTTAGTGTAAAAATAAAGTCATATACAAAATAATTTATTGAAAGAATGACAAAAATATAAGATTTTTGTTTAAGACAGGGATAGAGATAGAGATTGTTGTTGAAGTAAAAATGTTTAGAGAAGAAATTTTGAAAAAAATATTCTCATTTGGCTTTTCAAAATAAAAATAAAGATAGAAATATTGTTGGAGATGATTTTAGAAGAGTTTACTCTAAAATGAATGAAAAAAACATTTCAAGTAATAGTACTACTAACAATAATTATAATATATCAAATCCTAAATTGACGAAAACTCTAAAATAGATTTTCTAATCGAATTAAATTAAAATAAGAAATTGTCTAAAATCAAAATTCTTAATTAAAAACGGCCTGAAATATAAAACTATAGGGACAACGATGAAAATGACATTTTTTAGGACAAAGGAGTCTTGTTACAGTGGTAGACCTTAATAACATCTATATATCTCTTCGATATGATTCCGTTGATATATTATGAGTCCAAAATAGAGATCGTTTGCCCCTCCAAGAAAGCCTTCACAAGATTGGTGCACACATGTGACCTAAAGCATAGTCAAAGAGTTGGGCTAAAACTAGAAAGTGTTTGTGATTCAAAGCTTAGAGAATCTGACCCAATTGACAAAGAAAGACCTGGCCTTTTCACAAGTAGGGTCAAACCACAATATAATGTCCAAGACAACAACTATCTCCATCTCTATTTGCAGTTAACAAGAAATTAAATTAAATAGATTTAAATATTATCGTCAAAAAGTAAATATCGATTTCAGAGAATAATCGCTCTAAAGTTTTAAAATTTTGGATGAAAGTATTGGAAATATCGTTAATATCCTAATAATATACGGTACTATCAGGTTTCAACTGTGGAATGCTATTTTATGACTGTAGCGAAATGTAATATTTGGTGTTATAGTGAATTGTTTGCACTTCAACCGAATATGAAAATCAACCAGTAAACTTTAATCATATGGTTGCATTGAAAGATTATGGTGTGGGGAACTGTAGATGATCACGCCCTTTAAAATTGAGTTTGAAACTTAGTTAATGAGAGTTACTTATGACTTATAAGACACCTGTTGTCGTTGACCAAGAAAAAACCTGTGTTGTGTTGTATGTGTTGCGTCTCTCTTTTTAATTTTTAACTCTTTTTATGTTATGTTATTGTTATCATGCTGTGTTATGTCCTGTGCATGCTTTTGACTGGGGCCCAAACTACTGAGCCACTGCACGCCAGCTTCTCTTTAGTTATCTGTGCACTTGAAAAGTTAGGGATACTTATATACTCTCTCACTCACTGTGCATAAAAAGCCAAAGGAAAACAAAAGAGATGGTAATCCAAATCCATGTTCAGAGGAAAAAGAAAAAAGAAAAAAAGTAAGTACACAAAAGTTGGTTGGTCATTTAAAGTCATATATTCAGGAATCTTTGTTGTCTCACATAATGATGAATTCTTCTTATCTTGACTTGGTTTGGTTAAAAATGGTGGGAGAGAATATCTTGTTCAGGGGCTAAAAAAGAGTTTTGAAGATCATCAATGGAGAGGAAGGTACGGGCTCTTGCTCTGGCTTGGATGATCCTGGTGGTGGCACTTGCACTGCACTCTTTTCCTATGATCTCTGCTAATATTGAAGGTTGTCACTTTTTGGTTCTTTTTTAAGTTGTTTTTGTCCTTTACATTTTTTTTGTACTTTCATTGTTGTTTTAGAAGATATCTGTTGAATCTGATCACTGGATTTTTTTTTATTTTCTGATTCTCAACTTTAATGCCACTGTTGTTGTAGTTTATTGTTGTGTTGTAACATTGAATTAGCCATATGTGATTTGGTGGTTTTTGGGTGCGTGTTTGAAGAATGTTCTGCTCTGTATGGTGGTTTGAACTGTGATGAGTGAAGATTTCATTATATTCGACATTAGTCTTTGACACGTCAATATCTTGATGAAATGGGAAAATTGTTGTTAATTAACTAGCTTGGCTTTCTAGAGGATACATGGTTCCATATTGGGATTGGTCATTGGTGGTTTCATTTACTTGATGCTCGAAATCAGTGTAGCATGATGTATTTACTTGGATGGGGGTAAAATGCATAAAAAGTTTTCTGCTGCACGATAATCAATTCGGGGTTTTTGTTGCCATGACATTTTTACAGATTGATGAACATTTTAACCGGAAGATGTTCGTCTTATTGTGCGTTCGATTTATTCATATTTCTTTTTTTGAAGGAATCGAGTTGGTAGAAAGAGTTTTAAGAGTCTAGACCCTCTCATTGATAGGGAGAGAACTAACTTTCTGTCATCAAAGTTAACGTGTTAGGAGAAAACCTGTTAATTAGTTTCTGCACAGGTGATATGTATAATCCTTGTACAAAGGTCAAAAATAGGTCCTGGAGTTTTCGATTTTTCGAATTGTTACGATTATTTAGAAGTTTAAGTAGCTTGCATTTTTTTCTTATTGCTAAGAACTCTATAGGAAATAAGGTTGGTTTTTGTAATTGTTGTTTTCTGTCTAAGCAGGAGATGCTTTGCATAGCCTCCGGTCCAACTTACTAGATCCTTACAGTGTCCTGCAGAGCTGGGATCCTACCCTTGTGAATCCGTGCACATGGTTTCATGTTACATGTAACAACGAAAACAGCGTTATAAGAGTGTAAGCAACTCGATTTTTCTGTCTAAGCACATGTGATATTGTCATAATCCTCCTTAAATATGTTTGTGTCTCTATCAGTGATCTCGGAAATGCAGCATTATCTGGTCAATTGGTCGCAGAGCTTGGGCAGCTTAAAAATTTACAGTACTTGTAAGTTAATCTTAACGATCTATGTAATCTTTTCACTTATGATTGCATCATTTTTCATTATGTCTTTCCATGGATTTTACACATTTATTTATGTATGACAGGGAGCTTTATAGTAACAACATAAGCGGACAAATTCCCGGTGCTATTGGGAATCTGACAAACTTGGTGAGCTTGGATCTTTACTTGAACAGTTTTGACGGTCCTATTCCAGACGCATTGGGAAAGCTGACGAAATTGCGTTTCCTGTATGAACACACTTCCCCAAGTATTAGAGTTCGTTTCTTTTTGGTTATTCGTTTTTTTTATATTTTACCAGAAGACTTGTTGCTTAATTAGAAGTGGACTTCCATTTCCATGCAAACATCTGAAGTCTTAGGCGTGTATGTTACTGCTTAGGACAATAGAGAAATTTCAATCAACTATTTGCAAAATATTAAAATAAATTCACACACCATTCGAGAAGTCTTAGTTACGGATTGTTAAAATGCTTCCAGCTTATAGATCAACGTTAACTAGTTATCTTAATTGAGGTAAGTTACGCCAAAAAAGAAAGAAATAACCAATCTGCTAGATTTTGAATAGGAAACTTCATGTGGTATTCAATAGAAGGTCAGTAAATTAAAATGATAATCGATCCAAATCATTCATCACCTGGTCCCTTATAAATGATAAAGACAGATGGATGACTAACGTAACATACGGTTAGAGTGCTTAAATACTATGATTGAGCTCTTTCATGATAGTCTAAGCTTTTGTATCTAACAGTTACTGGAAACATACTGCGAGTTAACCACTGGAGTGGCTCCTGCGGTCTGTAATGTCACCAGCTTGATATTCATATCAATGTATTATAACCTTGATCCAAAAAGAAACATAGCAGATACTATATATGATCGTCCATAATTTCCACGTTTATTACAATTATAGAGACAGTTGATAATTGACATGCTTTTGTATGTGTATGTCCTCAATCTGATGTTCATATTCCAATTCTGTGTAAGGATAGTCGGCTCAACAACAACAGCCTGTCGGGTTCAATACCCATGTCCTTGACGAATATTACCGCCCTGCAAGTCTTGTGAGTGCCTAAGTAATATATTTTTCTCTTTTCTCCTTGTTCTTCTTTGCTCCTCTGTAGTATCTCGGTTATAATGACGTGACATTAGCTTTTTGCGATGTTGGGTGCAGGGATTTATCGAACAATCGCCTATCAGGGCCTGTTCCAGACACTGGCTCGTTTTCACTTTTTACTCCCATCAGGTTTTTATTTTAATCTTCTGATAGATGGTGTTAACATTTTTTTTACCTTGGATAAGTGACAAACCTTTGAGGTAATTGCTTATTTACTACTTGCAGTTTTGCGAATAACTTGGATTTGTGTGGACCTGTTTCTGGAAAGCCTTGTCCGGGATCTCCACCATTTTCACCTCCGCCTCCATTTCTTCCACCAAAGACGGTTTCTCCTCCAGGTAGTTTCATGGACCAGTCAGACCTTCATTTATTATCATTATAAGTAGTAAGATTATCTTTAGCACCTGACTTGGTGACTTAGTTTTAAGTAAGGAAATTGTAAGTACTTCTTTTGCAAGTTTTTTTTTTTCAAGTACGTAAGAAGAGAATAGGTTTAACATTTTTATAATTTAATGAAATAGCCTGAGAAGAGTACAGGCCGTTTCAAAAATCTTTGCTCCAACTCGATACTTGTTACTGTTTCGTTCAGTTATAAGATTTACTTGAAATTGTAAGCATTTTGAAAGAGTAGCGTGGCTGCTGCTGTTTAAAACTTGACACATTAGAGCCTGTTCCATTGTACTAAAGATGTATTAGAGGACTCAACTTTATCATGGCTTCAATGTCAATCAGGAGAAAATACTCCTACTTCAGCAATTGCGGGAGGAGTGGCTGCTGGTGCTGCTTTACTGTTTGCTGCCCCGGCCATTGGGTTTGCATATTGGCGGCGAAGAAAACCTCAAGAGTTTTTCTTTGATGTACCTGGTTAGTGTTCAATCTCTAAATCGTAATCATCTTGATATTTGATTTGTAATTTTTATTGGTGTCTGTATCTTCAGCTGAAGAAGATCCAGAAGTCCATTTGGGACAGCTCAAAAGGTTTTCTTTGCGAGAATTGCAAGTTGCAACGGATAGTTTTAGCAACAAGAACATCCTGGGCAGAGGTGGATTTGGTAAGGTGTACAAGGGACGCCTGACTGATGGCACATTGGTGGCAGTGAAGAGACTTAAAGAAGACCGTACACCTGGTGGTGAGTTGCAGTTCCAGACCGAAGTAGAGATGATTAGCATGGCTGTGCATCGGAATCTCCTGAGGTTGCGTGGCTTTTGCATGACTCCTACTGAACGACTGCTTGTTTATCCATACATGGCTAACGGCAGTGTTGCGTCTTGCCTAAGAGGTATTCTTTGTTGGTTCTTCCCCATCATTTAGGTTGTGTCCGGTATTGCAATGACCTTGTTAATATGTTCTTGTAGAGCGGCCGCCATTAGAGCTACCCCTTGAGTGGCCAACTAGGAAGAGAATCGCGTTAGGGTCTGCAAGGGGCCTCTCATATTTACACGATCATTGTGACCCAAAGATCATTCATCGTGATGTGAAAGCTGCAAATATATTGTTGGATGAGGAGTTTGAGGCAGTTGTTGGTGACTTTGGCTTGGCTAAACTTATGGACTACAAAGATACACATGTTACAACTGCTGTACGAGGCACCATTGGGCATATAGCCCCGGAGTACCTCTCCACGGGGAAGTCATCAGAGAAGACTGACGTTTTTGGTTACGGGATCATGCTTTTAGAGCTAATCACTGGACAGAGGGCATTCGATCTTGCTAGACTCGCAAATGATGACGATGTTATGCTGCTTGATTGGGTAAGTACTTGAGCACCAGCTCAAAACACGTATTTATTCTAACTGTGATTATGGTATCGTAAATGCTCTTGAAAATAGTTACAAAATATAACATGAATCTGTGTCCATTTCTCAGGTTAAAGGGCTCCTAAAAGAGAAGAGACTGGACATGCTTGTGGATCCAGACTTGCAGAACAATTACGTTGAAGCAGAAGTAGAGCAGCTCATCCAAGTAGCACTGCTATGCACACAGAGCTCCCCGATGGAACGGCCTAAGATGTCAGAGGTTGTCAGAATGCTCGAAGGCGATGGCTTGGCTGAAAGATGGGACGAGTGGCAGAAACTGGAGGTCGAACGCCACGATCTTGAACTGGCCCCAACCCAGCATTCTGAATGGATCGTCCACTCTACTGAAAATCTTCACGCCGTTGAATTGTCAGGTCCAAGATGACCACCTTTCTAGCTTGATAGACAAGGAAAGCATTTACCTTCTTTTGCTTTTTTTCCTTCTCCATTTTTATGGCCATTACATGATCAATGTAGTACAAGTTATACATATATATCTTGATATGTTCAAATGTATGCTTTTTTTTTTTATATATATATATATAGAAAACCAATGAAATAGCTTCATGTACGTAATGCTAATACTTCCATTTCTTTCTCTGTCTCACAACTGATTCTGGAGAAGAAAAGCAGTGAACATTTTGGTAAAGACTCATAATAGTAATAAGGGTACAAATACTAGTTCAAATCAAGACAAACGCTTATACTAATATAGAAATGTAATATCTTGAGAGTTCAAATTTACTTGGCGTTTACTACCCGGGAATCCTAATGAGTAAAAGAGAATTTATTTTAATTTGTGATTATAATGTTTACTAAAAACGGTTAAGAATCAAGTTATTTGGACGGAACTCCATTTTCCCTTCCACCTAGAAATTAAGTTCCTTTTCCTCATTCACTTTTCAATAAAATTTGATTCCCTTTCATTTTTATTCCCGATTAATAAACGTGCGCTATTTCGATAAAATTGATTTGACAAATAGAAAGTTCAACAATCACTTAATAAACTTTTTTTCTTTTTTACAGACTGCATACGGTGGTGACGACTCGAACCTGAAATATTACCAGGGTTAATGAGCGTCAATTCCACCGAAGCATATGAGGCGGTGGTTCACTTGCTAAACCTAATATTTTACTTATAAATATATTTTTGCTCCTCAACTTGTCATGCACCTTACTTATTTAATTTTTTTTAAGGGGATACTGTAACACCTCCTGACCCAAATCCACTCGGACCGAATCAGGGAGTGCTACTATATATTAAAATCTAACTTTTACTTTTTATAAACCATAATTTAACAATATATTAAAAACATTTGAAAATGGTCCAAATAATTTTCCAAAATCTTGCTAGAGTTTCCTCTATTTTTCTGACTTTCCAAAACCTGTTTACATTTAAAATTCCTAAAAATCAACTTCCAAATTCTCAAATCAATTTTGCGCATCTTTCCAAATATAGTGCGACTTATTAACCAATTATCATAATATAATTTATAAAGCTTCAAATAACATAAACATATAATAAAATATTTATATAGCGGAAGCTCTTTAAATATTTACAAACAGTTTCTGTATATGCATGCGGTATCAAAATAGATATACTTAATACAAACAAACTACCAAAATGTATGCAGGAAAGATATGATTCCAGACTCTGGTTCTGCAATCTCTACTCTTCTTTATCTTTATCGCCTTTGGAACCTTTGTTACCTGCGTGCGAGAAAACTCAACACACTAAGCATATTGCTTAGTGGATGTACACAAAATTGTATATACAAATATTTTATATCAAATAAAACTATAAATAATAAATATATAAACAATATATAGGGCTTATATCAAATCAAATATCCAACATCAATTAACAGACATATTTTCTTAATTTCTCAAATACTTTCATATAACAAATCAGTTTTCAGATTGGGCTCCTGACATATAAAATATAAGTTATCGAACTGGATTACGGGTTGTTCGGCATCAGATGCAAACTAGGCCACCCACCGAACATCAGATCAGAATGGAACACCAACGGAATCACCCGCTGTAAATGTCCCATGACAGAATTCAGAACCCTAGGACCGGTACTTTGGGCCTGTACTATCCAAAGGGTGGTATAATCGACACATTTCTGTTCAGATAGAAACCCAATTGACATGTCAACCTCCTATATCCATATTTATGTTTATACACATCAGAGCCAAAATGTTTTCTCAAATCCAATATCAACATATTTTATTTCTTTTCGAATAATCGAATTCAATTTCAATACATATCGATATATTTATATTTTTGCAATTCAAATTTTTATCAAATATAATATAACGGAAATATACGAATATATTTATAAATC
Organism: Xanthoceras sorbifolium; assembly: GCA_003430845.1. Classification (NCBI taxonomy): domain Eukaryota; kingdom Viridiplantae; phylum Streptophyta; class Magnoliopsida; order Sapindales; family Sapindaceae; genus Xanthoceras; species Xanthoceras sorbifolium. Next base: position 2,969,232 of record CM010609.1, on the reverse strand, counting down.
AATCCAAAATATATTCAAACGTATTTTAGAATTCCATTTCGAATCAAATTGCCCCAAAATCATTTTTCGATACAGTTCACAATATAATATAATTTAAATCACGTTCAACAATATATTTCCATAACACTATTAGAACCAAATTGTATTCAAATCAATCCGAAATCAGTTTCAAACTATCCATTCTACTCAATATAATTCAAATAATTCAAAAACTATAAAATTCGATAATTCCAAAAATTTTTGAAAAACTGGAAAAATTCGAAAACTTGTATACATCGCACCTGAACTATAATATATAATCAATATAATTCAAATAACTCAAATTTAATCAAATTCAATCAATCCGAAAAATTCTGGAAAATGGAAAAATTCCAAAACATGTGTACATCGAACCTGAACTATAATCTATAATCTATATAATTTAAATAATTCAAAAACTCTAAAATTCATCAATTCCGAAAATTTCTAGAAAATTAAAAATTCGAAAAATACGTGTACACCAAACCTGAGCTCTTCCTCCTTCTCCTTTCCTTCTTCTCTTCCTTTTTTTTCTTCTTCTTCTTCTTCTCTCATTCTTCTTCTTATTCTTTTTCTTCTTTCTCTCTCTTCTTCTCTCTTCTTTCTCTCTCGTTTTCTCAAGTTTTTGGTTCTGTGTTGTTTGCTGAATGTTGAGAGCTTTTGCTCTCTTTGATTCCTTTAATTGCACCGCTCCACCGCTTTATTTTTTTACAATTTTTGAGCCATCGCGACCGGTACCGCGAGCTGTGGTCGCGTTGCTCACTGGTGGAAATTTGCCACTTTCACCGTGAGTTGTTCAGCGCGATCTGTGGTTGCGGTGACTGATCGCGGTACTCACTGCCCTAAATCATCCTTTTCACCGCGAACTGCTCATCGCGATCCCTGATCGCTGTGAGTAGTCGCGGTACTCACTGATGAAGACTTATCTAGCACAAAGGCATGGAATGCGGATCCAATCTAAGTTCCCGTTGGGCCAGTTACATGAGCACATGCTAAGAAGTTCAAAAATGCATTGAGTGGGCTAATTCAAGTGATTTGGGTTCAGACATGTTCATGGAGGCCCATTGAAGGAATGGACTTGCAAAAGGAGGGCCCAACCTTAGTGAATGTAATTCAAGTTAAGAAAGATGCAACTTGCTGATTCGTAGGGATAACTTTGGAAATTCATAACGTGTGAACGGCTAGGTTTCGGGAGGTGTGTGAGTAGGACTTTTCAAAGTTCATGATCTTATCTTCAACTTTGAATTTGGAATCAGATCCATTGGAGGCCACACTGTGAAGATATGGTTGGTTATTTCAAAGTATCTAGAAGCTGTCTTACTTTGACAATTGTTGTCTTACTTTGACAATTGTGTTCTCTTCCTTTGATAATTGTGTTGCACGTTTTTATTGAGTTCAAAGCTTCCTAGTCAACAAAATCACACCATCCTTTACTTGTTTTCGTTTACCATGCTTGGAGGGTTGTTCCAAGACATTTCATTTTCTATTTAAACTCATTTGTAAGTCATTTAATAGAGGCAGAGATGAATTTCAATATAGAAATGTGAGTTTAAGTCTCTCTTGGGTTCTTTGAAGAACCTACGAACTTATCAGATTACTCTGTGGCGTTCGTACCTTGACTTATCAATCAAGTTTGCCATCCTTGATTGTGGCGTCCTCCTAATACCAAGGTTCGCACCTTCTCTATAGGTGTTGGGTCGCGGTTTCCATCATAAACCTGAAAGTAGAACGGTCCTAGGCAGTAACATTGTTACGGGTTTCGTCATAAGTTGGCGGGGTTCGTACCATTTGGTATCAGAGCTGGTTTCGGGTTTCGTCACAAGTTGACGGGGTTCGTATCATTTGGTATCAGAGCTGGTTACGGGTTTCGTCACAAGTTGACGGGGTTTGTATCATTTGGTATCAGAGCCAAGGCTCTAGTCTCGAGTTTATTCTATCCTTATGTTTTTGTTTTCTATTCAAATCCATCGTATATTTTTGTTCGTTTGTAGTTCGTATCATTCGTTATCATTTCATGTGTAATTCGTATTGTTTCACATCAATAAGTGATGGCCTTGATTTGAGGACAAATCCTTTTCAAGAGGAGGGGAATGATGAAGACTTATCTAGCACAAAGGCATGGAATGCGGATCCAATCTAAGTTCCCGTTGGGCCAGTTACATGAGCACATGCTAAGAAGTTCAAAAATGCATTGAGTGGGCTAATTCAAGTGATTTGGGTTCAGACATGTTCATGGAGGCCCATTGAAGGAATGGACTTGCAAAAGGAGGGCCCAACCTTAGTGAATGTAATTCAAGTTAAGAAAGATGCAACTTGCTGATTCGTAGGGATAACTTTGGAAATTCATAACGTGTGAACGGCTAGGTTTCGGGAGGTGTGTGAGTAGGACTTTTCAAAGTTCATGATCTTATCTTCAACTTTGAATTTGGAATCAGATCCATTGGAGGCCACACTGTGAAGATATGGTTGGTTATTTCAAAGTATCTAGAAGCTGTCTTACTTTGACAATTGTTGTCTTACTTTGACAATTGTGTTCTCTTCCTTTGATAATTGTGTTGCACGTTTTTATTGAGTTCAAAGCTTCCTAGTCAACAAAATCACACCATCCTTTACTTGTTTTCGTTTACCATGCTTGGAGGGTTGTTCCAAGACATTTCATTTTCTATTTAAACTCATTTGTAAGTCATTTAATAGAGGCAGAGATGAATTTCAATATAGAAATGTGAGTTTAAGTCTCTCTTGGGTTCTTTGAAGAACCTACGAACTTATCAGATTACTCTGTGGCGTTCGTACCTTGACTTATCAATCAAGTTTGCCATCCTTGATTGTGGCGTCCTCCTAATACCAAGGTTCGCACCTTCTCTATAGGTGTTGGGTCGCGGTTTCCATCCTAAACCTGAAAGTAGAACGGTCCTAGGCAGTAACATTGTTACGGGTTTCGTCATAAGTTGGCGGGGTTCGTACCATTTGGTATCAGAGCTGGTTTCGGGTTTCGTCACAAGTTGACGGGGTTCGTATCATTAATGATACAAACCCCGTCAACTTGTGACGAAACCCGTAACCAGCTCTGATACCAAATGATACGAACCCCGTCAACTTGTGACGAAACCCGTAACCAGCTCTGATACCAAATGATACGAACCCCGCCAACTTATGACGAAACCCGTAACAATGTTACTGCCTAGGACCGTTCTACTTTCAGGTTTAGGATGGAAACCGCGACCCAACACCTATAGAGAAGGTGCGAACCTTGGTATTAGGAGGACGCCACAATCAAGGATGGCAAACTTGATTGATAAGTCAAGGTACGAACGCCACAGAGTAATCTGATAAGTTCGTAGGTTCTTCAAAGAACCCAAGAGAGACTTAAACTCACATTTCTATATTGAAATTCATCTCTGCCTCTATTAAATGACTTACAAATGAGTTTAAATAGAAAATGAAATGTCTTGGAACAACCCTCCAAGCATGGTAAACGAAAACAAGTAAAGGATGGTGTGATTTTGTTGACTAGGAAGCTTTGAACTCAATAAAAACGTGCAACACAATTATCAAAGGAAGAGAACACAATTGTCAAAGTAAGACAACAATTATCAAAGTAAGACAGCTTCTAGATACTTTGAAATAACCAACCATATCTTCACAGTGTGGCCTCCAATGGATCTGATTCCAAATTCAAAGTTGAAGATAAGATCATGAACTTTGAAAAGTCCTACTCACACACCTCCCGAAACCTAGCCGTTCACACGTTATGAATTTCCAAAGTTATCCCTACGAATCAGCAAGTTGCATCTTTCTTAACTTGAATTACATTCACTAAGGTTGGGCCCTCCTTTTGCAAGTCCATTCCTTCAATGGGCCTCCATGAACATGTCTGAACCCAAATCACTTGAATTAGCCCACTCAATGCATTTTTGAACTTCTTAGCATGTGCTCATGTAACTGGCCCAACGGGAACTTAGATTGGATCCGCATTCCATGCCTTTGTGCTAGATAAGTCTTCATCATTAAGATCATGAACTTTGAAAAGTCCTACTCACACTCCTCCCGAAACCTAGCCGTTCACACGTTATGAATTTCCAAAGTTATCCCTACGAATCAGCAAGTTGCATCTTTCTTAACTTGAATTACATTCACTAAGGTTGGGCCCTCCTTTTGCAAGTCCATTCCTTCAATGGGCCTCCATGAACATGTCTGAACCCAAATCACTTGAATTAGCCCACTCAATGCATTTTTGAACTTCTTAGCATGTGCTCATGTAACTGGCCCAACGGGAACTTAGATTGGATCCGCATTCCATGCCTTTGTGCTAGATAAGTCTTCATCATTCCCCTCCTCTTGAAAAGGATTTGTCCTCAAATCAAGGCCATCACTTATTGATGTGAAACAATACGAATTACACATGAAATGATAACGAATGATACGAACTACAAACGAACAAAAATATACGATGGATTTGAATAGAAAACAAAAACATAAGGATAGAATAAACTCGAGACTAGAGCCTTGGCTCTGATACCAAATGATACAAACCCCGTCAACTTGTGACGAAACCCGAAACCAGCTCTGATACCAAATGGTACGAACCCCGCCAACTTATGACGAAACCCGTAACAATGTTACTGCCTAGGACCGTTCTACTTTCAGGTTTAGGATGGAAACCGCGACCCAACACCTATAGAGAAGGTGCGAACCTTGGTATTAGGAGGACGCCACAATCAAGGATGGCAAACTTGATTGATAAGTCAAGGTACGAACGCCACAGAGTAATCTGATAAGTTCGTAGGTTCTTCAAAGAACCCAAGAGAGACTTAAACTCACATTTCTATATTGAAATTCATCTCTGCCTCTATTAAATGACTTACAAATGAGTTTAAATAGAAAATGAAATGTCTTGGAACAACCCTCCAAGCATGGTAAACGAAAACAAGTAAAGGATGGTGTGATTTTGTTGACTAGGAAGCTTTGAACTCAATAAAAACGTGCAACACAATTATCAAAGGAAGAGAACACAATTGTCAAAGTAAGACAACAATTGTCAAAGTAAGACAGCTTCTAGATACTTTGAAATAACCAACCATATCTTCACAGTGTGGCCTCCAATGGATCTGATTCCAAATTCAAAGTTGAAGATAAGATCATGAACTTTGAAAAGTCCTACTCACACACCTCCCGAAACCTAGCCGTTCACACGTTATGAATTTCCAAAGTTATCCCTACGAATCAGCAAGTTGCATCTTTCTTAACTTGAATTACATTCACTAAGGTTGGGCCCTCCTTTTGCAAGTCCATTCCTTCAATGGGCCTCCATGAACATGTCTGAACCCAAATCACTTGAATTAGCCCACTCAATGCATTTTTGAACTTCTTAGCATGTGCTCATGTAACTGGCCCAACGGGAACTTAGATTGGATCCGCATTCCATGCCTTTGTGCTAGATAAGTCTTCATCACTCACTGTCTCATTTTTCCTTCTCTTTCATGTATCCTTTCTGGACCGCTCCACTTGGTTCATCTGGAAACCTTAAATCATACATTTTCCACCCCTCAAATCATAAATATCATATTTACATATTCAAGATTAATTCAATCATACTTTTCACATTTATTCGAAATTAGGGATGTTACAGATACAATTACAAGATTAATAAAGGGGAGAAAACTATCCACACATACTGGTAAATGTGTATTTCTGCCATTATCCAGAAATAATGCCTAGCTCAACATCTTTACTAACATCAACATTCAGTTTGACCCAACCATGAACATAAGGTCTCCAAGAAATCTACACAAGCTCACCCAAATGAATTTTATCATCCCTATTAACAGTCTGTAACCACTCTTCAATGAAGTTACTAACGATCACATTAGGCCAAGTAGGAAGAACAAACTCAGCCTCGAAAATACTATTACACCTCCACTTACAAATGAACCACAAAGTCAAAGCAAACCAAATATATTTAGGAGCATTCCAACATTAACCCCATTACTTTTCAAGTTCTGAAATAACAAGTCCTCCCAGTATGATCTAAAAAGATGAGTTTGAATCAATCTCTTCTCACGGTCTTCCTAAATAGCTACGGAGACATCACACCTACTAAAGACATGACGCAAATCCTCATAAATCAAAGGAAAGACCCACCAACGGTTGTTGGCGTGAGTGGTTCGGCACTCTCGTTTCAACAAGGTTGTGGGTTCAACCCCCCTTGTGTATGGAGTCACAACCGATTGGGAGCACTTTACCCTTTAGTGGGCATATCCGGTGGGAAATCCGGAATAGTCAGGGTTTATGTGGTAGATTTGAACTGTATAGTTGATCAGACCACATACCACCGGAAATCGGATGGTTTACACCAAAAAAAAAAGAAAAAGGAAAGACCCCTCGCATATTCTTTGAGCATTGGTAAGGGTCCTACTATGAACACTAGTGATCTTGTGAACAATGTGCCGAGGAAGCATATCAACAAGTATCATGTAATTCCACTCACCATTATCAAGATAATAGTCTACCTTTTATTGAAGCAAATTATCATCAAAATTCATCTAAGCATAAAGATACACAACACCTTCCCTATAAAATAGCTGTGTTGGGGACAGTCGCCACTCGCTGCCTTAATATATAGTTATGTGTCCTCAGGGACGTAGCCCATGTAAGGGCTAGGGTGGGCTTAAGCCCACCCTGTTAAAATGAAAAAAAATGATAAGTAAATGTAATTTGGGCTCTTTCAAAAAATATATATATATACACACACATCATTTGGGCTGTTGGGCCTGATAAAATTGAAAGGAAAAAACAAGTAAAAAGTCCAAAAACTTAAAAAAATGAGAAGGCCCAATAGTATTTTAACCTTAAATTTATCCTAACCAATTTAACCTAATTACTCCTCATATCACAAATCTAAAATCACATCCTCTCTTCCTCATCAGATGCTACAGTAACCGGCAGCAGCTTTTTTTGTTTCTCTTCTCCTCACAACTCACAAATCACTTTCACTTCCTTTGTTCACTTGTGTTCTTAGGACCACCATTCTTTTATCTCCATTTGTAAGTATTTTTTTTATTTATTAGTTCTTTTATTTTAATTATTGATATATTTCATTATTTATTTATTTATTATATACTTCATTTTATTTAGTAATTTATTTATTATTGTTTGATTGTAGTTGTTGTTTGTTTATTTATTTTTACTATTGTGTTGTACATTAATATAATTTTATGACAGAATTTTTTTTATACTAATTAATTGTTTATTGTTTTTTTTTTAATTTTATTAGTTGTTAACATAACTTTATTAGTATTTAATTTTGTGAGATTAGTTAGTTGTTTATTTAAATTAATACTAATTAAATATTTCTTCTTATTATACACATCTTTTATGGTTTAATAGTTTTTTTTTAAGGTTAGTAGTTTTTTATGAACATAATTTTAGGAAATTAGAGATTTTTATGCTAAATAATTTTTTCCTATTCCATTAGAAATATTTAATTTTGTGAGATTAGTTAGTTGTTTATTTAAATTAATATTTATTAAATATTTCTTCTTATTATGCACATCTTTTATGGTTTAATGGTTTTTTTTTTTAAGGTTAGTAAATTTTTATGAACATAATTTTAGGAAATTAGGAATTTTGATGCTAAATAATTTTTTCCTATTCCATTAGAAATATTTAATTTTGTGAGATTAGTTAGTTGTTTATTTAAATTAATACTTATTAAATATTTCTTCTTATTATGCACATCTTTTATGGTTTAATGGTTTTTTTTAAGGTTAGTAGTTTTGTATGAACATAATTTTAGACAATTAGGGATTTTTATACTAAATAATTTCTTCCTATTCCATTAGAAATATTTAATTTTGTGAGATTAGTTAGTTGTTTATTTAAATTAATACTAATTAAATATTTTTTCTTATTATGCACATCTTTTATGGTTTAATAGTTTTTTTTAAGGTTAGTAGTTTTGTATGAACATAATTTTAGAAAATTAGGGATTTTTATGCTAAATAATTTTTTCCTATTCCATTAGAAATTTAATAGTTTTGGTATATGATTATTTGTAATGTGATTTTTATTTTGAAGTTTTTAAAATATATTTAATTATTTTTGTAGGTCATAATGAAAAGAAAAAATATCTTTCATTATTTCAATAAAAAAGATGATGGCCAATCATCAAGTAGGTCAAATGTTGTAAGTGATATGGATACTACAAGTCCAAAGTCTCCTTCCAAGACTAAAAGGTCTAAATTTGATAACGACTACACTCCATCTCACACCGATACTCCTTATTTTGAACGTGATCCTGGCAAGCGTATTCCAATATGGCAATATCCTATTAATAAGCAAGATGAGGTTCGGAGAGTTTATATTGATATGGGACCATGTCAACCTATTTTTGACTATCCGTTGTCGGAAAGTGGGAATCAAAATCGTCGGTTTCAACGTTCTTGGTTCACAAAATTTTCATTGATAAAATTGCAGGCAAGAGTGAATAATGAGATTGCTGGAGTTGTCTTGGATAATGCTGCTCAAAATGCAAAGTATACATCACCGATGATTCAACATGAGTTACTGAAGATTCTTGCTGACTGTGTTCGGGATAAAATTCGGGAGGAAATTGGGGATGCTAAATTTTGTATTTTTATTGATGAATCAGTTGATGAATCCAATAAGGAACAAATGGCTATTATCTTAAGGTATGTCGATGTCGATGGGTTTGTTCGGGAACGATTTTTTGAAATTGTGGGTGTGGGTGACACAAATGCCTCAACTTTAAAAAGAGAGATATGTATTGTACTTGATCGATATAATATCTTAACTGAAAATTTAAGAGGTCAAGGTTATGATGGTGCTAGCAACATGTGGGGTCAATGGAATGGATTGCAAGCTTTGTTCCTTAAAGATTGTCCATATGCCTACTATATTCATTGTTTTGCTCACCGACTACAGTTAGCTTTAGTTGCAGTATCTAAAGAAGTGCGTGAGGTATGGCTTTTTTTCTCAAAGTTAAGTTCCGTTGTTAACTTTGTTGGTGCTTCTGCTAAGCGTCATTCTGAATTGAAATTAATTCGAGAAGATGAAATTATAGATATGATAGCTTCAGCAGAACTTGAGAGTGGTACAGGGGCTAATCAAATTCGTTCTTTACAGCGAGCTGGACCTACTCGTTGGAGTTCACATTTTACTTCTGTTAGTAGGTTGATTGACATGTTTGGCTCAACTTGTACCCTTCTTGAAAAACTTTCAGATGTGGGGTTGAGTGGTAATATACGTGGGGAGGTGCAAGGTGCATATAAAGATATGAGAAACTTTGACTTTGTGTTTATCTTGTTGCTATTGCATAGAGTTTTAGGAATCTCTGATGTACTTTGTCGTGCACTGCAAATGAAATCTCAAGATATCTTAAATGCATTGAATTTGGTCTCAACTACAAAACTACTTCTTCAACAGCTCCGAGAGGATGAATGAGATGATTTTTTTGAAAGTGTGGTATCATTTTGTAAAAAACATGACATTGATATACCTAATATGAGTGACCGTTACATGGAAGGTACAAGGCGCTCTTGTCAACAGAGGAATAATATTACAGTGGAGCATTATTATCATTTTAATATATTTAATGCTGTAATTGATTTTCATTTGATGGAGTTGAACAACAGATTTACAGAGAAAACAGTGGAGCTTGATGGTTTCAAATCATTCAGTATAGATGCTATTTGTACTCTTGCTGAGAAATTCTATCCTCGGGATTTCACTGGAGATGACATAAACGCTTTGAAGAGACAATTGGGACATTATAAGTTAGATGTAATTTGTCAGCCACAATTTCAAAATATTGCTTCTCTTTCTGAATTATGTCGTTTGTTAGTTCAAAGTAGAAGGTCACAACATTATTTCTTGATTGATAGATTGATTCGCTTGGTGCTAACTCTTCCTGTCTCCACAGCAACAACAGAACGAGCATTTTCAGCAATGAAACTTATTAAGACATCAATTCGCAATAAAATGGAGCAAGAGTTTTTGGCAAACTCTATGGTTATTTATATTGAAAGAGAGATTGCTGAGACTATTGATTCAGATTTTGTAATTGATAAGTTTGACATTTTAAAGAACCGTAAGATACGACTTAAGTAGTTTTTTTATTGTATTTGCATTATATATTTATTTGATACTTTTTTTATCTTTTTTTTAATTTACATATTATGTCTACATAATACATTTTAAGGAATATGGCTCACTATATATTACATTGTTATAGTTGATTACCTTAATATGAAACTAGTATGTATTTGTCTCAAGTGTCTCTAATTAAATTTATATTAGCCCACCCTGATTTCAAATCCTGGCTACGTCCCTGCGTGTCCTTATACTTTTGATACTATTTTAAATTAAAAATAAGACCATACTTTCTCATTTATTTATAATATTACCATTATTTTCCCTACTCGTATATTTCACAACAAATTGTTTTCTTTTTTAAAAGTTATAATTTTTTTTTAGTAAAATTAATCTTAAGAAATTAATTAATTTTAACGACTTATGTCAACATATTAGAAAATTATCCACATCAATAAAAGCTCATTTTTAATTCGTTCATCAATTTTTTTTATCAAAAGAAATATCTTTTCCATCTATACACATTTTCTCCCCAATTCTGAATATATATTTTGTGATATTACAAGAGTTTACGCTTAATTTTTTTCTTTACATCGTAGTTAATCTTTTAAAAAAATTATATTTTAGTAAAAAATGAGATGAACAAATTAAAAATTGAATTTATGTTTAATATGTTGATAAAAAATTTATAAATTGATTTTTTTATTTTTAGCTTTAGAAAATAACTCTATTTCTTTATAAAAAAAAATCAAATTGTTATAAAAAAAAATATTTAAATGGAAAATGTAATGACAATAACATAAATAAATGGAACAAAAGTCACGAAGGACACATGATTTATGTAAAGCCAACGAGTATTAAGGATAATCACTCAAGCGACTGCTATAGTACATCTTATAAGTACACTCGAGATTTTATTAAATCAATAAATACATAATTTTTTCTTTTATTGGGGCTGTGCTATGGGAAAATATGATGTGAATAATTTTTTAAGTGAGGAAGACATAAGTTCATTTTTAATTTGTTCATCTTTTTTTACCAATTAATTGAAAATTCTTTTAGTATCACAAAATATAAATTCAGTATTGGAGGAAAAATGTGTATTCGTGTAAAAATATTTCTTTTGATAAATAAAAAATGATAAACGAATTAAAATGAACTTTTGTTGATGTGGATAATTTTCTAATATGTTCATAAAAGTCTTATAAATTAATTAATTTTTTAATATTAATTTTATTAAAAAAATTATAACTTTTAAAAAATAAAACAATTTGTTGTGAAATATATGTGTAGGGAAAATAATGGCAATATTGTAAAAAAAAAAATTAAAAGAAAAAAATGTCTTTTAAGTGATTCTTTTCAATATTTCAATAGATGAAAATGAGAGAATATCCGACCCGAAACCGGCCACCCAACCCAAGACCATGATTTTGCCCAAGAAATGGACAGACACGTAAGCCAGAAAGTGTCCGAGGACTTTCCCCACACGCATATGCACACAAACACAAACACAAGACACTCGAAGACAAAACTAGATTTTGTGGCCAAGACAACTGTGAGGATCTCCCGACCAATCACAAGCCCCCGATATTCATCACACTCATCCTATACTTGCCACGTGTCCTCCTCATCTCCACCTCTTTTATTTCCCTCCATTTATTTCTGTTTTTTTTTTCTTTCGCTCTTTGTTTTCTTCTTCTTCTTCTGCTTCTTCTTCTTGTTCACTTTCCCACCACAAAACCCACTCTCTCCAAAAGCAATAATAATTCATGAATGGAAACTAGGGTTAGGGTTTGGATTTGGGTTTGATCAGTTTTTTGTTTTCACTCACAAAAACCCAGAAAAAATATAATCTTTAAAAATGCTTGCTTCTTCTATCACTTTACCAGACCTCACCTTCCTCCCTCCACAAACCGCCACTCCAAGGCACCGCCTTTGTCTCTCCAAACACACTCTTTCGAGGAATTATTTAAAAAGAACCAACCCCGGATGCAAATTGGGTCTCCGGGTTCGAATTCGGGCTGCCAAAGAAGAGGGTCTTGTGGTTGAAGAGAAGAGAGAGTCTGAGCTGATCAGGGACTTTAACGGTTTGGAATTCAACGGAAACGGCAGCTCTGCTGGTGGTAGTACAAGTAGTAGTACTAGTAGTGGTGGTAGTAGTAGTGTTGAAGGTGGTTATGGAGTTAATGGGTCAGTGGAGGGTTATACCAATGGGAGCTTGATAAAGTATGTGAATGGCAATGGAGTGGCAGTTGAAGTGGGGGGAGAAGTTGATGAGAAGGCTGAGGAATTGAAGAAGGAGGATCGGAGGAAGAAGAAGGTGGAAGAGATCGGGAAAGAGGATGCCTGGTTCAAGACAAGTGGCCAAGAAAAAGTTGTTGAGGTATTGGTTTAAATGTTTTAATGACTTGGTTTTCTTTTTTATTAGTTTTTTCGTTTATCGAAGTCGATTCTGCATTGGTTTTTCTGTGTAAGTGAACTGGATGTGGGTTGGAAGTGGGGGGTATTTGGTTTGAATATAGATTTAGTAGTTTTAACTCTTTGTAGGCAAATGTAGGTTCCGTTGTTGACGTGTGATTCTGTTGTTTTTGTTTTGCAATGTGTTTATTTTGTTTGAGATTCAAAGAGGAGTATGAGTGTGCTAGTAAAGTGTAGGTGCTTCACTAAATTCAAAGATATAAGAGGAAATGAGGGAGGCAAGAAGTAACGTTTGTAGATTTTTGATCTTTTGCTAGACATTTAGGATTCGATTGTCAGTGAATATCTAGTACATACTGGTGGTTAGGTTTTCTAATTGAATTATGTGTCCATTGATGAACAAGCAATAGTTTTCATGACAACCAGCTATTTTGGAGAATTCAATTGGACCACAGGTAGATGGGCGGCGCCGGTTATAGTAGAACAGGCATTGGCAAGATGGTGTTAATTAATTTATGTTTATCTTCAAGCCTAATTTTGTTTGTTTTTAGCATCAGAACTATAGTGCCATTTGTTGTGTATCAATTGCTTTTACGATGATATTTAGAGTGGTTTGATTTGGGGGGAAAAAAAGGGAAAAAAGAGAGGCTTTGAGCTATCTTCTGATCTTATCTAGTTGAGTAGTAATGTAATTATTTATGCAGATAACAATGATTAACAGATTGGTCTTTAATACCATTTTACGCAGACACTATCATCTTTATGACAATATATGTGCAGGTTTCTGTTGCACCTGGAGGCCGTTGGAATAGATTCAAAACCTACTCAACAATCCAGAGGACCTTGGAGATATGGGGATTTGTTCTGTCATTTATCTTTAAAGCATGGTTAAACAACCAAAAGTTTGCGTATCGAGGTCAGTCACTTTTAGTAAATTGATCTTCATCAAGCTGTTATAAAAGAGATTGTAGATTTGGCATTGGTCATCATTGCAATGTTCTTTCTTTAATAACACGGCCTTCCTGTAGTCTAGGAAAACCCCCAACTAATTCAAGTGTCTATTTAGATCTCATATATTTTATGATTGTTTCATGCGCATCTCGCCATATGCATTTGTTGGAATTGGAATGATTCATATTGTGCAGTTGCATAATATTTTATCCGAGAACATCTTTTTCTTTTTTCTTGAGTGGTTTGCGATGAAATGGAACCAACATTGTGATTTGGTTTTGGTCGTAAGATTAGTTGAGGTTTAACTATCGTGTTTTAGACGTTAGTAAATAACTGGTAATCAATTTAATCTCATAGGAAAAGGTGGACTGTGACCACACCCTTAGGCATGTAAGGTTAGGCTGCACAAACAAAAATATTAAATTATGAAACATTGAAATTTCAGGATTCAGGCAAGGACTTTTTTGGTCAACTTAGCTCGATACCATGTTAATACACCATTATTCTTTCTAGAAGTTAAAAGCCTTTAGGATTAGTGGTTACTCAACAAACACTAATCAATATTTCTAGGATTGGCCAATAGAAATTATCTATCTAAGATTTTATTATATATGCAGGGGGGATTACGGAGGAGAAGAAAAAGCTAAGGCGGAAGGCTCTGGCCAAATGGTTGAAGGAAAGTATTTTGAGATTGGGTCCTACATTTATCAAAATTGGCCAGCAATTTTCCACAAGAGTGGACATTCTTGCTCAAGAATATGTTGATCAGCTGTCAGAACTTCAGGTTGAATTTCCTTCACTTTAATTGTAAAATAGTTAATTATTCATATCTCTGCTTGCCTCTTAGCATGTCTTACATCTTTCCCGCTTATATGTTGATGACAAATTTTGTCAGCATATCATTTTTATAATACAAGTGTGATCTCTTATGTGACAGAGGAAATGAAACAGCCAAAGATTTTTCTAAATGATCTTCTTTTAAGACTGGCTTTTCCGCAATGTCACGTCTCATGTCCTATTTTCTCTTCATTATTCCACCGTTTGTATCTCTTATAAAATTATACCAGATTATGGTGAATGGTTTTCATCAACAAATATTCCGCGACAACCTTCAAATTTTGAGGTCCTAGCATTAGTGAAATGTTGATTCTAGGTTATAGGTAATTTATTTTCCTGAAAGGTGAAATGATTTAATTTATGAATAAATGCTATGTGTTGAATTCTGTATTCTAGAATATAGATTAGTCAATAGTTGTTAGCATTCTAGAATATAGATTAGTCAATAGTTGTTAGCTTGTAGTCAATATTTGTTAGCTTGTTAATTAGTTTTGTCAATGGTTGTTAGATCCAATCCCTACTTCTAAGGGATTGTGTTCCCTCTCTTTGTGTATATATTCATGCTTATAGTCAGTAAAGAAACATAGAAAAATTCAGAAATCTTCATGGTATCAGAGCCTTTTCCAGCCTAAATCAGTTTCTAATTTATTTTTTCGGCCAAAAATTAGTGAGGAAGTTCCACTTCGCAGCTGCTCATTCCAGCAGCCCCTTGTATCTCCCTTCGCTGCTCATTCCGGCCGAAATCAGTCTTCCATTTCGCCGCTGCTCATTCCAGCAGCCGCACATCTCCCTTCGCTGCTCATTCCGGCCGACGTTGCTTCGTAGCTCCCTAGGCGTTCGAAGCTTGCGACGCCAGTCCACTGTTCTTGTATCTCCGCCGCTATTCTTGATTTTTTTTTCGCCGCCGTAGCTTCTCTTTCGCAGCTGCTCATTCCAGCAGCCCCTTGGAATTGGCAGTGGTTTTTCAGTTGCCAGATTACAATATAATCCCTGATTTGTTTGAATTGCAGCTCCTGCCCCTAATTTATTTAAATTACGGTTTCTGTCCCTAATTTATTTAAATTGCAGTGATTGCCAAAAAAAAAAAAAAAAAAAAAAAAAATTCTGCCCTTTGCAGCAGCCCTTTACCCTTTTCATTCGCAAGCATTAGGCATGTCTGACGCATCCTCTTCAGAAGTCGCCTCTGGTTCTGACCCAGTCAACTCAAATAACAATGGAGGGGGAGGAGTTGACCACACATCTTCTCAATTCATCATTTCCGGTCACAAATTGACTGGTAAAAATTACCTCCAATGGTCCAAATCAATCCTTATCTCCATTAGCGGGAAAGGAAAAGATGAATACCTGACTGGGGAGATACAAGAACCGACCAAGGCAGACAAAAGATATCGCCAGTGGAAGACTGAAAATAACTTGGTAATGTCATGGTTGCTAAACTCAATGAATGCCGACATTAGTGAAAACTTTCTGTTGTATGACACAGCAAAAGAGATATGGGATGCAGTACAGGAGACGTTTTCTACTCATGATAACACAGCTGAGTTGTTTGCGGTTGAAGGAATCCTACATGATCTGTGTCAAGGTGATGATTCGGTCACTCAATACTACACGAAGCTCTCTAGATTATGGCAGCAGGTAGACATATTTGAGAAAGAAGTTTTCACCAATCCAAGAGATGAGGCCACACACAGGAAAAGCATTGAGAAAAAGCGAATTTTCAAGTTCCTGTTAGGGCTGAATCGTACCCTTGATGATGTGAGAGGACGAATTATGGCAATCAAACCATTACCTACTCTCCGAGAGACTGTTTCTGAGGTGGTGCGTGAAGAAAGCAGAAGGAAGGTAATGCTCGGCTCTAACAGCATCAGTACACAACCAGATGGTAGCGCCTTGGCTATCCATGGAGGGAAGTTCAACCAACCTAGGAAGCGACCATGGTGTGAGCATTGCAAACGGCCAGGTCATTTCAAGGATAAATGTTGGAAACTTCACGGAAAACCTGCTGATGGGCAATTTAAGAACAGTGGGGACAGAGATACAAAAGGTTACATGGCCAGTGGGAATGAAGGTGTTGGAACAGATTCAGTTGTACACATTCAGGAGCAATTGAATCAACTGCAGAAAATGGTTTCGGGTTTAAATGCCTCAGTGGTTGGTGCCGGATCTATTGCTACTAAAGGTACCTTCTCCACTGCCTTGAATGTGAACAAGGAGGTCCCAGGTCCTTGGATTGTGGATTCAGGTGCAACTGATCACATGACAGGTGATGCTAGGGTGTTTAGTACTTTTGAGCAATGTCAAGGTAACTATAATGTCAAAATTGCAGATGGTTCTCTGTCCAAAGTCACAGGGTGTGGTTCTGTTATTCTTTCAAAAACTCTAACCCTGCAGTCTGTGTTATATGTTCCAAATTTAGATTGTAACCTTCTTTCCATATCCAAACTCACTTCTGCTGAAAAATGTGTGACTAAATTTTTTCCCACTTATTGTGTATTTCAGGACATGATTTCGGGGAAGACGATTGGAACTGCTGAGATACAATCTGGTCTCTATGTCATCAAGGCTGAAGCTTCTAAGGGTATACAAGGTCATTCTGCTGAGTCCAAAACCTTTTCTCTTGAGTCAATGTCTAAGTCAAATAAAGAGAGTATTGTTCTGCTTTGGCACTATAGGTTAGGACATCCTAGTTTCCTGTATCTAGAGAAATTGTTTCCTGACTTATTTATTAATAAAAGTTCAAAAGATTTTCATTGTGATTTCTGTGAGTTGTCCAAACATACTCGTTCTGTGTACCATCCTAATAGCTATAAAGCCTCCAAACCATTTGCTTTAATTCACAGTGATGTTTGGGGCCCTTCTAGAGTCCCTAATATCACTGGTGCAAAATGGTTTGTCACATTTATTGATGATCATACCAGAGTCACATGGGTCTTTCTCATGAAAGAAAAGTCTGAAGTCACCAATATCTTCAAAAATTTTCATTCATTGATCAAAAATCAGTTTCAAACAAAAATTCAAGTGTTCAGATCTGATAATGGAAGAGAGTTTGTAAACCAAGGGTTGAGAGAGTATCTTTGTAGTGAAGGGATTGTCCACCAGACCACATGTGTAGACACACCTCAACAAAACGGTATTTCTGAAAGAAAAAACCGCCACCTATTAGAGGTAACTAGATCCCTGTTGTTCTGTATGAGGGTGCCAAGTCATTTTTGGGGTGCAGCCGTCCTCACCGCTGTACATCTTATTAATAGACAACCCTCAAGAGTATTACACTTTAGAACTCCGTGTCAAACCCTACTTGAAACTTATCCTCATACCCAACTTATATCAACCATTCCTCTCCGTGTCTTTGGTTGTACAGTGTTTGTTCATGTTCAACCTCATTACAGGGGTAAACTTGATCCTAGAGCTGTTAGGTGTTTATTTTTGGGTTATTCTCCTACTCAAAAAGGATATCGCTGCTACAACCCAAACACCAGAAAAATTCATATTTCTTTGGATGTTACCTTTGTTGAAGATCAACCTTTCTTTCCTCAAACTCAAATTCAAGGGGGGAGTGAGAATGAATTTCAGTTTTTAGATCAGAGTCATAGTCATGTTTTCCATAAAAGTTCATCCGGACCTAACAGTGAGTCTCATCTTCCTAATGTGCATGAAATTCCTCTTTTTGAGTCAAACGTATCTCCTATTTATCCAGAATTGACAAGTAAGTTCCAAGCAGAACCTATTGTATACTCGAGGAAGCCGAAAGAAAATGAAGATGGACCAGACAAGATTGTACCTCTGCATGACCAAGAATCTCAACTGGAATCAGTCCACATACCCGATTCCAATAATGAACCCTTGAGTGATCCTAGCACCGGCCAAGATACTAACCAGACCAGTGAGGAAGTTCCTTCAGATACTGAAATACCTATCGCCCTAAGGAAACCGATAAGAAAGTGCAGAGAGAGACCTCTTTACCCTTTGAGTAAGTATATATCCTATGAGGGCCTTTCATCTAGTTACAAAATTTTTGCTCACAATATTTCTCAAGTGTCTGTTCCAGTAAACATTCAAGAGGCTATGTCAATTCCAGAGTGGAAAAATGCAGTTATGGAAGAGTTAGGAGCACTTCAGAAAAATAAAACCTGGGATATCACAGAATTGCCAAAGGGTAAAAAGGCTGTAGGATGCAAATGGGTTTTCACAGTAAAGCATAAAGCAGATGGCAGTGTAGAACGCTACAAGGCTAGATTGGTGGCAAAGGGTTTTACACAGACCTATGGGATCGATTACGAGGATACCTTTGCTCCAGTTGCTAAACTGAATACAATCAGAGTTCTTCTTTCCCTAGCAGTTAATCTCAACTGGAAGCTTCACCAAATGGATGTGAAGAACGCTTTCCTGAATGGAGAATTGGCAGAGGAAGTTTATATGGAAGGCCCTCCAGGCTTAGAAAATGCATATGGGGACAAAGTCTGTAAGTTAAAAAAATCTCTGTATGGGTTGAAACAGTCTCCCAGAGCATGGTTTGAAAGGTTCACGAGAGCCGTAAAAGGGTTTGGTTATACTCAATGTCAAGCTGACCATACCTTGTTTGTTCATCATGCCACAGGTGTTATTACTATACTAATTGTGTATGTGGATGATATGATTATGACAGGTAACAGTGAGGAGGAAATTCATAAGTTAAAATCCTTTCTAGCCAAGGAATTTGAAATCAAGGATCTAGGAAGCATGAAATACTTCTTAGGAATGGAAGTTGCAAGATCGAAAGCGGGGATTTGCATAAATCAGAGGAAATACATCCTGGATCTTCTCAAAGAAACTGGGATGACAGAATGTAAGCCGGCTGATACACCTATGGACTATACGACGAAGTTGGGTCTCATAGAAGAAAGTCCACCTGTAGACAAAGGAAGGTATCAACGGTTGGTGGGGAAACTGATCTATTTATCCCATACCAGACCGGATATTGCATTCCCGGTGAGCACCGTTAGTCAATTCATGAACAGTCCGAATGAAGAACATATGGGAGCAGTTTTGAGAATTCTAAGGTATTTGAAGATGACACCAGGACAAGGCATATGTTTCAAGAAAAGTGACGATAGAGGTGTTAGAATCTTCACAGATGCAGATTGGGCTGGTTCAGTGGTAGACAGAAGGTCTACATCTGGGTACTGTTCCTATGTTTGGGGTAATTTGGTCACTTGGCGGAGCAAGAAACAGTCTGTGGTCTCTCGTAGCAGTGCTGAAGCGGAATTTCGAGCAATGGCTCATGGAATTTGTGAGGGAATTTGGTTGCAAAGACTACTAAATGAACTCAAAGTTCCTATGGTTAAGCCAATGGAACTGTTGTGCGATAATCAAGCCACTATTAGCATCGCAAAGAATCCAGTGCACCACGACAGAACAAAACATGTGGAGATAGACCGGCATTTTATCAAAGAAAAGTTAGAAGCAGGGTCTGTCAAGATAAGTTACACTCCTACCAATTCTCAGACAGCTGATGTGTTTACTAAGGCTCTACCTAGAGCATCTTTCGAAGGATTGTGTTCCAAGCTGGGTATGATCAACATGTACTGCCCAGCTTGAGGGGGGGTGTTGAATTCTGTATTCTAGAATATAGATTAGTCAATAGTTGTTAGCATTCTAGAATATAGATTAGTCAATAGTTGTTAGCTTGTAGTCAATATTTGTTAGCTTGTTAATTAGTTTTGTCAATGGTTGTTAGATCCAATCCCTACTTCTAAGGGATTGTGTTCCCTCTCTTTGTGTATATATTCATGCTTATAGTCAGTAAAGAAACATAGAAAAATTCAGAAATCTTCACTATGAAACAAAGAAAATATGGTTTTCTGATAAGACCTTCATTATCTTGTTGATTACTGCTACAACAAGACAGTAAGTTACTTTCCGAGTATATTTTTTTCTCTTACTGGATTTTATTTCTAATAAAAGAAAAGATTGGACTTACTTTCAGGATAAATAAATTACATTTCTTGAGGATATGGTAAGAAATTGCATCCTCATTCTTAATTGGAGGCGCATCTTAGTATTATTATTACCTTTTTCTTTATGGATAAGGAACTTACAATATGGTATTAATAAGAACAAAAGGTACCAAAAGGGTGAACCAGGAGACCAGAAAAGATTTGGGAAAAAACGTGCATCTTTTGTTGGTCATATGATTTCTTGCATATACCTTAATAATATGTCCCTTTGACTTGGAACATGTTAGTGCTAAACTGTTGATTTTTTGTAGGATCAAGTTCCTCCATTTCCATCAGAGACTGCTGTATCTATAGTTGAAGAAGAGCTTGGAGGTCCTGTGGATGATATATTTGATCGATTTGACCATGAACCGATAGCTGCTGCTAGTCTTGGTAACTATAATTCCCTTTTGGATGGTTTTTGATTGGGAAATTAGTGAACAATGAATGAATGTTGTTTCAGTGGTTGCACAGTTCATATGAACTGAAGTACCCAGATATTATCTTTTCTCTGCAGGTCAAGTCCACCGGGCTAGAATGAAGGGACAAGAAGTTGTTATTAAAGTACAAAGGCCTGGTCTCAAGGATCTCTTTGATATTGATCTTAAGAACCTTAGGGTAACAATTTTCTTTTAATTGGTTGGAACTTGATTGTCATTCCAGCACCTTAGGGTACTTTTTGGTAAACTTGTCAAGATTTTGATAAATTGAGACATAGGCAATTATTATATTTTCTGTTTCCAGGTAATAGCTGAATACCTTCAAAAGGTCGACCCAAAGTCTGATGGTGCAAAGAGGGATTGGGTTTCTATTTATGATGAATGTGCAAATGTGTTATATCAGGTAATATATTTTCCTTGGCTGCCTTGTCACATGATGCTAGGACAACTCAAAAGCAATCTACTTTTGTACCTTTTAAGCTTAGGACAAAGCTATGATGTCTATAATAAGTAATAACAGCTGTTTTCCTATAGTTTATGTAATTATTTTCATTTTAGATTTATCATGAATTTTCCATATTGCATATTATATAGTTTAGGTATATAAATTTTTTTTTTTTTTTTTTTAAACAATGCCATGCTTCAAGAAAGAACATGTTTAAAATTGTTTGAATCAATGAGGATTCTGGCATGCATGAGATGGGAGGCAAGGATAAAGAAAAAATCAGGAGCATTTGAGAGAGAATACAGCAAAGATTAGATTATAGACATGTGACTGTGATTGTTCAATCATGCAGCTAACACAAAAGGGAAGACAAAATAGTAAACCAAGGAAATTACGGATCGCGTTTTATAGGTCATGCATAGCTGAATTCTATTTCTTACAATTACAGTTTGCCTATTTGAATTTGATGTAATGACTAAACTACATGTATAATGAATCTTCTTTTCCTTAGCTGCCCTCGTGATATATATATATTTGTATTGTCTCTTGAGGTTTTGTTTGTGACACTAAGCCCCCTTGTTCGTGATACTAAGCCCCCTTGTTCAAATGGATGTTTTAATCTTTTACCCTTGAGGGGCTATTAATATATTGGAAAAATATAGATGTCTCAATTAAAATTGCATTGCGATTGCCTTACTGAGTAATTTATCAAGGAACATATTGGATGAAAACCTACAGGACTTGCATAACTTATCATTTTATAAAGTTTATGTTAGTGGTCGCTAATGGAATATAAATTTTTCAGGAGATTGACTACACCAAGGAAGCAGCTAATGCAGAGCTTTTTGCTCGTAATTTTAAAGACTTGGATTACGTAAAAGTCCCAACTATCGTATGGGAATACACCACGCCACAGGTTTACCAATTTATTTCTTTTGTTTTTTTTTTTCCTTTCCAGTCATATGTATCATCTTATTTATTTGTTTATTTGTGTTTTCTGCATGTAGGTTCTTATGATGGAGTATGTCCCAGGGATCAAAATAAACAAGATTCAAGCTTTAGACCAGTTGGGCGTTGATCGAGAAAGGTCATGATAATCCCATCATAAATCCTAGCCAAATCATGCTCTAATATTACCTCCTACTCTTCTACTATGAATGCTGTGCGTCTCAACTTGAGAGGAATAATTAAATTGCTTGTCCTGTAATGCAGGTTGAGTCGATATGCTGTTGAATCTTACTTGGAACAAATTCTTTCTCATGGCTTCTTCCACGCTGACCCTGTGAGTTTATTATACATTCTTTATTTCTGTAGCTAATTGAACTCTTAGGGCGAGTTTGGTATGCCTTATTGGATTGGATTAGATGGATTGGATTGGATTGGATTGGTTTGGATTGTATTGGATTGGATTGACTATAATACTGTCATGTATTTGGTGCACTATTGAATTGGACTGTAAATGAATTTGATTAAAAAAAATATATATTTTAATAAATAATGACTTCTAAAGATAGATAGAAAAAGGTTGGAGAGTGCCTTTGGCACTGGCAGATTTCAAGAATGAATAAATTAACTTTTGAATTAAATAAAAATATTAAAAATTATTAATTTTTTTTTTAAAAATAATTATAATTACTTCTAGTAAAAATATTTACAATTAGTTTTAAATAAAATAAATAATTAAAATTTATAAATTATTTTTTTAATTAAAAAATAAAGCGTAACCCACAAATGTGGGTTACGTAGACATTGTTGGGACTGGTTGTAACCAGTCCCTACAATGCACAAAACACGGGATTCACCAAACATGTAAATCCGGTGTTGTATTAAATCCGGTGTTGTATCCAGTCCCCTCCTATATCAACCAAATGCACCCTGTTGTTCTTAATAATTACAATATTCTAGTGAGACAACATTCTGGAATTAGAAAGTGAAGCCTGTAGTAATATCTTGTACTTTCATGCATTTATGCAAAATACTCCTGCTTTGCTTTCATACTACAAAATTTTAAAAAATACGTTCTTTAATTTATGTTTTTATCCTATTTCTATCTCATGGTCTTTTCAATCTAACAGCTTTTAAAAGAGCTCGTGGGGAGGATACTCACTTTATCCTTCCTAAAAAAATAAATCATGCTCCTTATGTTTCACGATTACATATGTATGAACTCACACCTATGTGTAATATGGACATATTATTCATCTTCTTTCCCTGCTCTGCAGCATCCTGGAAATATTGCTGTAGATGATGTAAATGGTGGAAGATTGATCTTTTACGACTTTGGAATGATGGGAAGGTACTTCCTAGACTATGTGCAGATTATCTAAGACAAATATTCCCTACTATTTCATTTTGAAGTTCTGTATGGTGACTTTCCCTTGCAAATATTCTCTGTAATGACATCATGCAGTATTAGTCCAAACATTAGAGAAGGTCTGCTGGAAACATTCTATGGAGTTTATGAGAAGGATGCAGATAAGGTGAATATGTCCCTAGGTTTTCTTAATGTTTGTGTTACAGTTCAGTAATGCTATTGCGGTTCTCATGGTCACTGTGATTTACTTCCGCATGAAAATGTTTACCATAGTGCAGGTCCTTCAGGCCATGGTTCAGATGGGTGTTCTCGTGCCTACTGGAGATATGACAGCTGTCAGACGAACAGCACAATTCTTCCTTAACAGGTGCTCTCAATAAAGAGCATAATTTTTCTTGCACTTTTTTCTCTTATCATATTTTTTTTATCACATAATAGCTGAAGCTAATAACATTCACGTGCTTCCTTGGGCAATTATTACTTTTCGTTAAAATAATCATACCAAAAAAATCTATTGAGACAAATTATGGTATGCAAGATATTGTGGATGTAGTGTAGATAAACGGTCAGTCTCTTGTCAGTCTGATCTTGAAAGATATTAGATTTGTTTAGTGAGTTTTCTTTGATTTCTTCTACTGCATAGTTTCTTTGGTTGCTCGTTATAACTTATAACCCTGAAGTCATATAATTGATGGTGTATAGCTATGCCTCATATCCTGCTAATTCTTGCTTTTAGTAGAACGATCTTTGTCTTATCATACACATTGTCTGTGCCTAGCTGGGTGAAAAGTTAACCCCTCTTTTTAATTGAATGCCATCCACTTGGTTGTGTTCTGAACCTAAATTTATAATGTACCTAATTAAGAAGGAAGAACGAAGTCCGTTGTGGATATCTTTTTCTTTCTTTCTTTTCCATTCAAGTATTTTTCTGACCACGAAATTCAAACTATTGCAGTTTTGAAGAGCGTCTGGCTGCACAAAGAAAAGAGAGAGAGGCGGCAACAGCAGAAGTTGGATTTAAAAAGCCACTGAGCAAGGAGGAAAAGATAGAGAAGAAGAAACAACGTCTTGCTGCAATTGGTAATTCCATTAGTGTGATTTTACTCTTAATTTTGAGTTCTTTAGAATTCTTCTGAAATGCTAGCATTTTAAGTACTTCTCATCTTACGTAACGCAGTGAATTGTTTGTTACATCTCTTTAGCTGATAGCTTTCAGATTTTGTAAACAGCATCATTACTCATCAAAAAAAAAAAAAAAAAAAAGGTTGGCATAGTGAGGCAGCTTGCCTTTTCTACAAATAAATAAATAAAATAAAGCAGAAGTCAGAGCTGGGACCTGGTTGTATTCTTGATGTCAAGATGAAAGGAACACAATATCAACAGGATTTTATGTCACGGTTTTTTGGTCCATCAATGTCGTAATGTAATAAAGGCTTTTACATTTAGTTGGCATCAAATATATAAATAAAGAATGTGCATGCTTTGATGGAATCGACACTTAAGTGATGGATTTGTTGTATCTTCATAATATCTAAATAATCGAGTTTCTTCTTGCTTACCAGGCGAAGATTTATTAGCCATTGCAGCAGATCAACCTTTTAGATTTCCTGCGACATTCACATTCGTTGTTAGAGCATTTTCAGGTATCATATGAAATTTTTAGATTTATTGCTATGTACAGATGTGTTAAACATAAGATTTAAATAGTAAGTTATCTTTTTATGCAGTATTGGATGGCATCGGGAAGGGCCTTGATCCTCGGTTTGATATTACTGAGATTGCAAAACCGTGAGTGTGGTTTAAACTGCCAAATTTCTCCCAAATCAATTCAATTAGAAAATGAGTTTGCATTACATCTTTTGTATCTGACTTCTTTTGCTTGTTTTTTATTATAGCTATGCACTGGAATTACTGAGGTTTCGTGAAGCTGGAGTTGAAGTTATCTTGAAGGCAATTTGAATTATCTGCACTACTGTTATATTGTATATTGTTATAGTATGATCCCATTTTCATTATCAATAGTTTTAAATGTTTCAGGACTTGAGAAACAGATGGGACCGACAATCCCGTGCATTTTACAACTTATTTAGACAGGCTGACAGAGTTGAAAAGCTTGCAGAAACTATTCAACGACTGGTGTGTTGTCAATAATTTATAACATTATATTTTGCACTCTTAGTTTACATGCTTTAAAATTATTTCTGTTGTCAATATGGGATCTGGATTGATTTCATGCCGCGATACAATTCTATTTGCAGGAGCAAGGTGATCTGAAGCTTCGTGTTCGAGCTTTGGAATCTGAAAGGGCCTTCCAACGTGTTGCAGCTGTTCAGAAGACAGTGGGAAGTGTAAGCCATCTGGCTCATAACTTCATCGCTAAATCTTATTCATATACTTCCTCCGCTAATGTTTTTTTCTTCTCCTTTACAAAGTGAAAAGACTAGACACTAGTCATTGCATGATTTGATTGCTTACTTTTTTTTTTATTATTATTATATGAAAATTGTAAAGGATAGTAATTTCCCATGTGAAATTTGAAGTTCATTTGTGCTATTGAAAAGTCACATCTCCAGGGAGATGCAGAAATAATATATTTGTCTACTTCTGTGTAGTTTTTGTAGTTTCTCTGCAAGAAACCACCCGTATATGTCATATATAAATGAGTAAAGCTGTAAAATTTTCTTTCAAGGGAACTTAATTACTTGATTATTTCTTTGATCGATCAATAGGCTGTGGCTGCTGGAAGTCTGGTCAACCTTGCAACAATTTTGTATCTCAATTCCATTCGGGTAAGCTTTCTGTTATAATTCGTGTTTGTTTATTTTTTCTCCATTTGGTTCTAGGTATATATCATTATTAATCATTTACACAATTTGTTATCTTCATTATAGGTGCCAGCCATTGCAGCATATGTCTTTTGTGCATTCTTCAGTTTCCAAGTTCTCTTCGGAATTATAAAGGTCAAAAAGTTAGATCAACGGGAAAGATTAATAACCGGAACTGCTTAACCATCAGTGAGTTAACCTTCTTATGCATGTCTTATAGCGTTCATGCGTGCTTGCCTGTGTACTGATATTTTTGTCACCGTCATACTTTAAACTCTTTTTGGCATACTTTTAAAATTTTTTACCTGAACTTAAGATTCCTTTTCGACTGCCTGCATCTTTCTGTAGACACACCGGAGTTTTAAGCGAAGGACTTCAGCTCATACATAGACTTGGATTACAGTGAAACATCTTAACCATTCAAACAAACCGAGAGCAGCTGAAGTTGTATATTATAATTCTCATTTACTATCAAAACTGGTGCAAGACCTCCAGCTTGCATGCTTACGATGAACACGTCGTCTCTGAAGCATACCGGGAACTTTTGTTGTGGATTTAGATTGGTTTTCCTGCAAGAATATTCATCAAATGAGTGTCTTGAGGTAGTATTTTTGTTTTCTTAGTCCCACTCCTTTTAGCCTCAGTGTAGGATTATATATTTTGTAACAGTTTTATGCTCAATGTTGATCCCATCATATTATTCTGAGAAGATGGGTTGTTCATAAACTGTGTATAATGATGTAATATAATGATAACTATTTAATAAAATTTGTTGAGTTATATGATTTTCTTTTATCATTTTGGACACTGAAGTTGTTATGAGCTCAATACTATTGTATTTGTTTTACCATCAAACTTAAGTTTTTGGATCTAAGTAAACCAATTTATCATGAAGTGGTTATGAAATAATATGCTGTGAGATTTAATAAATTTCTCAAGTGGTTAAAGAATTCCTATTAAGTTTAATATAAATACATTTAAAATTTAATAAAGTGTTTCCAAAAAAAAAAGTTTTTATAAAATAAAATAAAAAATACCCCTGAGAGTAAATTTAAAATTTTTATAAAATAAAATAAAAAAGTAGATGTATCTTCTATCCATGGACAGTAGACAAATTTTTTAAAAGAACCCCTGAGGTTGTAACCAATGTCTGATACTATTCACGCCTAACTATTTAGTATTTACATATATTATTACAAGTAGCCTGTCAATTTATATAGTGACTATTGTAATTATATTTATGTTCATACTTAGCCCACTTATACATATGATGGTTATTATGATTACATCTATGTTTATACCTAACTCGTCTATTTATATAGTAGCTATCATAATTACATTTATGTTCACACCTAGCTAACCTATTACATTATACAGTACAGTATATTACTACAGTAATATACATGATGAGTGTTGAGTGAGTAGTACTAGTTTATAACATACAAGCTCAATTCATTATTTGTGTGGTGTTAGTGTGAGATTTAAATTGATTTTTTTTTTCTTTATACAAAAAAGTTTAGGTGAAGGGAGGGTACCTTAACCCTGGGTCAAGACATGCCATAAACCTTAGTGAGGGCTTATAGTGATACTTACAGATTACCCATTAAGAGGGACTATCGGTGAGACTCGAACTTTAGTGTTTGCTAAGGTTCTAGTGAGCACTTAATCACGAACTAACCCTCATTGGTTAGATTTAAATTGATTTCACTAACTGAATTTAAATTGACGACTAAATAGCATTCTGATGTGTTGCAGCTGTTCAAAAGACTGGGGGAGTATGTGTTTGTCTAGTTGGTATGCTGTATTGTATATACTTTCTGTTGAAGCCTCCTTTCCTTGGAATATGATGGGAAGATACTGCTAGACTATATGCAGATTAATTACGATAATCCCTTTGGCTTGCGCCTTCTCAAGCATACTATTTCGTCGTTGAACAATTTGACGAAGTTGACAACTATAATCGTTTATTCATGCTTACACAATCATATATTTGTCACTGTCATACTTTAATGTCTGTTCGGCATACTTGTAGTTCTAACTGAAATTAAGGTTCCTTTTCGACTGGCTACATCGTCTTTCTGTAGACACGCCGGAGTTTTAAGCGAAGGACTTCAGCCCCTACATAGTTCTGGATTACAAAATGAAACATTCCAACCATTCAAGCAAGCTGAGAGCTGAAGGTATATAATGCTCATTTACGAGCTAAACTCTTGCGCTGTGGTCTCTGAAGCATACCGAGAACTTTTGTTGTCGATTTAGATTGAATTTCCTGTAAGATTATTCATCAAATGGCTGATAAATGCTATGCAACAGTTTTTGGCCTCAGTGTAGGATTATATTTATAACAGTTTTCTGCAAAATGTTGGTCTTATGTAACCACTCATTATTCTGAGAAGATGGGTTGTTCATAAACTGTGTATTGAATTTTCTGTAAATATATCCATACTCGTCCATCACTGACGGTTATTCATGAATATCCGTACATGTGGGTAGTTTAGACATCTCTAATCTAATATAATTTTATAAAAAGATTTTTTATTCCAATAATGTCGATGATTGAACTTGGGGTGGCTCTATGTCTCTATTGCCACCCTAAACCGTTTTCTTCGCACCCGTTTACTCTATACACAGCATAAATATTTACACTTATAAATAGGAGTTATCTACATGTCTGTCCAGATCTGTCCGTATATTTACCTCCCTAACCCTAACTGAGAGATATCTACGGATCAGAGGAGAAGTGAACACTGCCTCAGCTATGAGGGTATGTGCGAGTAATTAATATATAAACATTTTAGTAATAAAAATTTCATTCATAGATGGGTGGGTGTGTAATTAAAAACTTTTATTTTCAACTTATTATTAGAATTATGAAATTTATTTATTAAAATTTATTTTCAAATTTTCATAATATAAATATGATAACATGTTTCTGGAAAAATTCATCAAATGGGTCGTTGATATATATTCTGAACTATATGAGATTTGGTTTCATTGAAATATTTTTACACTCTTGAACTAGCAACATAATGAAAATACACTCATCAGTCATCACATGTCAGCCGCCAATCCAAAGAGTTAGCTCCTACTTCTCCACCCCATCATTCAGGAAATTGATACTTGAAGAAGAAAGAAAACAAATCAATTTTCGTAGGTGATAAGTATATCTCAAAGTCTGGATTCGAATTTGAACTCGTATAAAAGAAAATGAAAGATTTTATTGATCAGCTCAAAATAGAAAGCATTTGTCAACAAAACTTTAGATGCCGAAGTTAAAAACATCTTCCGACATCAGTACTATACAAGAACTCTCAGCTTGTACACCGATACTTCTTTGCTTATTTGCAGCTTGTATATACATCACCACAGAAATAGCAAGAACCAGATTTCAAAAATCAGAAGGCAACTTGAAGGGTTACCTGGTTGTCACTAAAAAAATGAGCTTCTTTGTGTGACAATAGGATTGGCATTTCCTCGCTGCAGAATTGCTTCCAACTATCTGCAAAAAACACCAGCGCACGCATATCAACTCCAATGAAACTTGCAAGGAAAAACACTACTTGCTCCGTGGGGTACTGTCTATATATTCCAAGGACAAGAGAATCCATATTGATCTACATATAATAAGTCAAAGAAGTTGCATACGGTACATTTATGCAACATTATGAGGAAAAGAAATAGTTATAACCATGAGCAATGGCAAAAGGGGACAGAGAACATGCAGCCATTTTTTGAAAATACCCATGTTTACATCATGTCTATGATAGGTATCAAAGAATTACATACCTGATTATCCATATGTGTAATATATATTAAGACGTGCATGCAAAATTTCCTTTAGGGCATTAACAAAAACAAAACCAGTAAAAATGCACAGATGTGAAGACCAAGATCCAAGGTCGAGAGTTGTAGAAAAAAGAAGCAAGTTGCTTATATAGTTTCCAGCTTCATGGACTAGCAAGGCAGGACACTATTCAAAAGGCACGTTTACTAATCAAGAACGAAAATGGAAAGGGAATTGAGTTTCATTGGAAAGCAAAAGAAATGCAATTGGATTAAATTACAAAATTCCACTATGGTGTCTACTAACTTTTAGGAATTAAAAATGGAAACAAGATGATTACAAAACTACCCCTATTTATATAACAAGTGGAATTATTGATGGAGGTTTAATTTTTTAATCAAGAAAATGAATTATTAATGGAGGAACTATGACTTGTGTGTGAGGTCCATGTAACTTAATTCCTAAAAATTTTAGTCAATACTGGACTGGAGTTCATTAAAAGTCAACTCAATCTCCTTTCCCTTACTAGAATTTCTGATTAGTAAACATGTACTCAATTCACATTTCCACTGTCAAGAAGTTCAAGTATTTTCCAAGAACACAATAATTTGATTACCAACTCATAATCCCAGAAAATATTTTTACGCCATTAATCTGAAATGCAACCTAAAAGGATCCTTAATTTTCTTCAATCATTCTTTTGTTTGTCCAATGATTCATTCCTTCCAAGTTTCATAAGGAGAAACTATGGTAAATCCAATTTCCAAACCACCTTCTAAGTTAACAAAAAGCCTCTACAAACATCAAGAACCACATTAAAGTCTATAAATTTTGACAAGAAAGTGATAAGGTAAATGGAGACAAACTTGAAAACAGAGACAACTTGTTTCATTTTGTAATTTGGGTAATTCTCTAGCCTGGTGTATATGTATAATTACAACAACGTGGAATTTGGTGCCTCATACTAATCTCAGAGTGTCCACAAAAACATACAAACATTCAGTTTTTATTGTAAAATACATACATTTTACCAAAATACGTCGATGATGGACCTTCGTTGTTCTTTCTAAAATACGCACATTCTAAATTTAGGTTCAAAACGCGCAACCAAGATCACTCTACAAAAAGCAAGAAATAGCAGAGAACGTAAGGCATATAGATGTATTCCATCAATTACATAAGCAACCAAAGAAACTGATGTAGCAACCATAAAGACTTATGTAGCAACAAAAGAGAGCACCTGTTAAGGAAGAATTGTGCGGTTCGTCTGACAGTGTCATATCTCCACTAGACACGAGATTGCCTACTTGAATCATGGCCCGAGCAACCTGCACTTTCACGGGGAAGTAAGTAAATATTCAAAGCGAGAACAGCAATAAGATTATTAAGAAAACCTAGGGGCAAATTCACCACGAGAACAGCAATAAGATTATTAAGAAAACCTAGAGGCATATTCACCTTATCTGCATCTTCTCATAAACACCATAGAAGGATTCCAGCAGACCTTCTCTAATGTTTGGACTAATACTGCATGATGTCATAACAGAGAATATTTGCAAGGGAAAGTCACCATATAGAACTTATAAAGGAAATAATTGAGAAAATTTCTCTTGGATAATATGCACACAGTACCTTCCAATCATTCCAAAGTCGTAAAAGATCAATCTCCACCGTTCACATCATCTACGATCAATCTTTGATCTTCCACCGTTACATCATCTACAGCAATATTTCCAGATGCTGTAAAACAGAGAAAAAATAGATATGAAATGCCCGTACTACAAAAAGAAATGCCACATGAACTTCAAATTTCATGTAAAGAAATGGATTTCTACAACTATCTTGTACAATTTGGATACGGTATAAAACAAGGAAAGAAAAAACTAAGAAATCAAATCCTACAAAAAAGAAAAGAGAATAAGCAAAAGAGGCTTCAATATAAAGTAAAGACCAGATAGCATAAGAGACAGCTAAATGCACACTCTTCTACTATCTTCTGAAACAGCCGCAAATACATCAAAATGCCTTTTCATATTTTAAAGTTCAAGCTCCAAGCTTCAGATCACAGGGCTCCTGCAAATAAAGTTAAATCGTGTTCATGAAATCAATGTAGAACTCAAACTCACAACACAAATAATTTAAAATAGCAAATTAAGAGAGCAGAAACAAACACTAAACCTCACCAATCATTTAGTAAATGAATTAGACTAACTCTCCTATATATGATCTAGAGTGACAAATTTAATTGACAAATTTTGCTTGAGTTAACATCTGCCGCATAAGAAGAATTATGAGAAAGGAGCCTACATAGCAAATTAGCTAGCTACATATATCTAATAGAAATAGAAATTAGCTAGCTACATATACATATTTTTCATCAATTGCGAGCAAATCTGCGACAATGGAAAGTGTAAATAATCGGTATTATATTTCTCTTCGCTATCTTGTGAAGAAGTTCCACCACTATTGTTGTCTCATTATTTTGGAAAAACACACGCATAAGTTATTATATGTAATTACATCTGGAGCACAATCTTTTCCTTCCATAATTGATAATAAATCATTTGCCTCTTCTAATTGTCCATCTCTACGAAGCTCATTGATCATGACAAATTCCTCAAAGAGAAATGCAAATCAGGTAACGTCTCTTGTGGTGAAGCTCATTACTTTTTTGATTGCATGATTCAGATGAAACTCTCTCCTCTTATGTCATCTTCAGTAAGTTGTTTACTGCTCTTGTCAATAGTAAAGAGATGTTATTTATCTTATGAACAGGTTGAACTCTACTGGGTTGCTGCCAAATTTGATTACTTTCATCATTTTGTTGAATTGCTGTTGCAATATAGGTAGAAATTGTGATGGTTTTGTGGTTTTTGAAAAGATTTTGAGGTTGGGTTTCAGGCCAGATGCCGTGACTTTTACTTTTTTATTAAAACCTTGATTAAAAGTTACGGCATCTGGCATGAAATCTAAGTTCAAAATTTTCACAAAAACCACAAAACCATCACAAACTCTACCTATATTGCAATTCAAAGTAATAAAATCTGGCAGCAAACTAGTAGAGTTAAAAATCTTAATAAGATAAATAATATCATTTACTCCTTGCAAGACTAGTAAACAACTTATTGAAAGATGACATACAAGGAGAGGGTTTTATCTGAATATGCAATTAAAAAAGTAATAAGCTTCACCGGGAGAGAACTTACCCGATATGCATTTCTCTATGAGGAACTGTCAAGTGTCTCTGGATTTGGGGCATAGTCGTTGGGCATGAATTTGGGTTCGTGGGTTTTTGAGAATTGAGAGAAATGTTTACGATTCAAAGCTGTATGTATACAAACAAGAAGAAGAAGGACGAAGAAGAAAAATGGTTTTGAAAGCCATTGCAATTTGCAAAGCGAGTGCTTTCTCTGGCTTGAGGGTTTGAGCTTTAAAGTAGGATCAATCGGGTCTGTTTCATGGGCCGCGCTTGTTGATTATACATTTTTTTTCACAAGCCCAACTACAATTCAAGTCAACTACAATGGTTTAGTGTAGTGTTACATTTTTTATCAAAAATTAATTACATCCACCTTCCTGAGATTTTACCAACTATAAGCGGAATCAACTTTATCATTTATTGATAAAGATCTCCCCTGCCGTTAGTTGATTTTAGTCAAACTTAACAGGCTTAGGGGTATTTTCATCTTTTAGACTTTTTAAATTTTATTTTATTAAATAAAAAAATTTAAAAAAAATCGCATCCCTCCATCTTTAAAATAACGGACGGTTAGGATTTATTTAAAAACTTAAAATAATAATAATAAAATTAATTAAAATAAAAAATTAATTATAGTTAATGGAAATTTATTTTCTAGATTGAATCTTCATTGTCACCCACGAGCCTCTTATAAAGCCTTTTAGTGAAAAAAGGGTTAGAATCGCGAAATAGGGGAATCGAAATTTATCGCGCCCGCCCAAGAATTTTACTGTTTGATTAAGGTTCATTCATATTGTGAGACTCGTTCGGTCTTATCAATTGTTAGAATTTTTTTTCTCGAGCTTGAATAAATCATGAATTTTTCTAGAACAGTATTAAAGATCTTATCGAAAACTTACAGCTGCTTGCCAAACAAAGGCTAAGAGAAAAAAGAGAACGGGGATTACTGGCATAACATCTACAATTGGATTCAAAAAAGCATAGGCCTCAGGTAATTTGGCGAATAAAAAACTACTCGAATAAAGGGCAGAATTAAGACAGATATAGATCGAACTAAAGTGATTAAGCATAGGGTTCTTCGAAGAACCCGAAAATTCTTCCAATTTTTTTTTTGGTGGAGATCCATTCTCCAGATTGGATCTCCACCGTCCATTAAATTTGATGGACGGTGGAGATCCAATTTGTATAATGGATTTCCATATTTCAAACTCAATTTTTTTCAAAAAAATTTAAAAATTTATTTTTTTAAAAAATTAAAAATAAATTTTATATTTTCACTGTCCATTTAAAGATGGACGATAGATATCTGAAAGTTAATTTTTTATAATAATTTTTTATTAAAAAAATATTATTTTAGGAGTATTTTGGTCATTTTAACGGTTGAAATTGGTCAGCAGTTAAATCTAACGGAAGTTAACTGATGGCAGGGAGGTCATTGTCAATAAACGATAAAGTTGATTCCGCTTGTAGTTGGCAAAACTTCATGGGAGGTGGATGTAATTAACTCATTTATTAAACATAAACAATTTATATATTTTATTTTATTTTTTAAATATCTTCTAATATAGAAAATACATATTTTCAGTAATATTCTTAGTTATTTTTAATCTAATAATTTGAGAGAAATACATTGTCAAAAATAATTTATGTCAGGTTTTATTTTCTCGGATTCGATGGTATTTTCAGGCTTTATTATGACATGTTTCCATCAAGTTCTTAGTAAGCTGTCTTTGCAGTTTGCGGTAATCCTTTAGATTATCTGACTTCAATGTAATAGAAAAGTACATTCTCATAAGCCTATATTGTTTGTTGGGCACGTTCCTATCTACAGGATTTTTTTACAAACTAATGTGAACCTTCATGGCGGCCACTTTGTCTTGCTAACACTCTTTCACGTACAAGATCGATGGGTTTGTCACGTGGCTTGAACCCAAACACATATTCAAATTCAGAAGAAATTTATAAATGAATACAATACAATGCAATCACGTGGAGAGATTCGAATCCAGAACTCTTGGGCAGGGCCGACCCAAAGATTTTTGGGGCCCTGAGCAAAAAAAAAAAAGTATGGGGCCTGAAAAACCATGAGAAAGATAGGCCCATATAATAAACAGAATGTCAAAAATTGTTCACTATAGTAGCCCATGGAAATTGGTGCCCTGAAGCTATACCAGATCGCCCTGGGCCTCCGCCGGGACCTGCTCTTGGGTCAAATCAAACTCTAATACTATGCCAGTAACCAACAGATTTAAAAAGCTTAAAGCTGTCAAGAAAGGACCCAACTAATGATATAAGATTTGCTAATACACCTCATCCTATCACGTTCAAAATTAACTCAGATACGGCTACTAATGCTAATCTTAATTGGATTGGTGTGGGGGTGGTGTTTCCGAATACTCAGAGGCTTAGTAATGGAGGCTTGCTCTCAGGTTTCCTGTGGATATTGCAAAAGTAATGGCTTTGTTGCGCGGCATTCAATTGGCGAGAGCAACTAGTCTCTCTGCCTTTTGATTTGAATATGGTGCTTCCTCCATAGTTAAAGAGTGTTTATTTTTTATCTAAAACCAAAATAAGTTTGAATTTTTTTAAAGATTAAATTAAGACTGAAATTTAAAATTTAAATAATTTTTTTTCTTCTTTTAACTACTGAATAAAAGTGTTAAATTGTTTATTTTTTTAAAGATAAATGTCTGTATAAAGATAAATTTAAAATTATATTAATATAAAAATAATAATTATAATTAAGTGATAAATCATGATTTTCAACTCTTTATTTTAATTGTTTTTTACCATTTTTAAATTGTCCCACCATTTAAAAAAATTAAATAAAAATAACTTATAATGTATCCAATTCAGACCCGATTAAGTTTTAAGTGAAAAAACAAACGACCTTTTTTGCGAGTTTGAATTGAACTTATTAAGTTCTTTTTATTTGTTTTTATGAGTGATCAGACAACTTAAAAATATATATTAAAAAAAACCAAAACAAAGAGTAAAAAATCCGGACTTTCACTTAATTCCAAATCACTAAATTATATTAAATTTTTTTTCTTCAAAAAGTATTCTCTTAAATATAATATAATTTCTATTTACCGTAATTTACATTACTTTAAAAATGAAAAATGTTTCACATTATGTAGAGTTTATCTCATCATTTCAATATCATTATACAACCTTCGATATTTTTCTTAAAACAAAATAAAAACTATTTCTGTATTATTGTTATTTATCATATTTAATCATGAATAAAAAATTTTATAAATTGTTTGTATCATATCAAATAAAAATGCATAACAACTAATAGTAATAAGGTATAAATATCAAATTATTTATTTTATATATTTTTATTTTTAAAAAAATCAAACATGTTAATATTATATTCAGATGAGAAAAAAAATATATACATGTCATTCAGGTTTCACTCTCTATTCAGTATTCAATAAAATTGAGTTCAGTATTCAGATAAAAAAAATAGCTACCCTTTAGTCAGATCATCTCTGTAACGACTTCTCTGTCAGACATTAGTTTGGTTATTCACACAATTCGTAAGGCTTCGAGGTATTTTACTTTGTTTCGAGGAAGTTTAGAGGATGAGTCCTGAGTAGTTGGAAGAAATTCATGATTTCCAAGTTACTGCTTTTTTTTTGTGTGCTAGAAGATTTTTATTTTAAATCTATATATATATATATATATATATATATATTTAGTTATTTGTAATCTAATAATTTAATTTATTTCTAATTTTGACATTAAATGTAAATAAAAGTATAGTCAAAGTAAAAAACCAAAAACTATTTTTTTATAATCTTTTTACATGACTAATATTTAATGTGGTGCTTGGTTTTGTTTTGAAAATGAGTAAATAACACCAAGACCTTCTGAGGATTTACTCTTTTATAAGCGGAAACAACATCTGAGTTTATTGATAAAGATCTCTCCCTGTCGTTAATCAATTTTATCAATTTAATGATTGACCAGGTTTGACTGTAAAAAAAAAGATCAAAATGTCCCAACATAATATATAAATCTAATAAAATTTATTAAATAAAAAAGAAAAAATAAAAATAGTTAAAATCTTACCATCCATCTCAACTATTTTTTATTTTTTATTTAATAAATTCTAGTAATATTATAAATTATTTTAGAGATATTTTGATCGTTTTTAACTACCAGTAGGGAAAATCTTTACTTATAAATCTAAGAGTCAGAAGGTTTGGGTGTTGCTTACTATTTTAAAAACTGCTTTTTATTAACAAAAGTAAATACAAATTGTTTGTTTGTGTTTTTTTTTTAAGTTATTTTTAAAAAAAAAAAAACAGTAATTTTAAATTTATAACTAAAATGTTAAGAAATAATAATTTATATTTTTCATCGTTTTCAAAACAGTTTTTAAAAAATAAACCACAACTTTTCCCTCCGAACAACTATCTCGCCCATTTAAAAAAAAAAAATAATGTCAAATACAGTTACATCCTTTTTAGTTTTTGAAAACTACTTTTAATAAATGCTACAATACCATTTTAACTTTAAACTCTAATAAACTCTTCTTTTTTTTTCTCAAAATGTTATAAACCACAATTTCACTACTGTATATGTATTCATTTGACTTCATGCATTTTTTAATTAATTGCAATTCCTTTTTTTTAATGATAAAAAATAATATTTTCTCAATTTTTTTATTATGTTTTAAATTCTTTTTAATTAACAAGCAATCGATTAAACATCTTTTCTTGAAAAAATTTATTTGTACAATTCTTCAAACAAGACTCTTAATATAATTACAACTACACAAACCCAAATGTTTTCTTATCTAGAAAAAGAGGCAGGGGTCTCCATCTCTATACCGCCGATGGAGACCCAGCTGAGTCTCCAATTATCGCCCTCCTCTATAATCTCTCGACAGAGATATATAGCAGAGCACGTGACGAAGTACGAAGCGGTCGAAAAAATCACTGAAGGAGATAATTACAAGGGGTAATGTTTTTAGGTATAGTTTTATGATCATTGGGTATTGCAATAACAAGAAAATTACTAGGAGGTTTATAGATTGATTGTGTAAAAGTATAAAACTAGGAGGTTCAAAAATTACTCGTAAGATATTTCACAAATTGCCCCAAGAAGGTTTGCCGCTAGATGTTTTCACGTATAACAATATGATCTATGGACCTTGTAAAGAAGAGCGTCACGTATAACAATATGATCTATGGACCTTGTAAAGAAGAGCGTCTGGAAGAAGCAAATAATTTGTTATCGAATATGTAAGAAAAAGGTTGTGATGACAAATAATCTACATACGTGTGGATTTTTACAAAATAACGAGAAAACAAAAATGGTAGAACTTCATAAAATTACGGAAAAAAAAACTATAATGCCAAAATGCATCCATAACTTATACTTCCATCGGATAGACTTACTTGTAAAGAATGAAAAATATTGGAAGCTATAATGGTTTGTAACATATAAGCATGTTGCAGAGAACCTCATCAAATATGGCTTGGGAGTAACTAGTTTATGTTACCTTCTACTCTAGTAGTACTCGAGACGCAGCATTTCCTGCCAGATGTAGATATCAAATACAAAGAAAGTAGAACCAACAAGTATTTCAATCATAATTCAAAATATCTACCAAATAAAAACAACCTTTTATTTGGTTGCGGAATCTAACTTGCATCAAGAGGAAGACGAAGGCAAAGACGAATCTATCTAACATGTGACCTGACCTCTGTAAGCTACCAACAATTCCTCAGCATCATCCCTAAACCTTTCCACGTACTTCTCCGAGAATTTCTCTTCGGACAAAGTCAATACCCTAACAAAACTCGGGTCATCCTCCAACAACCTTTTCGACTTGAGAATTTGCATAACTTTATATCGAGGAATCACTCGTTCTCCCAGGCTGTACGTCAAACAACAGGGTTCTCTAATCAACGCCTCCTTATTGAGCTCGGTCTTGTTCAAAAAGAAATCAAGTCTTAGCTTCAACTGCTCCTCGGATTTGTTAAACATCGCAGGCAACCTCCGAAACATTTCCATGGCCTCGTCCTTAGTAAACCCGAAACTCCTAAACAATTCCATTTTCCTCTCAAAAGCTTCTTCACTTAAGCAACTAACTAGACGTAGACCGTGGACAAACCTAGTCGAATCAGACGAAAACCCCATATCCGAAAACACGCGAAACAAGCCCTCTAAGTTTGGATTCTTCCATAACGAAAATCCTAGGTTGATTCTTTAACAGCATTGAGAGGTGAGACCCAACAATGCCACAACTCTCCAAGAATGCAATGTTGCTTAACAATCTCCCTTCCGGGTTTTTCGTGATAAGATAACTGCATCTGTTCAAAACCCTAATCAAATATTGATTGTTTTTATCATCCACTAATATTTTCTTGAGAATCTGAGTACAAGGAATCAACATATTCTGCAAACTACAAGTGAGAAGCCTAGAGTTGTTTGAAATGAACTTACCCAGATGAGAACCCACCAGACCCATCTCTTGAAAGAAGTCAATCTTCGGTTTAAGTTTGTTGTCGACATTTGACAACAGAATCTCTGGATCCGATGCAACTGAGGATCGGATATCGGTTTCGGAGAATCCAAGACTTCGAAAGTAGTGGAGCACAGAATGTGGGGTTTCAAGGGATTTGATGTTGGAGAAGCGAGTAGAGTTTGAGATTGATTGCGCGTGTGTTTCGGACAAATTTAGGGTTTCGATCAAGTAATTGAAGACCAAAGTATTTGGTGTCTGTGTTTGGGTTTTCGTGAGAGAGGAGAACATATACAAATTTGGTCTGATGGCTTTTGTGGGAATTTTGTGTAAAACTTGCAGCTGCAGTGAATTGAAAATTCGCATTTTGATTCTGCGGAGAAGATGCAAAGACACAGAGACAGAGAAAGAGATAGAGGTTAGAGTTTTGGGGTTTTAGGAGATGGAAGTTAGGTTTTGGGGTTTTGAAGAGACAACAGTAAAACGACACCGTTTCAGCCTTTTTCTTTTTTTTTTTTACCAAATTTTAGTATAAATCAAAAATTAACTTTCAATTTTATTTTATTTTCCTTTCAATTGAGTAAATAGGAGATGGTAAACTATACTACCGGACCAACCATTTCTTGTCACTTTTTTTTTTTTTTTTCGATGACTAATATTAGTTGAATCTAAATTTTTTAAGACGTAATCAGATCAATCACTATAAATAGAGTTTAAAAATAACTCTCACTATTGGGAGAGATCTTCCCATATATTATTTATTTATCGATAATGGTGAAATTTAAACATCTATCATATATGTGAAATGAAAGTCCACTATCTACTTGAGTTAGGAGTGAATGTACAGTATCACCTCATTCACCTGTTCTAAATAAAATAAAATAATGAAACATTAATTAGATACAAATAATTGTATGGGGTCATTTTTGAAAAACTTCACTTAAAAGATAATCAACAATGTTGTGAAGGAAGATAATTTGGAGGACTTTTCTGACGTCTTAATTGGTGGGTATTTAGTGTTTTTTCTGGGTGTTGAGCCCTCCAGTGTACCAAAAAAATGTTGCAAATTTCTCCTCAAAATTGCTTTAATTTTTTTAATGATTATAATAGAACACATTTACTACTGAAATTTAATTCATGATTTATAATTTCAGTATTTACTAAGAAAAATGGTTTGTAATCAAATTATGTGAAACTCACGCACAAATTAAGAATCAAGTTCTATTCGAAAGGGAACTTAATCTCTCTCTCCCACCTAGGGATTAAATCCCCTTTCCTGATTCCCGTTTGAATAGCACTTAATTTCTTTGATTTTCATTCATGATTAATAAACATGCCCTAGTGAAATAAGGACATATGAAAACAAAGGAAACTTTGGACTACCAATTTAGACTAAATTTGAAGGACAATCCATCAAGTTTATACCTATCAAAAATTGTACACTCATCCACTATATTATTGGACCATATTGGTTCAACAAAGAAGCCAATATGTAGGA
The DNA here is from genome assembly GCA_003430845.1 of Xanthoceras sorbifolium. Lineage (NCBI taxonomy): Eukaryota > Viridiplantae > Streptophyta > Magnoliopsida > Sapindales > Sapindaceae > Xanthoceras > Xanthoceras sorbifolium. The sequence goes on along the minus strand of CM010609.1, from coordinate 2,927,934 downwards.
AGAATACAAAAGATTACAAACAAAATATCATATAAATATACAAAATTGTTCTTAATCCATCTTTAGTTATTCTGCTCAAATAACTTAACTGTTTGATTGCTTCTCTTCTGATTCTACTATCAAAAACCAACAATGAATCATTTGCTCTCCTCCTATCTGAGAACATTTGCCTATAACAAGCAGGCATATCTCCTCTGTCAGCCTTTTCAAATGCATATCAATTTCCAGCAAAGTCAAATCCTCGATGGGGTTGCCCTTCACAATAAGAAATTTTAGAGAAAAGATGTGATGATCAGCACCAAAATCAGAAGGCTGGAAACCAATCAGAAGGCTCCAAAGTATTTCGAAACTCAGAGTTGCATTAGCCGAAGCAACAATAAATCCTCATTAACGTCCCAGACATTGGGATCTAAACTAGAATTATGACCCGATTCTATGATGTCAGTAGTCACGAAACTCATGGGATACGAACTGATATCATTGTCGCATACCCTCTTCATACCTTCTGTTTTCTAGGTTCATAAGCCAATAGTATGAGTCAAAACAACAACCTTCACTGCAATACGCCTAAAAGATCCTAAAAAGGAAATGAAATATGAAAACTAACAACACCACTTTACTTCTTCTTTGGAAGAAGAAATTAACAAGTGACCCTTGTAAGCAACCAACAATTCCTCTGCACCATCTGTAAACCTTGCCAGATACTTCTCCAAGAACTCCTCAGATATCAAGGAATCACTTGTTCTGCCACGGTGATCGACAAACAATGCAGTGCTCTAATCAACGCCAATCTTTTTGAACACCATGAACCTTAAGAGTGAAAGTCACCCCTGTTTTCTTCATTCAAAGCCTCAATTACTTTAATTCCTGTCTTGATCCCTCACAATCATTGAAAAGCTCAAGATATGCCTCATGTCAACGTATTTGTCATAATGTTGTACTTCCTCATTATAACCACTACCCGTGTTACCTACAACTAATTTAATTGGGGTTTGCTTACTGGACTCATTGCATTCCAATAAGCTTTGAAGTTCCCAAACACCAAACACTAACAGGACAGTGCCAACAATATCTTTTTAAAGGCATAGCAAACCTGTTTTCGTTCTTTAAAGCTCCAGACACGTACAGATTTCAGCATGACGTTTGCCAGGTAATCTACTAACCTTCACTTCTTTACTCTCTCCTTTTCTAAAAAAGAGTTAAACCCCAAATCCTCCATGTCAACATCAGCTGCAAAACCTTTACAGGCATCGGCAATGGGATGACACCCAGGGTACAGCAACAAATATTCCACGCAATAGCCTTCTCTGCTTCTGACATTGTACGCTTAGAAAAGCATGTGGGGTGAACCTTTGGTGAATAGGATTGAATCCAGATTTGGTAGTTCCAAAACGTTCGGTTGTGGTGATGGAACATCCATCTACACTGCAAAGTAATGTGAGACAAGAACATACTGTAAAATTCTAACTTGGTCAGGTAATCAGGTAATTAAAACGTTTTGGATCAGGTAATCAGCTGCTTGTACCCACTGCAATAGAAAAACTCAATTAACAGCTCTAAGATGTTAAACAAAACTCTTCAACTACCTTAAATATTATAAATTGATTAAAAAGAAATGTTTTTATAATTTTCATAGTTTATAGCTTTGTAATTAGCTACTCTAAACTATCTTATTTATAACCCTTTAAGAGTCTCCCAAAAAGTGTGTCCGAAAACCTCATATGACATAAAAGCTTTCAAATATAAGAAGTCAGAAATAGTATATAAGCACTGAAAATTAGGAGCACTTTCTTATGATGCTTCAGATAGTAACAACTATATATAACAATGGAGGGAGTGAGGGTCGAGAAGATTTCAATAAATACAACTCAAGAGTAATATAAAACAGAGCAGAGCAGACAACATTAATACTGAAACCAATTAGCAATTCTTTGCTGCAGAATTTGGCAGCTATAAAAATAAGTGATCAGGTGCTTACAAATAAATATTCCTGTCAGGGTGTCCCTGATATTTTGATTTGTTGCTTAATCGGTTCTAAACAGGGAATACAAACGGTTCTAAAAGGGGACTGCAACAGAATAATAAAACTTTTTTGGTAGTCATGAAACTTAAAAAAATATGCAACATGTGACTGAATATCATCATTCAATACCGTTTTCGTGTACGAATTTTCCCGTATTTGAATTTGAACTATACCCATATCTTCTCTTTTAAGATACAAGAGCCAGAAAAATTTCATAGAGTATGGGCCAAAACAACCACTCTGATTGCAGTACCGATTTCAGCATAGGCTAGAGTACCCCAGAGAGGAAATGAAATATCCAAACTAACCACAAGACTTCTCTTCTTGAGAAGAAGAAGAATCTAACAAGTGACCCCTGTAAGCTACCAATAATTCCTCTGCATCATCTCTAAACTTCGCCACAAATTTCTCCAAGAAGTCCTGCTCAGACAAACTCAACACACTAAGAAACTTGGCTCTTTCTTAACCAACAACCTTTTCGACTTGAGAATTTGTATAATTCTATATCGTGGAATCACGCGTTTTTCTAAGCTGTATGCCAAACAGGGAGCGCCAATCAACGGCTCCTTTTTTAGCTCAATCTTGTTCAGAAAGAAATCAAGTCTTAACTTTAACTGCTCCTCGGATTTGCTAAACACCGTAGGTTGCCTCCTAAAAATTTGCAAGGCTTCATGCTTCGTGAATACAAAACTCCTAAGCAAATCCAATTTTCTCTCAAGCAATTCTGCCCTCATTCCACTAACTAGACGTAATCCGTGGACAAACATCTTTGAACGAAACAAAAGTCCCATATCCAAAACCCGTGAAACAAGGTCCCTAAGATATGATTCTTCCATAACGAAGATCCTAGGTGTTGTCTTTAATAGCATTGAGAGCTGAGACCCAACAATGCCACAGCTCTCAAATAATGCAATGTTGCTTAACAGCTTCCTTTCTGGGTTTGTTGTGATTAGCCAACTGAGTCTCCTTATAACACTAATCAATTTTTTATTGTTACTGTCATTCAATAATATTTTCTTAAGAATTTGAGTGGAAGGAATCAAACTCTTCTCTAGACTACAAGTAACAAGTTTAGAGTCACTGGAAATGAATTTACACAGATCAGGACCCACCAGACCCATCTCTTGAAAGAATTCAATCTCCGGTTTTAGCGTCTTGTCCACATCAGAGAAGAGAATTTGGGGACTGGAACGAACTGAAGATCGAATTTCGGTCTCGGAGAATCCAAGACTTTGAAGATAATGGAGCACACAATGTGGGTTTTCAAGGGATTTGACGTTATAGAATCGAGTTGAGTTTGAGATTGATTGGGCTTCTGTTTTGGAGAAATTTAGGGTTTGGATCAAGTAATTTAAGAGCAAAGTGTTTGGTGTCTTCGTGAGGGATGAGAACAGATACAAATGGGGCATGGTTGCTTTTGTAGGAATTCTCTGTAACAGTTGCAGTTGCAGTGATTTCACACAGTGCATTTTGATTCTGCTGAAGAGGCAGGTAGAGAAATTAGGGTTTTGGGGATCAATGGGAGAGGAAAATTTTAATTTAAAAGATTTAAGGCCGTTCGTGGTGGACAATGACTATTTTTAATAGTGTAATTATTAATTTGACCCGTAATTTTAAAAAATTATTATTTTTTTAACGTAATTTCTTTTATTGGTATACTTAGATCTTAACTTTTTAAAAATTTATCATTATGATCTATTTAGTTAATTTTTTAATGGTCAAACGATACAAAATTGGTAAAAAAAACTGATTTACCCTTGACATTATTTAAATGAGTCAAAATTATAATTTTAACCTTAAATTTTTAAAAAAATTATTAATAATTACAATGGTAATATAATTATTTTATATTAATACTTAAAAAAATAATATTTAAAATATATTTTTTAATGGATCTCCACCGTCCATCAATTGATGAACGGTGGCGATTATATTGAAATTTTTTTTAAAAAAAATGAAAAGTGAAAATAAAATAATTTTTTAAAATTTTCTTTTTTGCTGTTCATAAAAAAAATATATAAAATGTTCTTGGTGGAGATCTGAATCTCCACCAAGAACCCAAAAAAAAAAAAAATTGAGACGTATCTCCAGCGATGGAGATGAAACGGCCTCCAGCAATGGAGGTCACTTGGTCTCCATTACTGGAGATCGAAGGGTTTCCAGAGATGGAGACTTAATTTCTTCAACCAACCCAGATGTGGATTTGTTGAGGATCAACGAACCTAATTTTCTAGGTCGTCGATCTCTAGAGTTTCAATTTTTTTTTTCTTTTTTTGTTCTTGGTGGAGATCCACCAAGAACAAATAAAAAACACATTTGATTTTCAATTTTCAATTTTTTTTTAAAAAAAATTCTAATATAATCTCTACCGTCCATCAATCTTGATGGACCGGAGAGATCCGATTAATTTTTTTTTAATTTTTAATTTTTTTACTTTATTTTAATTTTTAATTAGGGGTAGATATGAAATTTCACTAAAAAATTTGGTTCCATTGATAGATTTAAAAACAAAAATACCTCTACACCTAAGTTTAACTGACAGTTGATCACAGAAGGACCAAAATGATAAATTTGTAGAAGTTAGGGTTTAAAAATATCAAATAATGAAACTGCATTAAAAAGTTGATAATTTCCTAAAAATTAGAAATCAAATTAATAATTGTCCAATTTAATAGACTGTTTTTTTCTTTTCTTTTCTTTTTTAAGAATATATTGATAAACATTTATTAACACTTAAAAGTATAAGTCTACTATATTAACTATATCAATCTATAGCATAATCACTTGTAATTCAAATGATTAGTATACCTCCCCTCCACTATAGTAGCGAGGGTTTAATTCCAACCATACACATTTACTAGTATATGTGGATAATTTTCTCCCTAATTGTCTCCCATTATGGGAGTAGATATACGGGTCGTGCGTTTGTTAATTGCTTTCAGTAGGTCCCGACAATTATTAATATTATATTTATAATCCCCTTAAAAAAAATCAAATTTTTATATGTATTATGTTATAATTAAATTTGTTTATAAATAATGTATTTTAGTTTTTTTTTCTAAAAACATTTTTAATATATTCTTTAAATTTTTTTTGATAGACTTTATTAGTTTTTTTGGTAAATGTAAGTGCTAGAGAAAATGCTGATTCCTTGCTCTCAAATTGTTAAGAAAATATTAATGAATGATACAAACAATTAAGATTTAATTCAGGTTATAAGGAAACTCATTTGGTTAATCACAATGAACTTGTAAAGGAGACTGTTAGGGTGTGGTCGGTATGAGATTGAATTGGACTATTTTACGGAATATGATTGGATTGGATGAGATTGCATTAAATTAGTATTGTGATGTGTTTGGCGCAATAAAGATTTAACTAAAAATAGTATTGTTCCTTGTTTAGTGTTGTATAAAATTGGATAAAAAATAATTATACAATGTGAAATTGGTCAAAATAATATTATATTAAATTAATTTTTAGATAAAATAAATTTTTAAATTCAATTTTAATAAAAATAAAATCATTTAAATTAAATTTAAATAAAAATAAAATCATTAAACTGATTATACGGGTTGAACTCAACACGATACAACCAGCTCATTTAAACTGATTATACGGGTTGCACCATCTAACCCACTTATATAAAATTAATTTATTTATATACTATAAAAAAATTAAAATAATTTTTTTTTGTGCTAGAACATTTACTTTTGGGAAATCATCAAATTTTTAACGCAGTTTCATTTATTGGTGTCCTTAAGCCCTAACTTTATGAAAATGTATCAATTTGGTTCTTCTGTAAGTCAACCGTTAGTTAAATTTAACGATTTAGGGGTATTTTTATCTTTAAACTTACCCCTAATTAAAATTTTAAATAAATTAAATTAAAAAATTAAAAATTAAAGAAAATTTAAATGAATCTCCACCGTCCATCAAGATTGATGGACGATGAAAATCATAATGAATTTTTTTAAAAAAAGTGAATAGAGATTTAAAAAAAATATATTTTTAATTTTTTTCTGTTCTTATCTGGATCTCCACCATTCATCAGCGTTGAAGAATAATATTGTAACTCCCCCAGATCCGATCCTTCTGGATCGACCTAGGGAGCATTACCGGGTTTTCAAAACTTTCCTTAATTCACTTTATAAATTAAAAACTAGTGAAAATCATATCAATTGTATTGTAAAAATGTATTTCTAGTGAGCCCATCAAAATTCAGTTTTAAAAAAATTTCGGCAGAGTTTACTCTATTTTTCTGATTTTCCAAAACCTGTTTTCAATAAAACAAATATAATACAATATAATTCCAACACTTCTATATCCAAATTTTCAAATCAATGCGCACTCTGCCGTTTAGTGCGACTTCCAAATAGTGTCAAATAAAACATATATAATTAATATTTACAAACATTTGAAAAGAAATATAAATCATAAAGCACTTATTTACAAAACATATATATACATGTCGAATTACAGATTTCTGTATATGCATGCTTAACTAAATACAATATACAATTAAAATTCAATTGTAACTACTCAAAAGAATTGTGACTCTGGACCTTCAATCCGCTGCTACTTCCTCTCTATTCTTTGTTTCCCCCTGTGTCTCTGATACCTACGCGTGATAAAGTCAACGCGCTAAGCATATAGCTTAGTGGGTGTACACTAAACTCAATTATCAAAATCAATAAAATCATTTCATAATCAAAATGTAACAATATTATCGTATAAAACATTTCAATCGTTAACTTTCTCATTGACATAAATTATATAAAAAAACAGTTTAATAAAAGCATCTAAATTCAATCAGTAAAGCATACAAAATTCAGTTTTCAATTTTTTTTATCAGCATTTTATTCGTTCTGTAACATTTTATTCATACAAACATTTTGTTCACTTTCATATCGGTGTAACGTTCACCTCCGGGATTCGCCTAAACTGGACTAAACCAGGTTTGCCTCGCGAGATGTAACTGTCATGAATATCAGTACGATATCTATCTCCGGAATTCGCCTAAACTGGACTATACCAGGTTTGCCCCGTGAGATGTAACAGTCATGGATACAGTGCAATGGCTATCTCCGGGATTCGCCTAAACTGGACTTGCCAGGTTTGCCCCACGAGATGCAACAGTCATCAATATCATCAGTGCAATATCTATCTTCGGGATTCGCCTAAACTGGACCATGCCAGGTTTGCCCCGCGAGATACAATAGGCTCAACTCGTTATATTCAACAATAATTCACAAATCAAAATTAAATTCAAGTATCAGAATTTACAATATTCGTAATACAAACTTCGTAAATTTCATATCAAAACCTTCTGTTTCTTTCAAAATCAACAATTAATTTCACAGAGCCAAAACTTTCATTTATACTCCTATCAATACATTCTACAATTATTTTCAAATCGTATTTACGAAACAATAATTATATACGATTTTTCCAAAAATCGTTTCCAAACATTACTCGCAAAACGATTTATTCGAAACCATAGAAATTCCATTATGATATCATATTACCTAATTATTTTCAAACAGTTTCTAACAATATTCGTAAACAAAACATAAGTATACACAATCCACAAATAAATTTAATGCTCAATTTAACGAAATATAGAAAATTCAAATGAAAATATATATAACGAAAATTAAAACAAATTCAGAAATCAGTGTACACCAACCTGGTTTTCCTTTTTCACACAGTTTTTCTTCTGGATTCCTTTTTCCTTTCTCTTTATTTTTTTTTCCTTTCTCCTTTTCTTCTTCTTTCTCTTCTCTTCTTCTTCTTCTTCTTCTTCTTCTTCTTCTTCTTCTTCTTCTTCTTTTCTTTCTTTCTCTCTCGGTCTCTCTTTCTTTCTGTTTTCTCCCTTTTTGTCTTTTTTTTCAAGACTTCTCACGTCTTTTTTTTTTTTATATAAAAGTTCGGTCGTCGCGACCGTCATCGCGACCTGTGGTCGCGCCACCTGGTCGCGGTACTCACTAGAGAAGTTCCACCGCCTTCATCGTGATAACTCATCGCGGTACCATGGTTGCGCTGGTGGTCGCGTTACTCATTGCCAGAATTTGACATTTTCACCGCGAGCTAGTCAGCGCGATCTGTGGTCGCGGTGATTGGTCGTGGTGCTCACTGCCAAAAATCACCATTTTTCATTGCGAGCGACTCATCGAGATCTCTGGTCGCGATACTCACAGCCAAGAAATTCCATTTTTTACCGCGAGCAACTCATCGCGATCTCAGGTAGCGGTGACTGGTCGCGGTACTCCCTTTTCACTTTTTCCTTCACTTCATGCAATCTTTCTGGACCACTCCATCTGGTCCACATGAAAAACCATAAAAATAAACATACATTTAATTACGTTTTACACCCCTCAAATCACAAAATTTATATCCACATGTTCAAAATTAATTTTTCGAAATGAGGGATGTTACAAATATTTTATAAATAATATTATTTTCAACGTCTCAGTTGGTTTCGTTGAGGAATAATATTATTTTCAACGTCCTAGTTAGGTTCGTTTTTAATAACGAAGCCAGAAACTAGATTCGTTAAAAACAACAGACCCAGAAAATGGGTTCGTTGAAGACAACAAACCTAGTTCTGAGAGTTCGTTCTTCAACGAACCCAAAAACTAGGTTCGTTGAAGAACAAACCCATATCTGGATTCATCTTCAATTTTCAATTTTTTTGTTGTTGTTGTTATTCTTGGTAGAGATTAGATTGGTTCTCTACCATTTTGAGTTTCAAATTATTATTATTTTTTTTCCATTTTTCTTTTCTTGAATAGCAAAAAAAAAAATTTATTTTATGTTTTAAAAAAAAAATTCAATATATCTCTACCGTCCATCTAGATCCATCAAGATACGGTAGAGATCCATTTTAAATTTTTTAAAAATTAATATAAAATGACTATATTACCTTTCTAATTATTAATAATCTTTTTAAAAATTTAATATTAAAATTGTAATTTTAATTTATTTAAATAGAGTTAAGGGCAGTCTTTTTCCTAATTTTGTACATTTTTAGAAAGTTAGGGTCCAAAGATATTAATAAATAAAACTGCGTTAAAAATTTGATGAGTTTTTAAAACTTAAAAACTAAATTAATAATTCCCTTTTAATTTTTAGAAAGAATAAAATTAAAAAAAAAAATTGTCCTCTAAGCTTTTTTTTTTTTTTTTTTTTTAAGGGGGTCCCTCTAAGCTCTTGTTAGTTGTGTCACTAGCGATCCAAATTTCAAAATGAAGAGAGATATGCATGCAACGGCGACGTTTCTGTACTTCCCCTGTTGTTTTTAATACCTGAGCCCTAAATTCTCATGCTGGTGTCCCTATGTCCGGTCTCCACCATCAAAATGCAGACCCTGAAATCACTGCAATTGCGAGTTTTCCAGAGAATTCCAACAAAAGCAACGAAACCCAATTTGTTTCTGTTCTCATCACTCACGAAATCCCCAACACAGACACCAAACACTTTGTTCGTCAATTACCTGATCCAAACCCTAAATTTCTCCAAAACAGAAGCCCAGTCAATCTCAACTCGCTTCTCTCCCATCAAATCCCTTGAAAAACCACATTCTGTGATACACTATTTTCGAAGTCTTGGACTCTCCGAAACCGAAATCCTGTCTTCAGTCCGTTTAGAGCCCCGCATTCTGTTCTCTGATGTGGACAAGACACTTAAACCGAAGATTGAATTCTTTCAAGAATTGGGTCTGGTGGGTTCTCATCTGGGTAAGTGCATTTCCAACAACTCTAAACTTCTTTCTTGTAGTTTGCAGAAATCCTTGATTCCCTGTACTCAAATTCTGAAGAACATTTTAGTTGATGATAGAAACAATCAAGATTTGATTCGGCTTTTAACCAAATGCAGTTGGTTTATTGCGAAACCCAACAAATCGAGATTGTTAAGCAACATTGCAATCTTGGAGAGTTGTGGTATCGTTGGGTCTCAGCTCTCATTTCTATTAAAAGCAAGACATGGGATCTTCGTTATGGAAGAATCTAAACTTAGAGACCTTGTTTCCCGGGTTTCGGATATGGGATTATCTGTTAATTCTAGGATGTTTACATATGGACTATGTATAGTTAGTTGCTTGAGTAAAGGAACATTTGAGAGGAAATTGGAATTGTTTAGGAGTTTTGGGTTTACAAAGCAGGAAGCCATGGAAATGTTTCAGAAGCAACCTATGGTGTTTAGCAAATCCGAGGAGCAGTTAAAGTTAAGACTTGATTTCTTTCTGAACAAGATTGAGCTCAAAAAGGAGTCGCTGATTAGAGGACCGCGGTGTTTGTCACACAGCCTGGAAGAACGAGTGATTCCTCGATATAGAGTAATGCAAATTCTCAAGTCGAAAAGGTTGTTGAAGGAGAAGGAGCCAAGTTTTGTTCATATTTTGACTTTTCCTGAGGGGGAATTCTTGGAGAAATTTGTGGCAAAGTTTGGAGATGATGCAGAGGAATTGTTGGTAGCTTACAAGGGTCATTTATTAGATTCTTCTTTCTCTTCATTTTCCACTGATGAGAAAAAATCTTGATGCAAGTTAGATTCAGAAATCGACACTGCAATCATACTCTCAATTATGAAGTACTTGTGGCTCTTGATTCTTCGAAGAGAAGATATGGGTATAGTTCAAAGGCAATAGGGGAAATTTCCTACATGAAGACGGTATTGAATGATGATATCCAATCACAGGGTTGCATATTTTTGAGTTTATTCGTTTGCAGTCTCTTGTAGAACCATTTGTTGTGGTTCTTGTTTAGAACCCGTGAAGCAACAAAACGAAATATCAGAGACAGGGACATTTATGTAATTGAAGTAGTTTGTTTCAACTTCTTGAAGCTGTTTTGCTTTAACTTTTAAGCTACAGTGGGTATTTGAAGCTGCCAAATTTCTGTAGAAAAGATTTTGCTAATTGGTTTCAGCATAATTGTTGACTGCTCTGCTCTGTTTTGGATTACTTTGAGTAGCATATATTTATGTATTTGAAGCAGTTTGTTTCATCATAGTTTTCCTGCTCCAGCGGGTATAATAAGCAACTGAAATGGTTTGAAGCAAAGATTTTGCTTATTGGTTTCAGCATAATTGTTCTCTGCTCTGTTTTAGATGATTTGAATCGCACAGATTGACTTCTTCTCAACCGCTCGGTTGAAATCATGTATTTGCAACACAAGTTAGCATATGAGAAAACATAAATTACATACGAGATAGTCAGGTAAAGTAGACAACTGTTTCAGGGTGTTGGTGATCATTCTTCGACCAATGAAATAACCCAAAAATACAGGATTTTACAACCACAAAAACAAATGCTTACTACACCCATTGCAGTTTGGAGTGTGTTTTTGTTGTGAGTATTAGTGATGTAGAACACTGGATACATATCTGCACCCTACCTTGCAGGGCTTTGTTGGAGAGGCAAACAATATTTGTTTTGGGCTACAATAAAATCGTATCGAAGAGAGCTATAGATGTTATTACGGTTTCCCCGTATATTTTTGTTATAAAAAAGGCCGTTTTCAGTTTTATTTTTGCAGTTTTGTGTTTAAGGGTAGTTTTTAGGGCAAATTGCACTAACTTCCTATGGTTCTGTGTTTTTTTAGACGGAAAGCTTCCATCAACAATTACAAACCTAATGGAAAGCTTCCATGTGGAAAGCTTCCATGTGGCCTCCTTCGTAGAGTGCGAAGAAGATATGCAGCAAATCTACAACATTAATGGGGAAACTAAAAGGATAAAACAAATATATTTATTTTTATTGAATTTCTATATGGGTCCAGAAAGGTTTTTTTTTCTTTTTTTCTTAAATGATTTTTTTTATATTAAGTGAGGTTAAAGACTTAAAAGTAAAAATGACGCTGTCCTTTATCCGTGAAATACTAAAGGAATTCAACTATTAGTCTAGGGATTATCAATATTATTATTACATTATCGCCAATTTATATACAATTATATATGTAACTAAGGGAGTTAGTACAATTTGCCCTAGTTTTTATTAGAAATTTTGCATTTTAATTCATTTATAAAATCTGTTAGTTATTGTTAGTAAATTTAGGAATTTTTTTTTAAGTTAACACCTTCACTTATTTCCCACACTAACATGTCCTGTGTTTATTTGTTCTAGGAAAATGCTACTTTTTTGCATTTTCGTGAAGTTGTCGATCACCGTTGCAATCTTCGTGTCACAGGACCTGGGTATTGTAGAAGGCAACTGCCGGAAAATAAAGAAGTAGATTATCGGTGGATTGCAATAGTTATGAGTTCCATAATTCTTGTAAACCCTAATATTAAAGCCAAAATTATGAATAATGAGTGGCAAGATAAATATTCCTTGAGGTGTGATACTTAGACTATTATACATGGCAAATCAAAAGGTATGGAGGAACATGAAGGCTGACCATATCAGTGTTGTAGAAATTGTTAAGCGCCGATTAAGCAGCAGCGAGGCGCTAGGCTGCGCCTCGCCTCCACGATTTGTACCAAAGCGGACCATTAAAGGGTGAGGGCTACGTTGGCGGAGGAACATGAAGAAGAAAAATGCAGCGCGCGACAGAGGAAGGAAAGAAGAAGAAAGAAGATGACAGCACGCGGCGGAGGAAGAAGAAGAAGAAAGAAAAAAAAAGAGAAAAAAAAAATTAAAACCTAAACCCCAAATAACGCCATTTGGGATTTAGTTTTTTTTTTTTTTTATTATTATTAATCTAACCCCCAAAGGACGCCGTTTGGGGGTTTAAATTAAACCTCCAAAACAGCGTTGTTTGGGGTTGTTTTTTTTTTATTTTTTCCCCTTTCTTATTTCTCTGGCAGTGTACACACATATTCTTCTTTTCTTCTTCTTTTTTTTTCTCCACGGCAGTAGCTTCAGCTTGTTCTTCTTCTTTACCTTTTCTTCTTCACTTCTTTTTCTTCAGCTTCAACTTGGAAATTACTCTGATTTACCTCTGGCCGGTCGACTGGTAGACTTCCGACAGACCGCTTAATCCTCATTTAAGCGTTTTAGGCGTTAGGCGTTGGATTGCCGCCTGACTAACGCCTAGCGCTTTCTGTAACCTTGGACCATATAGATTCCTATGCCTAAATTAGGAACTATGGCAATGTTATCCTTGCGATGAATTGGGGCATGTGTGTAAAGGTTGCAGTGGATTGCAATTTTAAGGTAAATCCAAAGTTTCAGAGGTTTTACTTTAATTTCGACCCGATGCGGGTGGGGTTCACAAGGGATTGTAGGTTTTTAAAAGGCATTGATAAGCGACATTTAATTAGGCAATTCAAGGGAGTTATGCTATTAACTGTGGCTTTAAATGGTGACAGTGGTATATTTCCAATGTTTTTTTTTTTATAAAGTGTTTTTTGGAATTAAATTTGTAAAAATAACATTAAGTTTAGTAAATTGAGTGGAAATAGAACCAAAATATATTTTTGGAGAGTAATACTCTAAATGTTTAAAAAGTCAAATGGAAAAGAAAAAAAAAGTATGGAAAAAAATTTGTTTCAGACTCTTATTTTCAATAACCAAGGCAATGAAAAAAAATAGGGAAGAATAGTTCACGACTAACTTGACTGTGATTTATGAAAAGTCAATGAGTAAAAAAATAAAGAAAAAGTAAAAAGCCAAAAAAAAAAAAAAAAAAGATCACGGTTGTGATCTCAAAGGAAACAATCACTTTATAAGAGTAAAATTGAATTTATATGAAAAATAGTATTATTTCTTAAACTTTTATTAACCTGGTGCTAATCTTACAAAATAAGTGGATTTTGTACTATATTTAACAAAAAAACAAATTTGCAAAAAAAAAAAATAATTATTTATTTATTTGTGTAGTTACCACTTCCTTTTTAATTTTTTTCAAAGAACCATTGGTGAGAAACTTAGAAAGAGATAGAGAGAGAAGATCTTTAATAAGAGAGAAGAAAAATAACTTTAAATTAATTTGAATGAAATAAAAAATCACTTTATAAGGTAAAATTGGATTTATATGAAAAATAATACTATTTCTTAAACTTTTATTAAATTGGTGCTAATCTCATAAAATAAGCTGATTTTTGTGCTAATAACCTTTTGTATTTAAGAGGTTGAAAGATTAGACAGTTAGATATATCCTGAATGATAGATAAAAAATGGGTCTCTTAGTATTGGGAAATGTGTATCGAATGCGGGGCAGAGGTACTCCTTTAGACATATCCTGCAACTAGGTTTCATGAAGCAATAACATCCAAGATGACTCCACTTATACTTATGTATGTCTAAAAGGTAAAGTTATTTCCTAGAGAGACAAAAACCTCGTATAGCTATCTAGTAATTTGTTCAATAATATATTATTATAATTCAAAATATAGTTCATAATATTAACCATTTATAAAGTTAATAATAATAAATTATTAATAATATTATCGAGAATCTTTCCCATAACAAAATTGGTATACAAAATCGATAATAAATTATTAATAATATTACAAAAAGTTGACGATGAAATCAAATTAGACTTCAATTTTAAGAAAAAAAAAACTCTAAATTAATTAGAATTAAACTGATATGTAATTAAATGAAAAAGAGGGAATTAGTAGATAATTAAATATAAATAGTAATTAATTAATTAATTAATGTTTTTATATATAAAGTCTCGAGTCTTATCAAACCACACCTTTTCTCTCATTCTCACACTTTCCGTCAGTCTCTCTTTTTAACTCGTCACCCTCTTCCTTCTCAGATTTTCAATTTCACCGCCGATCCATCTCCGTCACCGTTAAAGTCTCGAATCCCCACTCTGTCCTCACCATTTCCTCCAAATTACAAGTAACTGTAAGTGCCCCCTTCGTCGCTTCCTTCGTTTGTCGTTTTCTGTTTTAAATTTATATCGTTTTCTGTTTCTCTTCAATCACTCGTGTCTCCGTATCTCGTCTCGGAAATCAAAATGCAGACAGTGAAATCACTACAATTGCAAGTTTTACAGAAAATTCATACAAAAGTGACCAAACCCAATTTGTATATGTTCTCATCTCTCACCAGAACCCCAACACAGACACCAAACTCTTTGTTCTTCAATTACCTGATCCAAACCCTAAATTTGTCCAAGACAGAGGCACAATCTATCTCAAACTCAACTCGCTTCTCTAACGTCAAATCCCTTGAAAACCCACATGCTGTGCTCCACTATTTTCGAAGTCTTGGGCTCTCCGAAACCGAAATCCGATCTTCAGTCCGTTTAAATCCCCGAATTCTCTTTTCTGATGTCGACAAGACACTTAAACCGAAGATTGAGTTCTTTCAAGAGATGGGTCTGGTTGGTTCTCATCTGGGTAAGTGCATTTCCAACAACTCTAAGCTTCTTCGTTGTAGTTTGCAGAAAACGTTGATTCCCTGTACTCAAATTCTGAAGAAAATTTTAGTTGATGATAAAAACAATCAAGAATTGATTCGGGTTTTAACCAGATGCAGTTGGTTTATTGCGACACCCAGCAAATCGAGATTGCTAAGCAACATTGCATTCTTGGAGAGTTGTGGTATTGTTGGGTCTCTGCTCTCAATGCTATTAAAAAGAAGACACGGGATCTTCCTTATGGAAGAATCCAAACTTAGAGACCTCGTTTCGAGGGTTTCGGATATGGGATTTTGTGTTAATTCTAGGATTTTTGTCCATGGACTATGTGTAGTTAATTCCTTGAGTAAAGAAACATTTGAGAGGAAATTGGAATTGTTTAGGAGTTTTGGGTTTGCAAAGCAGGAAGCCATGGAAATGTTTCAGAAGCATCCTACGATGTTTAGCAAATCCGAGGAGCAGTTAAAGTTAAGCCTTGATTTTTTTCTGAACAAGGTTGAGCTCAGAAAGGAGTCACTGATTAGAGGACCGCGTTGTTTGTCTCACAGCCTGGAAGAACGTGTGATTCCTCGATATAAAGTTATGCAAATTCTCAAGTCAAAAAGGTTGTTGAAGAAGAAGCAGCCAAGTTTTGTTAGAATGTTGAGTTATTCTAACGAGGAATTCTTGGAGAAGTATGTGGCAAGGTTTACAGATGATGCAGAGGAATTGTTGGTAGCTTACAAGGGTCATTTCATTTGTTAGATTCAGGAATTGACATTGTAATCGCGGTTGTTTTGGTTTGGCTCATACTCTCAAATCTCAATTATGAAGTACTTTTGTCTCAAAAGAGAGATTTGGTATAGTTCAAAGTCAAACAAGAAAAAGTTCCTACAGGATACCGGTATTGGATGATGATATTCAGTCACAGGTTGCATATTTTTTCGAGTTTACTCGGTTGCAGTCTTTTTCTAGAACCCTTTGTTGCAGTTCTTGTTTAGAACCGATTAGGCAACAAAACGAAATATCAGGGGCAGGGGGAAATTTATGTATTTGAAGCAGTTTGTTTTAACTTCTTCAAGCTCTCTGGCTTTACATTTTCAGCTACAAAATCTTGATTAATGATTTGAAGCTGCAAAATTTCTGTAGAAAAGATTTTGGTAATTGCCAATTACCAAAATCTTTTCTACAGGTTGTAGCATCAATGTTGTCTGCTCTGTTTTAGATCTTGAGTGGCATATATTCACATATTCTCAATGTTTGATTGAAGAATAAAAAATATACTCATTTTAATGGAGATAAGAAGATGATTATATAAATTGAATTAAAAAAAATAGTATTAAGAATATTATAAAAGAAAAAGAAATTGAGTCTAATAAACACCATATAAATTAATGTTTGTAAACCCAAAACTCATCGGTAATTGCTAAATATGATTTACACTCTCATATAAATTAATGGGTATATATTTTTAGATAACTTGCATATATATATATATATATATATATATATATATATATATATATATGTTGATATTATTTTATTCGTGATTAAAATATAATAACTATTTATACTTTTTGTAACACTCTCTGACCAAAATTTATTTAGACCGAATTAGGGAGCGCTATTATATACTAAAATCTAACTTTTACTGTTAATAACCATAATTTAAAACTATATTAAAAACATTTAAAAGTGGTCTAAATAAATTTCTGAAAATCTTGTTAGAGTTTCTTCTGTTTTTCTGACTTTCCAAAATCTGTTTACAGTTAAAATTCATAAAATCAACTTCTAAATTCTTAAATCAATTTTGCGCACCCTTCCAAATATAGTGCGACTTACCAACCAATTTATCACAATATAATTTATAAAGATTCAAATAACATAAACATATAATAAAATATTTACATAGCGGAAGCTCCTTAAATATTTACAAACAGTTTATGTACATGCATGCGGTATCAAAATATATATATATATTTATTACAAATGAACTACCAAAATATATGCAGGAAAGATGTGATTCCGGACTCTGGTTTCTGTAGTCTCTACTCTTCTTTATCTTTATTGCCTTTGGAACCTTTGTTACCTGCGTGCGAGAAAACTCAACACGCTAAGTATATTGCTTAGTGGATGGATACAAAATTGTAAATAACAATATACTATATCAAATATATTTATCTATTTTCGATAAAAATATAAATCACATTTAATTAAATCATATATGGGGCTCATATCAAATCAAATTATAAATTCAATCAGTATAATATCCAAAATTAATCAACAGGCAAATTCTTTATAATTTCTCAAATGTTTTAATATAATAAATTAGTTTTCAGATTGGACTACTGACATACAAAATATAAGTTATCGGACTGGATTACGGGTTGTTCGGCATCGAACACACAAACGGGGCTACCCGCCAAATATCAGATCAGAATGGAACACCAACGGAATCACCCGCTGTAAATGTCCCATGACAGAATTCAGAACCCTAGGACCGGCACTTTGGGCCTGTACTATCCAAATGGTGGTATAATCGGCACAGTACTGTTCAGACAGAAACCCAATTGATATGTCAACCTCCTATATCCATATCTAAGTTTATACACATCAGAGCCAAAATGTTTTCTCAAATCCAATGTCAACATATTTCATTTCTTTCAGAATCATCGAATTCAACTTACTCAATTTCAATTTATATATATATATATATATATAGGGGCAGGATCGGCAGCCCCTAAAAATTACACAAATTGTTACACAATTTATTAATCCTTAGATTACAATAAATTGAATGGTTGATATGCACTCATACTTTTAATTGCAATCACATTAGTGCACTTTAAATAAATGTATTCTCTTTCCTCTTTTATAATTAATAAACCATTTAATAATTATTTCTCTCTCTTTTATCTCTCTGATTACTATTCTCTCTCATATTTATCACTTTGAATTAATTTATATTCATAAATTCATTTTTCTTTCTTTTCTCTCTTAGGTAGTATTTTTTTTTTTTCATACTTATCTTTCTTACTCCTATTTAGAGTAAATTCATCCCCATAAATACAATTTTAATGTAGTTAACTCTTTTTTTATTCAAATACTATCATAACTTATTAGAAGAGCAATCATCATACCTTAATAAAAATATACAATATTTTATTTTTAAAATTTAAATTATAAATTTATAGAAATAAAAATGAATAAAATATTTATTTTTTTTATTTTTTGAAAAAGAAAAATTCATTACTAGCTTGTATATTTAGGAAAGTTCTTGTTTTTAAAAATTAAAAAATAGGCTTAGTTTAGTACTGATTTTAATTAAAATGGTGTTTTTATAGTTTTATTTTATTTAACTAAATTAAAAGTTGGTAAGAAAATAGGATGAGTATAAAAATATAAGAAAAATGTTAAAAATAGGAGACAAGAAAGAGAAATAATTATTAAATATTTTATTAATTATGAGAGAGGAGAGAGAATAAAGTAAAGGAGAGAGAAAAATCAGATGTATTTAAAATGTATTAAAGTGATTACAATTAAAAGTATGAGTACATCTCAACCATTCAATTTATTGAATCTAAAGGTCAATTAATTGTGTAACAATTTATGTAATTTTTAGGGGCTGCCGATCCTGCCCCATATATATATATATATATATATATATATATATATATATATTTTCGAAATTCAAATCTTATCAAATATCATATAACGGAAATATACGAATATATTTCTAAATCCATAATCACATCAAATCAATCAAAAATATACTCAAACGTATTTGATAATTCCATATCAAATCAAAATGCCCCAAAATCATTTTCAACAATATATTTCCATAACAATACTAACATCAAAACATATTAAAATCAATTCCAAATAGTATTTATAATCAAAATTTCAGATATAATCTATATTTCGATAATTCACGATTCAAATCATTTCAGAATCAATTTCAAACTATCAACTGTAAGCAATATAATCCAAATAACTTAAAATAAATTAAATGAAATCAATCCGAAATATTTTGGAAAACGGAAAAATTCGAAAACACTTGTACACCGAACCAGAACTACAATCTATAATCCATATAATTCAACTAATTTAAAAACTCTAAAATTCAACAATTCCGAAAATTTCTGGAAAACTGAAAATTCAAAAAATACGTGTACACCAAACCTGAAATATTCCTCCTTCTCTTCCTCTTTTCTTCTTCTTCTTCTTCTTTCTCTCTCTTCTTTCTCTCTCCTCTTCTCTCTTCTTTCTCTCTCGTTTCTCTACTCTGTTTTGCCTCTGTGTGTTTGTTGAATGTTTGAGAGCTTTTGCTCTCTTTGATTCATTTAAGTGCACCGCTCCATTGCTTTATTTTTTTACAATTTTTGAGCCATCGCGACTGCGTACCGCGAGCGGTGGTCGCGTTGCTCACTGGTGGAAATTTGTCACTTTCACTGCGAGCAGTTATCGCAAGCACTGGTCGCGATCCTGGTCGCAATGCCTACTGTCCAAGTTTTCACCCTTTTCTTCGTACATTATTTTCGATTGGTCAAATTGGTCCATATTCACATATTCACATATTCAAATCATAAATATCATATGATGTTAATTTAATATAAATATCATATTCACATATTCAAGATTAATTCAATCATATTTTTCATATTTATTCGAAATTAGGGATGTTACACTTTCTTTTAAAAAAATAAAATAAAATAAATTGAAGGTTCAATAATAATAATAATAAAAGTAATGACATAAACTTTACATAATATAAATAATTTTATTTAAAGTCGATTATTATAAATAATCGGTTAAATGAAATAAATTTACACTATGTAAAACTATAATAAATTGGAAATACATTATTTTTGAATAATAATTTTGGAAAAAAAATATATTTTAGATATAATTATTTGTAAATAATAGGTTAGATTTTTATTTTATTTTTTATTTTTTAATTTATTTAATTACTTAAAAAATAAAAATAATTTAATGAGTTCTATTCAAATTTATTAAGTATTAAATATAAAATACAAATATTTTTTAAGATTACGAGGTTTTTATCGTTTTTGATACAAATTTTTAGTATAAATATAAAAAATATTATTAATACTCTAAATATTAAAAATATTTTTAATTTTTTTAATTTCAATTCTTTTAAAACATAAAAAAAAATTACAAATACCTCAATTAAAAATATTAATATTACAATTAATATATCGATATTAATTTCTTTATTTAAATGTGAACTTTTAACGATATTAATTTTTTAATTTCTTTATTTACTATCATAAATATGGACATCTTCTCAGCCCTCACTGTCAGTTATTCTTTTTATATGGCATATATTTGCATACATAAAGAAGGGATAATTGTAATAAAGTACCCTGACGTTTGGCTATATTAAAATAAAATTGTGAGTTTAGCCTTAATTGCATGTTAGTACCCTTGACTAAGTTGACCGGTAGATTGACTTTGACTTTTTGTGTAAAAAGACATAATTGCCCCTAATTTAAAAAAATAAATTAAATAAAAATTAAAAAAATTAAAAATTTTAAAAATAGATTTCCATCGTTCCTCAATCTTGACGGATGGTGGAGATACATTTAAAATTTTTTTTTTTAAAATCATATAATTAAAAAAAATTAAAAAAAATATTTTATATTAAAAAAAAATTTGGTGTTCTTGGTGGAGATCCAGATTGGATCTCCACCGTCCATCAATGTTGATGGACGGTGGAGATCCAATCTGGATCTCCACCAAGAACACCAAATTTTTTTTTAATATAAATTTTTTTTTTTAATTATATGATTTAAATTTTTTTTTTAAAATGTATCTCCACCGTCTATCAAGATTGATGGACGGTGGAGATCTATTTTTAAAAATTTTAATTTTTTTCAATTTTTATTTAATTTATTTTTTTAAACCAGGGGTAATTATGTCTTTTTACTCAAAAAGTTAAAGTCAATCCACCGGTCAACTTAGTCAAGGGTACTAACATGCAATTAAGGCTAAACTCACGATTTTATTGCAATATAGCCAAACGTCAGGGTACTTTATTGCAATTATCCCCATAAAGAATAAATATACTTATTTTAATTGGAGAGAAGACGATAATAATATAGATTAAATTAGAAAAAAAATTATAGTAGCTAAATCTGTCGATTGAAATAGAGTCTCTATAATATTTAGATAATGTCTACAAAATGAATTGTTACAAAAGGATTTGAAACCACACAAGCGGGATTAAATTGGACTATTTTTATGAGATATGATTGGATTGGATTGGATAGGACTAATTAGTACTGTGATGTGCTTGGTGTAGTATGGATATGATTAAAAATAGTAGTGTTCCTTATTTGGTGTAGAAGAAGATTGGATAAAATTAAATTTTTAATTATATTAATTTAATATAAAATAAAATTATTTTAAATATTACATAATTAAATTAAAATAATTTTTTTTTATTGATATTAAAATATTATTTTTAAAATATTTTAATAATATATATTTAATATTTAAAAAAAGAAAAAAAAAGAAAAGAAAAAATATTTAATATTTTTTATTGATATAGTACGAATTGGACTATATTTTATTTAAATATGATTTTTTTTAATAAGAATTTAAAAGAATAAAAAAAGAAAAGAGAAAAAAAAAGTCCAAGCTTGAGACAATTTATCCCAGGCTTGGAGGCTGGACAATTTGTCCCGCTTGAAAGCTGCATGGCCAGTCCCATGCAGCTGCCAAACATAGGATAAGACTGGGTTTAGTCATATTCCAAGCAACATACAGGGCAAAGTAGTTTTAATAAAGGAGATTATTCATATGGTGCACTCCACAACCAGTCTTTTGTGCATATGTAACCCTTATTCACCATGTCAAAATCGAAGTGCCTACAGTCAACTAAATCGTCATTTTCCGGCACATCTACAAAAGAAGTTGAGATTTGTATTGATAAGAAATCAAGAGCCATCTTTGCAAGTATGGGAAAATACTGAGTATTGTCTCGTCACCATCTAAGTATATTCAAATTTTTTATTAATGAAAATTTAATTTCATCCAAATATAAATGAAGTTCAAAATTCAATGACCGAATATGATCAGAATCATGAGAAGATTTACACTGCTTCCCTAATGGATCTAGAATTTTGTATGAAATAGAACAATATGTTTCTTGAGATCCCAAAGTACATAATTTGAAATTGTTGGTGCCTTTTGTATATTCATTATATACATTAATAAAGTAATTTGTAAATATTGTAAGATAATCCTCACATTCTTCACTATAGATCTTCTTGTACCAACGTTTCACAATATCCATTTTGAATTGCGAATCCATCATTGTAGCAATTGCTAGAACGAAATTGTATTCGCACCAATATTTATCCACATCTCTTACATTGGTCGGACAACTATCATGATGATCAAACAAAACTTCATATTTCGCCAACAAAAGTGATTCAATTGTTGATCCAATATCACATGATTTTCTATCATGGCAATTGGATTAGTTAAATTGCCAGCCGCTTCACCTCCACCAGCACCTCCACCTCCACCTCCACTTGTCTTTCTTTGGCAGCTTTTGAAATGATTCTTGAGGTGTGTTGTTCCACTACGGCTCAAACCATCAAAGTTCTTTTTACAAAGATTACATTTGGCCAGTCATTCCCAACTTTATCTTTATATTTTTAAAAAATATGATCTCAACTTTTTTTGTTTAATATGTGAAGACTTGTCTAAATCTAAACCTACCATCTCATCTTTATTAGCATTTTGTTGTCTGATATTAGAGATTTCCTTTCAAAATACAAATAATTGATCTTTAAGGTAGACGAATGGGCATGCAAATATAATAGATATTGCTAAAAGTTTATGATTCCATGGTGATGGTACCTTCCCAACAACTTTCGTTTTCTGCTTGTTATTCAGTTGTTATTATGAAAATCGAGAAAAATTTACATACATCGGACGTAAATATTTTCAGATACTAATAGTACATCACATACCATAAAAATTAAATTTGATTGGTAAAGATTATTGTATCCTATAAATAATGCATGCTAGTTTTTCTCCCAATTTGACATATACTTTCCACCAACCATTATTGAAGGTGAATTTCCTCCAAAAGAAAGCTACATAGAGCAATATAAAATTATTTAATTTTTTTTTCAAATTACTACACTTATTCCACAAGTAATGCATATTTAACATCATTTACGAGTACAAAACGAGGTCAATTGTGTGTTTTTTGGGTTTGAATCGAAATAGACCCCCAATTGTACATTAACATAAACTCAAAAATTTACCTAAAAAACTGGCAAATAACGAATTACAAACATCTGTATGCATCAAACGTGAAAAAAAAAAAAAAAACTAATAAACATGAATTTACTCATCCAAACGTAACCTCTCGCATAAAGTCTACTAGTTTCCTCTCTTCACTCCTTGTTGTTATGAACGTCATGTTTCCAGTCAAGAAGAAGCCTTCACACATCAACGGGTCACTTCCAATACGAGCCTTCATTCTTTTGTATGACAACAAATGGACTTGCTAGGGTTCTTTTTAGTGATAAAAGGGGATGAACGGTTAGAGAAGAAACTGAAGAAAACTGAAGGGTCGATTGGAACTTGGAACGAAAGTGTTAGTTACTAGTTTAACTAATATGATGCCTCTCTATTGCTTAATGACAACGCGAGTTTTTGAGTTTTTTTCGCTGGTGTTGACGTGTGAATTTGGTCAATGCAATTAAAAGTAATTATAACAGCAAAGCAGTAAAACAAGATCAAACAAAAGAGATTTTCAAAGTGGTTCGGCCGAATAACAATGCCTACATCCATTGTTCTCGTATTAATTATGAGCTCGCTATATATGCTTTTTTTCTTAATTTTTTGTAACCATTGTACCAGTGATGATCTCCCCCTTTTATAGTGTGAAGGGATAGAGTCATTTTGTTTTACATGAAATCTAATAACTAAAATTTAAAAATTGAATCAAATCCCTAAGAATCATACTTTAATTAAAATTCAATTGCTAGAAATAAAGTATTTAAGACTGATTGTGACTTTGCTAGTTGACCAGATCAAATCTCTATATTTATTGGATTCTTCTCTAACTGGAACTTCAAGCTGAGCATTATACGAGCTGGAGCCAAGCTGTTGATGCGAGGTGATGTGTGTAAACATTCCCAGTCGCTTAGGTGTTGTAGTTTGTATAGAGTTTCCAGGTCCTTTTCTCCAATTCATATTGTTGGGATGGACCTGCTTGTTGTGTTGGGCTCTATTGGCTTTTCCAGCCCATTGGGCCTTGTTGACTTCATCAAGTCTATTGGATTTTGTTGGCTTATCTAGGCCTGTTGGACTTTATTTTTATTTTTGGGCCTATTGGGTTTAATGAAATTAGACACATAACATTAGTCCCCTAGCTTCTAACTCGAAAGCCTTGTGGTGGAAGCTGTGATAGATTTCTATAGTTTAGCGAACTGGGGTGGAGAAGTACTTTACAGGTCGCTTTTGGGAGGCCAGGAGTCGCCTTTCCAAATCGCTGGTGTCAGATCACAAAGGCGGTTGCTCTTCTGGTGAGTAGAAGCAGACGTGTCAATTGCCACGTCGTCAATCGCATTAAATGCGTCTGTTACATCAACTGCCCTTTGAGTATCCAACTAGGTCCTAAGGTCGAATTTTGGCCTTTGATTTCTCTCAGACTATCATTGCTTTGATCTAACCACCGGGACTTCAGGTTATATATGAGCCCTTTCCTTCCATTTTTCTCATTTTCACCATACTTCAAAACTTCTTTTGCAAACTCTCTCTCTCTCTCCCTTCTCTCTCTTTCTCTCTCTTCTAAGGCAGTTCTTAGAAAGCTTCTCCTGCAACTTCGTTTGCGATTCTGGCAACCAAAAGCATTTAGAGGTTTCTTTCTCAGTGTTGGGGAGCATTTCTCAGTGACCAGCAGTTGATTTCGTTCACTGTGCACGTTGCGTTTTGCCATTCACGGTGAGTTTTCCCATTCTTTTTTTTTCTTTTTCTGGTTTTCTTGTTTTTGGGTCCTTTTTCTTGGGTTTTCCGTTGTGCTTGAATCTTTTTTGGGTGCCTGTAAGTTGCAGAGTCTCTTTCTTGTCTCTTTGTTGAATCAAGAAAACTGGTCACATTAACGCCAATTTATGTGCAGTTATACCTATAATCAGGGGAGTTAGTGCAATTTGCCCTACTTTTTATTAGGAATTTTGCATTTTAGCATTTTGTTATTTTGATTTTATTCATTTATGAAATCTGTTAGTTAATGTTACTAAATTTAGGATTTTTATTTTAGTTAATAGCTTCAGTTATTTTTGACACTGACATGTACTGTGTTTCTTTGTTTTAGAAAAATGCTACTTTTTTGCATTTTCGTGAAATATGTCCATCAACATTGCGATCTTCATATCATAAAACATGGGAATTATAGCGTTATTAGGATCAGCAATGATGCTAGAGGAGCAGTTAAAGTTAACACTTGATTTCTTTTTGAACAAGATTGCGCTTAAAAAGGAGTTATTGATTAGAGGACCGCATTGTTTGTTGCACAGCCTGGAAAGACGCGTGATTCCTCGATATAAAGTTATGCTAATTCTTCAGTCAAAAAGGTTGTTGAAGAAGAAGCAGCAGCAAAGTTTTGTTAATATGTTGAGTTATTCTAACGAGGAATTCTTGGAGAAGTATGTGGCAAGGTTTATAGATGATGCAGAGGAATTGTCGGAAGCTTACAAGGGTCATAGATTCTTCTTTCTCATCGTCTTCCTCTGATGAAGAAAATTTTTGATGCAAGTTAGATTCAGGAATTTATACTGTAATCACGGTTGTTTTGGTTTGGCTCATACTCTCAAATCTCAATTATGAAGTACTTGTGTCTCAAAAGAGAAGATTTGGTATAGTTCAAAGTCAAATAAGAAAAAGTTCCTACAGGAAAACGGTATTGGATGATGATATTCAGTCACAGATTGCATATTTTTTTCGAGTTTATTCGATTCTAGAACCCTTTGTTGCAGTTGTTGTTTAGAACCGATTAGGAAACAAACCGAAATATCAGGTGCAGGGGGAAATTTATGTATTTGAAGCAGTTTGTTTTAACTTCTTGAAGCTCTTTGGCTTTACATTTTCAGCTACAAAATCCTGATTAATGATTTGAAGCCGCAAAAGTTTTGTAGAAAAGATTTTGGTAATTGGTTTTAGCATCAATGTTGTCTGCTCTACTTCTACTCTGTTTTAGATAACACTCGTAAAGGTCCCTTGTTTGATTCCATTGTTCTTTTGTTAGATTTATGGATTTAAACTCAGGATCCATATCTTTCAACTCAAAAAATGCTTCTTTGAGACCCAACGCAATCTTAAGAATATACGGAGTATGACACTTGAACTTGAAACCCGGAGGAATAATTTCAGTTGTCATTTCCTTACCCAATAACTTAGTTCTTTCTATTCCAAGAGCACATTTTTCAAATATTTCCTGAAATCTTGATTATCTTCTATACGTTTCAAACTAATAATCAACTCCTTCAAATTCCAATCATCATAAATAAAGTAGACCCTCAAACAAGTATAATCACCTTCACCTACCAGTTTATGAATTATTAAAGAAAAGCGACATGAGAGTTTCTGAAAATAATTGTGGAGCTTTTCCTTCTTTTGGTTGTAAACATCCATTAAATAAAGTGGACCTTCAAACAAGTATAATCACCTTCAAAATTAAGGACAGTTTGCTACTCTTTTTTATATATTCGGTAATGCTTCATCTTCTCTAAAATCCTCCACTTACATGAGGAAGTTGAGAGAAGATGATGGCTTATTTATGTCTGTCTATATCTTAAAATTTAGGGATATTATTAAAATTTACCGTCCATTTCCATATTATGATGGATATAAGAGATTAAATTTAAAATATTAAAAATTTAAAAATTTAAAAATTTAAAAAAATTGGATCTCCATCGTGCATATATGGACGATGAAAATCATAAGCACATTTTTTTTAAAAAAACAATTACCAAAATTTTTTAAAAAATTAAAAATAAAAATATTAGTCTCCACCGTCCATCTCCATATTATAATGGACATTAGAGATCAAATCTAAAATATTAAAAAATTTAAAATTAAAAAATTTAGATCTCCACAATCCAAAGATGGACAGTGGAGAAATTTTTATTAAAAAATTACAAAAATTTTTTAAGAAATTAAAAATAAAAAGATAGATCTCTACCGTCCATCCTCATATTATGATGGACATTAGAGATCAAATTTAAAATATTAAAAACTTAAAAAAGTTGGATCTCCACCGTGCATATAATAAACACAAATTTTTTTAAAAAACATTACCAAATTTGTTTAAAAGAAATTAAAAAAAGATGAATCTTCACCGTCCATCTCCATAAATGGATAGTAGAGATCATAAATACAATAAATATATATATATATATATATATATTTTAAAATAAAAATTATAAAAAATTAAAAATTAAAAACTAAAAAATGGACCTCCACCGTCTATCTCTATAGATTTTAAATTTGTGAATTATTAATATTTTATATTTGATCTCTAATGTCATCATATAATGGACCGTATAGATTAATTAATTTTATACATTAAAATATTTTAATTTAATCTATATAAATATTTACTTTGATACCCTTGGTGCCGTAAAATTTTTAACATAAAGTTAATCGTTAAATATATTTTGGTAATTAAAACAAACAGTAGGGGAAAAAATTAACTATAAAATAAAATTGTGGGGGGATTTTGATCATAAATAAAACTATGGGGAGATTTTAACTAATACATCAAATTAGAGGGGTATTTTAATAATATTACTAACTGAATACATTAAACTTTTAGCCAAACTACACCAAACTACAAGGGGAGTTTAGCCATTAATAAAACTAGAGGGAGGATTTTAACGAATACATTACACTACAGAGAGATTTTAATAATACCCCTAAAATCTACCTAATTTCTAGATTTTTATTAACTTGCATATTCCTGACATATTAGTGTTCTAATATCTGTTTCTATCTTCATGATTCATATATAATTCAAAATGATCCTTTTGTCTCCATAGTTCCAGCCTACTTTGGCCAGTATCGGACCAAACTAATGGGGATTCCACCACTATACAATAATAATAAAGATTGCAGAGAAGTAGAAAAGAAAACCCACTCATCTAAAAGAGTACGTGGTATCCTAGGTTTTTAGTAGTTGTGTATCAGATCAGAGTATGTGAAGTTGTCTTAGTTTTCATATGCCAAGCGATAATAATATAGAACCAAAATGTAGGCCAATTATGTTAGTTTGCCTTGTGGTGGAAGTTGCGATAGATTTCTGTAGTTTAGCGAGCTGGGGAGGATAAGTACTTTCCAGGTCGCTTTTGGGAGGCTATGAGTCGCCTTTCCAAGTCGTTGGTGTCAGATCACAAAGGCAGCTGCTCTTTGGGTGAGTGGAAGCTGACGTGTCAACTGTCACGTCGTCAATCGCATTAAATGCCCCTGTTTCACAAGCTTCCCTTTGAGTATCCCGCCAGGTCTCAAGGTTGAATCTTGGCTGTTGATTACTCTCATACCATCATTGCCTTAATCTAACGGCTAGGACTTCAAGTTATATAAGAGCCCTTTCCCTCCATTTTTTTCAATTTCACCATACTTCAAAACTTCTTTTGCAATATAACACCCCCCGACTCAAATCCGCTCGGACCGAATCGGGGAGCGCTACCGTATACGGAAAATAAATTTCAACACAGGAACTTTAAGTAATGATCCAAATAAATACTTGACAATTATGGTCCAAAAAGATTTTCTGAAAATTTTGCCAGAGTTTCCTCTGTTTTTCTGACTTTCCAAAACCTGTTTTCACAACTCATAAAATCTACACTTCTATAATCTCAAATCAAATTGCACACCCTTCCATATCCAGTGCGACTTACCAAAAAAAATTATATCAAAATACTTTTAAATATTCAACTTCAAAAACATTAAACTCCATGGGCCCAAATATTACAAAATACACATAAAACTAAATACCATTTCAAATATTTACAAAAAAACATTCTTGTCCATGCATGCCGATATAATACATATAAAACATCAAATATGTAGTGGGCTACCAAAAATGCAGGAGTGATGTGACTCTGATCACTATTCCAGCAGATTCTACTCTTTATGATCCTTGTCCCCTTCAACAATTCTTTTACCTGCGTGTGAGAAAACTCAACACGCTAAGCATATAGCTTAGTGGGTGTACAGAAAACTATATTTCCACTTACATTGTAATATCATGTAAATCAACATAAAAAATATACTGACAAATAAATAATCAATTTAGGGCTCAATTCAAATCAAATACAAGTCAAAGCATATACAGATCATATCACATTTCTAATTTCATTTCAGGCTCCTGATATACTAAACATACTTTTAGAATTGGATTACGGGCTGTACAGATATCAAAGTTGGATACCAACGGGTGAGCCGCTGCGTATCCCATATACATATCAGAGTTGGATACCAACGGGTGAGCCGCTGTGTATCTCAGATCAAATTTTCCCAACCCGTAAAGGGTGGTACCTCTATCATAACATATAGGCATAGTACTACTCAGAGAACCCAATTGACATGTCAATCTCCTATATCCACATCTATGTCTACATATATCAGAGCCAAATCATTTTTCAAATATCATATAATTCGTTCAGAACAGATTCGTCAATTTAAATTCTGAAATATTATCCAAATCAGTATACACATTTCCGGAATTCGAATCGCATCAAAATACATATACAAACAAATTACAAAATCGTTTCCGAAAATATTTCTGAATCCAGAAATCGCTTCAAATCACATTTAAAATCACATGACATTACATATCATAAATCCATAGTAAAGCCAAATGCCCGAATTATGTTTCGAAACAAATCGCAAAATAATATATATTTTAATAATATTCTCCGTAATATTACTATACTCAAAACATATCGAAAATCAATTCAGAATATTTTTCGTAAATAATATTACGGATCTAGAATATATTCCAAATACATGTAATCCAAATC
The DNA here is from genome assembly GCA_003430845.1 of Xanthoceras sorbifolium. Classification (NCBI taxonomy): domain Eukaryota; kingdom Viridiplantae; phylum Streptophyta; class Magnoliopsida; order Sapindales; family Sapindaceae; genus Xanthoceras; species Xanthoceras sorbifolium. The sequence goes on along the minus strand of CM010609.1, from coordinate 2,897,548 downwards.
AGTAACAATATATATATATATATAACAATATATATTCGAAATTAATTTATTACAAACAATATATATACCAAATTATTCCAAAATCAATTTCAAACAACAAATCATTATCCATATATCTCAAATAAATTAAAAACAATATAATATAACAATTTCGAAAATTTCTGAAAAATCTGAAAAATACAAAAAAAAATACCACCAAACCTGAAATATTATTCTGAACACAAAACTCTTCTGGACCAATGTCAATTTCCTTCTACTTCTTCTTCTCTTTCCTCTTCTCTCTCTTCTTTCTCTCTCCTCTTCTCTCTTCTTTCTTCTCACGCGAACTCTCTGTTTTGTTCTCTGCCAATTTCATTCTTCATATGTTTTATTTTTTATTTAGAGAATGCTTTTGTGCTGTGCCAATCAATTTTCCTCTTTTTTTTTTTTTTTTTTAATTTTCCTTGTATGTAAACACTCACATATATACTCACATACATATATAAATATCTTCTTAATTATCATATGCTCCCCTGAACTTCTTAAAATTCTACAATGGCACAAATCTACTTTTAATCACTTTCCATCTCAACAATTATCCCAAAAATATTCCACATCTAACCAATTACCAAATTGACTTCACCAATATTCAATTGGATTCATTATCATCCAAATGCACCATGAAAATAATATACTTTTCATAATTACGGAAAATTAGAGGCGTTACATGCAAACTTTCTCTCTCTCTTTCTCTTCTAAGGCAACTCCAAGAAAGCTTCTCCTGCAACTCCATTTGTGATTTTGGCGACCAAAACCATTAAGAGGTTTCTTTCTTTGTATTGGGGAGCATTTCTTAGTGATCAGCAGTTGATTTCGTTCACTGTACACGTTGCGTTTTGCCATTCACGATGAGTTTTCCTATCCTTTTTTTTTTTTTTTTTTTTTTTCTGGTTTTCTTATTTTTGGATCCTTTTTCTTGGGTTTTCCATTGTGCTTGAATCTTTTTTGGGGTGCCTGGAAGTTGTAGAATCTCTTTTTTGTCTCTTTGTTGAGTTAAGAAAACTGGTCACATTATCGCCAATTTTTGTGCAATTTGCCCTAGTTTTTATTAGGAATTTTGCATTTTAGCATTTTGTTATTTTGATTTGATTCATTTATGAAATCTGTTAGTTAATGTTAGTAAATTTAGTATTTTTATTTTAGTTAACAACTTCAGTTATTTCTGACACTAATATATACTGTGTTTCATTGTTTTAGGAAAATGCTACTTTTTTGCATTTCCCTGAAGTATGTCAATCAACGCTGTGATCTTCATGTTATGAAACATAGGAATTATAGCATTATTAGGATCATCAATGATGCTAAAAAGGAGTTATTTGGGATTCATCTTAAAGAAAAGGGAGTAGTAGGAGCTTTCGATAACATGCCTATGGACGAGGCATAAACATGTGTTGAAGACTGATGAAGAATTGATGGTTGTTTTCGAAGAATTTGATCAACGGAATTTTTTGAATATCGAGTTTGAAATGCAGGCTAGATATTCAATACAATAAGGTTTTTCGGTTGAAAAGTATAACGAATGATAAACACAAGTTCACTGCCACGTGTAAGAATGATGCATGTGGTTGGAGGTTCCATGTATCACATCTAACTAATGGTGTAACATTCATGGTGAATAGCATTCATGGAAGACACATATTATGTCGAAGGCTGCCAAAAAACAAAGAAGCAGATTCTCGGTGGATTGCAACAGTTATGAGTTTGACAATTTTTGTAAACCTTAGACTATATACAAGGCAAATCAAAGGTTTTGAAGAACATGAAGATTGACCATATAGATTCCTATGCCAAATTAGGAACTATGGGAATGTTATCCTTGCAATGAATTCGCGCATGTGTGTAAAGGTTGCAGTGAATCACATTTTAAAAGTAAATCCAAAATTTCAGAAGTTTTACCTTAGTTTCGATGCAATACCAGTGGGGTTCACAAGGGATTGGTGAGTGCCATTTGACTAGGTAGTTCAAGGGAGTTATACATGTAACATCCCGGATTTCGGGTAATGAATTTTTGATATATGTGAAATATGTGAAAATAAATTTTACTATTTGAGGGGGTGTAAATGTAATTAAATGTACTGATCGCGATGAAATTGCCAAAATTGGCAGAGAGCATCGCAATCGCTCGCGCGACCAAGGCGCGCTCGCGACGAAGGCGGTGCGCGCACTCCAGTGAGCATCGCGACCCAGTGGCGCGACCACAGGTCGCGACGGCGGTCGCGGTAGCGAAAAAATATAAAAAAAAAGAAAAAGTTTCTCGCAGAAGCGAGAAAACAGAACAGCAAGAGAAAAGAGAGAAAAGAGAAGAAAAAGAGAGAAAAGAGAGGAGAGAAAGAAGAAAGAAAAGAAAAGAAAAAGAGGAAGAAGAGGAAGAAGGAGAAAGGAAAGGAAAGGAAAGAGAGATCATGGAACCGCGATTTCTCGAACGAAAAACGGTACCGAGGTAGGTGTACTCTCGTTTTCGAAACCGTTTTGAGAAGAATTTCACTTACGTTTTCGTTCTAGTTTCGTTTTCGTTTCGTTGTAGTTTTCGATTTCGTTGAACATCTTCATTTTCGATTTGTGTATACAAAAATATGTGAAATTGATGCTTGATACACTTGACTGCATTTTGAATAATTCGAATTTGTTTTAAAGAGTTGATTTAGACTTTTATATGGTTATTGTTATTTTCTTGAAGAATATTGTATAAAAAAAATTTGAGATGTGTTGATTAAATGTTGATTTTGGACTGATTTGTGATAAATTGTATTTCAATTTCGACTTCGAATATTTTGACTGTTATGATTTGTGAAAAATACTGCTCACAGGATTATTGTTTATGATTTGTAATATATTGTGATTATTTGAAAATTTATTTATTGTAACGGCCCTAGGATACTTAGACATAGAAATGGATATAGGAGGTTGGTATACCAGCTGGGTTTTACTGAGCAGTACTGCGCCGTTATTATTGTGTGATTGTTGTTGCGGGGCAATCTCAGACAATCACACCGATTTAGTGATCGTTGTTGCGGGGCAATCTCGGACGATCACAATGATACTAGCGATTGTTGTTGCGGGGCAATCTCGGACAATCGCGATGATATTAGTGATTGTTGTTGCGGGGCAATCTCGGACAATCACGTGATATCAGTGACTGTTGTTGCGGGGCAACCCCGGACGTCACATTGACCCATATTCCAGTCCTAGAATGTTTAGTATTCTAGTGGGCCAGAATTGATTGAAATTGAAAAGTGAATCGAATGATTTTATTGATAGCATTCATTATCGACTTCATTATTGAAATTAAAGTAATTGGAATTGTTTAATGCTTTGATTTTCGAAATTTAATTGTTTTGAAATGCAATAGAAATGGAATTGTTTGGAAATATTTATATTGTGATTTATTTAATTGAGTTTATAGTTTATAGTACACCCACTAAGCTATATGCTTAGCGCGTTAGTTTTGTGTCTAACGCGTAGGTACCAGGAATCCAGAAGAGCCTAAGGACTGAAGGAAGAACGAGTTGCAGACCGAGTCACAGAGATTGTACAGTTGGGTAGCTATATTTTCGTTATGTGTATATATATTCTGATAGCATGCATATACAGGGAATTTGTAAATACGTTTTGTAAAATGTTTTGTAATTAATTAGTTTATGATTTATGTCTTTTATTATGTAAAATGTTTGTAACTATTAAAGTCTGTTTTGTTTTATTTTATAAACTGTTTTGATAAGTCACACTAAACGGCAGAGTGCGCAGCTGATTGAAACTGTATAGAAGTGTTTGTGAAAAATGTGAATTTGGAATTGTTTTGTGTAAAAGCAGGTTTTTGGAAAGTCCGAAAAACAAACGGTGCTCTGCCGAATTTTTGTAAAAAGTTTGTATTGAATGGGCTCACTTGAAAACGATTTTTAATACAAAATGAATTTAGAAAGTTTTGAAAAGGATTTCGAAACTGTTTTATGGGCACACCATGGTTTTGAAATGTAAAAATTAAAGTTTTGAATGTCCGGGTAGCGCACCCCGGTTCGGTCCGGCCGGGTCGGGTCGGGGGGTGCTACAATACAAGTAGAATACTTCCAATAGCCTTTTGCATTTGTGAGGTTGAAACATTAGAAAGTTGGACTTGGTTCTTATAGTTGCTGTATAAATCCTTAGGGTGGGATGACAATAGGCCCATTTGGTTCATGAGTGATAGATAAAGAATGAGTCTATCAGTATTGGGTAATGAGTGTTGAATGCGGGGCAGAGGTAATGCTTTAGACTTATCTTTGAGAATTTCAAGTTCACTTTTAAGAATTTGAATATGAATGGGAAGTTATGGAATGCAGCAAGATTCTATAGCAAGAGTCTGCAGTTGGGTATTGTGAAGCAATAGAATCCATGGAAGATGACACCATTTACGCTTATGTATGGCTGAAATGAGAGTCCGTATATAAGTGGGCGATGCATCTTTTTGACCCTCGCATCAATTCTAAACACGTAACCAACAATATCTTGGAATGTTTCAATAGTTGGAATATGAATGAAAGAGACAAACTAATCTTAACCCTCTTGGAGCAATTGATAAGGAAGATAATGGTAAGATTATACGATAAGTGAGATAAAGTGGAGAAGATGACTGACACCATCACATATGCAAAGCAGAGTTTGTTTGAAAATGACAAAGGTAAAAGAAAGCTTCAGGATATTCATGATAAAGAAGACTGGTATGAGACAATTAACTGAAAAGGAAAAAAATATTATAATGAACACACATGACATGTACTGTGATTAGTGGATTGCCCTACATGCATACAATTGCTGTATTTAGGGGAACTTGTAATAACTTTCCATGGATATAGGTGAAATTACACAAAAATCTGAAAGTATATAATAATAGCAATAACTTCCCGTTGACTGGCTGACTAACCCTTGTGAACTGTTTAAATTGGATGGAAATGGTGTATTGTCCATTTTGCCTTTTTTTTTTGGAACTATCTCTCTTCTTCATATTTTTATTTTTTTCCTTCTTTCTTCTTCCCTTCTTCCCTTCTTCTTCTTCTTCTTCTTCTTTTGAACCATCTCTCTTATTCTTCTTTTTATATTTTTTCCTTCTTTTTTCTTCCCTTCTGCAGTGGCCAAAAATAACCCATAGAAAACTTAAGGCCCAAAAGACAGCCCAAAACAGGTCAAAAGCCCAAGACTCACAAAAGGAGTGCTCGATATGGCCGTGTACTAAAAGGTCGTCACGACGGCAATCCAATATGCAGCAAACAACTGATTGACCATCGACTGCGCGACATATACCATAGTGGATGACCTAAGTCTAAGGGACGTTGACCGATCCAGATAACATGCTAAACGCCTCCACGACGCTGACTCAGTCAGCACATTGACTAAGTCAAGTAGCTAGAGTCAAAGTACCCCTCGACCCGCTAAAAGAGCTAGAATTACTAACTCCGCTAAGACCAGCATCCTTTAAAATCTGGTTTGACATTGTCGTGCACCTAAAAAGAAAAAGAAAAATCTCAGCAACATAGAGTTTTTAAGAAACCTAAGGCAAAGGCTATACACGACATAAGAACTAAGTGCACGACAAAGCACCAAATCAATCTAAAGGATATTTCTATACACAACGCTACCCTATCAAATGCACGACGATGTCGTCGAGAGCCTTATAAAAGCCCTGGAGTTCCCTAGATCAATTATGCCTACGCACGACATGAGTGCACGACATACGTTTCAAACATATACTATGGTGCCTCACAGAACCCTAAAAATTATTCACTCCAAGAAATCGTTCTAAGCATTCGACATCAGTATAAATGCTATAAGATTTGTTAAATTAGAAATTATTTTATTCATACAAAAAAGATTGTCAAATACACTACACTCTTGCTATTGAGCATAATCCTAACAGTCTCTTTTTTGACTCTTTGTTGAGTCAAGAATACTAGTCACATTATCGCCAATTTATATGCAATAATATCTATAATCAAGGGAGTTAGTGCAATTTGCCCTAGTTTTTATTAAGAATTTTGCATTTTAGCATTTTGTTATTTTGATTTGATTCATTTATGAAATCTATTAGTAAATGTTAGTAAATTTAGTATTTTTATTTTAGTTAACAACTTCAGTTATTTCTCACACTGACATGTACTGTGTTTCTTTGTTTTAGGAAAATGCTACATTTTTGCTTTTTCGTGAAGTATGTCAATCAACGCTGCGATCTTCATGTCTTGGAACATGGGAATTATAGCGTTACTAGGATAGCAATAATGCTAAAAAGGAGTTATTTGGGATAAACATGCCCATGGACGAGGCATAAACATGTGTTGAAGACCAATGAAGAATTGATGTTTGTTTTCGAAGAATTTGATCAACGGAATTTTTTGAGTATCGAGTTTGAAATGCATGCCAGATTTTTGGTAACGTTGAGCTGGTAAGGGAAACCATAAAGAGATATGCAAAACAATAAGGTTTTTCTATTTAAAAGTATAAAGAACGATAAGCAAAAGTTCATTGCCACGTGCAAGAATGATGCATGCGATTGGAGGTTCCATGCATCATGTCTAACTAATGGTGTAACATTCGTGGTGAAGAGCATTCATGGAAGACACATGTTATGTCGAAGGCTACCAGAAAATAATGAAGCAGATTCCCGATGGATTGCAACAGTTATAAGTTCGAAAATTCTTGCAAACCTTGATATTAAAGCCAAGATTATGAATAATGAGTTGCAAAAGAAATATTCCTAAAGTTGTGATACTTAGACTATATACAGGGCAAATCAAAGGTTTTGAAGAACATAAAGGTTGACCATATAGATTTCGATGCCAAAATTAGGAACTATGGGAACATTATCTTTGCAATGAATCCGCACACATGTGTAACGATTACAGTAGATTGCAGTTTAAAGGTAAATACAAAATTTCAAAAGTTTTACCGTAATTTCGATACAATACAAATGGAGCTCACAAGGGATTGTAGGCCTTTAATAGGCGTTAATGAGTGCCATTTGACTAGGTAGTTTAAGGGAGTTATAAAAGTGGAATATTTCCAATAGCCTTTTGCATTTGTGAGGTTAAAACATTGGAAAATTGGACTTGGTTATTAAGGTTGCTGCATAAATCCTTAGTGTGGGATGACAATGACAATAGGCCCATTTACTTCATGAGTGACAGATAAATAATGGGTTTATCAGTATTGGATGATGAGTGTTGAATGCGGGGCAGAGGTAATACTTTAGACACATCCTTGAGAATTTCAAGTTCGCTTTTAAGAATTTAAACATGAATGAGAAATCATGGAATACAGTAAGATTCTATAGTAAGAGTCTGCAGTTGGGTGTCTTGAAGCAATAGAGTCCATAAAAGATGACTCCATTCAATTACTTTATTTTGGCAGACCCAATCCACGTGAAAAGGGCTTTCAGCTGGTAATTTATTTATTTATTTAATTACTTTATTTTCATTACTTTGGACATACAGACTTCATACAACTCATGTAAGCAACACTGGGACTGAATCTCAAACTATATTTACTTACAGGCACTTTGACACAAGTTTTTTTTTTCTTTTTTTTATGTGCCCTTTTTTTTTACTATTTTAATTTTTTTGAAATAAATTATAATAGAATATCTTAATGTTTGAACGAATTATAACGAAATCATACTTTACTTAAATTACAATTGAGTAACTTTGATCGTCATATTGACCGTTAAATTTAGATCAAAATGTAAAAAATGTCTACGTTATTCCTGCCCGTTAATTATTATATAATTTTATTTTTTTTTAATGAGAATTGTTAAAATTAGTATATTGAAAAATTTTAAATATTAAAAAAATAAAATAACATAAAAAGAATTTGGTTTTTTTAAAAATGTAGAAAATTAAAAAAAAATTTAAAAAACTTTTATCTAAGGGATCTCCACCATTTTTTTAAAACATTTTGTTTTTTCTCACAAGTTTTTAATTTTTTTTATCTCCACCGTCCATTAATGAATAGTGAAGATCCATCTATCATTTTCATAAAAAAAGAAAAAAAATTCTTTAAATATCCATCTATCATTTACCGTAAATGTCCATCTATCAATTTTTTATTTTTTTAAATATTTTATTGGGATATAATTATTTTTCACCATGTAGTTTGAAGTATTCTTCATTTTCTACCTTCTAGTTTTATTTTTCTCTCTTTTACCCATTATACTATGATTTATTAAATTTTTAGTAGAAAAGACTATTTTACCTTTAAAATTTGTAAATAAAGTAATACTTAAATATTTTTATATATAAAAAATTAAAAATATCTAAAAAATAATTTAATAAAAATATGATTTTAATAAATTTAATTGAAAAATTATTAAAAATTAAAAACACATAATAAAAATTAAATAAAACTAAAAATATTTTTTAAAAAATAACTCTAGGTCTTGAAGATGGATGGTGGAGATTGGTTTCCACCAAATCTCCAATAATTTAATTCTAGGTCTCTCTCTTCTCCAAATCTCTAATAATTTAATTCTAAAAAATAATTTAATAAAAATATGATTTTAATAAATTTAATTGAAAAATTATTAAAAATTAAAAACACATAATAAAAATTAAATAAAACTAAAAATATTTTTTTTAAATAATTCTGGTCTTGAAAGATGGATGGTGGAGATTGGTTTCCACCAAATCTCCAATAATTTTTTTTTAAAAAATATGAATAAACAAAGTAAAAAAATTTATCATGCTATACCACAAACAATAAAACAAAATGAGAAGAAAATGAGAAAAAAAAAATGTGGTGAGAAAGAGAGAGAGTGAGAGAGAAAAGATGTGAGGGTAGAAGAAGAAGATGAGGAGAGAGAGAAAAGATGAAAGAGAGAGAAAAAAAAAGAGAAGAAGAAGATGAAGAGATAGAAGAGAGAAGAGAGAGAGAAAAATAATTTTTTTTTTATCTTAAATAAAATTTTATTTAATTTAAAAATATTTTATGTTTTTATTAAGTTATAATTACTGTTCTATCCTTCAATATTTAATAGTCAAATTTAAAAACAAAACATGAAGGTGGATTTTAGGGGGGTGTATTCAATATCAACTTTTAATAACTTTTAATGACTTATGTGGATTTTAAAAGTTTAGGTGTATTCAATATGGATTTTTAAAGACTCCATAAAAGTCAATAGGTATTCAATATGGATTTTTATATACTTTTTAAAAGTCTACAAAAATTTTGAGGTATTCAATATGAACTTTTTTAAAGTCCATAAAAGTCATGGGGTATTGAATATAGACTTTTATGAAGTATAAAAAAGTTAGGGGGTATTCAAAAAGTTCATAACTTTTATGGACTTATAAAAAATCTAGACTTTTGTAGACTTTTATTGTAAAATGTAAACTATAAATACTTTAATCTCACAATTTCTCCACCATTAACCCTACAAACTTTTGTAGACTTTCAATTTGAGAAGCAACAAGGGGGGTGTATTCAATTTTGACTTTTAATGACTTTTACAGACTTTTTTTTAAGTGATAGATTTTTATAGACCCCCCTACGGTTCAAGTTCTGAGTAAGCAAATCATTTTTCTTATTTTTGTATTATTGTTTTTTTAAATAGTTGTTCTTGATTTGTTGATTTTGATCTTATAGCTTTTTCATAATGCTCTCTTTTTTTGTTGATTTTGATTTTTTGGTTTTAAACAAAAAATTAATAATGTAGGTAGGACATAAGTTTAAGTTTGGTTATCAACATTTGCACATTGGTTTACATTCCATTTAGATGCATTGAAAGCATGTGTAGAAAAAAAAATTTAATTCGTATCTCCTTCTCCTCCACTATTTTTACCTCAATTTGCCTAAATTTATATGTTTATTATTATTAGCTAAATTAAAAACAAATTAACTTGACTGATTTAAAAATATAAGGATCAAGAAACAACCTAGATAGAAAATGACACTCATTCGACTTGACAGTGTTTCAATTTCAAATTGTTAGATCACATAGCAATAGTTCTTCTTAAAAGGATCGACTTGGTTGGACTGGACATACAAATTATTTATTTATTTATTTTATTTTTTTTGTAAAATCTCATTGAAGCTTTTTATTGTAAATTATAGTAAGGAGAGTGCAACAATTGATATAATAAATTTACAACAAATAAGTCAGAAAATAAATATAATTTAGACAATCAATACATCATTGACATGCGTAATCAGAATAATATGAACTTATGCAAACAATTAGTAACAAAAGAAAAATAAAAATAAAAAAGTAAAGAATTTTATGTCCATATGACATCGAAATACATGCTTATTAAAAAGAAAAAAAAAATCACCATGATAGAATAAAATCAAAAGATCATATCTTATTGTTGCTCAAAATTTAGTGCAATTCCACAAAAATAATAAATACAAAGAGGGATATATCTCCCATTTCACTTTGTTCTTTCCCTAATTGTTTTCTTTTTATCGAATTCTTTTTCTCGTTTTTTATTATTTGGGTTTGGAGAAATATGGTTCATGAAGTTTGAAATTATTAGGGTTTTTTAGGCTTTAATTCTTATTGCGGTATTTATTTTATTTTAGATTAAAGATATTATATTAATGAATAATTAAATTATTTTAAAAACTTATTGTTTTGGTTGTCAAGTCATCAACGGGTATATATTATTTATCTAAAGAATGTATCATATTTTTTTACATTATGTACTTGGTTTCAATACATCATCCAACAAATTTTGATATAATATGCACCTGTTTTAAAATAAAAGTCTATAAAAATATATAAAAGTCATTTATAGAATTTCTTTCAACTCTATCAAAGTCAATAAAAATCTATTAATGTCAATAAAAATCTTTTAAAATGAAAGTCCATAAAAGTCTATAAAAGTTGATTAGAATTCTGTAAACTCTATAAAAGTCGGTAAAGTCTATAAAAATCTATCACTTAAAAAAAGTCTATAAAAGTCATTAAAAGTCAAAATTGAATACACCCCCCTAGATATTTTTATAAATTAGAGAGTGTAAAATAAAAAAAAATAAATTAAAGGATTAAAAACAGAGAATATTCCAAATATCTTATTTTATTTTAATTTTTGGGTTTGAGGTATTTTTATTTTCCTTAATCATTAAATTTGATCGATATTAACTTTAATGAATTTGATTAATGACATAGGAGATCAGTATAAAAATAAAGGTAAAATTATTTCCGAGTGTAAGAACTAGGAAGACAAATCCCAAGTACATAAATAATAAGTTATTCTATAGTATAGTATAATTTAAAAAGTCCATAATTCAAATTCAACAAAACATATAAATAAATTTATTATAATACACAAAATAAATTTGTCGATAAAAAATTAACATCTCAGTTTAAATTGAAATTCAATTTTAAGAAAAAAAATGACAATAAACAATATAATCAAATTGAAAGAGAGATCTGCATGAAACGGCGGCGTTTCTGTTGTTTTCCGTTCTCTTTAATATCATTTTCTGTTCTCTTCAATACCTAAACCCTAATTTCTCTCTCTCAGTGTCACCGTATCTCGTCTCCCAAATCAAAATGCAGACCGTGAAATCACTACAATTGCAAGTTTTACAGAAAATTCCTACAAAAGTGACCCAACCCAATTTGTATACGTTCTCATCTCTCACCAGAACCTCAACTCAGACACCAAACTCTTTGTTCTTCAATTACCTGATCCAAACCCTAAATTTGTCCAAGACGGAGGCACAATCTATCTCAAACTCAGCTCGCTTCTCTAACGTCAAATCCCTTGAAAACCCACATGTTGTGCTCCACTATTTTCGAAGTCTTGGACTCACAGAAACCGAAATCCGATCTTCAGTCCGTTTAAATCCCCAAATTCTCTTATCTGATGTCGAGAAGACACTTAAACCGAAGATTGAGTTCTTTCGGGAGATGGGTCTGGTTGGTTCTCATCTGGGTAAGTGCATTTCCGACAACTCTAAACTTCTTTGTTGTAGTTTGCAGAAAACGTTGATTCCCTGTACTCAAATTCTGAAGAAAATTTTAGTTGATGATACAAACAATCAAGATTTGATTCGGGTTTTAACCAGATGCAGTTGGTTTATTGCGAAACCCAGCGAATCGAGATTGCTAAACAACATTGCATTCTTGCAGAGTTGTGGTATTGTTGGGTCTCAGCTCTCAATGCTATTAAAAACAAGACACGGGATCTTTGTTATGGAAGAATCCAAACTTAGAGACCTCGTTTCAAGGGTTTCGGATATGGGACTTTGTGTTAATTCTAGGATGTTTGTCCATGGACTATGTGCAGTTAGTTGCTTGAGTAAAGAAACATTTGAGAGGAAATTGGAATTGTTCAGGACTTTTGGGTTTACAAAGCAGGAAACCATGGAAATATTTCAGAAGCATCCTATGCTGTTTGGCAAATCCGAGGAGCAGTTAAAGTTAAGACTTGATTTCTTTCTGAACAAGATTGAGCTCAGAAAGGAGTCACTGATTAGAGGACCGCGTTGTTTGTCGCACAGCCTGGAAAAACGCGTGATTCCTCGGTATAAAGTTATGCAAATTCTCAAGTCAAAAAGGTTGTTGAAGAAGAAGCGGCCAAGTTTTGTTAATATGTTGAGTTATTCTAACGAGGAATTCTTGGAGAAGTATGTGGCAAGGTTTACAGACGATGCAGAGGAATTGTTGATAGCTTACAAGGGTCATTTCATTTGTTAGATTATTCTTTCTCCTCGTCTTCCTCTGATGAAGAATTTTTTTGATGCAAGTTAGGTTCAGGAATTGACACTGTAATCACGGTTGTTTTGGTTTGGCTCATACTCTCAAATCTCAATTATGAAGTACTTGTGTCTCAAAAGAGAAGATTTGGTATAGTTCAAAGTCAAAGAAGAAAAAGTTCCTATAGGGAAACGGTATCGGATGATAATATTTAGTCACAGGTTGCATAATTTTTTCGAGTTTATTCGGTTGCAGTCTTTTTCAAGAACCATTTGTTCAGCTACAAAATCTTGATTACTGATTTGAAGCTGCAAATTTTCTGTAGAAAAGATTTTGGTAATTGGTTTCAGCATCAATGTTGTCTGCTCTGCTTCTGCTCTGTTTTAGATCTTGAGTGGCATATATTCACATCCTGATTAAAGCATTTTTTTTATAAATGTTTGATTGAATAATGATTATGTAAATTTAATTAAAAAAATAGTATTCTACTAATAAATTTTATGTGCTATTAAGAATATAATAAAAGAAAAAGAAAAATGTAAAGTATCTATAATATTTAGAATCTCATTTTCTCCTGTTCAGGGGTGCTGCTGCATCAATGGCAGGAACACAACAGCCAACAACATCAATGCTGAAACCAATTACCAGCAACCCAGTAGACGACTGCATTTGCTGCAGGATTTTGCAACAGAGAAGAACGTATGCTTTATACCCATTGCAGCATGAAAAGGTTTCTAACCAGACCACCCACAATACTGAGTTTTGTTCACAAATAGAGGCTAAGATTTGTAGTGATAAGAAATCACTAGCCATCTTTCCGAGTGTGGGAAAATACCGAGTATTGTCTTGACACCATCCAACCACCCGCCCTTTATCATCACGAAGGAAGAGGCCTACCCCAACCAGCGAGCGACTCGAAGCCAAGGCCGCATCCGAGTTAAGTTTTACAAAATTTGCAGGAGGGGGCTGCCACTTAACAGGGCCTGAAGTAACAGAGGTTGAACAAGGAGCAGCTGCAGCTTTCTGGAAATCGCTAATAGACCAGCTTACAACCTCCTCCATGCCAAGAAGCTGCCACCATGAACCGCTTTGTTTCGCCTGAGCCAGATGCGCCAAAGAAGAACACGCAGCAGCTCAACTTGATCACAAACAAGTTGGTTCTTATACAGAAGAATAAAATAAAAAAAAGACAAATATCAATCAAAGTGAAGCTGTTCAGAAGACCACAGCCTCAACAATTGCTAGAATGAAATTGTATTTATCCACATCTCTTACGAAGGTCCCATAACTATCATGTTCACCAAACCAAAGTTCATGTTAGTTCATGTTTCGCCAACACAAGAGATTTCATATATAAGCTACAAATTATGGGAAAAGAGATTTCATATATAAGCTACAAATCATGGAAAAATACATATTTGCAGTATCGTAGTTAATCCAATGATCGAGATCAATGTCATCAGTTAAGTCTTGGTAACACTCCTAAATGTCCCTTGTTTGGTCCCAAAACAAACATAATAATGAGAACTGAATTATGTCAGGAAAGATTCCTGTGTGAGATATGTTATCATTTATAAAAACGGCAGAACATTTCAAAGACATCATGTCTACTGGTCAGTCAGTAAAGTCTATGTATTCTCATAAGGGAAGGTTCAAAGGGTAACACCTACCTATCCTATGCAGGTTTCGACTGTTGAACTCTATCACCAAGTCAAAGCGTTATTTCGTTTTTTCTTATCTCTTCCGTTAATTTCATTCATGTGGGGGGATTGTTAGAAAAATGAATGAAAAATTGTTAAGGTAATTTAATTTGAAACGGTTAAATTAATTGTGTAACGGAAAATTAAATTTGTAACGGTCAAATTGATTACGTAACGGACAATTAAATTTGTAACGGTCAAATAAATTGTTATGAATAATTTGTAACGGTCATTCCATTGATTGTTTATATATTAGCATCAAATTATTTTGGATTTACAACACAATCATACGAAAAAGCAATTCCAAAATATTTTCTTCGTTCTGTTTTCAAGTAATAGAGTTCAGACAGTATTCAGTTCGCCGGAGTTGTTTAATAACAATCACTCAAAGAAGTTGTATGCTCGGAAACATACATACCCATGTAAGAGACAAATATATTTTAAGAATACCATGTGAAATACAGACCTCGGCTTCAATCTTATATTATTATTGTAATAATTGCTTAGAATTATATTTAATTATTTTTGTTTGATTTTTTCCATACTGTATATAACACAAGACACTTAAACCGAAGATTGAGTTCTTTCAAGAGATGGGTCTGGTTGGTTCTCATCTGGGTAAGTGCATTTTCCAAAAACTCTAAGCTTCTTGGTTGTAGTTTGCAGAAAACGTTGATTCCTTGTACTCAAATTCTGAAGAAAATTTTAGTTGATGATAAAAACAATAAAGATTTGATTCGGGTTTTAACCAGACGCAGTTGGTTTATTGCGACACCCATTAAGTCGAGATTGCTAAGCAACATTACATTCTTGGAGAGTTGTGGTATTGTTGGGTCTCAGCTCTCAATGCTATTAAAAACAAGACACGGAATCTTCGTTATGGAAGAATCCAAACTTAGAGATCTCGTTTTGAGGGTTTGGGATATGGGATTTTGTGTTAATTCTAGGATGTTTGTCCATGGACTATGTGTAGTTGGTTGCTTGAGTAAAGAAACATTTGAGAGGAAATTGGAATTGTTCAGGACTTTTGGGTTTACAAAGCAGGAAACCATGGAAATATTTCAGAAGCATCCTATGCTGTTTGGCAAATCCGAGGAGCAGTTAAAGTTAAGACTTGATTTTTTTTCTGAACAAGATTGAGCTCAGAAAGGAGTCACTGATTAGAGGACCGCGTTGTTTGTCGAACAGGCTGGAAGAACGTGTGATTCCTCGGTATAAAGTTATGCAAATTCTCGAGTCAAAAAGGTTGTTGAAGAAGAAGCGGCGAAGTTTTGTTAATATGTTGAGGTATTCTAACGGGCAAAACTTGGCTCCTTCTTCAACAACAAAACTTTTAACTGCTCATCGCCTCGGTAATTCCAATTTTCTCCCAAAACCTTTTTTTATTTTAATGTTAATATTAAAAAGTGTAACTATATTTGTTATTTATAAATATAATTTATATTCTCGTATTAATTAATAGGTATATATTTTAATTAAATTAATTTATTTTATTATTAATAATTTAGTTTTGGAATATTTTATAATTAAAATTTTTAATATAATATAGGTGATAATATCGACATCCTATTTAAAAAAATTAATCTTTATATAATAATTGAATTATAAAAAAAATAAATATTTTAGTTTAAAAAAAAATTAAATATTTCAAATTTGATCTAACAATAAATAACTAAACTAAAATAATTATAGCTGGGCTTGTTCAAAAATGTTGAATCCAGCCCATAAAACAGTCACCGGACCCGACCCATGAGAAATCCTCCTTCAAAGCTCAGAGCCTAAGACCCTCGTATGAAAAGCACTGCACTTTGAAAGTTGCAATGGCTTTGAAAACCATTTTTCTTCTTCGTCTTTCTTCTCCTTCTTTGTTATTTTCAGCTTTGAAATGTAAACATTTCTCTCAAAAACCCACCAACTCAAATTGCAAAAACAAGCTCTCTTCTTTGTTTGACGGTTCATGTCATACTATTATGCCCCCAAATCCGTAATCACTTGACAGATTCCTCTAAGACCTCAAAGATAAATGCAAATCAGGTAACATCTCTTAGATGAAGCTCATTACTTTTTTTATGGCATGATTCAGAAGCAACCCGCTCCTCATATGTCAACCTTCACTATTTTGTTTACCGCTATAGCCAAGAATTGGCATTATGATACTGTTGTTTCTCTTATTCAGAGGTTTAACTCCAATGGGTTGTTACAAGACTTGATTATTTTGACTGTTTTCCTGAATTGCTTGTGCAATTTAAGTAGAGTTCGAGATGGTTTTGCGGTTTTAGGTAGGATTTTGAGGAAGGGTTTTTGTCCCGATACCGTGACTTTTACTTCTTTGATGAAGGGTTTGTGCAGGGAGGGTAGAATCATGAAGGCTATCTGCTTGTTTAAGAATATGTCTGCCTTTTGTTTAATAAATGGGTTGTGTTGAACAGAAAATGCGAGTGTTGCTCTCAAGTTACATGCAGATATGGTTAAAGGGAATAATACTGAAAGTGGGGTAATATGTAAGCCCGATATTGTTAGTTATATGTTATGTTTAAATTTGGAAGAAAGTAGGGAAAAGAAGAACAGAGATAATAAATTGCTTGATTAATTGATAAGATGAAATTCAGAAGAGAAATAAAGTTAAAAAGAAAGAATAATAGAGGAAGTAGTAGTTGAATAATAATCATATTCCCCACCCTTTCACAGTGTGGCTATTTAAAAGCCGTACAAAAACTAACTATTGCATGCTTAAAAGAAACGTGCATATAGGTGAGAAAAATAAGGCACATGCATGCTAGGAAAAGAAACGTGAAATTAACAAATAGACAATTCTTTTACTAAGTCTTCCTCTCCTCTAGTTATGGGCTAGACAATCAGGTACCACAATAGTTTGCTAGTGCAATCTTGCACGTATCATTATAATAGTATGATTGATGGTCTTTGTAAGATTGGATTGATAGACAAGGCTACGGAACTCTTTTCAAGCATGAAAGGTATGAGAATAAGTCAAATGTAGTTTCTTATACTTCTTTAATTCACGGTTTGTGTTGTGGGGGTAAGTTGGAGGAAGCTAAGGATTTGATAGGTGAGATGGTGGATCAATATGTGCATCCAAATGTGGTGACATATGATGTGATTATAGGTGAGCTTTGCAAGAAAGGAAACATAGTCAAAGCGACTGAATTGTTAGAATTAATAATTGAGAGATGTGTGAATCCCGACACGGTTACCTATACCACATTAATAAATGGTTTGTGTTTGACAGATAGAATTGATGATGCGTGGAAGTTGTTTGCTTCTACGATAAATAAGGAGTGTGATCAATGAGTACTGCACGAAACAAAACATAAACGCAGCCACTAATATTGGCCTATTCCGAGCCAATAAGATTGGACATGCAAAAGAATTGTTTTCTGAGATGCAACTCAAGAATGTTATGCCTGATGAATATACATATAATATTCTTATTGATGGGTTATGCAAGAATGGTTGTGTTACTAAGGCAATGGAAATACTACACACATTAATAAAGAGCAAGTTTAATCTTAGTATCGTGAGCTATAGCTGCCTCATAGATGGATTATGTAAGACAAGGAGGCGCAAAGTTGCTTGTAATATATTTTACAAATTATCTCAAAAAGGCTTAAAGCTAGATATCGTCACATATACGATCATGATCAATGGGCTTTGTAAAGATGGACAACTGGAAGAGGCAATTAATCTATTATCAATTATGGAAGAAAAGGGTTGTGCTCCAGATGTTTTCACATATAATACACTTATGCATGGATTTTAACAGAATAATAAGACAACAAAAGTGGTGGAACTTCTTCACAAAATGGCAGAGAGGAATATAATGCCAGATGATTTCACAGCTTCGATTGTCGTAGATTTGCTCGTAAATGATGGAAAATATCGTGAATACTTAAATTGGCTTCCATCATTTCCAGCTCAAGAGCCAACAAGAAGTTAACATAGTAAGTCTTGAGTGAATAGGTTAGCAATTAATTTCTTTTGTTTGTTTACCCTTTATTTTATTTTTATTTTTTCCAATGATTTTATTTATTTGTTTATTTGTGTTTTCTTCATACAGGTTTCAACATTGGAGTATGTCCCCAAGATCAAAAGATCCAAGCTTCAGATTAGTTTCTTTGGTTGCTTCTGATTACCCTTAATCATGTAACTGACTTTCTGCTATTTCTTGGTAAATAGAAATTTAACTTTATAAACATTAAAAAAAAAAAAAAAAAAAAAAGTCTTCTGATAGGGTTTTACAGTAACTGTTCTGTTTCCGTAGGCTCTTTCCTTATAAGTCTTCTGCTGCAACAGGTTAGAACCCAAGGGTAGAGTTCTATAATAACAATTCCAGCACCTTAGCGTGCTTTTTGGTAAACTAATAAAGGTTCTGGTTTAATTTGGTAGGCTATTACTATATTTTCTGTTTCCAGCTAATAGCTGAATACCCTCCTGGTCAAAACATGCCTGATGTTCTTACTTCCCATGGCTGGTGTTCTTGGAGGCTGGAGGCATGATTCCTATTCCTTACAACATGGGTGGAATACCATTTAGGGATGCTGCATTCTAACAGCTTATGCGTACTGGAGCTTTGGCTTCTGCCCTCGCTAAGGCAACACCTGTGCAACAGAGGATCGTGAGTTCCTGCTTTTTAATGTGTTGAATTTTTAATATTTATCTTAATTTTTGGAATTTTTACTTTCTCTTCAGTTGAAAATCGCTAACCATTGGTAGACTGAGGTTTTGCACTGAATTATCCAAATGTTATCTTTTCTCTGCAGGTCAAGTCCCCCTGGCCAGAGTGAAGGGACAAGATGAAGTTGTTAAACTACGAAGGCCTAGTCTCAAGGATGTCTTTAATATTGATCCTTAACCTTCGGGTAAATTGACAGTAGAAGCATGATTATTTATATTGAAATAGAGATTGTTGATTCTATTGATTCAATTTTTAATTGATAAGTTTGATATTTTAAAGAATAGTAAAATACGTAGTTTTTTTATTGTATTTGTATTGTATGTTTATTTGGTTCTGTATTTTTGTCTTTTCTTTTAATTAAAATTATATATATATATATATTTTGTTTATGTAATACATTTTGAGAAGAATGACTCACTATATATTAGCCAACCCTGACCTACGTTTCTGGCTACGTCCTTACATAATGTTTTTAGATATAGAATTATGATCAAAGGAGATGATTTCAAATGGAGTCTTTATAGGGAGATGATTTCAAATGGAGTTGTGCCAGATGTCATTGTTTATAGAATCTAGTTAAGTGGTATTTTTAGAGCCGTAAGATTGAACATGCAAAATTGTTTTATGAGAAACGACTTAACAATCTTATGGCTAATGAATATAGATATTATTATTGTCATCGTTGGGCTTTGCAAGAGTGGTTGTATTACTTAAGCAATCGAAATATTACATACTTCAAAAAAGCTCAAGTTTAATCTTCGTATTGAGAGCTATATTTGCCTCATAAATGGATTGTGTAAGAAAGGGAGGCTCCAAATTGCTGGGAAGTTATTTCACAAATTATCTCATGAAGGCTTAGACCCAAATGTCGTCACATATACTATCATGATCAATGAACTTTGTAAAATTGGATTACTTGAAAAGATAAATAATATATTCTCGATTATGAAAGAAAAAAGTTGTGCTCTAAATTTGATCATATATGATATCCTTATGCGTGGATTCTGCAAAATAATGAGACAACAAAAAGTGGTAGAACTTCTTCACAAAATGGTCAAGAGAAACATAATGCCGAATGCATCCATCGTCACAAACTTACTTGAAAATTATGAGAAATATCGTGATGGCTTGCTTCCATCATTTTAGTCAATGAAGCTTCCGACATTTCAGTCGTTGAGGAGCCTACAGAAAGTTGATATAGTGAATATTAAGTGAATTGTATTCTAATCTAACATATAAGTTTTTATTTAGACTTTCTAAGGACCTGTTTGGCCGGATTTATAGAAGTCTGCTTAACCCAAAAGTTATTTTGGAAGTATTTGAATGTTCCAAGAAAGAGTTTTAAAACTTTTAAAACTCTTTCACAGAAATCAAAAATATATAGCTTTTATACGAAGAGTTTCTAAGAAATTAAAAAATCAAAGTAAAAGCCCTATCAAACGAAGCCTATGTCAAAATTGTAATTGACAACAAATTATTACTTTACATCTTAAACACTTCTATCAAACAACAAATTATTTAGGCTTCATTAAATAATCGACACAACTAAACTCTTCACATTACTTGAACCCCATGATCTTATCGTGTGGGTGTGAATGGCTTACATTGAATCATCTCAATTTTTATTTTAACTTATATAAATGTTACCAACTTAACAATATGACTTTAGTATACAATAAATAATGGAGAAATTACGCCAAACCTACCTGAGATTTGCAATTCTACAGTTAGAAACAACTTTATCAAAAATTGACAGCAAACCCCCCTCCAGTTATCTTTGACCGTTAAAAATTAACAGTTGACCAACTTAAACAGTGCAAAGATGAAAATACCCCTAGAAAAAGATAAGGTCAGGGGTATTTTTATCTTTTTAAAATTTTAAAATTTAATTTTATTAAATAAAAATTAAAAAAATTAAGAAAAAATCTCCTCCCTCTATCTTTAAAATAACGGACGGTTAAGATTTATTTAAAAAATTAAAATAATAAGAATAAAAAAATTAATTAAAAATAAAAAATTAATTATAATTATATAAATCCATTTTTCAGATTGAATCTCAATCGTCCATCAAGATTAGTGGACGGTGGAGATCCAATCTGAAAAATAGATCTCCAAAAAAAAAAAAAATTATTTTTTTTGGGGACGAAGAACCCATCTCTCTGGGTTCTTTGTTGAAAAACGAAGAACCCAGACCCAATCTGGGTTCTTAGAGAAGAACCCTCTCAAGGTTCTAAGAATTAGAAAAAAAAAAAAAATTTGAAGAACCCAGAAGGGTTCTTCGAAGAACCCTTCTGGGTTAGTCGAACGAACCCAGAAGGGTTTGAATCATTCGAACCCTTGTGGGTTCGATTCGTTCGAACCCTTGGGTTCTTCGAAGAACCCTCACTGGGTTCTTCGATTCCCCCAAAAAAAATATATATTTTTTTTTTTGTGGAGATCCATTTTTCAGATTGGATCTCCACCGTCCACTAATCTTGATAGACGATTGAGATTCAACCTGAAAAATGAATTTACATAATTATAATTAATTTTTTATTTTTAATTAATTTTTTTATTATTATTATTTTAATTTTTTAAATAAATCTTAACCGTCCGTTATTTTGAAGATGGAGGGATGAGATTTTTTCTTAATTTTTTAATTTTATTTAATAAAATTAAATTTAAAAAGTCTAAAAAGATAAAAATACCCCTGACCTTATCTTTTTCTAGGGGTATTTTCGTCTTTTCACTGTTTGAGTTGGTCAACTATTAATTTTTAACGGTCAAAGATAACTGGAGGGGTGTTTACTGTCAATTTTTGATAAAGTTATTTCCAGCTGTAGAATTGCAAACCTCAGGTAGTCCAGCTGTAATTTCTCCATAAATAATTTATGCATAATTGTTAATATGCGCTTTTACGTGTATTTACGTAGCAGTTGTATCAAAACACATTATACAATACACAATATTATTTTCTGTTTAAATATCAAAACTTCATTGTTGGCTCAATTTTTATTTTAACTTATATAAATGTTACCAACTTAACAATATGACTTTAGTGTACAATAAATAATTTATGCATAATTGTAAATATGTGTATTTACGTTGCAGTTGTATTAAAATATATTATACAATACACAATATTATTTTCTATTTAAATATCAAAACTTCATTGTTGGCTATATATATAAACTCTTACTAAAGTAGTTAATGGTCCATATACACAATTATGTACAAATGAATTTGTACAGTATTTTTTTCACATGTATGTCAATTCTATGTGCAACATGAGTCAAAAGGCCCTGTGGTAGCCAATACTGACAATAAATGTCGCAAAAGCTACTAAATTACAGCTAACAAAAACTAGCATGGTAAATTTTTTTTTTTTTTTTAAATAAAGGGTTTAATATAGCTGCTGATAAAATGTGTATAATAAATAAGTGTACATATTATCTGATTTTTTTAATTAAAATAATTTGTTCTTATTGGTAATTTTATGTTGAAATATTTTTATAATTGATTTTTTTTTAAAAGATTATGAGAGTAAATCACATTTATGGGTAGTAATATCAGTACTACGTTAAAAACATCAAATCTTTATATTTAAGAGAATTATAAATAAAAAAATTAATATTTTAAATCTGTTTTATTTTATATTAAATATAAAAATATATTTTTACTTCAAATATGTGTATAATTATTCGTTTGGTTTGAATACCAAAAGAAATTAAAATGTTTTACATTTATAATTAAAATGTCGACAAGACCCTTAAACCGAAGATTGAGTTCTTGTGTTAATTCTAGGATATGGGATTTTGTGTTAATTCTAGGATGTTTGTCCATGGACTGTGTGTAGTTGGTTGCTTGAGTAAAGAAACCTTTGAGAGGAAATTGGAATTGTTTAGGACTTTTGGGTTTACAAAGCAGGAAGCCATGAAAATGTTTCAGAAGCAACCTATGCTGTATAGCAAATCCGAGGAGCAGTTAAAGTTAACACTTGATTTCTTTTTGAACAAGATTGTGCTAAAAAAGGAGTTACTGATTAGAGGACCGCGTTGTTTGTTGCACGGCCTGGAAGGACGCGTAATTGTCCAGTCAAAAAGGTTGTTGAAGAAGAAGCAGCCAAGTTTTGTTAAAATGTTGAGTTATTCTAATGATAAATTCTTGGAGAAGTATGTGACAAGGTTTACAGATGATGCAGAGGAATTGTTGGTAGCTTACAAGGGTCATTTCATTTGTTAGATTCAGGAATTGACATTGTAATCGCGGTTGTTTTGGTTTGGCTCATACTCTCAAATCTCAATTATGAAGTACTTTTGTCTCAAAAGAGAAGATTTGGTATAGTTCAAAGTCAAATAAGAAAAAGTTCCTACAGCAAAACGGTATCGGATGATGATATTCAGTCACAGGTTGCATATTTTTTCAAGTTTATTCGGTTGCAGTCTTTTTCTAGAACCCTTTGTTGCAGTTCTTGTTTAGAACCGATTAGGCAACAAAATGAAATATCAGGGGCAGGGGGGGGGGACATTTATGTATTTGAAGCAGTTTGCTTTAACTTCTTGAAGCTTTTTGGCTTTACATTTTCAGCTACAAAATCCTGATTAATGATTTGAAGCTGCAAACTTTCTGTAGAAAATATTTTGGTAATTGGTTTTAGCATCAATGTTGTCTGCTCTGTTTTAGATAACTTGAGTGGCATATATGGACATCTTCTCAACCCTCACTGTCTTTTATTCTTTTTATATGGCATATGTTTGCATATATAACATTCTGTTTTTATAAATATATAATTAAAGAATAAATGGACTCATTTTTATTGGAGAGAAGAAGATAATAATAGTATTCTACTAATAATATAAAAAGAAAAAGAAAAGAAAAATTTATAGTAGCTAAACCTGTCGATTGAAATAGAGTATCTATAATATTTAGATCATGTCTACAAAATGAATTGTTAACAAAAGGATTTGAAACCACACAAAGATATCCATACAGAACATAAATAGATGTAATAAAGGAGATTATTCATATGGTGCACTCCACAACCAGTCTTTTGTGCATATGCAAGCCTACTTGACCATGTCAAAATCGAAGTGCCTACAGTCAACTAAATCGTTATTTTCCAGCACATCTACAAAAGGAGTTGAGATTTGTATTGATAAGAAATCACGAGACATCTTTATAATTGTGGGAAAATACTGAGTATTTTCTCGCCACCATATAAGTATATAAAAATTTTCTATTAATGGAAATTTGACTCATCCAAATATAAATGAAGTTCAGAATTCAATGACCGAATATGATCAGAATCATGAGAAGATTTACACCGCTTCCCCAATGGATATAGTATTTTGTATAAAATAGAAGAATTTGTTTCTTGAGATCCCAAAGTATATGATTTGAAATTGTCGGTGCCCTTTGTATATTCATTATATATATTGATAAAGTAATTTTTGAATATTGTAAGATATTCCTCGCATTTATCACCATAGATCTTCTTGTACCATCGTTTCACAATATCCATTTTAAATTGCGGATCTAACACTGCAGCAATTGCTAGAACGAAGTTGTATTCGCGCCAATATTTATCCACATCTCTTACATTTGTCCGACAACTATCATGATCATCAAACAAAACTTCATGTTTCACCAACAAAAGTGATTCAATTGTTGATCCAATATCACATGATTTTCTATCATGGCAATTAGATTAGTTAAATTCCCAGCCGCTTCACCTCCACCAGCACCTGCACCTGCACCTCCACCTCCAATTGTCTTTTTTTGGCAGCTTTTGAAATGATTCCTGAGGTGTGTTGTTCCACTACGGCTCGAACCATCAAAGTCCTTTTTACAAAGATTACATTTGGCCCAGTCATTCCCAACTTTATCTTTATATTTTTCAAAGTGCCACCAAAAATCTAATCTCAACTTTCTCTGTTAAGACTTGTCTAAATCTAAACCTACCATCTCATCTTTACTAGCATTTTGTTGTCTGATATCAGAGATTTCCAACAACTTTCGTCTTGTGTTTGTTATTGAGTTGTCATTATGAAAATCGAGAAAAATTTACATACATAGGATGTAAATATATTCAGACACTAATATTATATCACATACCACAAAAATTAAAATTGATTGGTTAAGATTATTATATCCAATAAATAATGCATGCTAGTTTTTCTCCCAATTTGACATATACTTTCCACCAACCATTATTGAAGGTAAATTTCCTCCAAAAGAGAGCTACATAGAGTAATATAAAATTATTTAAATTTTGTTTTTCAAATTACTACACTTATTCCACAAGTAATGCATATTTAACATCATTTACGTGTACAAAATGAGGTCAATTGTGTGTTTTTGGGTTTGAATCGAAATCCCAATTGTACATTAACATAAACTCAAAAATTTACCTAAAAAACTGACAAATAACGAATCACAAACATCTGCATGCATCAAACGTGAAAAAAAAAAAAAAACTAATAAACATGAATTTACTCTTCCAAACATTAACCTCTTGCATAAAGTCAACTAGTTTCTTCTCTCCACTCCTTGTTGTTATGAACGCCATGTTTCCAGTCAAGAAGAAGCCTTCACACATCAACGTGTCACTTCCAATACGAGCCTTCATTCTTTTGTATGATAACGAATGGTTCCTGGGGTTCTTTTTTGGGACAAAAGGGTATGAACGGTTGGAGAAGAAACTGAAGAAAACTGAAGGGTCGATTGGAACTTGGAACGAAAGTGTCAGTTACTAGTTTAACTAATATGATGCCTCTCTATTGCTTAATGACAACGCAGTTTTTTGAGTTTTTTCCTTGGTGTTGACGTGTGAATTTGGTCAATGCAATTAACAATAATTATAACAGCAAAGCAGTAAAACAAGATCAAACAAAAGAGATATTTAAAGTGGTTTGGCCGAATAACAATGCCTACATCCATTGTTCTCGTATTAATGATGAGCTCGCTATATATGCTTTGTTTCTCAATTTTTTGTAACTATTGTAATAGTGATGACCTTCCCCTTTTATAGTGTGAAGGAATGGAGTCATCTTGTTTTACATGGAATCTAATTACTAAAATTTAGAAATTGAATTAAATCCCTAAGAATCATACTTTAATTGAAATACAATTGCTAGAAATAAGGTATTTAAAACTGATTGGGATTCTACTAGTTGACCAGATCAAATCCTTATATTCATAAAATTCTTCTCTAACTGGAGCTTCGAGCTGGAGCCAAGCTGTTGATGTGAGGTGATGTGTGTAAACATTCCAAGTCGCTTATGTAGTCCTCAAAAATCACTCGGGGACACGGGGCACTACAACCTGCAAAGACAGAACGCACATGACCCGCAGGACGTCTGGGACACCGGGGTGGTGCCGGCCAAAGTCACTCCGACGGTCAAGTTAGCGAG
The DNA here is from genome assembly GCA_003430845.1 of Xanthoceras sorbifolium. Taxonomy (NCBI): domain Eukaryota; kingdom Viridiplantae; phylum Streptophyta; class Magnoliopsida; order Sapindales; family Sapindaceae; genus Xanthoceras; species Xanthoceras sorbifolium. Next base: position 2,871,061 of record CM010609.1, on the reverse strand, counting down.
TGCTAGTAAAAGTGTAATGTTTGTAAATGGAGATGAGTGAGAAATACTTCCTGCTATCTTCACAGTTGGGGTTTCTTTGATCAAAGGAGATGTAAGGTCGGAGGGTGATCGGAGAAGATGAGCAATGGCCGGAGGGTGTGGTTCTTTCTCAGTAATATCCGGATCTCGATTTTTCGGCCTCCCCTTTCATGAGGGATTATCTTCCTCTTTATAGGAGACTGATGCTTCTTCTTTTTGAGGGATCTCATCATTCTCTCTTCTCTGTCTTCCACCAAGAAAGCATCTGGGTGCTTCTTTTGATTGGGCTGCCATCAAGTGTCATTATGACTTTGTAGGACCTGTTTCAAAGTAGATCACAATCTGGTCTCCCTCGGAGTGACGGAGATGCTATGTCGTACGACATGTAGGTTTCTTGTCAATCTGGACCACGATTTGGGTGATGTAGCACGGTCGTACTACATAAGTGCTTCATGTCATGCGACATAGTCTTCGGACTAGTACGTCGTCGTACTACATGAATGCTTCATGTCGTGCGACAAGATCTTCGAACTAGTACGTCGTCGTACTACATGAGTGCTTCATGTCGTACGACAAGATCTTCGAACTAGTATGTCTATATGATGGTACTTCATGTCGTGCGACTTGATCTTCATGCTGAGCCACCGTCGTACTACATGAGAGTGTAGTCCCATTTTTAGCTATGGGCTTTGTCTTTGGGCCACACTTTGGGCCAGACATATTTTGGCTACTACAGTTTGCCCCCAAACGCATTGGATCTAAAAGGCCAAGGGGTTTGCGTCGTACGACATGCAGACATAGATATGTATGGGTAAACTCCAAGGTTGGGTTGACATCGTCGCACGACTCTGTCCTTCTGATAGGGTGTATCAGTGTTGGTGAGTAGATGACAACGCGTAAGTTGTGTTTTTGTCGTACGACAATGTTACTTTAGAGAGGGAGTGTTTGGTCTCCAAATGACTCTTTGATGTCTGTGCCGAAATAAATGCCGTTTTTATGGGTGGAGCGCATGCATGGCAAATGATAGGTCATGGGAGTATGTGTCAAATGAGAAGTTGACACGTCAGCATAGGCATCTTCGAGCTCCCCGATCTTTTCTACTCGTATACCGTGCGGGAGTACGACACAGAGAAAGGGCGCTATAACTTAAACCTTCGACCTAACAGAACGCATTTGATCACGGAGCTAACCACAAATGATAGGTTGTGGAAGGACAGGTATTTCTTCGCGAGGGGCCTGCTTGTTGATTGGCCTCTCGGGGAAACCGTTGTCCGTGCGACTTGGTCTAAGGCTGGTGAGTCTTTATGTTAGTAGCGTCGTGCGACTGTCTTTGCAATTTTTTCTTACTAACTCCTTTTGTGTTTGTTTTGTAGTGAACACAGGAGCGCCTCAATCAGTAGTTGGGTTGACGTGTGTGACGCGTACGGAAAAGGTTCTGTCGTACGACGTCAAGGAGAGGAGTTGGAGGAGTATACTATCGGAGGAGAACTTGCGGCCGAGTCATCTCTGGAAATTTAGCATTATAAACGAGCCAGGTACTCCCTACCCTGCCTTCAAAAATTTAGTGGAGTTTGTCAGGGTCAGGCATTGTGTCGAGCGACTGTACGGCACTCGATTCGTGACTCCCATTTTATACGTCGAGCGACGCTTTGCAGTTGACATTATGGCTGGAGAGATTGCTGCACCTGCTGCTGATGACGCAATGAAGAGGCTGAGGGAGAAGAGAAAGGGCAAGAAGAAAGCTGAGTCGAGCGATCAAGCGGCCTCCACTCCTCCACCTCCTCCTTCTAGTCGTACCAAGACCTCCCAAGATGTTTCTTCTCCTGGGAAGAAAAGAAGAAGGGAGGATTCGGCATCTGGTGTCGACGCTTCGGTCGACCTAGTCTTCCCACAGGATGCCTCTGCATACTCCAATGTGGGGTCGATCCTTCCACAAGTCGAGCGGCTGCTGCTGCCTGAGGACAAGAGTCGCCTAAAGGAGATGGGTCTTTCCCAAGCTGCTGACTGGGGACTTGGTCACCTCTTCCAGGTATGGTCGTGCGACATATTCATTTGTATATTTTGTTTTAACTGCGTTATAATTTGTTTTGACTTGTGTTTTTATTTTGTGTAGGCTCTTCAGTCGCACGTCCACTTGAAGGAGGAGCTGGGCATCGCCCTTAAGAAGGTGAGGGACCTTAAGGTGAGCAACCAGGGCTTGAAGGCTGACAATGACATGCTGAAGGCTTCGAATGTTGAAGCCAAGAAGACTGCTCTTGAGGCCTCCAGTCGGGCGGTGGAGGCCACTTTGGAATTAAATAAGTTGAAGTCGCGTGTTGACTTGCTGGAGGCCAAGCTGAAGGCTAAAGAGGCAGACTATGACTCCCTGTACGACAAGGCAGAGGATAACGTCCTCAATGCAGTCATCAAGACTCGTGCAAATCTGATGAGGGAGTACAGGGACGGTCGTGCGATCGAGTGGAAGGTTGACAGCTGGATTGCCGACCACGAGAAGCTGTCGCGCTATAATGAGGATGAAGCGGATGATAAGCCTGGCGAAGAGCCTGTTCCTCCTCCTCCAGAAGGTTCGGCCATCGTAGCCTTGGCTGCCCAGCGGACTGGAGAGCACGATGACCTTGCCCCATAAGGGGTTGTAAAAATTTGTTGAACGTATTTATTTATTTTTAGTTTTGTATGCTCTGTTTAAACAACAATTTTAATATATGAAGTATGTTAATTTTTCCTTGATGTCGTATGCTTTTTATGATAGTAATTTCTTTTTCTGATTGTGTGATCTGTTGGAGATGGAGAATCCATGACCTTGAATGCGGGTCGTGTGACCGTGTGGAGATGGCGACCATGAATGCAGGTCGCGGTCCATGACCTTGAGTGCGGGTCATGTGACCGTGTGGAGATGGCGACCATGAATGCAGGTCGCGGTCCATGACCTTGAGTGCGGGTCATGTGACCGTGTGGAGATGGCGACCATGAATGCAGGTCGCGGTCCATGACCTTGAGTGCGGGTCATGTGACCGTGTGGAGATGGCGACCATGAATGCAGGTCGCGGTCCATGACCTTGAGTGCGGGTCATGTTCGAGTTTTGTCGTAGATTCTGTTGTTTGTGATATTGAATTGCCCCAGTTGGAGTGTGTAACTGCTCAATTGCACACTGCAACTTGTGATGTAGTTCAAGATAGACTGTGCAATGCTGACCTGCGTAAAAAATATTGTAGAGTGATAAAATTCGAAATATATAGATAGATATATATATATATATATATTTCTAAAACTGATATTGTTTTAGATGGCACGCGTTCCAGCTGTTGCCGATCTCCATGCCATCTGTACATCGTAGTTTATAGGCTCCATTTCCAAATACATTGGTGATTTGATATGGTCCCTCCCACGTAGGACCGAATTTGCCTGCTCCTTTTTCCTTTGTGTTTTGGAAGACGCGGCGAAGAACCCAATCTCCAATATGGAATGACTTGAGACGAACACTTCTGTTATAATGGCGGGCGACTCGTTGTTGGTATACGGCCAACCTGATTGCGGCCTTGTCGCGGCGCTCGTCGATTGTGTCGAGTTCACCCAGTAATTCTCTGTCGTTTGCTTCTTCTGTTGCGTGTCGTATCCTATAAGAAGGGTAGTCAGCTTCTGTTGCTATGACGGCTTCTGAGCCGTAAGATAGAGAGAATGGTGTTTCTCCTGTTGACGTCCTGACCGTCGTACGGTAAGACCACAGCACACCCGGTAGCTCATCGGCCCACTTCCCTTTGCATTGGTCGAGTCGCTTCTTGAGGGTGGACATGATTGTCTTGTTAGTGGATTCTGCTTGTCCGTTAGCTTGAGGGTATCTTGGGCTTGAATAGCTTAGTTTGATGCTCCACTTGTCGCAAAAGTCTTGGAAATCATATGAAATAAATTGTGAGCCATTGTCGGTGACTATTTCCTGTGGAACTCCGTAGCGGCATATGACATTCTTCCAAATGAAGCTTTTTACCTCGGCGTCTTTGATTCTTACATATGATTCGGCTTCGACCCACTTTGTGAAGTAGTCGGTTACGGTTAGCATGTAGACTTTTCCTCCGGTAGCGGCGGGCAATTTCCCTACTATGTCCATGCCCCACTTCATGAAGAGCCATGGTGCTGAGATGGGGTGGAGTCTTTCCGGGTGTTGATGTGAAACGTGGGCGAAGCGCTGACAGGGGTCGCACCTTTTGACGAGGTCGTGCGACTCGGATCGCATGGTAGGCCAGTAATACCCGGCCGTGATTGCTCTATTGGCTAGGCTTCTCCCGGCCGAGTGATTTCCACATTGTCCCTCGTGTAAGTCCTTGAGTACTTGCCGAGCTTCGACTGGGTCGACACATTTGAGGTAGGGCCCGGAGTAGGATCGCTTGTAAAGTTGACCTTCTATTATAGAAAATCGGGCGGCTTTGATTTTAATTCTTCGAGCTTCTACCTTGTCAGATGGGAGGGTGTCGTCCCTCAAATAGTCGTGGATCGGGGTAATCCAAGTGGGCTTGTCCGAAATTGGTTTGATTTCCAGCTTTGTTGGCTTCCATACGGCTGGCCATTGGACGAACACCATTGGAATAGTTCGTTCAATTGTGGTAGCTAGTGCGGACCCAAGATTGGCCAGTGCGTCAGCATGCGCGTTGTCGGATCTGGGTATTTGCTCGATGTCGAATGACTTGAATGAAGCTTGTAACTCTTTTACCAAGGTCAAGTAGGCCGACATTTTTAAATCCTTGGCTTGATAGGACCCTTGCAATTGTCTCACAATTAATTGGGAGTCACTGCGTACCTTGATTCGTTCGACGTGTAAGTCCTTTGCCAAGGTGAGCCCGGCTATGAGGGCTTCGTACTCGGCTTCGTTGTTGGTGGTCTTGAATCCACATCTGATGGACCTCTCGATGACGTGCTCCGTAGGGGAGGTAAGTACTATTCCCAGCCCGCTGCCTCTAGCGTTACTTGATCCATCAACTGCTAAACTCCACTCCTCCCTTGGCGTGTCGCACGACATAGTGCAAAGTTCTTCCTCCGCTCGTTGTAGAATCCCTGGTGTGAAGTCTGCTATGAAATCCACCAGTACTTGCGACTTGATCGCCGTGCGAGGTTGGTAGTTGATGTCGTACTCGCTCAGCTCTACGGCCCATTTCACTAGACGGCCGGATAGTTCAGGTTTATGTAGGACACTCTTCAAGGGGAAGGCAGTGAGTACACTAATAGTGTGGCATTGGAAGTACGGCCGTAATTTCCTTGCGGCCGTGACTAGTGCGAGGGCTAATTTTTCGAGTTGGGCGTACCTTGTCTCTGCATCGAGTAGAGTCTTGCTGATGTAGTATACGGGGAGTTGTTTGTCATCCTCCTCCCTTATCAATACAGCGCTAATGGCCGTTTCGGATACAGCGAGGTAGAGCAGGAGGGTCTCGCCTTCCTTGGGTTTGGACAGTAGAGGCGGGCTTGTTAGATATCTTTTTATATTTTGGAAGGCGTCCTCGCTTGTTTGATTCCAATCAAATGACTTGCTCTTTCTTAGAGCATCGAAGAAAGGCTTACATTTTTCAGACGACTTTGAAATGAATCGGTTGAGGGCCGCGAGCCGTCCAGTTAGCTTTTGTACGTCTTTGATGCTTTTGGGGGACCTTAGATCCATGACGGACTGGAGTTGATCTGGGTTGGCCTCGACGCCTCTCTTGGTTACTAAATAGCCAAGGAACTTCCCCGAGGAAACGCCGAAGGAGCATTTGGTTGGATTAAGCTTCATCCCATACTCGTCGATGATGTCGAACGACTGCCGGAGGTGATCGAGGTGTTGGTCTGCTACTAATGACTTTACTAGCATGTCGTCGATATAGACCTCCATAGTCTGTCCAAGCATGGTTGCGAACATTTTGTTGACTAATCTTTGGTAGGTTGCCCCAGCGTTCTTGAGACCGAATGGCATTACTTTGTAGCAAAAGATGCCGCGCTCCGTGATGAAAGAAGTCTTCTCTTGGTCATCTGGATGCATAAGGATTTGGTTGTAACCGGAGAATGCATCCATGAAGCTCAATAGTTCGTGGCCTGCCGTAGCGTCTACCATCATGTCGATGTGTGGGAGAGGGAAGGAATCCTTTGGACAAGCTTTGTTGAGGTCTGTGAAGTCGATGCAAACTCGCCACTTCCCATTCTTTTTCTTCACTACCACTACATTTGCGAGCCAGTCTGGGTAACTTACTTCTCTCACCGAGCCAATGTCGATTAGCTTTTGGATTTCTTCATTTATAACCTTGTTGCGCTCGGGCGCGAACTTCCTCCTTTTTTGCTTCACAGGTGGATGATCCGGGTCGACTTGCAACTTATGCACTAGGACTTCTGGGCTAATTCCGATCATGTCTGCGTGCGACCATGCAAAGCTGTCGTGCCGCGCCGTCAAGAAGCTGAGTAGTCTCGCTCGGATATTTTGTGGAAGGCGGGATCCGATACTAACTTTGTGGTCTGGAAAATTGGGATGTATGGATACTTCGTCGAGTTCTTCCATATCAGGTTCGTCTTTGTTGGTGGGGGTGCTCTCATTCTGTAATTGCTATAAGTCGGACGACCTGCTTTTAAGAGTGTTTTGGTAGCAGTCACGCGATATCTTTTGCTGCCCTCGGATCTCGTGAACTCCCCATCTGGTAGGGAAACGGATGACCTGATGATATGTTGAGGGCACTGCCCTCATCTCATGAATCCATGGGCGACCCATGATTATGTTGTAGGACGACGGACAGTCCAGGATGAGGAAACGTGTGTTTAAGTTGACACCTTCCGCGTATACTGGAAGGGTGATTTCTCCCAGAGTATTCTTGTGTTCCCCACTAAATCCTACAAGGATTGTAGAGCGACGTATGATGTTACACTCGTCAATATGCATCTCTTTCAATGCGTCGAGGAAGAGTACATTTGTCGAGCTTCCATTGTCCACTAGGATCCGTCTGATCAAACAATTGGCCACCGTCAGTGAGATGACTAGTGCGTCGTGGTGGGGATTGAATAAATCCATGTGCTCATCGCTGCTGAAACTGATTGGGTAGTTACACGTGGGATCCGCCGTACGAGTTCGTTGGACGTTCGTACGACCGGCCTGTCGTGAGTGGCGCTTTGCCTCCGAGTAAGTTACTCCATTCACTTCAGACCCGCCAGAGATGACGTTCACAGTTCTCTCGTGTTTGGGAGGTTCTGGTGGTGGTATTGAAGCAATGTCGCGCGACCCCTCTTTATTCATAAAAGTTTGCTTACCTTTATCAGTCAGGAATTCTTTAAGGTGGCCTTTCTTGAGTAGTTCGGCCACTTCCAATCGTAGCGCCACGCAATGCTCAGTTCGATGGCCGTGGTCTCCATGGAATTCGCACCATTTAGAGTTGTCTCTTTGATCCGGCGGGCTCATCATCTTGTCTGGCCAACGAACCGACCTACCCATTCCTTTCAGTATGGCAACTACCTCCGTTGGTCTGATGTTCAAGTTGTATTCTGGTGTTATGTTTTTTGGACGAACGAACGGCCTTGGTGGTCTGTCGTCGCGCCGGCTCTCGTACATCATACGGCTGTCCCTTCGGGGTACGGCTGGATATGGCCCGCTGCGTCGGGTGTTGATTCGTTGTTCGACCATCCTCTCCGACTTATCCTCCTTGTAGTTCGCTCTATTAGGTTTATGGTTTACTTCGTCTTCTTCCCATTTTATCTGTGCCCATGTCTTGGCGAGGACGTCTTCCATGGTTTTACAAGGGTATTTGGTGAGCTCTTTGTACAGATCGGAATCATAGAGTAGACCCTTGCGGAAGGCTGATATGGCTGTCGCCTGGTTACAATGAGGGATGGATACTTTTTCATGGTTGAACCGGCCCACAAAATCTCGTAGGCGTTCACCCCTCCTTTGGCTGATTGTATAGAGGTCGTCGGATTGCTTTTCTAGCTTCCGGCTACTAGCGAACTGCTCTACGAAGGTGTCAGTGAGTTGAGCAAAAGAGTTGATGGAAACATTGGGGAGGTTGATATACCATTGTAGAGCAGGTCCCACGAGGCTCGAACCGAAACCTTTGCACATGCAAGCTTCCCTAAGGTCACGAGGGATGGCGGCCGTGAACATTCGTTGTCGATACTGCGCAATGTGTTCGTCGGGGTCGGTCGTACCGTCGTACTGCTTCATACCTGGAAAGTTGAACTTCCTTGGCATCTCCACCAATGTTATTGTGTCGACGAAGGGGGAGTCGGCAAAACTATTGGCTGCACTTTTCTTTATAGGAGTGGGCATTCCCGGAATGCGTTGGATGAGTGCTTCCATCTCTGTGAACCTTTGTGCCAAGTCCCGGTTGGCCAAGGTCGGTTCGGCGCTCACTCGGTATGGGTCTGGCGGCGCTGAATGCGAAGGGCCGGATGACGTTCCTTGTAACGGGATGGTTGGTTGGGTTGAGCCGACGTTGCCGTTGGGAGTGGATATAGGTGGCACTCCTTGTGTAGCTCTTGCCATATCGTCTGATCGATGTCCTCCCATCCCATTTGGTATATTCTCTGCCGTATGCCGTGCGACGATATGGGGTCCACTCGTAACTTGAATGTTGGGCTCTGACCCTACGTGGGTTGGATCGAGGTTTCGAGCGGTAGTACCATGTTCGTCCGGGCGGACGGGCGCGTAATAAGTAGCGTGAGCGGCTTGCTCGAATGGCAAGGGTTGTGATGTCGAAGTGTCTCCAAATGGTCGTACGGCAGTGAGCGAACTGATCCTATTTTGCAATTCTTGGTTCTCCGCCAACACTCGTTGATTCTCTTGTTCGAGTGCTTGGAGCCTTTGGGTATTCTCTTGCATCTGGGATATGAGGAGTTGTACCCTAACCTCCATCGCGTCGTGATGAAAATCCTCAGATGACATAGTCGGGGTTGCCGCGTTCTACCTTTGCTTGCTTAGAGATTGTCGTGCCCCACGGTGGGCGCCAAATTGTAGTCCTCAAAAATCACTCGGGGACACGGGGAACTACAACCTGCAAAGACAGAACGCACGTGACCCGCAGGACGTCTGGGACACCGGGGTGGTGCCGGCCAAAGTCACTCCGACGGTCAAGTTAGCGAGTGCTAGTAAAAGTGTAATGTTTGTAAATGGAGATGAGTGAGAAATACTTCCTGCTATCTTCACAGTTGGGGTTTCTTTGATCAAAGGAGATGTAAGGTCGGAGGGTGATCGGAGAAGATGAGCAATGGCCGGAGGGTGTGGTTCTTTCTCAGTAATATCCGGATCTCGATTTTTCGGCCTCCCCTTTCATGAGGGATTATCTTCCTCTTTATAGGAGACTGATGCTTCTTCTTTTTGAGGGATCTCATCATTCTCTCTTCTCTGTCTTCCACCAAGAAAGCATCTGGGTGCTTCTTTTGATTGGGCTGCCATCAAGTGTCATTATGACTTTGTAGGACCTGTTTCAAAGTAGATCACAATCTGGTCTCCCTCGGAGTGACGGAGATGCTATGTCGTACGACATGTAGGTTTCTTGTCAATCTGGACCACGATTTGGGTGATGTAGCACGGTCGTACTACATAAGTGCTTCATGTCGTGCGACATAGTCTTCGGACTAGTACGTCGTCGTACTACATAAATGCTTCATGTCGTGCGACAAGATCTTCGAACTAGTACGTCGTCGTACTACATGAGTGCTTCATGTCGTACGACAAGATCTTCGAACTAGTATGTCTATATGATGGTACTTCATGTCGTGCGACTTGATCTTCATGCTGAGCCACCGTCGTACTACATGAGAGTGTAGTCCCATTTTTAGCTATGGGCTTTGTCTTTGGGCCACACTTTGGGCCAGACATATTTTGGCTACTACAGCTTAGGTGTTGTAGCTCGCATAGAGTTTCCAAGTCCCTTTCTCTAATTCATATTGTTGGGATCTACCTTCGTGTTGTGTTGGGCTCTATTGGCTTTTCCAGTCCGTTTGGTCTTGTTGACTTCATCAAGTCTATTGGGTTTCGATGGCTTATCTAGGCCTGTTGGACTTTATTGATATTTTTGGGCCTATTGGGCTTAATGAAATTAGACACATAACATTAGCCCCCCAGCTTCTAGCTCAAAAGCCTTATGGTGGAAGCTGTGATAGATTTATGTAGTTTAGCGAGCTGGGGCGGAGAAGTACTTTACAGGTCGCTTTTGGGAGGCCATGAGTTGCCTTTTCAAATCGCTGGTATAAGGTCACAAAGGCAGTTGCTCTTCTGGTGAGTGAAAGCTGACGTGTCAACTGCCACGTCATCAATCACATTAAATGCGTCTGTTACATCAGCTGCCTTTGAGTATCTCGCCAGGTCTCAAGTTCGAATCTTGGCCTTTGATTTCTCTCAGATCATCATTGCCTTAATCTAACGGCCGGGACTTCAGGTTATATATGAGCCCTTTCCCCCCATTTTTCTCATTTTCACCATACTTCAAAACTTCTTTTGCAAACACACACACACACACACACTCTCTCTCTCTCTCTTCTCTAAGGCAATTCCCAAAAAGCTTCTCCTACAGCTCCGTTTGTGATTCTGGCTACCAAAAGCATTTAGAGGTTTCTTTCTCGGTATTGGGGAGCATTTCTCAGTGACCAGCAGTTGATTTTGTTCATTGTGCACATTGCGTTTTGCCATTCACAGTGAGTTTTCCTATCCTTTTTTTTTCTTTTTCTGGTTTTCTTGTTTTTGGGTCCTTTTTCTGCTTCTAAGGCTGCCAGAAAATAAAGAAGTAGATTCCCGGTGGATTGCAACAGTTATGAGTTCGAAATTTCTTGCAAACCTTGATATTAATATTATGAATAATGAGTTGCAAGATAAAATATTCCTTAAGAGGTGATACTTAGACGATATACAAGGCAAATCAAAGGTTTTGAAGAACATGAAGATTGACCATATAGATTCCTATGCCAAAATTAGGAACTATGGGAATGTTATCCTTGCAAAGAATTCGTGCACGTGTGTAAAGGTTGCAGTGAATCGCAGTTTAAAGCTAAATCCAAAATTTCAGAAGTTTTACCTTAGTTTCAATACAATACAAATGGAGTTCACAAAAGATTGTAGGCCTTTAATAGGTGTTGATGAGTGCCATTTGACTAGGTAGTTCAAGGGAATTATACAAGTGGAATATTTCCAATAGCCTTTTGCATTTGTGAGGTTGAAACATTAGAAAATTGGACTTGGTTCTTAAGATTGCTGCATAAATCCTTAGGGTGGGATGACAATAGGCCCATTTGCTTTATGAGTGACAGATAAAGAATGGGTCTATCAGTATTGGGTAATGAGTGTTGAATGCGGGGCAGAGGTAATGCTTTAGACATATCTTTGAGAATTTCAAGGTCACTTTTAAGAATTTGAACATTAATGGAAAGTTATGGAATGCAGCAAGATTCTATAGCAACAGTCTGCAGTTGGGTGTCGCGAAGCAATAGAGTCCATCAAAGATGACACCATTCGCGCTTATGTATGGTTGAAAGAAGAGCTCGTAGATAAGTGGACGAGGCATGTTTTTGACCCTCGCATTAATTCTGAACACGTAACTAACAATATCTTGGAATGTTTCAATAGTTGGACTAAGAATAAAATAGACAAACCAATCTTAACCCTGTTGGAGCAGTTGAAAAGGAAGATAATGGTTAGATTATACGACAAGTGAGATGAAGTGGAGAAGATGACTGACACCATCACATATACAAAGCAGAAGTTGTTTGAAAATGACAATGGTGCAAGAAAGTTTCAGGATATTTGTGGCAAAGAAGACTGGTATGAGACAATTAACCGAAAAAGAAAACAATACTATAATGAACACACATGACATGTACTGTGATTGTGAGCAATGATTGATTAGTGGATTGCCCTGCATGCATGCAATTACTGTATTTATATACAAAAAGGAATTCACACATAATCATAATCATGTTCACTAGATTTACTCCAAAGAAATTATGAAGATTAACTACTTTGCTACTTTCAATTACAACTGCAAAAACTAAAGGGATATTGTCATTCACTCCCTTTAATTTGAAGTATTCTCTATTTTTCACATTCTAGTTTTATTTTTCTCTCTTTTACCTCTTTTATTAATTTATGTTAACATTTCAGTTTAAAAAACTATTTTACCCTCAGATAATAATTAAATATTTTTAAATATAAAAAAGATAAAAAAAAAAAAATTTACATCCCCACCGTCCATCTGATGGATGGTGCGGATTATATTATTTTTTATAAAAAATGGTGAAAATCCAAAAAAAAAAAAATTAAAATCAACATATCTCTTATCCATCATCATCACTAAAAAAATAAAAAAATTAATATTAACAAAAAAAAAAAGAATCACACTATTTTTTTCATCTCTCTTTTGTCCTTCATCATCACTACCACCATGGGTAAAAAAAAAGAAAAAAAGAGTTATGCTGGTGAGAAAAAAAGGTAAATTTTTTAATTAAGATTTTTTAAAATAATTTTTAAAAATTAAATTGATTAAGTTAATAAAATTACTATTTTGCCCTTGATGATTTGATAGCCAACCGTTAATTTTTAACGGAAGCTTAATAGGAGGGTATATTTTAAAATTTTTTATAAATTAGAGGGGATAAAAGAGAAAAAAATAAAATTAAAGAGTAAAAAACGGAAAATATCTCAAACAACAGGAAAAAAAAATGACAATATCTCAAAACTAAACGCTAGATACGTTGTTTAATGTAACGTAGGCACGAGAATCCACCTTAAAAGGGCTCCGGCTGGTAACTTATTTATTATTTATTTACTTTTATCTAATGGATCTCCACAATTTTTTAAAATATTTTATTTTCTCTCACAAATTTTTAATTTTTTTTATCTGCACCGTCTCAGATGAACAATGAAGATCTATCTATTTTTTTTATCCATTTTTAAAATATACAAACCATCTATCAATTTTTTATTTTTAAATTTATCTACACGGTAAAAGTCTATCTATCAATTTTTTAATTTTTATAAAATTCTTTTTTAAAATTTTTTGGTCTGCGGTATTTTTATTTTCCTTAATCATCAAATTTAGTTGCTATTAAGTTTAACGAATTTGATTAATAGTACGAGAGATCATTATAAAAAAAAAAAGTAAAATTATTTCCTAGTGTGGGGAGGTAAATCCCAAGTAGGTATCTAATAAGTCATTCAATAATATAGTATAATTTAAAAAATCCATAATTCGAATTCAACAAACATACAAATAAATTTATTATAATACACATAATAAATTTGTCGATCAAAAATTAACATCTGAGTTTAAATTGAAATTCAATTTTAAGGGAAAAAAAACAAAAAACAATAGAATCAAATTGAAAGAGAGATCTGCATGAAACGGCGACGTTTCCGTCGTTTCTGTTCTCCTTAATAGCTAAACCCTACTTTCTTTCTCTGCGTCACCTGATCTCGTCTCCCAAATCAAAATGCAGACCGGAAAATCATTACAATTGCAAGTTTTACAGAAAATTCCTACAAAAGTGACCAAACCCAATTTGTATATGTTCTCATCTCTCACCAGAACGCCAACACAGACACCAAACTCTTTGTTCTTCAATTACCTGATCCAAACCCTAAATTTGTCCAAGACAGAGGCACAATCTATCTCAAAGTCAACTCGTTTCTCTAACGTCAAATCCCTTGAAAACCCACATGCTGTGCTCCACTATTTTCGAAGTCTTGGACTCACAGAAACGGAAATCCGATCTTCAGTCCTTTTAAATCCCCAAATTCTCTTATCTGATGTCGACAAGACACTTAAACCGAAGATTGAGTTCTTTCGGGAGATGGGTGTTGTTGGTTCTCATCTGGGTAAGTGCATTTCCAACAACTCTAAGCTTCTTTGTTGTAGTTTGCAGAAAACGTTGATTCCCTGTACTCAAATTCTGAAGAAAATTTTAGTTGATGATAAAAACAATCAAGATTTGATTCGGGTTTTAACTAAATGCAGTTGGTTTATTGCGAAACCCAGCGAATCGAGATTGCTAAACAACATTGCATTCTTGGAGAGTTGTGGTATTGTTGGGTCTCAGCTCTCAATGCTATTAAAAACAAGACACGGAATCTTCGTTATGGAAGAATCCAAACTTAGAGACCTCCTTTCGAGGGTTTCGGATATGGGATTTTGTGTTAATTCTAGGATGTTTGTCCATGGGTTGTGTGTAGTTGGTTGCTTGAGTAAAGAAACATTTGAGAGGAAGTTGGAATTGTTTAGGAGTTTTGGGTTTACAGAGCAGGAAGCCATGGAAATGTTTCAGAAGCATCCTATGATGTTTAGCAAATCCGAGGAGCAGTTAAAGTTAAGACTTGATTTTTTTCTGAACAAGATTGAGCTCAGAAAGGAGTCACTGATTAGAGGACCGCGTTGTTTGTCGCACAGCCTGGAAGAACGTGTGATTCCTCGATATAAAGTTATGCAAATTCTCAAGTCAAAAAGGTTGTTGAAGAAGAAGCAGCCGAGTTTTGTTAAAATGTTGAGTTATTCTAACGAGGAATTCTTGGAGAAGTATGTGGCAAGGTTTACAGATGATGCAGAGGAATTGTTGGTAGCTTACAAGGGTCATTTCATTTGTTAGATTCAGGAATTGACACTGTAATCACGGTTGTTTTGGTTTGGCTCATACTCTCAAATCTCAATTATGAAGTACTTTTGTCTCAAAAGAGAAGATTTGGTATAGTTCAAAGTCAAATAAGAAAAAGTTCCTACAGGAAAACGGTATCGGATGATGATATTCAGTAACAGGTTGCATATTTTTTTTTTCGCTTTTATTCTGTTGCAGTCTTTTTCTATAACCCTTTGTTGCAGTTCTTGTTTCGAACCGATTAGGCAACAAAACGAAATATCAGGGGCAGGGGGAAATTTATGTATTTGAAGCAGTTTGTTTTAACTTCTTGAAGCTCTTTTGCTTTACATTTTCAGCTACAAAATTTCTAATTAATGATTTGAAGCTGCAAAATTTCTGTAGAAAAGATTTTGGTAATTGGTTGTAGCATCAATGTTGTCTGCTCTGCTTCTGCTCTGTTTTAGATCTTGAGTGGCATATATTCACATCCTGATTAAAGCATTTTTTCGCCTGAACCAGATGCGCCAAAGAAGAACACACAGCAGCTCAACTTGATCATAAACAAGTTGGTTCTTATACAGAAGAATAAAAAATAAAAAAAGACAAATATCAATCAAAGTGAAGCTGTTCAGAAGACCACAGCCTCAGCAATGGCTAGAACGAAACTGTATTTATCCACATCTCTTACGAACGTCCCATAACTATCATGTTCACCAAATCAAAGTTCATGTTAGTTCATATTTCGCCAACACAAGAGATTTTCATATATAAGCTACAAATTATGGGAAAATACATATTTGCAGTATCGTAGTTAATTCAATGATTGAGATCAACGTCATCAGTGAAGTCTTGGTAACACTCCTAAATGTCTCTTGTTTGGTCCCAATGCTTCTTTTGTTAGATTTATGGATTTGAACTCAAAAAAATGCTTCTTTGACACCCAATGCAATCTTAAGAACATCACCCACAGTGTTGTCATTATGCCAGTGTTTCAACTTAAACTCAACACATTTACATAGGATGCATGTAACTTTTTTAATATTCATGTAGGTTGTAGCTCTCTTTCCGGGAAATTTATCTTCAATAGTGTTTTATTTTAGTGATGTCCTTGCTTGATGGTACCTTTCCAACCGCTTTCGAGGCTTGATCTCTCTTACGGTTTTTGATTTGGGGTTTTAATTTGAAAATGTTGATTTGTTGTTACTGATTTTGGGTTTTTGATAGTAAAATAGTTTGCAACAAAGAGATATACATCAAAGAGAAAAAAAGGAACCTAATCCAAAAAAAAAAAAAAAAAAATCATAATCATAGAAAAGAGATCAGTATTGCAAGATCCCGATATGCAAATCAAAGAGATAAAAAGAGAAAAGAAACAAAGAGAAAGTCAAAAGTAGAGAAAATAATTGTCAGATGAAACAAAAAAAAATGCAAGATGAAACAAGAAAGCTTTCATTAAGTGCATTTTTTGAGTTTAAATTAAAATATGGGTTATGTTGGAAAGAATCATTAATGCAGTGCTAATTCTCAAAAGAATAGTGAGAATGATGTCATTTCTCCATATTTTTCTCTAATTAATAAAAAAAAATCAGTATATGCATGTAGTTTTCTCTCAATTACTATAGGAGTGTCCAGTATCGATCCATAGGAAGAGTAAATCGATTCTGAACAAGAAATACAAACTCAAAAAATATACATCCTGTGACTAAAGATCATCATTCAACAATGTCTTCATACACAAATTTAAGATTGGGAGCCCCAAATATCCAAACAAGCAATCTGACTTTTCTTCATCTACAAAAGAATATGAAGAAGATGAAGAGGAAGAATAATCTAACAAGTCTCGCTTGTAAGCAAGGGGTGGGCATGAAACCGAACCGAACAACCAAACTGCTGAACCAAACTGAACCGGTAGGTTTTGAACCGGTTCAGCAGTTTTTATTGGTTCAGTTCGGTTGATTTTTTTCAAAACCAGCGGAACTGGTTCGATTCGCAGTTTAGAGCCCTAAACCGACGAATTGAACCATAAAACTGAATATATATATTAAAAAAAAAAAAAATTGGTTGTATTATTATGGTTAGATTAACATTGTAATTATTATACAGCATCAGCTGATACAATCTGTAATAGATGTGCAATGTTACCTAAGTTTGTTGGATGGTACCATGTTAGTTATGCATTTTCATTATCAGTATGTTAACTTCTAAGTTCTATCTATGGTCTTTGTTCTTTTGGTTCTTTAATGTTTGGGCATCATTATGTAGGTGCTTCCCCCCTCCAAATGTGTTTGGAGCCCTTCATATAGGTCATGCCCTTACTACTTTTATACAGGTCTTGTGGTAAAAACATACTGCTTCCTAATTTCTAATATTTTACTTTTCATAATGTATAGGCTATTGACTTGAGTTTTTTATCATATGCAGGATACAATTATCCGTTGGAAGAGAAATTATGATTACAATACTTTGTGGTACCTGGTATGGATCATGCTGGGATAGCAACACAGGTTATATTCTCATACCTTTTTATTGGTCTAATTTTGGGTAAATTTACAATAAAAAAAAAGAATTTATTTCTTTGTATAAATTTATCCATCGTGATAATATGAACTCTACTTTTATACCTATATCTATATGCTCATTAGTGTAGGGTTTTGGGCATAGCAAGTTCAAATATATATTGTTCTTGACTGGAATATTTAATACCATAATTGTTTGATATACTAATGTTTGATTTATTTTGTAATTTAACATAATCGTTTGTTAGTGAATTATTTAATTGATTTTGTATTGTTGGATTATTAGATTTTATTATTTAGAATAAAAATTGATCATATTTTGATGTAAAATAACTGAAAGCCCGTTATAATTTATATGGCCCAATAGGCCCACAAACCATCCAAATCGAACCAAACTAAAGTGGTCTAATTCGTTTTGGTTTATTCGGTTAACTTTATTATCGGTTCCCGATTTGATTCACTTTTTTAAAAGTCGATCAATTATCGATTTTTATCGGTTTGACCAAATCCGAACCGAACAGAACCATGTCCACCTCTATTGTAAGCTACCAAGTATTCCTCTACATCATCTCTAACTTTTGTCACAAATTAAAAGGGTATCGATATTGTTATCCATAAATATAATTTACGATCTCATATTAGTTAATGGGTGTACATAGCATTTAACATATTTTTGTAATAAAAATAATTTATTTTATTATTGGTAATTTTGAGTTGGTATATTTTTATAATTAAAATTTTTAATATAATATAGGTGACAATATTGGCAGTCGATTTAAAACATTAATCTTCATAAATCATATTTTAAATTTATAAAAAAAAATGTTTTAAATTTATTCTAATAATAAATGACTAAACTAAAATAAATATAGCTGGGCTTGTGCAAAAATGTTGAATCCGGCCCATAAAACAGCTACCCGCGACCCGACCCATATGAATTCCTCCTTCAAAGCTCAGAGCCTCAGACCCTCGTACGGAAAGCACTCACTTTGAAATTTGCAATGGCTTTGAAAACCATTTTTCTTCTTCGTCCTTCTTCTCCTTCTTTGTTATTTTCAGCTTTGAAATGTAAACATTTCTCTCAAAAACCTTCCAACTCAAATTACAAAAACCAGCTCTCTTCTTTGTTTAACGGTTCATGTCAACTCAGAATCACTTGACAGATTCCTCAAAGACCTCAAAGAGAAATGCAAATCAGGTAACGTCTCTGCCGATGAAGCTCTTTACTTTTTTGATTGCATGATTCAGAAGCAACCTGCTCCTCAAATGTCAACCTTCACTATTTTGTTTACCGCTCTAGCCAGGAATAGGCATTATGATACTGTTGTTTCTCTTATTCAGAGGTTGAACACTACTTGGTTTTTGCCAAACTTGATTATCTTCAACGTTTTGTTGAATTGCTTGTGCAATTTAAGTAGAGTTCGAGATGGTTTTTCGGTTTTAGGGAGGATTTTGAGGAAGGGTATTAGTCCAAATGCCGTGACTTTTACTTCTTTGTTGAAGGGTTTGTGCAGGGAGGGTAGAATCATGAAGGCTACCTGCTTGTTTAATAATATGACTGCATTTGGCTGTAGACCTCATGTGGTTACATACACAACACTAATAAATGGGTTGTGTCGAGCAGGAAATGTAAGTGTTGCTCTCAAGTTACATGAAGATATGGTTAAAGGGAATAATAGTGAAAGTGGGGTAATCTGTAAGCCTAATATTGTTAGTTATACTAGTATGATTGATGGTCTTTGTAAGAATGGATTGATAGACAAGGCCAAGGAACTCTTTTTAGAAATGAAAGGTATGAGAATCGTTCCAAATGTAGTTTCTTATAATTCTTTAATTCACGGTTTGTGTTGTGGGGGTAAGTTGGAGGAACCTAAGGATTTGATAGGTGAGATGGTGGATCAACATGTGCACCAAATGTGGTGACATATAATGTGATTATCGATGAGCTTTGCAAGAAAGGAAACATAGTCAAAGCGACTGAATTGTTAGAATTAATAATTGAGAGAGGTGTGAATCCCGACACTGTTACCTGTAACATATTAATAAATGGTTTGTGTTTGACAGATAGAATTGATGATGCGTGGAAGTTGTTTGTTTCTATGACAAATAAGGGGTGTAGACATGATGTTAGAACCTATAATATTATGATCAATGAAACCTGTAGGAAACAAAACATAAGCGCAACCACTAGTCTTTATAAGGAGATGATTTCAAAGGGAGTTGTGTCAGATGTTGTTCAACATGTGCATCCAAATGTGGTGACATATAATGTGATTATAGACGAGCTTTGTAAGAAAGGAAACATAGTCAAAGCAACTGAATTGTTAGAATTAATGATTGAGAGAGGTGTGAATCCCAACACGGTTACCTATAATATATTAATAAATGGTTTGTGTTTGACAAATAGAATTGATGATGCGTGGAAATTGTTTCTTTCTATGACAAATAAGGGGTGTAGACATGATGTTAGAATCTATAATATTATGATCAATGAAACCTGTAGGAAACAAAACATAAGCGCAGCCACTAGTCTTTATAGGGAGATGATTTCAAAGGGAGTTGTGTCAGATGTTGTTACATATAACACCTTGTTAAATGGCTTTTACCGAGTCGGTAAGATTGGACATGCAAAAGAATTGTTTTCTCAGATGCAGATCAATAATGTTATGCCTGATGAATATACATATAATATTCTCATTGATGGGTTATGCAAGAATGGTCGTGTTACTAAGGCAATGGAAATACTACACACTTTAATAAAGAGCAAGTTTAATCTTAGCAAGAATGGTTATATCAAGAGCTGTAGCTGCCTCATGGATGGATTGTGTAAGACAGGGAGGCTTAAAGATGCTTGGAAGATATTTCACAAATTATCTAAAGAAGGCTTAAAGTCAGATGTCGTCACATATACGATCATGATCAATGGGCTTTGTAAAGATGGGCAACTGGAAGAGGCAAATAATCTATTATTAATTATGGAAGATGAGGGTTGTGCTCCAAATGTTATCACATATATATACTCCACTTATGCATGGATTTTTGCAAAATACTGAGACAACAAAAGTGGTGGAACTTCTTCACAAAATGGTAAAGAGGAACATAATGCTAGATGATTGCACAACTTCTATTGTCGTAGATTTGCTAGTAAATGATGAAAAATATCGTGATTGCTTGAATTGGCTTCCATCATTTCCGACTCAATAGCCAATAAGAAGTTGACATAGTAAGTCTTGAGTGAATAGCTTGAGCAATTAATTTCTTTTGTTTGTTTATCCTTTATTTTATTTTCTTTTATTTCTAATCATATGTATGATCTTGTTTATTTGTGTTTTTTTCATGTAGATTTTAACATTGGAGTATGTCCCAGGGATCAAAAGCTTCAAGATTCAAGCTTTAGATTAGTTTCTTTGGTTGATTGTGATAACTCTTAATCATGTAATTTATGCCTCACTTTCTGTTATTTCTTGGCAAAATGGTGATTTAGCACAATGAAATTACAAAATATTTATCAACTGATTTTGTTGAGGCATTAGCAGGAGTGTATTCTGCTCCACAGAAGAATCAAAGATTACACAAAAATTGCTATTACAGTGATAATACATTATAACTACAAAAACTCTTTGTTTTTTTATTCAGTGCCACATGTATACTCCTTAAACATCTACTGTCTTCAAAAATTGTGTAGTGTAAATCTACTCTCTTCAAATTTAGCTATTTTTTTCTAGCTTATTTGAAAGACTCAAAGATCTTTCAGTGTTTTATTGCTAGTAAGTAATAACAAACCTTTTTGTTATATAATCCTTCTTTTAGAATTGATGCTAAAAAAAAACTCGAAAGCAATCTATTTTGGTGTCAATCTATCTTGTTAAGTGGTATTTTTCGAGTTGGTAAACATGCAAAAGAATTATTTTCTACATACAATTTAACAATGTTATGCCTAATGAATAATCCTATAATATTCTCATTTATAGGTTATGTAAGTTTAATCTTAGTATCTAGAGCTGCAACTACCTCCTTCCTATATGGATTGTGTAAGACATAGATACTCAAATTTGTTTGGAAACTATTTCACAAATTATCTCACGAAAGTTTAGAGCTAAATATTATCACGTAGACTATGATGATCAATAGACTTTGTAAAGATGTGGAACTTGAAGAGGTAAACAATCTATTATTGATTATAAAAGAAAAAGGTTGTGTTCCATATTTAATCATATATAATACACTTATACATTGATTTCAATAAAATAATGAAACAACAAAAATGGTAGAACTTCTTCATAAAATAGCATAGAGAAACGTAACACCGGATGCATCCATAGCTTCCACAGAAATTTGAAAATAATGAGAAATATCGGGACAGTTTAAACTTGTTTCTATCACTTCCCATTGAAGAGCCCACAGAAAGTTGACATAATGAGTGTTAAGTGAATTGCATTCTATCTGGAGAGTTTTATTTTTTATTATTATTTTATAAGATTGTTTAAAACGGTATGGGTTAGGTTGAATTTGTTCGTCATTAGCTGATGTTTGTCATTAGCCCACAGATTTATGCTTCGTCTTCCAACACCAAATAAAAAAAAGTCAAAATTTTCAGAGCGTAATTTCGAAAGAGCTTACTATGGAATGGTTGCCGATTTCAACTCGCAGTGATACATCTGCACTTATTAATAGTGAAAATGAAGATGATGATGGTCGTCGAAGTCAAAAAAATATGCAACCTGTGACTGAAGATCATCATCAGTACTGTCTTCATGTACAAGCCAAGATTAATTTACATCAGAGCAGAGTAGACAACATTAATACCGAAACCAATTAGCAAAATCTACCAACAATTCCTCTGCATCATCTCTAAACGTCCCCAAAAATTTCTCTAAGAATTTCTCCTCAGATAAAATCAACATGTAAACAAAACTTGGCTCTTTCTTCAACAACAACCTTTTTGACTTGAGAATTTGCATAACTCTATATTGAGGAATCACTCGTTCTGCTAGGCTGTACGTCAAACAACAGGGTGCTCTAATCAGCGCCTCCTTATTGAGCTCAATCTTGTTCATAAAGAAATCAAGTTGTAATTTTAACTGCTCCTCGGATTTACAAAACACCATAGGCTGCTTCCTAAAAATTTCCATGGCTTCACTGTTAGTAAACCTAAAACTCCTCAGTAGTTCCAATTTTCTCTCGAAAGTTTCTTTACTCAAACTGGAAACAATACATAGTCCATAGACAAACTGCTTCGAATGAAACGAAAATCCCATATCAGAAACCCGCAAAACAAGATCTCTAAGTTTGGATTCTTCCGCAAGGAAGAGTGTAGGTCTCATCTTTAATAAGATTGAGAGCTGAGACCCAACAATGCCACAACTCTCCAAGAATGCAATGTTCCTTAAGAATCTACTTTCTGGGTTCATTGTGATTAGCCAACTATGTTTCCTTACAACCCGAATAAAATCTTGATTGTTTTTATTTGAGTGCAAGGAATTAGCTTTTTCTCTAGACTAGAAGAAAACAGTCTAGAATTGCTGGAAATGAACTTACACAGATCAGGACCCACCAGACCCATCTCTTGAAAGAAATCAACCTTCGGTTTAAGTGTCTTCCCACATCAGAGAAGAGAATTCGGGGCGTGTAACGAACTGAAGATCGGATTTGGGTTTCCGATACCTTCAAAGATAATGGAGCAGACAATGTGAATTTTACAAGCGGAATCAATTTATTAAAAAATTAACAGGTAACTCTCTGTTAGTCAACCGTTACAAAATATTAGTCAACTATTCTAAGAGTATTTTGGTCATTTTAATTTATTTTAAAAATATTTTGAAAAAATTTAAGAGATTTAAAAAAAATAAAAATCTGCAATCAGAAGGAGATTTTAAACCAGTTGACGCCTTGGGGAGGCGAAGAGCCTTCCTAGGTGCGATAGAGGCACGCCGAAGGGAAGGGAAAGACATCTTCTTTGTTCTCCCATGGAGTCCTCCATGGATCTTCCATGGTGAACCTCCCTCATCTGTTTTTTTTTTTATTATTATTATTTAATCTCCATCGTCAAGATGAACGGTGGAGATCTTAAATTTTATTTGAATTTCGTCCAACACTTGTTATTGAAAGGAAGATTCATCATCAGGATCATGAGAAGATTATGTTATCTGATGATCCAGATTCATCATCAGGTTCATCAGGAAAATCGTGATTGAGATAGATAATAATAACTATCTCATAATATCTAATTTTGTAATTTTTTGAATTTTATCATCAGGATCATGAAAAGATTCACACTGCTTCCCAAAGGATCTAGTTTCGTATGAAATAGAAGAATTTATTTCCGGAGATCCCAAAGTACATGATTTGAAATTATTGGTGCCCTTTACATATTTATTATATACACTGATAAAGTAATTCGCGAATATTGTAAGATATTCCTCACATTCATCACTATAGATATTATTGTACCATTTTGAATTGCGGATTCATAACTGTAGCAATTGCTAGAACAAAATTGTATTCGCGCCAATATTTGTCCATGTCTCTTACATTGGTCCGACAACTATCATGATCATCAAACAAAACTTCATGTTTCGCCAAGAAAAGAGATGTCTCATATAAGCTACAAATCAAGAGGAAATACATATTTACAGTATCATACTTAAGACGATAGTTGAAAAGTACGCCATCAGTTAAGTTTTCCTAACACTCGTAAATGCCCTTTGTTTGATCCCATTGTTCTTTTGTTAGATTTATGGATTTAAACTCAGGATTCACATCCTCCAACTCAAAAAAAATATTTCTTTGAGACCCAATGCAATCTTAAGAATATACAGAGTATGACACTTGAACTTGAAACTCGGAGGAATAACTTCAGTAGTCACTTCCTTACCTATGAACTTAGCTCTTTCTATTGCAATATGAAAATTTTCCTTCTTCAATGATGTCTCGTAATATAACCGAGAATGTTAGTTATACAACTGCATAGAAACCCCTTTATGTCATATAGCAGTTTACTACACATGTCACAAATATGATCAATGGGAAAAATGCATAATAACTTGTTATTGAAAGGAAGTAAACCTTGATTGCTAAAATAATTTTCTATCTCATTAGAACTGATATCATACTTATCATCGTAAAGTATTTTAACCATGGAGGATATATTGTTATGAATTCCCAATTCCAAAAGCACATTTTTTTAAATATATCTTGAAATCTTGATTATCTTCTGTATATTTCAAACTAATAATCAACTCTTTCAATTTCCAATCATTATCAATAAAGTGGACCCTCAAACAAGTATAATCACCATTGCCTACCACTTTATGAATTGTTAAATAAAAACGACATGAGAGTTATAAAAATATTTGTGGAGCTTTTGCTTCTCTTGGTTGTAAACATCCACTGGGTCACACTACAAGAAAATTTGGTTTTTGGTTTTTACAGTAAATGTTTTGTTGTGGATATCAATCAGTGGTAAATATAATTTAAAAATAAAAAATATAAATTTATAAATAATGTATGCCGCGAATATAAGTGTGGCAATTTATTTACCACACTCATTTTTCGTGAATATAACCGCAGCATATAAAAATAAAAATAAAAATAATAAAAACTCTTTTTTACATATAAATAAAAAAATAAAAATTAGGGGTGAAAAGTGAAAACCTAACTTTTACATTTTACTCCATTTGTCTTCTCTCCAGAAAATTGAAAACTCTTCTTCACTCCGCCGCAACTCTTCTTCTTTCGCCGCCGAGATTGTTGATCAAGCACTGGGAAGCTGAAATCGCCCCGGTATGCTCTTTTAATTTGATATAAGGTCGATAAAATTCTTATTTTTTTCTGCTGCCATATGATGAAATCAAACCATAAACAATTACTCAGTTTCGTGGAGCAGCTCTCACGACAATGTCTGCCTCTCATTTTTCATTTTTCATTTTTTTTTGTAATTTTTTAACTGTTTTATATATCAGATTGCTTAGCATGACAAGGATATATATATGATATGTATGCAGACATATTTGTGTTTGGATAATTAGTTTACTTTTCATTTAATTTCATCCAAGTCTATCATTGTTTAGAAATTTTTATTTAGCTTGTTCGATTAGTTTGATTTTACGTTGATGCTCACCAATAATTTATATTTTATAATTTTTCTTTAGTAATTCATGTTCAAGTTGTGTTTACATATTTTCTTTGGTAGAAGAACAAGAGATTGTTAGCGGTTTCAAGTGCTATTTCTGGTAGAGTCAACTAATCTCTAACTTATATATAATAGCTCTATTGCCTAGCACTTGTAGATAAAGCCTTGTTCTGTTTTTTTGGTGTCTTTGAGTAAGTGTACTTGAGACACAAAAGTTCAGTAAACAGGAACTGGGTTGTGTTCAAGGTTGAGTTTTGCTTGTGTGTTTTTTTTAATAATCTTTGTTCATATTTGGAGAGAGAGTCTGATTTTTCAGAGAGGAAAGTTGAATCTGATGGCTGGAGTTGTATCAGAATGGTGTTTTGGAGTGAGATTAATGTTGATAGCAGCACTTCTGATCGTTCTACTTCTTGTAGCTTAAGTGTCTGTTGTTTCATCAGCAGACCAAGTTTGAAACAAGAAGCCAAAGCTCCAAATAGTATGGAAAGACAAATAAGGGGTTGTATGCTCTGTAGTTTACTTACAAAGAAGTTTGTTCGTCTGTATGTTTTGTGCACGTGTGTGTTCAATTTCATGAAATTAGAGCATGCATGAATTGGAGCTACACCATTTTTTTTTTTGTGGTTTGTGCAAGTCTTGATGATATTGGCTTCATGGTATCGGTTTGATATATTATGTTAAAATTCAGGAATTTTAATTTAAATAATATTATAATTTTAATTTAAAAATATATATAATTTAGATTTTTAAAAAAATTTATTTAAAAATATAAAATATCTTTTGCCACGGATGTTTCCGTGGCAAATATAAAAATTCGTTACACTAAGCTTTTGTCACGGATAGATTGCTGCGGTAAATATTAAAATTTTGCCACACTTTTTGCTGCGGCCAATTTATCGAGGTAAAAAATCTTTTTGCAAAAAATCCATGGCAAATATTTATGTTTACAGTGAAAAAACCTTTTCCATGGCCGTATTTACAGCACCTCCAATTTGTGATAAATCCACGGCAAAAAGCCTTTTGCCCTGGATTTTGCTGCGGACAAAGCTTCTTTTTTTTTTTGTAGTGTCAGCCACCTTTATGGCATTTGGTCAAGTACATTTTTCAAAGTGTCTCCAAACATCTGATCTCAACTTTCTTTGTTTAATATGTGAAGACTTGCCTAAATCTAAACCCACCATCTCATCTTTATTAGCATTTTGTTGTCTGATATCAGAGATTTAATCTTTAAGGTAGATGAATGGGCATGCAAATATAACAGATAGTGTGAGACCCAATTATAGAGAACAAAATAAATTAATTAAGTTCATACGGTAAGATTTGGATATGGAAAAAAATTGGGTTAGTTTCATAAAGCCCGACGTGGAAAACGAAATTAGATTTGAGAGGCCCATATGTCACAAATTAAATCCACTTTGTTTAGGCCCATTCGAGCCCAAAATGGTGCCAATATACATCCAAAAACACTGCTGAAAATGGAAGGGACAACAGCTACTTTCCTTGTTAAAAACTACAGCAGGTGGTGGCAACTTGAGAAGAGAACATTTAGCTATCAACCACATTTTTACAGCAATAAACTTTGCTGCCAGGCAGTAGCATGCAAGCTGCTGTTTGGCATGTTTTTAGCACATTAAAATGTGAGTTAGTGACTAGGAATAAGGTGAAGTATAAGGTAGTTGAAATAGGTGACAAAACAGAAAGCTTGGTGAGTAAAATTGTGAGAAAAACTGCTGGGACAACAAAGAAGTGAAGAAAAAATATTGACAAAAATACGTACTAAGCTTTGGGGTATTCGTAGGACTTCAATTCTAAATTCTTTTATAGTGTTTTCATTATGATATCTTATGGATTCTAATCAAGTTCTTGATGATTTTTAGGGGAGAAAGAGATACAAAGGGGATCAAACCTTCTTGAACCCAACTAGATTCTCATACAAGTTGTGAGTGGATTTTTATTTGATTTTCATAAAGAAATTAGTGGTATATTCAAAATGGATTGATATATATTTTGTGTTGAGATTGATGTATTATATTGTGTTATATAAAATTGATTGGTTAGAGATTATATGAAGTTTTATACAAATGATTTATATATATATTTATTAAAGATTTAGTTATGTTTTACATGAATATAATTCATGTATGATTGTTAGAGATTTATTACTTTTATTGATGTGATTCTTAAAATCAAGTGTTTTATATGATTTTGAATTATATATGGACACTAGAGATATGGTTATGTTTGATGAATTAAGCTATTGAGATTTTTATTATATGTGAGAAAAATAAAAATGCTTAATGAGTATATTATAATGAGGATTTATTTAAGCATAAAGTTTTTGAGCAAAGATTGAGAGAAATGTTATGAGTTTTTAAACACTAACTTCGTACCATTCCCTATAACTAAGATTTAAGGCTTTCGGGCCACTCTGCGTACGTATGTGAGAATAATTTTTCTACACAGGCGAAATATATTCGCACGGTGTATGTGAGGTAAGTCCCAAGCTCTGCGTGTGCGTTGTGGTATGGAACCTATGACGCGTATGTGAGAATTTCCCTGGGTACGGACATTGGTGTTGAAATTATATTTAGAAAAGTTAGACATTTTATAGTTAATTTATAAAGAGTTATTGTTTTCAATGTCTCATTTTTATATATTTGATATAAGGATTTGAAAGAGTAAACATATATTTTTATGTTTTGTTTGTAAAACAAAAATTACATCCACTCACTGGGCGTTAGTGCTCACCCTTTATTTTCTTTAAAATGTTTTTCCAGGTAGTTTCTCGGTCGTGTGAACTCTCTAGTCCTGAGGTGGGCCACTCGATGACATGTAGAATGATGATCATTTTGTTGTTTCTACATTACATATATCTTACATCTTGTAGGTTTGTTTTTATGTGTAAACATACTTAGTAGTAATGCCTGTTTTAAAAGAACAGTTTTCATCTTTCTTTGAGTTATCTTTACACCTTGTAAGAGCTTGTTTAAAAGAAAAGAAAAGACTACTATGTTTACTAGTCTTAGTTATAAATGCAGTGAGTTTAATATGCATGTTTTAGTATACTTATTAAAGTGATTTGAGTTTTACCTTATTTATTGAGTATATTTGATTTGAGAAAAGAAAGAAAGGGACATGCGGTCCTGTTTTGAAGTTGAGATTGTTGTTATTTTTAGAGTGTTATTATAATGTTTCATGAAGAAATGTTTCAAAAATAGAGGAAATGCTGTCAAAATTTTATTAAACACATCTTAAACTCTAAAGTTTTTAAATTTTTATATATAGCATTTGGTAAAAAGATTGAGAATGTTAAACAATTTTTAGAACTTCACAGGACTCCTTTAGACTGGAGAGGAGTCAAGGCGGGTCCTGTCAGATAGTGCTAAAAGTTTATGATTCCATGTTGAAGAAGAGCACCAAGTTAATCTCAAGATCTTACTAATTAAGCTATATTGGTTTCAAGTTATGCTTGTTATTGAGTTATTATTATGAAAATGAAGAAAAATTTATATACAGATGTAAATGTATTCAAATGCTAATATTACATCACATATCACAAAAATCAGATTTGATTGGTTAAGATTATTGTATCTGATAAATAATGTATGCAACCATTATTGTAGGTAAATTGCCTCCAAAAGAGAGCTACATAGAGTAATATAAAATTATTTAAATTTTGTTTTCCAAATTACTACCCTTATTCCACAAGTAATGCATATTTAACATCGTTTACATGTACAAAACAAGGTCAATTGTGTGATTTTTGGGTTTTAATCGAAATAGGCCCCAATTATACATTAACATAAACTCAAAAATTTATCTAAAAAAATCGACAAACAACCAATCACAACCATCTGCATGAATCAAACATTAAAAAAAAAAACTAATAAACATGAATTTACTCATCCAAACATTAACCTTTTGCATAAAGTCTTCTAGTTTCCTCTCTTTACTCCTTGTTGTTATGAACGTCATGTTTTCAGTCAAGAAGAAGCCTTCACACATCAACGTATCACTTCTGATATGAGCTTTCATTCTTTTGTATGACAACGAATTGACTTGCTAGGGTTCTTTTTGGTGACAAAAGGGAAGAATGGCTGGAGAATAAATTGAAGAAAATTGAAGGGTTGATTGGAACTTTGAACGAAAGTGTCAATTACTAGTTTAATTGATCTGATGCCTCTATATTGCTTAATGACAATACAGTTTTTTGAGTTTTTTCGCTGGTGTTGACGTGTGAATTTGGTTAACGCAATTCACAGTAATTATAATAGCAAAGCAGTAAAACAAAATCAAACAAAAGAGATTTTTAAAGTGGTTCGGCCGAATAACAATGCCTACATCCACTGTTATCGTATTAATAATGAGCTCGCTATATTTGCTTTTTTTTTTTCTCAATTTTTTGTAACTTTTGTAACAGTGATGATCTTAACCTTTTACAGAGTGAAGGGTTGGAGCCCTCTTGTTTTACATAGAATCTAATTACTAAAATTTAGAAATTGAATCAAATCCCTATGAATCATATTTTAATTGAAATACCATTACTGGAAATATGATATTTAAGACTGATTGGGACTCTACTAGTTGATCATATCAAATCCCTATATTCATAAGATTCTTCTCTATTTGGAGCTTCGAGCTGAGCCTTATGCGAGCTGGAGCCATGCTGTTGATGCTAGATTATGTGTGTAAACATTCCAAGTCGCTTAGGAGTTGTAGCTCGCATAGAGTTTCTAGGTCCCTTTCTCCAATTTACATTATTGGGATGGACTTATTTGTTGTGTTGGGCTCTATTGACTTTTCCAGCCCGTTGAGCCTTGTTGACTTCATCAAGTTTGTTGGGCTTCGTTAGTTTATCTAGGCCTGTTGGACTTTATTGATATTTTTGGGTCTATTGGGCTTAAT
Organism: Xanthoceras sorbifolium; assembly: GCA_003430845.1. Lineage (NCBI taxonomy): Eukaryota > Viridiplantae > Streptophyta > Magnoliopsida > Sapindales > Sapindaceae > Xanthoceras > Xanthoceras sorbifolium. The sequence goes on along the minus strand of CM010609.1, from coordinate 2,840,940 downwards.
GAAATTAGACACATAATATTAGCCCCCCAACTTCTAGCTCGAAAACCTTGTGGTGAAAGCTGCGATATATTTCTGTAGTTTAGCGAGCTAGGGCGGAGAAGTACTTTCCAGGTTACTTTTGGGAGGCCATGAGTCGCCTTTCCAAGTCGTTGGTGTCAGGTCACAAAGGCGGTTGCTCTTCTGGTAAGTGGAAGCTGACGTGTCAACTGCCACGTCGTCAATAGCATTAAATGCGCCTGCTACATCAGCTGCCCTTTGAGTATCCCGCCAAGTCCTAAGATGGAATCTTGACGGTTAATTTCGCTCAGACCTTCATTAGAAAGCTTCTCCCGTAACTTCGTTTGCAATTCTGGCGACCAAAACCATTCAGAGGTTTCTTTCTTGGTATTAGGAAGCATTTCTCATTAACCAGCAGTTGATTTCGTTTACTGTGCACGTTGTGTTTTGCCATTCACGGTGCGTTTTCCTATCTTTTTTTTTCTTTTTCTGGTTTTCTTATTTTTGGGTCCTTTTTATTTGGTTTTCCGTTGTGCCTGAATCTTTTTTGGGTGCCTGGAAGTTGTAGAGTCTCGTTCTTGTCTCTTTGTTGAGTCAAGAAAATTGGTCACATTATCACCGATTTATGTGCAATTATACCTATAACAAAAGGAGTTAGTGCAATTATACCTAGTTTTTATTAGGAATTTTGCATTTTAGCATTTTGTTATTTTGATTTGATTCATCTATGAAATCTTTTAGTTAATGTTAGTAAACTTAGGATTTTAATTTTAGTTAACAGCTTCAGTTATTTTTGACACTGACATGTACTATCTTTCTTTGTTTTAGGAAAATTCTACTTGTTTGCATTTTCGTGAAGTATGTCAATCAACGCTGTGATCTTCATGTCATGGAACATGGGAATTATAGCGTTATTAGAATCAACAATGATGCTAAAACTAAGTTATTTGGGATTCTTCTTAAAGAAAAGGGAGTAGTAGGAGCTTTCGATAACATGCCCATGGACGAGGCATAAACATGTGTTGAAGAGCGATGAAGAATTGATAGTTGTTTTCGAAGAATTTGACTAACATAATTTTTTGAGCATCGAGTTTGAAATGCAGGCCAAATTTTTGGTAACGCTACGCTGGTAAGGGAAATCGTAAAGAGTTATGCAATACAATAAGGTTTTTAGGTTGAAAAGTATAAAGAACGATAAGCACAAGTCCACTGCCACGCACAATAATGATGCATGCGATTGGAGGTTCCATGCATCACGTCTAACTAATGGTGTAACATTCGTGGTGGAGAACATTCATGGAAGACACGTGTTATGTCGAAGGCTGCCAGAAAACAATAAAGCAGATTTCCAGTGGATTGTAACAGTTATGAGTTTGAAAATTCTTGCAAACACTAATATTAAAGCCAAGATTATGAACAATGAGTTGCAAGATAAATATTCCTTAAGATGTGATACTTAGACTATATAATGGCAAATCAAAGGTTTTGAAGAACATGAAGGTTGACCATATAGATTCTCATGCCAAAATTAATAACTATGGGAACGTTGTCCTTGCAATGAATCAACGTAAGTGTGTAACAGTTGCAGTGGATCGCAGTTTAAAGATAAATTCTAAATTTCAGAAATTTTACCTTAGTTTCGATACAATACAAATGGAGTTCACAAAATATTGTAGGCCTTTAATAGACATTGATGAGTGCCATTTGACTAGGTAGTTCAAGAGAGTTATACAAGTGGAATATTCCAATAGCCTTTTGCATTTGTGAGGTTGAAACATTAGAAAGTTGGACTTGGTTCTTAAGGTTGCTACATAAATCCTTAGGGTGGGATGACAATAGGCCCATTTGCTTCATGAGTGACAAAATGAAGAATGGGTCTATTAGTACTGGGTAATGAGTGTTGAATGTGGGGTAGAGGTAATGCTTTAGATATATCCTTGAGAATTTCAAGTTCACTTTTAAGAATTTGAATATGAATAGGAAGTTATGGAATGCAGTAAGATTCTATAGCAAGAGTCTGCAGTTGGGTGTCGTAAAGCAATAGAGTCCAACCAAGATAATTCCATTCAGGGGCGGACCGAAAAGAGGGAATTTGGGGGTGTCGGGGTCCAAAATCTTTAATTTATTATTATATATAATTTATTTTTTTTTATATTTAAATTAAATATATAAATTTTTATATATTAAATTTTTTATTTCAAAAATTTTTTGGGGGGCCGTGGTCCCTCCCCCCACCCTGCCTCCACTACAGTCCGCCCCTGATTCCATTCACGCTTATGTATGGCTAAAAGAAGAGTCCATGAATAAGTGGGCGAGGCATGTTTTTTACGCTCACATCAATTATGACCACGTAACCAACGATATCTTGGAATATTTTAATAGTTGGACTAAGAATGAAAGAGATAAACCAATCTTAACACTGTTGGAGCACTTGAGAAGGAAGATAATGGTTAGATTATACAACAAGTAAGATGAAGTGGAGACTAACACCATCACATATGCAAAGCAGAAGTTGTTTGAAAATGACAACGGTGCAAGAAAGCTTCAGGATATTCATAGTAAAGAGCCATACAGACTTATTTATTATTTATTTATTTATTTAATTACTTTATTTTCATTACTTAGGATAGGACATACAGACTTCATACAACACATGTAAGCAATACTGGGACTGAATACAGTTACTTTAGTTTTTTTTTTTTTATTTTTTTTTATGTGCACTTTTTTTTTGCTATTTAATACTTTTTTAGGAATAAATTATAATAGAGTATTTTAATATTTAGACGAATTACAATGAAACCGTACTTTAGATCAAAATGTAAGAAATGTCTATGTTACCCCTACCCGTTAATTATTATATAATTTTATTTTTTTTAACGAGAATTGTTAAAACTAGCATACTAAAAATTTTAAGAATTAAAAATTAAAATAAAATAAAAAGAATTTATTTTTTAAAAAAAATATAGAAAATTAAAAAAAATTAATTATCATCACCATTTTTTAAATATTTTGTTTCCCGTCACAAGTTTTTAATTTTTTTTTATTTTCATCGTCTCTTAATGAACAGTGAAGATCCATCTATCATTTTCTTTAAAAAAAAAAAAAAAAAAATTTCTCCACTCTTCATTTTTAAAATATACAAACCATCTATTAATTTTTTATTTTTAAATTTATCTCGACGGTAAATGTCGATCTATGAATTTTTTTAATTTTTCTAAAAGAATTTATTTTAATTTTTTGGTTTGGAGTATTATTTTTTTCCCTTAATCATCAAATTTGGTCAATATTAAATTTAACGAATTTGATTAATCGTATGAGAGATCATTATAAAAAAAAAAGGTAAAGTTATTTTCGAGTGTAGGAAGACAAATCCCAAATATGTATCTAATAAGTTATAACATAATTTAAAAAGTCCATCATTCAAATTCAACAAAATATATAAATAATTTTATTATAATACACATAATAAATTTGTCGATCAAAAATTAACATCGAGTTTAAATTGAAATTCAATTTTAAAGGGGAAAAAAAAAAGACAACAAACAATATAATCAAATTGAATGATTGATCTGCATGAAACGGCGACGTTTCTATCGTTTTCTGTTCTCCTTAATACCTAAACCATAATTTCTCTCTCTCAATGTCACCGTATCTCGTCTCCCAAATCAAAATGCATATCGTGAAATCACTACAATTGCAAGTTTTACAGAAAATTCCTACAAAAGTGATCAAACCCAATTTGTATATGTTCTCATCTCTCACCAGAACCCCAACACAGACACCAAACTCTTTGTTCTTCAATTACCTGATCCAAACCCTAAATTTGTCCAAGACAGAGGCACAATCTATCTCAAACTCAACTCGTTTCTCTAACGTCAACTCCCTTGAAAACCCACATGCTGTGCTCCACTATTTTCGAAGTCTTGGACTCACAGAAACGGAAATCCGATCTTCAGTCCTTTTAAATCCCCAAATTCTCTTATCTGATGTCGACAAGACACTTAAACCGAAGATTGAGTTCTTTCGGGAGATGGGTCTGGTTGGTTCTCATCTGGGTAAGTGCATTTCCGACAACTCTAATCTTCTTTGTTGTAGTTTGCAGAAAACGTTGATTCCCTGTACTCAAATTCTGAAGAAAATTTTAGTTGATGATAAAAACAATCAAGATTTGATTCGGGTTTTAACTAAATGCAGTTGGTTTATTGCGAAACCCAGCAAATCGAGATTGCTAAACAACATTGCATTCTTGGAGAGTTGTGGTATTGGTGGGTCTCAGCTCTCAATGCTATTAAAAAGAAGACACGGGATCTTCGTTATGGAAGAATCCAAACTTAGAGACCTCGTTTCGAGGGCTTCGGATATGGGATTTTGTGTTAATTCTAGGATGTTTGTCCATGGACTATGTGTAGTTAGTTGCTTGAGTAAAGAAACATTTGAGAGGAAATTGGAATTGTTTAGGAGTTTTGGGTTTACAAAGCAGGAAGCCATGGAAATGTTTCAGAAGCAACCTACGTTGTTCAATAAATCCGAGGAGCAGTTAAAGTTAAGCCTTGATTTTTTTCTGAACAAGGTTGAGCTCAGAAAGGAGTCACTGATTAGAGGACCGCGTTGTTTGTCGCACAGCCTGGAAGATCGAGTGATTCCTCGGTATAAAGTTATGCAAATTCTCAAGTCAAAAAGGTTGTTGAAGAAGAAGCGGCCAAGTTTTGTTACTATGTTGAGTTATTCTAACGAGGAATTCTTGGAGAGGTATGTGGCAAGGTTTACAGATGATGCAGAGGAATTGTTGATGGTTTACAACGGTCATTTCATTTGTTAGATTATTCTTCCTCTTCGTCTTCCTCTGATGAAGAATTTTTTTGATGCAAGTTAGGTTTAGGAATTGACACTGTAATCACGGTTGTTTTGGTTTGGCTCATACTCTCAAATCTCAATTATGAAGTACTTGTGTCTCAAAAGAGAAGATTTGGTATAGTTCAAAGTCAAATAAGAAGAAGTTCCTACAGGGAAACGGTAGTGGATGATAATATTCAGTCACAGGTTGAGAACCCTTTGTTGCAGTTCTTGTTTAGAACCGATTAGGCAACAAAACGAAATATCAGGGGCAGGGGGAAATTTATGTATTTGAAGCAGTTTGTTTTAACTTCTTGAAGCTCTTTTGCTTTGCATTTTCAGCTACAAAATTTCTAATTAATGATTTGAAGCTGCAAAATTTCTGTAGAAAAGATTTTGGTAATTGGTTGTAGCATCAATGTTATGTGCTCTGCTTCTGCTCTGTTTTAGATCTTGAGTGGCATATATTCACATCTTCTCAACCCTCTCTTTTTTTCTTTTTTTTCCTTTTTTTTAGTGCTTATATAAGATTCTGCTTTTATAAATGTTTGATTGAAGAATAAAATATACTTATTTTAATGGAGATAAGAAAGATGATTATATAAATTGAATTAAGAAAATAGTATTCTACTAATAAATTTTACGTGCTATTAAGAAATAAGAATATAATAAAAGAAAAAGAAAAATGTAAAGTTCTATAATATTTAGAATCTCATTTTCTCCTGTTCAGGGGTGCTGCTGCATCAATGGCAGGAACACAGCAGCCAGCAACATCAATGCTGAAACCAGTTACTGTTAGTGGAGCCAAAATTATGGTGGAGATTGTTAGTGGAGTTAATGGAAATTATAGTGGAGCGAAAGTTTAATGAGTGGTTAGAGTCATACCTTTGCTCTCATACTTTTGCTATAAATACCCATCAATTGTAATGTCAAAATATACTATAAACACACACACCAAGAGTAATTGAGAGCGAGAGAGCAATTGTGAGAGAAGTATGTGAGAGAGAGAGCTTTGTGAAAGTTTTGAGAGAAAATTCAGAGAGTTGTGAGCTTGTAATTTTATCTAAAATAGTGAAAGTGGGTATGCTCCGTGGATGTAGGTAAGTTTGTGCCGAACCACGTAAATATTTGTGTTTCTATTTTTTTTCTCTCTCCTAACAACTGGTATCAGAGCCTAGGTCACATGAGTGAAAATGGGCTCAAAGTTATGCATTCAAAGGGGAAACTACCAAGACTACAGTGAGTAGAAATTGACATGTGTGAATACTGCATACTTGGAAAGCAGAAGAGAGTCAGCTTTCGGACAAGCAGCAGAACCCTAAAAAATGAGAGGCTTGAGCTCGTTCACTCCGATATTTGGGGACCAACATTTGTCTCATCTATCGGTGGAAAACACTACTTCGTGACTTTTATTGATGATCACTCTAGGAAGGTATGGGTTTACTTTCTTAATCACAAGTCTGAGGTATTTAATGCTTTCAAGAGATGGAAAGCAAAGGTAGAAAATGAGACATGTTTGAAGATTAAAAAGCTCAGAACCGATAATGGTAGTGAATATGAAGACACCAGATTCAAGACGTTCTGCTATGATCACGGTATCAGAATGGAAAGAACCGTGCCAGGTACTCCTCAACACAATAGTATAGTTGAGCGTATGAACCGAACGTTGACTGAGAGAGCCAGAAGCATGCATTTACAATCAGGTTTACCAAAGCAATTCTGGGCAGAAGCAATCAACACAGCAGCTTATTTGATCAACCGAAGTCCATCGGTACCATTAGAACTCAGAATACCAGATGAGGTATGGAGTGGAAAAGAGGTAAAACTCTTACATCTGAAAGTTTTTGGTTGCCTAGCATATGTGCATATCAGTGATCAAGGCAGGAATAAACTTGATCCCAAGTCTAAGAAGTGCACCCTCCTTGGTTATGGAGAAGATGAGTTTGGCTACCGTCTTTGGGATGACGAAAATAAAAAGATAATTCGCAGCAGAGATGTAATCTTTAATGAAAAAGCAATGTATAAGGACCGACATACAGTAGACGCCAGCAACTCAGAGCAGAGTGGGCCAATATATGTAGATGAAGATGAAGATAATGTTCCAGATAGTTCGGTAACAAAGCAGACAGTTGAGTGTCCTCAGCTAGAGGAACCAGTTGAACAGAGCAGCGTGCAGCAGTCTGACACGCCACAACTTAGAAGATTAAGTCGGCCTCATATACCAAATAGAAAATAGATGAACTATTTATTACTGACTGATGGAGGTGAGCCTGAATGCTACGATGAGGCATGTCAGGTAGCAAATGCCAACCAGTGGAAGCTTGCTATGCAAGAAGAAATGAAGTCTTTAATCTCAAACAAGACATGGGAGCTCGCCAAATTGCCCATGGATAAGAAAGTTCTTCACAATAAATGGGTGTACCGGGTGAAAGAGGAGCACGACGGCTCTAAGAGATACAAAGCTCGCCTAGTTGTCAAAGGATTCCAACATAAGGAAGGAATCGACTACACCGAAATTTTTGCTCCGTTGTGAAGCTCAATACTATCATATCTGTTTTAAGTATTGTTGCTATTGAAAACCTCCATATTGAACAGTTAGATGTAAAGACCGCATTTCTTCATAGAAATCTACAAGAAGAAATATACATGCACCAGCCAAAAGGTTTCGTAGACAAGGGGAAAGAAAACCTAGTGTGCAGATTAAATAAGAGCTTGTATGGCCTGAAACAAACTCCAAAACAGTGGTATATAAAATTTGATAGTTTCATGCACAAAGAAGCTTTTCAGCAGTGCAATGCTGACCATTGTTGCTACTTTAAGAGGTGTAAGTCCAGTTATATCATCTTGCTACTTTATGTCGATGATATGTTAGTAGCTGGTTCAGATATGGGCAAGATCAAAAGCTTGAAGCAATAATTGTCAAAAGAGTTTGACATGAAAGACATGGGTCCAGTTAAAAAGATTCTTGGAATGCAAATCACTAGAGATAAACAAAAAAGAACTTTGCAGTTATCTCAGGCAGAATACATTAAGCGCATTTTGCATAGATTCAACATGGACGATGCCACGCCAGTTAGCACACCTTTGGCTAGTCACTTTCGTCTATCCAAGAATCAGTCTTCTCAGACAGAGGAAGAGAGAAACTTCATGGATAAGATTCCTTATGCCTCAGCCGTTGGAAGCTTGATGTACGCAATGGTCTGCACTAGACCTGACATTGGCCATGCAGTGGGAGCTATCAGCAGGTTAATGTCAGATCCAGGAAAGGCTCACTGGAAAGCAGTGAAGTGGATTTTGAGGTATCTACGAGGCACCATAAATAAGTGTTTGCACTTTGGCAAGGGAGAGTTAAAAGTTCAAGGCTACGTAGATGCAGACTTTGCAGGCGAAGTTGATCATCGAAGAAGCACCACTGGATATTCTTTACCATTGGCATTACAGCTGTTAGTTGGATGTCACAAATACAAAAGATTGTTGCACTATCCACTACAGAGGCTGAGTATGTAGCAGTTACAAAAGCTAGTAAAGAAATGATATGGCTATAAGGATTGTTAACAGAGCTGGGATTCAGGCAAATGAAGAATGTTCTGTATAGCGACAGTCAGAGTGCGAAACATCTGGCAAAGAATTCAGCATTTCATTCTAGAACCAAACATATCGGTCTCTGTTACCACTATCAGATCTTTATTAGAAGATGAAGTGCTAACATTGGAGAAGATCCATAGCTGCAAGAATCCAGCAGATATGTTAACAAAGGTTGTCACTACTGAGAAACTGAAGCTATACTCAGCTTCAGTTGGTCTTTGCACGTGAAGAGAAGTTTTTTTAGCACACCACTATTCACATACAGTCTTATTAGTAGAGCCAAAATTATGGTAGAGATTGTTAGTAGAGCCAAAATTATGGTGGAGAAGTTAGTGGAGTTAATGAAAATTATAGTGGAGCTAAAGTTTAATGAGAGGTTAGAATCATACCTTTGCTCTCATACCTTTGCTATAAATACCCATCAATTGTAATGTCAAAATACACTATAAACACACACACCAAGAGTAATTAAGAGAGAGAGCAATTGTAAGAAAAGTGTGGGAGAGAGAGAGCTTTGTGAAAGCTTTGAGAGAAAATTCAGAGAGTCGTGAGCTTGTAATTTTCTCTAAAATAGTGAAAGTGGGTATACTCCGTGGATGTAGGCAAGTTTGTGCCGAACCACGTAAATATTTGTGTCTCTATTTTTTTTTTCTCTCTTAATAGTTATTAGCAACCAGTAGACGACTGCATTTGCTGCAGGATTTTGCAACAAAAAAGAACATATGCTTTATACCCATTTCAGCATAAAAAGGTTTCTACCCAAACCACCCACAATACTGAATTTTGTTTCACAAATAGAGGCTAAGATTTGTATTGATAAGAAATCACGAGCCATCTTTGCGAATGTGGGAAAATACCCAGTATTTTCTTGCCACCATCCAAGTATATCAAAAACTTTTATTAACGGAAATTTGACCTTGCTTAAATATAGATAAAGTTTAGAATTTAGTAACCGAACACGATCAGGAGCATGAGAAGATTTACACCGCTTCCTAACATTTCGTATGAAATAGAAGAATTTGTTTCTTGAGATCCCAAAGTAGATGATTTGAAATTATTGGCTCCCTTTGCATATTCATTGTATACATTGATAAAGTAATTTGTTCAAATATAGATAAAAAAAAGTAAGAGATGAAATAAAAAAGCTTTCATTAAGGGTAAGGTATGTAAAACACCAAATGTTACACCATTTTAGTATTAAAAGGCATTTTTATGGAATATACTTACACCAAATTTTTTTTTCACTCCAATGTTATTAACACCAAATTAGTGTAAAGAATATCTTTAAAGAATATTAATTAAGAATTTTCTTTATATAATATTATTAATTTTTATTTAATAACTTATACAAAATTAATTAATTTGTTTAATATACTTAAATAATTAATCATATAATATTAAAAAATAGATTAAAAAAATTATATATATAATATTGGATTCATTTTAAATATCTCAACGAGATCTTTCCAACGGTATATTTTTTATAATATTTTAATTTATAAATTTTATTATTTATTAAATTTTATAAATATATTAAATTGATAAAATGATATAAAATGAATAAAATTTGCTTGAACTAACCAAAGAGTAAAATGAGAAATTTATAAAAGTTAAAAAAATTTGGTGTGATGAAAATTATGCTCCCCCTTTTTTTATTGGACCAAGTGTCCGTCATAAAGGAGCACCCATTCAAAGCCCACTCTACTTCTTGCTTCTTGAGTACATCTTTTGTCCTCTGAACCTCCTCTCTCAACAATGGTTCCCTCAATTGGTATTGACTTAACAGTTTGTATCCTGGGCCAAATTGACCAACCGCCGTCACTACTTGCTTGAAACTTTCATTGTTAATTGCATTGAAAGGAACCCCTACTTCGTACACCCATTTAGCTACATATTGGTGCACTTTATGATTCCTTTCTTTAAAAAGTGTTTCGCAGATGTTTTGTTGTCTCTTTGTTCCACCACTCAATGAAGAATCATGATTGATTTCTGATACAAATCGATCCATGGGGCTAAGAGAACGAGACTCTCTCCTCACCCCTAATTCTGCCGCCATCACATCTTCTTCCTCGGTTGTTGTATCAACCACATTTACTTGTGATCTCAATAACAACTCTTCCTTCCTCTTACCTCTCTTCTTACTTTCAGCCTTCATAATGGCATTTCTACACTTGGCTTGCGCTTTCGGTGTTGCTTTTGGACAAGCTGCAACATTTCCTGATATTTGGCCTACGTGCTCTTTCATTCTATAAGCTTCTCCAGACATCACTTTTCCATAGAGGATACATTTAAGCTTGTCCAAATTCTTCGTATCAACTAACACCCTATACTCCCATCCAACATCATTTGACTTCCTTTTAAGCATTGATTCGGCTGAGGATTGGACCGTTTGGTCCACTGAGGTAGCCAAGGACACCATTAGAAATATAACAACCTAGAAAAGTTAACAAACATTTATGATTTATTTAATTATAAAGACATAAATAAAATAATACAACATTACAACTATACAACTACAATGATACAAGCTAATCATTTGTAAATGATTAAATTCCATAAACTTCTATTTGGCTATTTCCTACATAAATATTAATTACAAATTCAAAATATTAAAATATTAAAATCTTTATCATAATTTAATTTTTAAATTATTATTTCAAGTTCAAATTGTTCAATATAACATTAATATTATGGTAATCAACAATGAAGAATTGATGATTAAACTAAAAATATTCACAATTTTACAAAAAATATTCATCTAGGCATTTAATTAAATATTTGGATTGCATATATAAAATAATATTTATTACAACTAAAAAGCTTAAAGATACTAAACTAGAGAAGTATCATACCTTTGTAGAAGATGATGATGATGATAAAGGGTTGAAATGGAGAAGAAGAAGAAGATTACTTAGAGCTAGGGTTTCTATTTTTGGGTTGGTTCTGTTCTGCTGCGCATGCCTGCCTACTGCCAACTTAAGTAATTAAAACACTCCCAAAACAGCGCTGTTTTGGGTGTGTAATTAAAAAAAAAAAAAATTAAACTCTCCGCGGCAGGCGGGCGCGGAGACAGAAGGCGCCGCTTAGGCGGGCGCGGCCTGGGCAGCTATGCGGCCGCCGAGATTGCACTGGCCGCCTAGGTGGCCGCCGAGATTCATCTGTGCGGCCGGCCGCCTAACAAGGCCGATTTGGCCTTGTTCGGCGCGGCCGGCCGCAACCTAGCGCCGAGGCAACGCCTAGGCAACTGAAGAATCCAATTTTTAGTACACTGGTTGAGTGAATTGCATTCTATCTAAGTTGAGTGAATTCCATACAAGCTTTCATTCAGACTTTCTAAGTCAAAATTGCAAATCAATGTGATGTCAATTTGGGAGTTTTTTTTTTTTTTTTTTTTAAAATTTTATAAGATCGTTTAAAATGGTATGGTTTTGGTTGAATTTGTTTGTCATTAGCTGATGTTTGTACAAAGGATATGCATTTCTTTCATTCAGATTTATGCTTCGTCTTCCAACACCAACTAAAAAAGTCAATAATTTCAGAGCGTAATTTCGAAAGAGCTCACTATGGAATGGTTGCCGATTTTAACTCGCAGTGATACATCTGCACTTACTAATAGGGAAAATGAAGATGATGATGGTCGTCGAAGTCAAAAAAATATGCAACCTGTGACTGAAGATCATCATCAATACTGTCTTCATGTGCAAGTCAAGATTAATCTACATCAGAGCAGACAACATTAATACTGAAATCAATTAGCAAAATCTTTGTTACGAAACTTACTTAAAAGGACAAACTACAGTACTCTACCTGAGGTTTATCCTTTTATAAGTGTAATCAATTTATTAAAAAATTAACAGGTAATTCTCCCACCGTTAGTCAAACGTTATAAAATGGTAGTCAACTGTATTAAGAGTATTTTGGTCATTTTAATTTATTTTTAAAATATTTAAAAAAATTAAGAGCTTTGAAAAATAAAAATTTGCAATCATATGGAGATCTTTGAACTAGTTCACCTCCAGTTAGTTCGACGCCTAGGGGAGACGAAGAGGCTTCCCATGTGCGATAGAGGCACGACGAAGGGAAGGGGAAGACCTCCTCTTTATTCTCCCTTGTAGTCCTCCATGGATCTTTCATGGTGAACCTCCCTCATCTGTTTTTATTATTATTATCATTTAATCTCCATCGTCGAGATAAACTGTGGAGATCTTAAATTTTTTTTAATTTCGTCCAACACTTGTTATTGAAAGGAAGATTCATCATTAGGATCATGAGAAGATTATGTTATCTGATGGTCCTGATTCATCATCAGGATCATCGTGATTGAGATAGATATTAATAACTATCTAATAACATTATGTTATCTAATTTCATAATTTTTTTGAATTTCATCATCAGGATCATGAGAAGATTCACATTGCTTCCACAAAGGATCTAGCATTTTGTATGAAATAGAATAATTTATTTCTTGAGATCCCAAAGTACATGATTTGAAATTGTTAGCGCCCTTTGCATATTCGTTGTATACACTGATGAAGTAATTCGTGAATATTGTAAAATATTTCTCGCATTTTACAATATCCATTTTGAATCGTGGATCCAGAACTGCAGCAATTGCTAGAACGGAATTGTATTCATGCCATTATTTGTCCATATCTCTTACATTGGTCCGACGACTATCATGATCATCAAACAAAACTTCATATTTTGCCAACAAAAGAGATGTCCCATATAAGCTATAACTAAAGGGGAAATACATATTTGCGGTATCGTACTTAAGACGGTACGCCATCAATTAAGTTTTCATAATACTCAATAAAGTTTTCTCTCTCATTAGAACTAATATCATACTTATCATCGTAAGGTAATTTAACCATGGAGGATATATTGTTATGAATTCCCAATTCCAAAAACATATTTTTCAAATATTTCCTGAAATCTTAATTATCTTCTATACGTTTCAAACTAATAATCAACTCCTTCAAATTCCAATCATCATCAATAAAGTGGACCCTCAAACATGTATAATCACCTTCACCTACCACTTTATGAATTGTTAAAGAAAAGCGACAGGAGAGTTTCTGAAAATATTTGTGGAGCTTTTACTTCTCTTAGTTATAAACATCCACTAAGTCAGCCACCTTTATGGAATTTGGTGAAGTAACACCTTCCTTAATAAGCAATCTTGTGGTATCCAAGTGATTCAATTGTTGATCCAATATCACATTATTTTCTGTCATGGCAATTGGATTCGTTAAATTGCCAGCCGCTTTAACTCCACCAGCACCTCCAACTCCACTTGTCTTTCTTTGGCAGCTTTTGAAATGATTTCTGAGGTGTGTTGTTCCACTGTGGCTCGAACCATCAAAGTCCTTTTTACAAAGATTACATTTGGCCCAGTCTTTCCCATCTTTATCTTTATATTTTCAAAGTGTCTCCAAACATTTCATCCAAAGCTCAAAATCTCTTCATTTTGGGTTAAGATATGTAAAATCATATTTTGCTTGCATTATTTTCATTACTAAATCATTCAATTGATGGGTTTTAGTTGTATGTGTTAAAGAGTTGTGATTTTAGTACAAAATTAGTTCGATTTATAATTTTTAGATTTTTATTAAACTATTTTAATTTTACCTTATACTGACGTATTTTAGTTTTACTTGAAAAACATTAACATATTTCACTTTGACCTACGGAAGGAAAAATAAAAATACACCTATGAAAAATAAAAATAAAATACACCAAAACAAAATATAAATTTTAAACTTAAGGTTATTTGGAAGATTGTACTTACTTTATAATTAAAAGTATGAAAAATAATTCACATGTTTAAAAATAAAATTCAATACTTTTAAAAGACTAAAATGCATATCCCATTTATCATTATTCTAATAAAACTTACATCTTTTCAATGGATCCAAGACTAATATTAGTCCATAAATTATGAGCCAATTAATAATTTATTATTTAGAAATATGCTAGTCTCGCTCCCTTAGGGAGCTAAGGGAGCGTCACATTTATGTTATTAAAGCTTCCACCTGCTTTTTCTTATTAAAAAAAACATAAACTAAACAAAAATTATTCTTTATTTAATGATATTTATATTACCAATAAGTAAAAATATACTAATTAAAAATACAGTAATGTATTTTCCATTAACCTTGTTCAAAACGAACAAGAATATCATACGGTAAGTACTATTGTAAATGTAATTTTAGTTTTTTTTTTTTTTACCAAAACTATTAAAGTTTATATAATTTATTCTTACTATACCTTATAGGGTGAACGTGATTTGTTAAAGTTCTTTTCTAGTTAACATTCCCAATGTATTAATTTTTAATCAACAATGCAAGATATAGAAAATGGTATGTCTTTTAAATACAATTATTAATTTGTATTGGGATATTAATTCATATTTTTAAATTAATATGAACAATAATTTCATTTTTATAATAATAGGTTCAAACAAATTTATATTCAGGAACATGACACCTTATATTGAATCTTCTAATATTTAATTATATTTTTAAGGTATGGTATGTTAAATTGGTATTGTTATTTTTTTCTTCTTCTAAATTCATGATATAAGAACTTCAAAAATGCATTTTGTATTATCTTATATTAATTTTTTATTTTTAAATTTGTAGATACAAAATTTAGAAGTGAAGGAATATGCTTGGCGATCTTTAAAAGATCAAGAATTATTTTGTTTTCATTACTAGTTTTTTTTAACAGGGTTAATGGAAAATATATTATTGTGTTTTTAGTTAGTATATTTTTATTTATTAGTAATATAAATATTATTTGATAAAAGAGAATTTTTGTTTAGTGTATTTTTTTATGACAATTTTAATATGAGATTTTACAAAGAGTAAAAAAAGAAAGAGAGAAAAAAAAAAAAAAAAGGTGAAGAGAGGTGAAAAATGGAAGGAGAAAGCTGGTGGAATTAATTAGTAAATAGAGTAAATGGTAATTTTATAATTAATAGGAAGATAGTTGATGGAAGTTAGAACTAATGATATACATGTTTGTACACGTGTAAATTTATAAGCGATCGTAGATATAATTATCATCTAAATTGATTAAAAAAAAAAAAACTAGACTATTACAGTGGAATTGACACAAAATAACCTAATTTTTTATACAAACAAAATGGTGACAATGAAATAAACCAAAATTTTCTACCATCAAATATGTAAATATTTTTAATAATAGACAAAAACTATTTGGAGGGGTGCCAATATTGCCATTAAAAAGTACATGATTTTCTCCATTCAATTTATAAGTATGCCCATCTTTAAATTTTGAAATCTAAAAAAATACCCAATTAGATGTAATTTGTAACCTTAAAAAGCTGAGATAGTCACAAAAGATAAAAGTTATGAAATCTAAAAAATACCCAATTAGATGTAATTGGTAACCTTAAAAAGCTGAGATAGTCACGAAAGATAAAAGTTGAGATGATCCCGTTGTAAACTTCTAAAAGCCATATTATTTAGAAACCACCCAAAGATATACATATAGTACGCAAAAATTAGTAATAAAGGAGGTTATTCATCTGGTTCACTCCACAACCAGTATTTTGTGCACACATAAACCTCCTTGACCGCGTTAGAATCAAAGTCCTCACACTCAAGTAAACCTTTAATGTCGTGCAGTATATCTGAAGAACAAGCTAAGATTTGTATTAATAAGAAATCACGAGCCATCTTTGCGAGTGTGAGAAAATACCGAGTATTGTCTTGCCACCATCCAAGCATATCAAAAGCTTTTATTAATGGAAATTTGACATCGTTCAAATATAAATGAAGTTCGTAATTTAGTGATCAGATATGATCAGGATCATAGAAGATTTACACCGCTTCTCCAGAGGATCTAACATTTCGTATGAAATAGAAGAATTTATTTCTTAAGATCCCAAAGTAGATGATTTGAAATTGTTGGCACCCTTTGCATATTCATTATATACATTGACAATGTAATTTATCAATATTGTAAGATATTCCTCGCATTCATCACCATAGATCTTCTTGTACCAACGTTTCATAATATCTATTTTGAATTGCAGATCCATAACTGCAACAATTGCTAGAACGAAATTGTATTCGCGCTAATATTTATCCACATCTCTTACATTGGTCCAACAACTATCATGATCATCAAATGAAACTTCATGTTTCGCCAACAAAAGAGATGTCTCATATAAGCTATAAATCAAGGGGAAAATACATATTTGCAGTATCGTACTTAATTGAAAAGTACGCCATCAGTTAAGTTTATAAACACTCGTAAAGTTTTCTCTCTCTCATTAGAATTGATATCATACTTATCATCGTTAGGTATTTTAACCATGGAGGATATACTGTTATGAATTCCCAATTCCAAAAGCACATTTTTCAAATATTTCCTGAAATCTTGATTATCTTCTATACGTTTCAAACTAATAATCAAATCCATCAAATTCCAATCATCATCAATAAAGTGGACCCTTAAACAAGTATAATCACCTTCACCTATCACTTTATGAATTGTTAAAGAAAAGCGACATCGAATGTAAATGTATTCATATACTAATATTATATTACATACCACAAAAGTTAAATTTGATTGGTTAAGATTGTTGTATCGGATAAATAATGCATGCAAGTTTTTCTACCCAATTTGACATGTACTTTCTACCAACCATTATTGAAGGTAAATTTCCTCCCAAAGGGAGCTACATAGAGTAATATAAAATTATTTAAATTTTGTTTTTAAAATTACTACACTTATTCCACAAATAATTGAAAAATACAGTAAGTATTTTGTGTAGTTAAGTTGTTTGATGAAATGTTTAGGAGAATATACAGAAGCAAGACTCTTCCATTGATGAATTCCAAGTTCTCTGATTTCAGAGAATACGATTTACATTTACAATTGACTAATTGCACATCTAATTGATGTAAATATATATACAACTTAATTCTAGTGATTAACCACCTTAACAACCTCTAACAACCTTTCCTAGAATTAAGGATGGCCAATCATTATTAACTAACTTTGCCACATCAGCAACACATATTAACCACCAGCAAACCTGTCATCAACAAGATGATCATCCTTGAGAGAAGTGTGATATGCTGACTCACTTCTCTTAGCTGGAACTGCAGCTACTCTATCCTCTGAACTGTGCACGAGTAGGAAGCTGAAGTTCTCTGAACTGCACAGCTAAGTGTACCTTTAGCAGTGCACAAAGAGGCAACCAATGTGCTTGGTTGAGTTGCACAACTTGGCTTGGCAGCAGTATACTTATCATCCCCCCTCAAGCTGAGCTTCAGTGAATCAACCAAGGTCAGATTGGATCGTAAAAAGTCAAAGCGGGGCTGAGGCAAAGCCTTGGTGAAGATGTCAGCCTTCTGATTTAGTGTAGGAACATATTGAATAAAGACAGCCTTGGCTGCAACCTTTTCAGGAATGAAATGCACATAAATTTCTATATGCTTGGTTCGGGCATGAAAAATAGGATTGAGAGCAAGAGAGACTGCACTTGTGTTGTCACACCACAACACGGGGCAAGTAGGTATATGAATCCCAAGATCTGAAAACAATGAACGAAGCCAAACAATTTCGGTGGTAGCTTGAGCTAAAGCTCAATATTCAGCCTCCGTGCTTGAATGTTCAACAACAATTTGCTTTTTGGAGCTCCATGTAATGAGATTACCTCCTAGTAATACACAACATCTACTAGTGGATCTTCGATCATCAATACAAGATGCCCAATCCGCATCACTATAGACCCCAATATGCATAAAAGCAGCTGGAGTAAACATCAAATCCAAGCTAATAGTACCCTTTAGATAACGCAAAATCCTCTTGCAAGTCTTCCAATGATCCTCAGTTGGGGTAGCCATATATTGGCTCAGTTTATTAACAGTAAATGAGATATCGGGACGAGTATAAGTAAGGTATTGTAATGCCCCAATTGTACTATGATAGAGGACGGGTTCAGAAAAAGGAGTACCAGATTTTTGCAACTTAGAACCAGCACATATAGGAGTGGGACATGGCTTGGAGGTAGACTTGTTTGTTTTCAGCAACAAGTCAGCAACATATTTGGACTGTGAAAGATGAAGACCAGCTGCAGACTTAACAGCCTCAAAACCCAGAAAATGATGAAATGGTCCCATAACCTTGAGAGCAAACTGAGACGAATCACCTTGATAACTTGCTCTACAAGGGCTGCATCACTTCCTGTTATTAAAATATCATCAACGTAAACTAGAAGAAAAATAACATGTGAGCCTTGTCTCTTAATGAACAAAGAAACATCCGATTGAGAGTTGTGAAACCCAAGACCATGAAGAGTTATTTTCAGCTTGAAAAATCATGCTCTAGGGGCCTGTTTGAGGCCATAGAGAGCCTTGTTGAGTTTACAAACATGAGATGGATGTGTAGAACTTGTGAATCCAGTAGGCTGCTCCATAAACATCTCTTCATTTAAGGCACCATTTAGAAACGCATTATTAATATCAATTTGCTGAATATCCCAAGCATAAGAGACAACCAAAGTGAACACAACTCGGATTGTAGAGGCCTTTACAACGGGGCTGAAAGTATCAAAGTAATCAACCCCAGCCATTTGGTGAAACCCTTTGGCAACTAACCTAGCCTTGTGCTTAAGAATAGAACCATCAAAGTTATATTTTACCCGAAACACCCATTTACAACCAACTAGATGCATAGATGATCAAAAGGAACAAGTGACCAAGTTTTGTTCTTTAACAAGGCTGAGAATTCCTCCTGCATAGCCTTATGCCATTGAGGAAGCAAAAGAACTTCTTTCATTGATTTAGGCTCAAGGTTAGTAGTCAAAGCGGTAGAGGTAACATGATAGGTTTTAGGCTTAAAGGTGCCAACTTTTGATCTGGTTATCATTGGGTGACAAGGTGCCTTAACATGTGCTGGAATTTGGGTGGCAGTAGGTAAGGTTGACAAAGGTAAGGCTGTGGTAGGTGTATGTAAATCAAGTAAGGGTGTTGTAGGTGGAGGAGAAGGTAAGGACCGATTATGTGATTGCAAAACAAGAGAATAAGATGGTGCTGCAGCAGTAGGGGATGTATTATCAGCTAAACACTTGAACTGTATCAGATTATGATGAAGTGGTTGCAACATGGATATTGGTAAAGAAGCTGAAGTACCTGAGGATGAGGAGGACTTGAAAGGAGCTGGAAATAGTGAGGAGAAGGGATACTCAAATTCATTAAACAAGACATTTCGGGAGACATACACTCTATCCGAGGAATGAAGACATTTGTATTCCTTTTGACTTAGACTATAATCAATAAAGACACTTTGAAGAATGAAAGTTAAATTTTTTATGAGAGTATGTTCGTAGATATGGGAAACAAGCACAACCATAGGCTTTAAAAAAGTTATAATTGGGAAGCCTATAAAAAACAATCTCATAGGGAGATTTCATATTTAAAACTATGGCGGGAAGGTTATTAATCAATAGAATAGTAGCTTGGAAGAAGGATTCCTAAAATTTCAATGGCATACAAGCATGTGCAAGCAAGGTCAATCTAGTTTCGACAATGTTCCTGTGCTTATGCTCAACAACACCATTTTATTGATGAGTGTAAGCACCAAAAGTTCGAAATTGTATTCCAAAATGTTTAAGATGAGGAATTAAGGGTTTATATTCTGATCCAAGATCAACTTGAAGACATTTAATCTTGGAATTAAGTTGAAGTTCAACAGCCTTTTTAAAGGAAAGAAAAGTGTCTGCAACTTCTGATTTTAGGGCGAAAAGGAAAAAAGCCATGTATATCTTGAAAAACAGTCCACAAAAATGACAAATATCTATGTCCTTCAACTGAATTCATTGGTGCAGGAACCCAAACATCAGTAACCACTAGTTCAATGGGACATTTTGCTTTGAAAGTAGATGCTTGAAAAGGAAGTTAATGCATTTTTCCAAGTTCGCAAGAATCACAGAATTTTAATTACTGTGTATTGCATTTTAAATAGTTTTTGTAAAACATTTTTATGCATAAGTGGAGCTGGATGCCCAAGCTTAATATGCCACAAATTTTCATTGATATCAGCTGCTGTGTACACAGTTTGTTGATTATAGTATTGACCAGGTGTTACAGAGTTTACATAAGAAGAGAAACAAGGGTTGTTGCTGGGTTTATTTGCAGAAAAAATAGAAACATTACAAGACTCATTTGAAGTGGCAATGTTTGCAGACTTATAAGAAGGTAATGTGCGGTTCAAATTTAGCTGATATAACCCATTCTTAAGGATCCTTTTGAGCAACACCATCTTGGTACTCTTGTCCTTTAAAACACAATAATCATGAAAGAATTCAGCAAAATCATTATTGTCAGCTGTGAATTTAGAAATGCTTAGTAGATTTTTGTGATCAAAGGCATACACAAAATATTTTTCATAATTAATGACTTTGAATGAAGAGAGGGTGGGGTTAGAACAGGGTTACCAATGTGTGAAATCTGCAGTTGTTGGCCATTCCCAACTGCTAACCTTTCATTGCCATGATACTCAGAATGCATTGACAGATTTCCAAGGCTGGAAGTAACATGATTTGTAGCTCCTATGTCTGCATACCAGGCTGGTTCTCTAACGATTTTAGGAGAAGCAAAATATGTTGTGTTCTGCACAAGATGAGCCTGATTGGGGTTGTATCCTGCAGGTGGTGATAGAGCTCCAAAGGTGCTGTTCTGATTATTGACAGGTTGCTGAAAATTCCTATCAGACCAATTATAGCACTTGTAGGCTAAGTGACCTGCCCTTCTACAAATTTGACAAAGAAGCCTATTGTTAATGTTGTTCCACCTACCACCTCTACCTCTCCCTCTCCCTCTTCCTTGGCTGTTATTTTCTCAACAATTGTTGTAACCTCCTCTTTGAAACCTTTTATCATTGGGATCAGAAACAACATAGTTTGCACTAGCACCTTGAACCTCAAGCTGAGTTGTTGAGCTTAATTGCTTTATTCTTTGTTCATGCATCATTAACAAATATTGTGCATCATGAAAAATCATAGTTTTTTGTTCATTTGAGATCAAGACCACCATCAGTCATACTCATGCCCTAAACCATTCATTACACTCAACATCAAATCACATTCTGTTACTACTTGACCAGCTGCCTTTAGACTATCACTAAGAGACTTGATTTGAATGAAAAATTCACTTATAGTGCTAGATCCTTTCTTCACATTTTGTAGTTTTTGCTTAAGTTGAAGTACTCTAGCCATAGAATGCTTAGAATATATATTCTTTAAGGTATTCCACAGCTCAAAGGATGTTAAACAATCTGTTTACCTGTCCAACAATATCTTGTGAGATTGTTAAAAAGAGCCAGCACAAGAGCAGCTGATCAGCATTCATCCAAGCTGTGTAAAGGTTCGTTTAGAAAAACTTGTACTTTTGACTTTTGACAGTAGAAGAAAAGAAGTAAAAGCCTGAACTTTTTAGTTGCTGTTTGGATGATATATTTCAGAAAAGCTTTTATACCCAGAAGAGCTTTTGAGACTGTTTGGATGAAATATTTTAAAAAGTCTACAAATTATGATAGGATCTTTTTACCCCTCAAGAAGAGCTTTTAAAACTGTTTGACTATAACATTTTACCATAATCTCTATTCAATATAATTTTAACTTTGTAATAAAAAATACATATAATTTTTTTTATAAATACTTATTAGTTCATATGGGATAATATAACATTTCTAAATTTATATTTCATCAACAAAAGAAATGAAGTAATTAAAATTCATTTACAATTTTAAATACATACATGCATAATAATTTACTACAAATTATAAAGATAATATTACATCAAATCTTAATGATAAAAGTGAAAAGAAATTCATCTTAACAATAGTTCTCTAGCAATTCTATCACGAATGACCTCATTTCACTTTCATCTATTGTTAAATCTACAAATGGTTCTTCATTCTTAGACACATAATCTTAATTTTCATTGTATAATTGAAACTCCACATCTGCAATGACCTCTCTCCTTATGAAATTATGCAAAGTCATTGAAGCTGTAATAATAGCTACTTGCTTATCAAATTTATAATTAGGCATGTTTTGCAAAATTCTTCATCGTGCTTTCCACACACCAAAACAACGCTCAATGACACTTCTTAATGACAAATGCATATAAATAAATATTTCTCGAGAGCCACTTGGTTGACCACTCATACGAAACTCTAGAAGATAATATCGTTCTCCTTTATATGAAGCTAAATAACCTTCATATTTGGATATCCTAAGTCAACCAATTAGTATTTATCTGCAATATCAAGTTCAGTTTTGTAAACAATATTATTCTAAAATTAAATTAAAATGTATTTAAAAGTATTTACTGATAAATATCACATACCATGCGGCGGTTTAGGAAATTTTAACTCAGTGTTTCTTAATGCCTCTAAAAATATATGTGTGTCATGTGCAGTTCCTTCCCATCCTGGCCATACAAATGTGAAAAGCATATCAAATCCGTATACAGCCATAATATTTTGGGTAGGAATTCCTTTCCTTCCAATATATGGAATTTGTTCATCCACTGGAAGTGACACTCGGACAAGTGTTCCATCTATGGCTCCAATGCAATCCTTTCAATTACCAGAGGAATAAAAAAAACTTATAAATTTAATTTACTTAAACAAATCTTTATATATACAAATTAAGTAGATAAAAAAATTATCTTAAAATATGGCCAATATTTGCGATTACTTTGAATGTAATGCGGGATTTCATTATAATTTTGAAGTGTCTTAATTTCATCAAAAGAAAGCATGATCACTTTCTCGAGCACAATTCCAAATTGTCTACTCACGGTTTCACTTGAATGTTGAAATTGTTCTTGGATAATTCTATTCCCAACACCATGTCCTAAAGTCATCAAAAATATACCCACTGCCTCCTCAAGCCTAACTCCTTTGGTGGAGGTTAATCCATAACTTCTTAATCTATCACATAATTTAACAAAAACATGTTACTCCATTCGAAACTGCTGGTGACAACGTCGATCATTTCCTTCGAGTATTTCCTTTATGAACATCGATCCTATATGAGGAGAATTTCTACATGATTTTTTTTTTTATTAAAAAGTTATTGTGGTGATACATTCCTATTCATGCAAGAATAAGTTCATGAAATTCCATATCATCTCTGGTGGCTTGTTCAACAAATTCTTCTTCCATCTCTTCCTCTGAATCACTGTCCATTTTGTAGTTAACTGTCTGTAATTATTAAACAAAGATGGAATATAATTAAAAAAATATATATTATTATCATGAGCAACAAGTAATTAACAAAGTTTTTCTAAAATTCCCGTGACCGTCACTACTATAATGAAATTTTCAACAACTGAATACCAACTTTGAAAATTCACTAAAAACTTAATATAAAACATTTTTAGTTGATATTAATTATGAATGAAAATTTTGAAAGTCTAAAATCTAATAGAAAAGAAAATATTCCAAAAATGTAACCTAGAAAATAATTTTTTATAAAAACACAAATAATTATCAAAATTTCATTCATCATTTTAACATTTCATTCATTCTCACTTCACAACAACACCAGCAATCAATAATAAATTCACTAGTTGAAGAAAGTTTCTAACATGTAAATAATTAATAACATTTAAAGAAATTATTAAAAAAAACTACATTTTTTATTAAAACAACAATACATAAATTAGGTTGTCCTACATCAACATACTATATATATATATACTTTTTACATATACAAAAGTGTCACAAGTCTTACAAAGAGACACATTTTGTTCATCCTATTACAAAAGATATTATATGTCAAAACAAAAGATAGTTCTTTACAAAAATATGGCATTTATACAAAAGTGTTATTTTCCTTGAAGAATTCATTGTCCTAATATTTTATTAATATTGTTAATCTTTCAACCACTGAATTTGGTATTCGGGTTCCTTTAATGCCACAAAAATCTCCCTATTTGCTTTTTTTGCGAACAAGCTAATGTCCAACTTTAATAAAGGACTCATTGGTTCACACTCCGGAAGAGTGACTAACTTATCAACTACCTCTTGAATACTACAACCGGGTGGATCAGTTCGTATATATGAACTCCTACTCTTAATACTCTCACAAAGTTCTTCAAATTGGTTAGTTAACTTTGATGTTGCAGAATTATTTTTTTTTCCTTTCTTGAATTTATTTCTATTTGGTTCAAGTCTTTTCTCTTTGCGGTTGCTACATTCTACTTCTTCCTCATGATTAGCCTCTTCAGAATCTAAACTATTAGTTTCATCAACATTACCTTCAATATTAGATGCTTGTATGTACAAAGGATGCATTATACCAGAAGTTGGTGCCCAAGCTCTAGCTCCTGTAGCTGGAACATCTCGAAACAACTCATCTAACTTGAATGCATGTTCCAAACCCTTCACGCGGAATTTTGAAGCTTCTGAATATTTCTGTTTATGATTTTTAAGTTAGTTTAAGAAGTTAAAAAATTAACATAATAATAAATAATTTGTTTATAAATACGTACTTGTAATTTTGCTTCCCACCACTCATTTGAAGCATCAACAGTTTGCTTTTCCATGTCCCAACCGAGTCCAGTTTCTCCTCTTACCAATGAATCCCAAAGTTGCCATTCTTTTTTCACAATATCCCAATGATTTTTTAGTTGCTTTCGATCATAGTTTTTACCTGTTGCATTGTTAAAATTTTGAATAAAATTTTTCCAACCTTGACTGCTCAAATGTGTTCCATTTCTATTCAGAGCTCTAACTTGTTCTACAGCCAAGTCAACCCAAATCTCATGTGTTTGTAGATCCCAAATCGCTTTTGATTTTCCTTGTGTTCCCTCATTTGCCATTTACATTAAAATTATAATTTTCATTTAAAGTAATTAGAATTATAAATTTACACAAAAAAGACTTTAATGTATCTATCTTTGTGGTAAGTTATAATATATGATAGTTTACAAAACAAAGAAGACTTTAATAACTCAAACAATCGTGCAATCAGAGGTTTTCCGAGTTTGGAAGCAATAAAATTAACTACATTCATCACAAGACTACAAACTTTACACAAATTAAAAGCAAAATAAAAGAAAAAATAAACAATGGAAAAGAGAAGAGACTATCTTAGCTGATATTATTGTGATAAGAATGCATAATCACTTGGTGCTAAAGCGCCGTAGAGGAAATTTTAACAAAATCATTTTAAAGTTGTGAATTTTTCTCATTTTCTGCAAAGGTAGGGTTGACAAATGACAATGGTGGTCTATGGCACATGATTCCTCACAACATCATGCTTTTACCAGACTTTGAAAAACAATTTAGCTCTCAAATAAAAAAGCATTGGAAAGTATTAAAAAAAAAAAAGCACATGAGTAAGCTCAACGCTAAATTTTGGGTGCACGACAAGAGTAGGCCCATGCCTAATTAAATTTTCAGTAAATACCCAATTGCTTTGTAAGTCGATCCAGAGCTCTCTGTACATGAACTGCAACAACTGGACTGTATGAATTCTAGCACCCTAAACATTTTGTAACTAGGGACACTCCAAAACATTAACACATAGCCTAATAAAAATATACTGAAAGGGATAACTCCTCATCTTGGCAGGTATATGACTTTCTAAATCATTCTTGGGTTTTGTATTCTGTGTAGAGTTGGCAAAAACTTATATTGGTTCGTGTACATACACAAACAATCCAGGCTTGTGCTATTAATACCTAGATCCTGAATGAAGAGTTTTATTCTTCTTCCTCTGATCTATATTGTTTATGCAGTTTGATTGGAGCAACTGTAATTACTTTTGGATTTTATAGTGTACTATGGGGACAAGCCAAAGAAAACTTGACTGCTGGCAACATTACTAGCTTGGAATCATCTAACCAGAAAATTTTGTTCTCGAAAAACACATGAGAAAAAACATGAAATTTTGTAAGCTTGTTTAGAGAAAATTAGAGATTTTTAAAATCACAGAATTTAGTTAGATTTATTTTTAATCCAGTTTAATACAAAATATTTGCATGTTTTATCAAATTTGAGCAACACTATATATTTATAGGAAAGTAAAGTATATATATATTAATTTTTCTCGAAGTTCAGAGCATTCTCTGTTCTCTCCATGCTACTGTCACAATATAGTAGTTATTTCATACTATCATGCAAGCCTCAAAACTTGTAAAGATCATAATTTCATTGTGACATATACTCAAAATGAAAACCTAACGTGACATATACTGAAAGGGATTTATGTGCTTTCCAAGTCTTCGCCTAAAAATAAAATAATCAACAAGTCTTTGCTTCTCTCAACTTTATTTGCAGTTCATGCAGCATCAAGTATACAACAAGTAGCACAAATTTTGCTTGACAAACCACGAAAAGAATCACAGCAATTGAAGGTTCCAACACACATAAAAATAAAACATCACCATCAAATGGGACATGGAAGAGGAAGAATGGCCAATCATTATTAACTAACTTTGGCCACATCAGCAACAGCTATTAACCACCAACAAACCTATCATCAGCAAGATGATCATCCTTAAGAGAAGTGTGATCTGCTGACTCACTTCTCTTAGCTAGAACTGCAGCTACTCTATCCTTTCTCTGAACTGTGCACGAGTAGGGAGCTGAAGTGCTCTGAACTGCACAGCTAAGTGTATATTTAGCAGTGCACAGAAAGGCAACCAATGTGCTTGGTTGAGTTGCACAACTTGGCTTGGCAGCAGTATACTTATCAGTAATGCATATTTGACATCATTTACATGTACAAAACGAGGTCAATTGTGTGTTTATGGGTTTGAATCGAAATAGGCCCCAATTGTACACTAACATAAACTCAAAAATTTACCTAAAAAACTGATAAACAACCAATCACAAACATCTGCGTGCATCAAACGTGAGAAAAATAAACTAATAAATATGAATTTACTCATCCAAACATTAACCTCTCGCATAAAGTCTTCTATTTTCCCCTCTTCACTCCTCGGTGTTATGAACGTCAAGTTTCCAGTCAAGAAGAAGCCTTCACAGATCAACGTATTACTTCCAATACTAGCCTTCATTCTTTTGTATGACAACGAATGGACTTGCTAGGGTTCTTTTTGGTGACAAAAGGTGATGAACGGTTGGAGAAGAAATTGAAGAAAACTGAAGAATCGATTAGAACTTGGAACGAAAGTGTCAGCTACTAGTTTAACTGATCTGATGCCTCTCTATCGCGTAATGACAATGTGGTTTTTTAAGTTTTTTCATTGGTGTTGACATGTGAATTTGGTCAACGCAATTCACAATAATTATAACAGCAAAACAGTAAAAACAAGATCAAACAAAAGAACTTTTTAAAGTGGTTCGGCCGGATACATCTACTGTTCTCGTACTAATGATGAGCTCGTTATCTTTGCTTTTTTTCTCAATTTTTTGTAAACATTGTAACAGTGATGATCTCCCCTTTTTATAGTATGAAGGGATGAAGTCATCTTATTTTACATGGAATCTAATTACTGAAATTTAGAAATTGAATCAAATCCCTAAGAATTATACATTAATTGAAATACAATCCCTAGAAATAAGGTATTAAAGACGGAATGAGACTCTGCTAGTTGACCAGATCAAATCCTTATATTAATGGGATTCTTCTCTATTTGGAGCTTAGCTGAGCGTTATGGAGCTAGAGTCATGTTGTTGATGCGAGGTGATGTGTGTAAACATTCCAAGTCGTTTACGTGTTGTAGCTCACATAGAGTTTCTAGGTCCCTTTCTTCAATTCATATTGTTGGGATGGACCTGTTTGTTGTGTTTGGCTCTATTGGCTTTTCCAGCCCGTTGAGCCTTATTGACTTCATCAAATCTGTTGGACTTTGTTGGCTTATCCATTCCTATTGGGCTTTATTTATATTTTTGGGCCAATCGGGCTTAATGAAATTAGACACATAACATTAGCCCCTAGCTTCTAGCTCGAATGCCTTGTGGTGGAAGCTGCGATAGATTTCTGTAGTTTAGCGAGCTGGGGCAGAGAAGTACATTCGCGATCGCTTTTGGAAGGCCATGAGTCGCCTTTCCAAGTCACCGGTGTCAGGTCACAAAGGCGGTTGCTCTTCTGGTGAGTGGAAGCTGACGTGTGAACTGCCGCATTATCAATCGCATTAAATGCGTCTGTTACATCAGCTGCCCTTTGAGTATTCCGCTAGGTCTCAAGGTCGAATCTTGGCCATTAATTTCTCTCAGACCATCATTGCCTTGATCTAACGATTAGGACTTCACGTTATATATGAGCACTTTCCCCCCATTTTTCTCATTTTCACCATACTTCAAAACTTCTTTTGCAAACTCTCTCTCTCTCTCTCTCTCTCTCTCTCTCTCTCTCTCTCTCTCTCTTTGAAGGCAGTTCCCAAAAAACTTCTCTCATAACTCCGTTTGTGATTCTGGTGACCAAAAGCATTCAGAGGTTTCTTTCTCAATATTGGGGAGCATTTCTCAGTGACCAGCAGTTGATTTTGTTCATTGTGCACGTTGCGTTTTGCCATTCACGGTGAGTTTTCTTTTCGTTTTTTTTCTTTTTTTGGTTTTCTTGTTTTTGGGTCCTTTTTCTTGGGTTTTTCATTGTGCCTGAATCTTTTTTGGGTGCCTGGAAGTTGTAGAGTCTCTTTGTTGAGTCAAGAAAACTGGTCACATTATTGCCAATTTATGTGCAATTATACCTATAACCAAGGGAGCTAGTGCGATTTCCCTAGTTTTTATTAGGAAATTTGCATTTTAGCATTTTTGTTATTTTGATTTGATTCATTTATGAAATCTGTTATTTAATGTTAGTAAATTTAGGATTTTTATTTTAGTTAACAGCTTCAGTTATTTCTCACACTGACATTTACTGTGTTTCTTTGTTTTAGGTAAAATGCTACTTTTTTGCATTTTTATGAAGTATGTCAATCAACGCCACGATCTTCATATCATGGAACATGGGAATTATAATATCATGGAACATGGGAATTATAGCGTAATTAGGATAAGCAATGATGCTAAAATAGAGTTATTTGGGATTCATCTTAAAGAAAAGGGAGTAGTGGGATCTTTCAATAACATGCCCATGGACGAGGCATAAACATGTGTTTAAACCGATGAAGAATTGATAGTTGTTTTCGAAGAATTTGATCAACGGAATTTTTTGAGCATTGAGTTTGAAATGCAGGCTAATTTTTT
The DNA here is from genome assembly GCA_003430845.1 of Xanthoceras sorbifolium. Taxonomy (NCBI): domain Eukaryota; kingdom Viridiplantae; phylum Streptophyta; class Magnoliopsida; order Sapindales; family Sapindaceae; genus Xanthoceras; species Xanthoceras sorbifolium. Next base: position 2,811,309 of record CM010609.1, on the reverse strand, counting down.
GGTAACACTAAGCTGGTAAGGGAAACCGTAAAGAGATATGCAATACAATAAAGTTTTTCGATTGAAATGTATAAAGAACGATAAGCACAAGTTCACCGCCACGTGCAAGAATGATGCATGCGATTGGAGGTTCCATGCATCACGTCTAACTAATAGCGTAACATTCGTGGTGAAGAGCATTCATGGAAGACACGTGTTATGTCGAATTTGGTCGACATTTGAGATCATAAAGAGCTTTCTTCAACTGACAAACATGATTAGGAAAGCGAGGATCAATATACCCAGGAGGCTATTCCATATAGACATTTTCAGTAAGGTGACCATTAAGAAAGGCGTTCTTAACATCAAGTTGACGGAGAGGCCATTTGTTGGTCACAGCAAGAGAGAGTACAACACGGACAGTGGTAGCCTTGATGACAGGGCTAAATGTGTCAGTGTAGTCAAGACCAGGTACCTGTGTATAACCTTTGGCAACAAGTCGGGCTTTGAGACGCTCAATAGATCCATCGGACAAGTATTTTGTACGAAACACCCATTTGGAACCCACAATGTTGGTGTTGGCAAGTCGAGGGACCAAGATCCAGGTATGATTATTTTCCAAGGCTTGAACTTCTTTATCCATGGCGGCGAGCGAAGCAGGATTCTTAGCGGCAGATTTGAAACCTTTAGGCTCAGTGGATGCAAGGAGACCAGAGAAAAGGCCAGAGGATCGTAAAAAAGCAAGATTTGCTGGGTGACGGGTTTTGAAAATACCAACTTTGGCTCGTGTAATCATGGGATGGGAAGCCGTTGGAGTAGCCACAACAGGAGCAGTGATAGGCATCTCAGTGGAAAGCTTAAGAATAGCTACGGGATCCGAGGGCAGCGAAGATGGACTTGCAAAAGAATCATTTACCTGCAAAGACTCATCCACTGGATCAGTACAAAGACCACACGGGTTAGATTTGGATTGCGCAATATGCCGGGAATAAGGCACCAAAGAAGATGGGAGCATTTCGGTAAGGGAAATACTTGGTTCCAAAAAATTCAAAAATTGGAGGGAAGCCATAGGATAAGCTTGGGAGGTATTGTGAAAAGGAAAGTAAGTCTCATCAAACTGAGCATGGCGAGTGATATATATCCTAGAGGTGGTGGGGTTAAGGCAACGGAATCCTTTGTAAGAGGGGCTATATCCTAAAAAGATACAAGGAATGCTACGAGGGGAAAATTTGTTAGGTATATAATCACGTAGACAAGGATAAACATGACAACCAAAAGGATAAAAATTTTCATAATGCAAAGATGAACCATATAAAAGTTCGAAAGGGGACTTACCTCCAAGAAGTAGTGTAGGCCACCGGTTGATAATGTAGGCTGCAGTGCTAAAAGCGTCAACCCAAAAACGAGGGGAACTATAAGAATGGAAAAGCAAGGCAAGGCCGGTCTCAGTCACATGACGGTGCTTTCTTTTAGCACGACCGTTTTGAGCAGGTGTATATGGGCAAGAGAGTTGATGATGGATGCCTGAGGTATGAAGATGATTTTTAAAGCAGTTGCTAGTAAATTCTGCACCACCGTCACTTTGAAAAATTTTAATACGAGTAGAAAGTTGATTTTCCACAAATTTTTGAAAGTGAATAAATATATCATAGAAATCAGATTTAAATTTCATGAGATAAAGCCAAGTGAAACGAGAATAATCATCAATGAATAAAACATAGTAAGCAAAGCCCAAATTTGATTTTACAGGTGAAGGGCCCCAAAGATCGCAATGAATAAGATCTAACACATTAGATGATCTATGTTCATTTCGAGAACAAGGGAAACTATGATTTTTTGCAAGTTGACATGTATCACATAATTTAGGAGATGGCAATAAAGAGGTAAGATAAAGCTGTCCTTTTTTATTTAAATAAGAGATAATAGAATGATTCACATGTCCAAGACGAGCATGCCATAAATCATATGAAGCATGAAGAGATTTATTTTTTAGGACAGAAATGAAAACGGAATTTCCGCGTTCTAGCACATATAAGCCTCTATCGCGTTACCGGTTGCCACCACCCTTCCCGTTTGGCAATTCTGAACAGTGAAAGAATTATTAGTAAATGTAACGAATAAAGGAAAATCATGTGTTGATTTACTAATGGATAAAAGATTTTTAGTGAGATGAGGTACAACCAAAACATCTAATAGATGAAGATCGGGAGAAGGTGAAATTTTACCAGTGTGGGTGTGTAACACCCCCTGACCCGACCCGACTGGATCGACCCAAGGAGCGCTACCGGGTTTTCAAAACTTTACTTAATTCACTTTATAAATTTCAACCCAGTAATATAGTTTAAAAATATATTTCTAGTCAGCCCATCAAATTGTAGTTTTCAAAAATTTCGGCAGAGTTTCCTCTATTTTTCTGATTTCCCAAAACCTGTTTTCAATAAAACAAATATAATACAATATACTTTCAACACTTCTATTTCCACATTTCAAATCAATGCGCACTCTGCCGTTTTGTGCGACTTCCAAACAGTTTCAAATAAAAATATATAGAATTAATATTCACAAACATTTAAAAAGAATATAAATCATAAAGCAATTATTTCCAAAATATATAACTGTTGAATTACAGATTTCTGTATATGCATGCTTAACTAAATACAATATACAATTAAAATTCAAATATAACTACTCAAAAGAAACTGTGACTCTGGACCTTCAATCTGCTGTTACTTCTTCTCTATTCTTTGTTTCCCCTTGTGTCTCTGATACCTGCGCGTGATAAAATCAACGCGCTAAGCAATAATGCCTAGCAGATGTACACTCAACTCAAGTATCACAATCAATAATCATCTCATAATAAAATATTCTAATACAATCGTATAAAAACATGTCAATTATACAAACAGTTTAATAAAAGCATCTAAATTCAATCAATAAAACATACAAAATTCAGTTTTCACTTATTTTATACTCATTTTATTCAATTTGTAACATTTTATTCATATAAACATTTTATTCCCTTTCATACTCTATTCCGGCCATACACTCATCATACATTTCTATCTCCGGGATTCGCCTAAACTGGACTAAGCCAGGTTTGCCCCGCGAGATGTCACTGTTAGGAATACCAGTACAATATCTATCTCCGGGATTCGCCTAAACTGAACTATACCAGGTTTGCCCCGCGAGATGTAACAGTCATGGATACAGTGCACTGGCTATCTCCGGGATTCGCCTAAACTGGACTGGACTCAGCCAGGTTTGCCCCGCGAGATGCAGCAGTCATCTCTATCAGCACAATGGCTATCTTCGGGATTCGCCTATACTGGACCTTGCCAGGTTTGCCCCGCGAGATGCAACAGTCAGCAATATCATCAATGCAATAGCTATCTCCAGGATTCGCCTAAACTGGACTATGCCAGGTTTGCCCCGCGAGATGCAACCGTCATCATTATTTATCTCCGGGATTCGCCTAAACTGGTCATTGCCAGGTTTGCCCCGCGAGATACAACAATCCGGGCTCGTTATATTCTTTTTCCAATTAATCAACAATAATTCACAAATCCAAATTAAATTCAAGCATCAAAATTTACAAACAATATTCGTAATTCATAATTCAGAAATTTCCTATCAAATCCTTCTATTTCTTTCAAAATCAACAATTATTACTCTCAACTCGTAATTTAATACAACAAATACAATTTCAGACGATTCGTAAAACAAAATTATACGATTTATTTCATACGATATTCTGTAATAATTCATTTCAATGTAATCAAAATACGATTGACTCAAAATATTCGAATCAATAAATGTATAAACATATATTTATCAAATACTCAAAACAAATCTCATATTCAACTCAAAAACATAAAATAAAATCACAAAGGTGTCGAAAAGGAGTGTACACCTACCTGGATTTCGGTTTTTACGCCTTTTCCTTCTGGATTCCCCTTTTTCCCTTTCTCTTTCCCCTTTTTTTTTTCTTCTTCTCTTTTCTCTTCTTCTTTTTCTTTTCTTCTTCTTCTTCTCCTTCTTCTCTTTCTTCTTCTTCTTCTCCTTCTTCTCCTTCTTCTTCTTCTTCTCCTTCTTCTCCTTCTTCTTTTTCTTTTCTTTCTTCTCCTTCTTCTTTTTCTTTTCTTTCTTTCTTCTTCTTCTTCTTCTTCTTCTTCTCCTTCTTCTTCTTCTTTTCTTTCTTCTCCTTCTTCTTTTTCTTTTCTTTCTTTCTCGGTCTCTCTCTCGGTCTCTTTTCTTTCTGTTTTTCTTCTCTTCTGTTTTCTAGAGACTTCACGTCTCTTATTTTTTTAAAAAAAAAAAATTTTGGTCGTCGCGACCTGTGGTCGTGGTGACCAGGTCGCGGTACTTCTTCTTCTTCTTCTTCTTCTTTTCTTTCTTCTCCTTCTTCTTTTTCTTTTCTTTCTTTCTCGGTCTCTCTCTCGGTCTCTTTTCTCTCTGTTTTTCTTCTCTTCTGTTTTCTAGAGACTTCACGTCTCTTATTTTTTTAAAAAAAAAAATTTTGGTCGTCGCGACCTGTGGTCGTGGTGACCAGGTCGCGGTACTTCTTCTTCTTCTTCTTCTTCTTCTTCTTTTCTTTCTTCTCCTTCTTCTTTTTCTTTTCTTTCTTTCTCGGTCTCTCTCTCGGTCTCTTTTCTCTCTGTTTTTCTTCTCTTCTGTTTTCTAGAGACTTCACGTCTCTTATTTTTTTTTTTTTTATAAAATTTTGGTCGTCGCGACCTGTGGTCGTGGTGACCAGGTCATGGTACTTTTAATTACGTTTTACACCCCCTCAAATCACAAAATTTATATTCACATATTTAAAATTAATTCCTCGAAATTTGGGATGTTACAGGGTGATGGGTAGGGACTCACCATTCCCTGCAATTACACAATCCTTACCAGTGTAGGTAGGGATGGCCCCGGTTCGGTTCGAACCGGGTAGTTCGAACCGAACCGGCGATTTTTAACCGGAACCGAAGGTTCCGGTTAAAAATCGGTCCCGGAACCGAAAATCGAAACCGGGACCCAAGGTCCCGGTTCCGATTTTTTATTTTTTGGAACCGGAACCGTCGGTTCAAAACCGGCGGGGAACCGGAACTGGCGGTTTCGCCGGTTCCGGTTCGGTTTTTAAAAAAAAAATTGAAAATTTTTTTTTTTGTAACTTGAAAGTAAAAAAAAAAAAAAAAAGGAACAGTCGGTTCCGGTTCCGGTTCCAGAACCGGCGGTTCCACGCCGGTTCCAAGAATCGGTTGACAAACCGAACCGGCGGAGAACCGCCGGTTCAAAACCAGAACCGGAACCGGGACCTCCCTGGTCCCGGTTCCAGTTGAAGAAAAAATGGAATCGGAACCGGCGGTTTCGGAACTGGAACCGTCAGTTCGGTTCCAATGGCCATCTCTAAGTGTAGGCAATGGGCTGATCCAAAGATGAATGGACTAGGGTCATATGGGCTGAAGCTCCTGTGTCCAAAAACCAAACATAATTGGCATGGTCAGCGACAGAGCAAGAAGCGTTGAATGCTTTTGCAAGGTGCGCCGCTACTGGTTCATGTTGCTGGCACCGATCAGCATAGTGACTCTCCAAGCGACAAATCTGGCACTTAGGCAGACGACGAGCATGAAGGGGCTGGGCACGACCCTGTCCAGAACTAGAGAACCCAATGTGTTGACCATTTGAGCGACCACGGCCATGGCGAAACGAACCACCCCCGCGATGAGAAGCAGTCCGGTGAGCAGTGAACGCCGCAACTGAGGACGCCGGAGTTTCGAGAGATTTTTTAAAGAGTTCGAAACTCTCAGCCTTGGACACCAGATCGGAAAAACAGGGGAGAGATGCTTGTGCCATTTGAGCAGCGGAGAAGCTTGAGAAATCAGGCCCTAATCCACGAAGGAACCAGTGAACTTTGTCGGTGTCTTCAATTGGACGACCGATGGCGTGAAGTTGATCACATAAGGCCTTAAAGGCTCGGGCATAAACCGTGACTGAACGGGTGCCGCGCTTCATTAACTTGAGATCATCTTTTAGGCGAATTTCACTAGCTTTGGAGCGGTGACTGAAAGTATTTTCCAAAGCAGTCCAGACCTCATGGGATGTGGAGAGGCCAACAACTTCAGCCATGGCTTCTCTGTGAGAGAGGAGAAGATAAGACTGAGAAGACGTTTATCTGATGTTTTCCATGCTAGGTGTTTGGGGTTTGGTGTCTGAGAGGTGGAAGGTTCAAATGGAGGTGGTGGCTTAAGGGTACCGTCTACATGACCCAGCAGCCCTTGGCTTTCAAGGAGTGGAAGAAGTTGGCTTTTCCATAAGAGATAATTGGAGGAGGGAAGTTTGATCGTAAGCATGTGAATCAAAGTGTTGAAGGGAATGAGGGTAGGAGAATCAGAGGCCATTTCGGATCGTGGGATGTTAATCCGGGTAAGCTCTGATACCATGCAAATGTTTAAAAAACCACCTTACTTGTAGTGGTGAGAACCTTTGATATATATATATATATATATATATATATATATATATATATATATATATATATATATATTCATTTACATATTGTATAATAGGAAAGTTACACATAAATATTGATTATAGAATTAATGAAAATAATTTGCTCAATCAAGCTCCTGAGGGTCAATGAATATGTATGGAATATCGTTGATTAAGGCAAAGGATCCTCAACAGACACAACTAATGGGTATTTTTATTTTCCTTAATCATCAAATTTGGTCGATATTAACTTTAACAAATTTGCTTAATGACATGGGAGATCATTATCAAAAAAAGGTAAAGTTATTTCCGAGTGTAGGGAGACAACCCCCAAGTACGTATCTAATAAGTTATTCTATAATATAGTATAATTTAGGGATAATTGCAATAAAGTACCCTGACATTTGACTATATTGCAATGAAATCGTGAGTTTAACTTTAATTGCATGTTAGTACCTTTGACTAAGTTGACCGGTCAAATATGACGGGTTGACTTTGACTTTTTGTGTAAAAAGACATAATTGCCCCTGATTTAAAAAAATAAATTAAATAAAAGTAAAAAAAATTAAAAAAAATTAAAATTTTTAAAAATGGATCTCCACCGTCCATCAATGTTGATGGACAGTGGAGATACATTTAAAAAAAAAATTAAATCAAATAATTAAAAAAAATTTTTAAAAAAAAAATTTTGGTGTTCTTGATCTCCACCTTCCGGCTGCTGGGTTCGCGTTCGAACCCGGCTGCTGGGTTCGAACTCGAACCCGGCTGCTGGGTTCGCGTTGGAACCCGGCAGCTGGGTTCACGTTCTAACCCAGTTGCTGGGTTCCAACGCGAATCCAGATCTGGGTTCGAACAAAAATTTTTTTTTTTTTTTTTGTTTTAATGTTCTTGATGTTCTTGGTGGAGATCCAGTCCATCAATGTTAATGGACAGTGGAGATCCAATCTGGATTGGATCTCTACCAAGAACACCAAATTTTTTTTTTAAAATATTTTTTTTATTTTTTTTAATTGTTTGATTTTAATTTTTTTTTTTAAATGTATCTCCACCGTCCATCAACATTGATGGACGGTGGAGATCCATTTTTAAAAATTTTAATTTTTTTAATTTTTTTAATTTTTATTTAATTTATTTTTTTTAAACCAGAGGCAATTATGTCTTTTTACACAAAAAGTCAAAGTCAACTCGTCATATTTGACCGGTCAACTTAGTCAAGGGTACTAATATGCAATTAAAGCTAAACTTACGATTCCATTACAATATAACCAAACGTCAGGGTACTTTATTGCAATTATACCTATAATTTAAATCTTTTCTACAGGTTGTAGCATCAATGTTGTCTGCTCTGTTTTAGATCTTGAGTGGCATATATTCACATCTTCTCAACCCTCACTCTCTTTTTTTCTTTTTTCTTTTTTTTTAGTGCTTATATAAGGTTCTGTTTTTATAAATGTTTGATTAAAGAATACAATACACTCATTTTAATGGAGATAAGAAGATTATATAAATTGAATTAAGAAAATCGTATTCTACTAATAAATTTTATGTGCTGTTAAGAATATAATAAAAGAAAAAGAAAAATGTAAAGTATCTATAATATTTAGAATCTCATTTTCTCTTGTTCAGGGGTGCTGCTGCATCAATGGCAGGAACACAGCAGCCAACAACATCAATGCTGAAACCAATTACCAGCAACCCAGTAGACGACTGCATTTATTGCAGGATTTTGCAACAAAAAAGAACACATGCTTTATACCCATTTCAGCATAAAAAGGTTTCTGGCCAAACCACCCACAATACTTAATTTTGTTTCAGAAATAGAGGCTAAGATTTGTATTGATAAGAAATCACTAGCCATCTTTGCGAATGTGGAAAAATACCGAGTATTGTCTTGCCACCATCCAAGTATATCAAAAGCTTTTATTAATGGAAATTTAACCTCGTTCAAATATAGATAAAGTTTGGAATTCAGTGACCTAACATGATCAGGATCATGAGAAGATCTACACTGCTTCCCCAAAAGATCTAACATTTCGTATGAAATAGAAGAATTTGTTTCTTAAAATCTCAAAGTAGATGATTTGAAATTATTGGCGCCGTTTATATATTCATTGTACACATTGATAAAATAATTTGTGAATAGTATAAGATATTCCTCACTATAGATATTTTTGTACCAACGTTTCACAACATCCATTTTGAATTACGGATCCATAGCTGTAACAATTGCTAGAACGAAATTGTATTTGTCCACATCTCTTACGAAGGTCCCATAACTATTATGTTCACCAAACCAAACTTCATATTTCGCCAACACAAGAGATTTCATATATAATCTACAAATTATGGGGAAATACATATTTGCAGTATCGTAGTTAATCCAATGGTCGAGAGAAATGTCATTAGTTTTTTTTTTTTTTTTAAGGAGATACAATTACAAGATTAATAATTTGTCGGGACCTGGAGAAAAAAACGTGTACCTTTCCAACCACTTTTGAGGGTTGTTCTTGTTATTCAATTGAATTTGAAACTTTTCGAAATCAATAAAAATTTGGATACAACATGTATTCAAGTGTAAATGTATCAGCCAATTGATATTATATTACATATCACAAAAATTAAATTTAATTGGTTACCATGTATTGGATAAAAATTAAATTTAATTGGTTACCATGTATTGGATACATCCAAATTTTTCTCTCAATTTGATATAATATATTCATCCAATCCATGGAGCTTCCGATATCAAATCCATGGAGCTTCGCAAATCAAATCCAGGGCGGCGATCGAAGAACCCTCGAAGAACAGATCGAAAACCCAGAAACTTTGTCGTTCTAATCAACGAAGAACCCAGAAACTTCTAGTTTCTTCATCGATCGAAGAACCCTGGGTTCTTTGACCTTCGATCAACGAAGAACCCAGAAACTTCTGGGTTCTTCGTCGATCGAAGAAATCTGAAAAAAAAAAAATTTGGTTGTGTTCTGGATGGACGGTGGAGATCCAATCTGAATCTCCACCAAGAACAATTTAAATTTTTTTTACCTTTTTTCTTTTTTTTCTAAATAGCAAAAAGAAAAAAATTTAGAAAAATTGATTTTAACTTTTCATTTTATTTAAAAAATTCCAATAAATCTCAATCGTCCATCAATCTTGATAGACGGTGGAGGATGGTGGAGATTCAATATTTTTTTTAAAATTTTTAAATTTTTTAATTTAATAAATTTTTAACTAGGGGTAGATATATCATTTCACTAAAAGTTAGGGTCCTAAGATACTAATAACCAAAACTGCTTTAAAAATTTGATAATTCTCTAAAAGATAGGAACCCAAATGATAATTGCCCTTTTAGAATTTGTAAACTATTTTTTAAATATTTTAAATACTTTTAAATATTTTTTCTTTAAAATAGTAGGAAAAAATAGTTCTTATGTTCGGACAAATTTAATTTTTTTACAAGCATATTTCATTTTTTTATTAGGATGTTTGAAATTGTATAATTAAAGAAAAGTGAAAAAATTTTAAAATTTGTATAACTTTTTTATTTTTTGAAAACAAAGAAATATATTTGAGAAACCAAAAGATAACATTATTCAGAACGATGATCCCGAACAAACAACTCCACTGAGGCAAAAACATCATTTTTTATTCGGATGTTTGTAATTGTATAACTTTTTTTTTAAAAAAAAAACAAAGAAATATATTTGAAAAACCAAAAGAGAACACTATTTACGACGGTCTTTTCGAACAAACAACTCCACTTAGGCAGGAACATCATTAACCAAAAAAAAAAAATCACTAATAGAAGATAAAGCTAACTTAGCTGAGCAACCCAATTAACTTTTCTAGATCCAAAGTTAAACGAATAAACTTTGGATCTCATCCACAACCAAACTAATCTCAGAAGAAGCCACCATCTTGACATTAATTAGATCAACAAGCGAACTAGCATCAGACTTTACAACGATAGACGAAACACCAACATCAAGGGCGAACTTCAGACCTCTCAAAACAGCTTCCCCTTCAGTAGCTAGAGGAGGGAGAGTCCCGCCAAAACACTGCCCAGAAGAACCAACCACCCGCCCCTTATCATCACGAAGGCTCAGGCATACCCCAACCAGCGAGCGACTCGAAGCCAAGGCCGCATCCGAGTTAAGTTTTACAAAATTTGTAGGAGGGGGCTGCCATTTAACAGGGCCCAAAGTGACAGAGGCCGAACAAGGAGCAGCTGCAGCTTTCTGGAAATCGCAAAGGGTAGGTGATAGATCAGCTTACAACCTCCTCCACGCCAAGAAGCTGCCCACCATGAACCGGTTTGTTTCGCTTGAACCAGATGAGCCAAAGAAGAACACATAGCAGCGCAAATTAATCACAAACAAGCTGGTTCTTACACAAAAGAATAAAATCAAAAAAAGACAAATTATCAGTCAAAGTGAAGCGGTTCAGAAGACCACAGCCTCGACGAATATTTTTAAGAGAAGGGCAGCTCCATAACGCATGCAGAGAAGTCTCTGGACGCCCATTACACAGAGGACAACCCGCCTCCACCATTAAACCTCTTTAAGCTGGCGAACATTTGGAAGAAGCCAATTCAAACAAGCACACCAATACCGGTTTTTAAAAGGGTATCGATATTATTATCCATAAATATGATTTACACTCTCATATAAATTAATGGGTCTACATTTTAGTTTGACACTCGTACAGAAAGCACTTTTGAAATTTGTAATGGCTTTGAAAACCATTTTTCTTCTTCGTCCTTCTTCTCCTTCTTTGTTATTTTTAGCTTTGAAATGTAAACATTTCTCTCATAAACCCTCCAACTCAAATTACAAAAACCAGCTCTCTTCTTTGTTTAATGGTTCATGTCATACTACTATATCCCCAGATCCAGAATGACTTGACAGATTCCTCAAAGACCTCAAAGAGAAATGCAAATCAGGTGAAGTCTCTCCCAATGAAGCTCATTACTTTTTTGATTGCATGATTCAGAAGCAACCTGCTCCTCATATGTCAACCTTCACTATTTTATTTACTGCTGTAGCCAAAAATAGGCATTATGATACTGTTGTTTCTCTTATTCAGAGTTTGAACACTACTTGGTTTTTGCCAAACTTGATTATCTTCAACATTTTATTGAATTGCTTGTGAAATTTAAGTAGAGCTCGAGATGGTTTTGCGGTTTTAGGGAGGATTTTGAGGAAGTGTATTAGTCCAAATGCAGTGACTTTTAATGGTTTGATGAAAGGTTTGTGCAGGGGGGGTAGAATCATGAAGGCTATCTGCTTGTTTAAGAATATGACTGCCTTTAGTTGTAGGTCTGATGTGGTTACATATGGGACATTAATAAATGGGTTGTGTCGAACAAGAAATGTGAATGTTGCTCTCAAGTTACAAGAAGATATGGTTAAAGGGAATAATAGTAAAAGTGGGGTAATCTGTAAGCCTGATATTGTTTGCTACAATTGTATGATTGATGGTCTTTGTAAGGATGAATTGATAGACAAGGCCACGGAACTCTTTTTAGAAATGAAAGGTATGGGAATCATTCCAAATGTAGTTTCTTATAATTCTTTAATTCACGGTTTGTATTGTGGGGGTAAATTGGAGGAAGCTAAAGATTTGATAGGTGAGATGGTGGATCAACATGTGCAGCCAAACGTGGTGACATATAATGTGGTTATAGATGAGCTTTGCAAGAAAGGAAACATAATCAAAGCGACTGAATTGTTAGAATTAATGATTGAGAGAGGTGTGAATCCTGACATGGTTACCTATACCACATTAATAAATGGTTTGTGTTTGACAGAGAAAACTGATGATGTGTGGAAGTTGTTTGTTTCTATGACAAATAAGGGGTGTAGACATAATGTTAGAACCTATAATATTATGATCAATGAGTACTGCAGGAAACAAAATATAAACGCAGCCACTAGTCTTTATAGAGAGATGATTTCAAAGGTTGTTGTGTCAGATGTTGTTACATATAACACCTTGCTAAGTGGCCTTTACCGAATTGTTAAGGTTGGACATGCAAAAGAATTGTTTTCTGAGATGCAAATTAACAATGTTATGCCTGATGAATATACATATAATATTCTCATTGATGGATTATGCAAGAATGGTTGTGTTACTAAGGCAATGGAAATACTACATACTTTAATAAAAAGCAAGTTTAATCTTAGCATTATAAGACAGGGAGGCTTAAAGTTGCTTGGAAGATATTTCACAAATTATCTCAAGAAGGCTTAAAGCCAAATGTCTTCACATATACGATCATGATCGATGGGCTTTGTAAAGATGGGCAACTGGAAGAGGCAAATAATCTATTATCAATTATGGAAGATGAGGGTTGTGCTTCAGATGTAATCACATATACTACACTTATGCGTGAATTTTCGCAAAATAATGAGACAACAAAAGTGGTGGAACTTCTTCACAAAATGGCAGAGAGGAACATAATGCCAGATGATTGCACAGTTTCCACTGTCGTAGATTTGCTGGTAAATGATGAAAAATAGCGTGATTGCTTGAATTGGCTTCCATTGTTTCCTGCTCAAGAGCCAGCAAGAAGTTGACATAGTAAGTCTTGAGTGAATAGGTTTAGCAATTAATTTCTTTTATTTCTAATCATATGTATGATCTTATTTATTTGTTTATTTGTGTTTCCTTCATGTAGGTTTTAACTTGGAGTATGTCCCAGGGATCAAAAGCTTCAGATTCAAGCTTTAGATTAGTTTCTTTGGTTGATTGTGATAACTCTTAATCATGCAATTGACTTTCTGCTATTTCTTGGTAAATAGAAATTTAACAATATAAACATTAAAAAAAAGTTCTTCTGATAGGGTTCTACAGTAATAGTTCCGTAGGCTATTTCCTTATAAGTCTTCTGATGCGACAGGTTAGAACCCAAGGGTAGAGTTCTACAATAACAGTTCCAGCACCTTAGCGTGCTTTTTGGTAAACTAATTACTATATTTTTTGTTTCCAGCTAATAGCTGAATACCCTCCCAGTCGCAACATGCCTGATGTTCCCATGGCTGGTGTTCCTGGAGGCTGGTGGCATGATTCCTATTCCTTACAACATGGGTGGAATGCTGCATTCTAACTGCCTATGCATACCGGAGCTTTGGCTTCTGCCCTCGCTAAGGCAACACCTGTGCAACAGAGGATCGTGAGTTCCTGCTTTTTAATGTGTTTAATTTTTAATATTTATCTTAATTTTCGGAATCTTTACTTTGTCTTGAGTTAAAATCTCTACCCGCTGGTAGATTGAGCTATTTTTTTGAAATTGAGCTAATTATTTTCGGATTATTGCTAATAGTAAACTTTTATTGCTATATAATCCTTCTTTTTAAAATTGATGCTAAAAACAAACTCAAAAGCAATCTATCTTGGTGTCTTCCCCTTTAGTTTATGTAATAATAAAAGTATTTTGTTTTGCATTGCCTTTACGAAACTCCCTTCAGGTTTGGTTAAGAAAAAAAAAAAAATTAAAGGAACTCTTTTTAGTAATGAAGAGTATAGGAATCACTCAAGATGTAGTTTCTAATAATTATTTAATTCACGGTTTGTGTTGTGTTGATAAGTGGGAGGAAGGTAAAGATTAATAGATGGGATGGTGGATTAATGTGTGCAGTCCAATGTGGTGACATATATATTGTGATTATCGACGAGCTTTGCAGGAAAGGAAACATTGTCAAAGTAAATGAATTGTCGGAGTTAATGATTAAGAGAAGTGTGAATCCCAACACAGTTACATATAACATGTTGATAGATGAGCATTGCAAGAAAAAGAAGATAGACCTAGCAAACGAACTGTTTGAGTTAATGATTGACATATGTGTGAATCTCGACACGGTTACTTATAACAAGTTGATAGATGGTTTGTGTTTCATAAACAGAATTAATAATGCAACAGAGTTGTTTGTTCCTATGACAAATCATGGGTATAGGCATAATGTTAATCTATAGAATTATGATCAATGGGTACGACTGGAAACAAACATAAACAAAGCCATGAGTCTTTATAGGGAGATGATTTCTAATGGAGTTGTGCTAGATGTTATTATATATAGCATCTAGTTAAGCGGTGTTTTCAGAGCTGATAAGATTGAATATGCAAAAGAATTGTTTTCTAAGATACGACTTAACAATGCCTAATGAATATAGTTATACTGTTCTCATCGATGGGCTTGGCAAGAATGGTTGTATTACTAAAGCAATTGAAATATTACATGCTTCAAAAGAGCGCAAGTTTAATCTTTAGTATTGAGAGCTATAGTTGCCTCATAAATGGATTGTGTATAAGAAATTAAGGGAGGCTCAAAATTGCTTGGAAGCTATTTCACAAATTATCTCATGAAAGCTTAGACCCAAATGTCGTCACATATACTACCATAATCAATGGGATTTTGTAAAGATGGGCAACTTGAAAAGGTAAATAATCTATTCCCAATTATGGAAGAAAAAAGTTGTGCTCTAAATTTGATCATATAAAATATCCTTATGCGTGGATTTCTGCAAAATAATGAGACAACAAAAAGTGGTATAACTTCTTCACAAAATGCCGAGAGAAACATAATGTCAAATGCATCCACAGCTTCCATTGTGATAAACTTACTTGAAAATGATGAGAAATATCGTGACGACTTGCTTCCATCATTTAAATCAATGCAGCTTCCATTATTTTAGTCATTGAAGAGCCCACATAAAGTTGACATAATGAGTGTTGAGTGAATTGCATTTTAATCTAACATACAATCTTTCATTCAGACTTTTTAAAGGCCTGTTTAGCAGAAGTCTATTTTTGGCTTTTTTAGATTTAAAAGCTCTTTTAGGAGCCTTTGTATATTCTCAGAGAAGAGCTTTTAAGCTTTTAAATCTATTAAGGTAAAACAAAAATTTATATCTTTTATGAAAAGAGCTTCCAAGAAGTCAAAAGTTTAAAGTAAAATCACTGTCAAAATTGTAATCGATAACAAATTATTACTTTACATCTTGGACACTTCTACCTAACAACAAATTTATTTAGGCTTCATTAAATAATCGACACAACTAAACCCTTCAGATTATTAGAACCCAATGACTTTATCGTGTGGGTGTGAATGGCTTACATGAACCTTCGCAATTTTTATTTTAACTTCTATAAGGAGCTGTTTGTTATCTGAGTTGGGGCTGGGTTTGGATTGTTTTTTTTCCAAACCCATGTTTGGTACAAGTGTAGCCAATCCCAACAGTGCATTTTTTATGTTGTTGAGGCGGGACAGAGGTGGGACAACTTGTCCCACCTCTTTATTTTTTTTTTTAATATAAAATATTTTATTAAAATATTATATATATTTAATATTAATAAAAATTAATTTTTAATAGTTTTATATATTTTTAAAAAATAATTTAAATGATTTATTTTATTTAAAATTACTTTTAAATAGTTTTATTATTTTTTATTAAATTTATTTTATTAATAAAATAATTTTTAATTCAATTTAATTTAAGTAATTTTATTTTTTTATTTAATTTAAAATAATTTTATTATATATAAAAATTAATTTAATTTAGCCTAATTTTATCCATTCTCATACTATATCAAATACATGATAGGAATAATTTATTCCAATACATATTGTACAAAAAAAATTACAGTATTAATTTAATTATATCCAATCCATTCGAATAGTATCCATCTCCCCTAAATTACGAATGAATTATAATAGTTTAAAATATATATATATATATATAAGTTAGTTTTTTTAAAAATTAATTATAAATAGTTATATTTATTTTTTTAAAAGTAGTATAAATATTTTATTTAAAAAAATTAACCATATTTAATTTCTATTATTGGTTTAAAATAATTTTTTACTTTAAAATTAATTTAAGCTAATAATTAACCAATCTCAAACTATATTTAACATATAAAATATAATAAAAAATTTTATCCAATCCCATCCTACACCAAACAAAAGATAGTACTATTTTTAATCCAATCCGTACTGCACCAAACACATAACAATACTAATTAGTCCAATCCAATCCCATGAAACAAACGAGCCCTAAGTGTTACCAACTTAACAATATGACTTTTGTATACAATAATTAATTTATGGATAGTTGTTAATATAGGCTTATACGTGTATTTACGTAGCAGTTGTATCAAAACATATTATACAATACACAATATTATTTTCTGTTTAATTACCGGAGCTTTATTGTTGGCTATATATATAAAGAAGAAGATGGAACCAGGTAAAAAAGAGACAAAATTGGTTTAATAAAGAGTAAAATAGGCTTTCCATTAGAATTGATACTATTTTTTCAAACTTTAATAAGTTGACGTTAGAGTCACAAAATCATATGAATTTAGTGTCATATCCTACCAATTTCTTTTTATAATTTAAAAGTTAAATCATTTCTATAAAATACCTATTCTAATGTCAATAATACCCTTATCAGTTACTTATTTTCACTCAATTTATTTGTAAACCTTTTTAAATTATTAATACTTTTAATTTTGCTTATCATTTTCAGTTCATCTAGTAATCCCATGTAATAAGTTTTGCCCTTCAATAAGTTTTGCTATCCAATTTTGCTTTTGAACACTCTTGTGATGTGAGTTTTTTTTTTTTTTCTTTTGTTTTTTTTTTCCTTTTTGGGCATTGAAGCAAGTAGAACTGAGGCTAATTATCTCTCTGTCAATCCAAGTATGTCAATGATTAGTTCAAACTTGTCAAAGTATGGAGGGACAACTTTTGCTGATCATTTGCTTTAAAGACCCACAATTGGTACATTTCAGTATCTTACTAATACTAGGCTAAATATTAGCTTATTAGTTAATAAAATTAGTCAACTCTTAGCTGCTCCAACTGAAGCACATTGGAAGGCATTTAGGGCGTAGTCCTAAATTTATTTTAGGGTGGGCTAAATTGATTTTTCTTTTCGATTAAAAATACTATTAGACATGATATTAAGTAAAAAAAAATATTTAAATGATGAATCACAATAGTATGAGTAAAATTCTATTAATAAGATTTACACACACCTGAATTGTGAGTTGAGAATATTTATCAAAAAAATTACGAAAAAAAAGATATATATAATAGAATAATTCAAAAGGGATGTGAGATTTGATTTAAAGAATAATAAAAGAATCAAAATGAGCAATTATTTAAATATCAACTAATTTTAATGACTTATTTTTAGTAATATATATATTGTTAAATAAATTCTAGTGTGACGTTAATAAGATAAAATGTATTTTTTTTTTTTTACATACCACCTATGGTGGAAACGACTAGAGTTTAGGATTTAGAATTTAGCACATTCACTTGTAGTAAAGTGATTAGTGCACCTCCCTCTCACTTTAGTGGTGAGGGGTTCGATTCTCACTATGTGCATATGTGAGTAGTATTCTTCCGCTATGAGAGTAGATATCTGGGCCGCGCGTATAGTGGTTAATTTCAGCAGGTCCCGGCAATTGTTGATATTGTAATTGTACCCCTTTAAAAAAAAAATAACTAGAATTTAGGATATTATCATGTACTCTAACCACGTAACTACATTAGACAGGACAATGATAAAAATATTCTTTTAGTTTAAATATTAACATATTGATATGTGTTTCATTTTAAAATTTAAATGTAAAAGTATTTGATTTTATTTAAATAACACAAAAGTAAAATGTATTCTGATTATATGATTTTTTTTTTTTTTCAAAAACTTGGCTGGTCTACAGCCCAGCCAAGTTTACACATACCTCCGCCGCTGGAAGACATGTATAAGGCTGCTCATGTATTTTAAAGGTACTATTTTGTTTGGCTTGAAGTGCACTCAAGCTGTTGAGTTGCATCATGAAGTATTCAGTAATACAGACTGGGTTTCTTATATTATGATTATTATACTAAAGAGTAATGTTAGATTGGCCAAAAAAAGTTATCCAAATGACATGGACAATAAATTTAAGTAAATTGGTAATATCATATTGATAGATATAAGTGAGTTTGTCACATCTTTTATACAAATAAATTTATTTAAATTTTTGACAGTCTAGCAAATTAGCAGATGATAATATATCTACTAATTTAATAACTAAACTTGAATAATTATAGCTGGGCTTGTGCAAAAATGTTAAATCCAGCCCATTCAACAGAAGCCCGTGAACCGACCCATAAGAAAAGTGACCCGACTGATACTCCTTCAAACCCTCGAGCTCGAAGTCGAAGCACTCACTTTTGACATTTGTAATGGCTTTGAAAACCATTTTTCTTCTTCGTCATTCTTCTTCTTCTCCTTCTTTGTTATTTTTAGCTTTGAAATCTAAACATTTCTCTCAAAAACCCACCAACTCAAATTCCAAAAATGACATCTCTTCTTTTTTCACAGATTCCTCAAATCCAGAGGAACTTGACAGATTCCTCAAAGAGAAATGCAGATCAGGTAACGTCTCACCCGATGAAGCTCATTACTTTTTTGATTTTTTGATTCAGAGGCAACCCGCTCCTCATATGGCATGCTTCACTATGTTGTTTACTGCTCTAGCCAAGAATAGGCATTATGATACTGTAATTTCTCTTTTTCAGAGGTTGAACTCCAATGGGTTGTTGCAAAACTTGATTATCTTTAGCGTTTTGTTGAATTGCTTGTGCAATTTAAGTAGATTTCGAGATGGTTTTGCGGTTTTAGGGAGGATTTTGAGGAAGGGTATTAGTCCAAATGCCGTGACTTTTAATTGTTTCATGAAAGGTTTGTGCAGGGAGGGTAGAATCATGAAGGCTATCTGCTTGTTTAAGAATATGACTGCCTTTGGTTGTAGGCCTGATGTGGTTACATACGGGACATTAATAAATGGGTTGTGTCGAACAAGAAATGTGAGTGTTGCTCTCAAGTTACATGAAGATATGGTTAAAGGGAATAATAGTAAAAGTGGGGTAATCTGTAAGCCTGATATTGTTTGCTATAATAGTATGATTGATGGTCTTTGTAAGGATGGATTGATAGACAAGGCCAAGGAACTCTTTTTAGACATGAAAGGCATGGGAATCAGTCCAAATATAGTTTCTTATAATACTTTAATTCACTGGTTTGTGTTGTGGGGGTAAATGGGAGGATGCTAAGGATTTGATAGGTGAGATGGTGGATCAACATATGCAGCCAAACGTGGTGACATATAATGTGATTATAGTTGAGCTTTGCAAGAAAGGAAATATAGTCAAAGCAACTAAATTGTTAGAATTAATGATTGAGAGAGGTGTGAATCCCAACACGGTTACCTATACCACATTAATAGATGAGCTTTGCAAGAATGGGAAGATAGACAAAGCGAATGAATTGTTTGAGTTAATGATTGAGAGAGGTGTGAATCCCAACACGGTTACCTATACCACATTGATAAATGGGTTGTGTTTGACAGATAAAATTGATGATGCGTGGAAGTTGTTTGTTTCCATGACAAATAAGGGATGTAGACATGATGTTATAACCTATAATATTATGATTAATGGGTACTGCGGGAAACAAAATATAAACGCAGCCACTAGTCTTTATAGGGAGATGATTTCAAAGGGAGTTGTGCCAGATGTTGTTACATATAGCATCTTGTTAAAGGGTCATTTTCGAGTTGGTAAGATTGGACATGCAAAAGAATTATTTTCTGAGATGCAAATCAACAATATTATGCCTGATGAATATACATATAATATTCTCATTGATGGGTTATGCAAGAATGGTTGTGTTACTAAGGCAATGGAAATACTATATACTTTAATAAAGAGCAAGCTTAATCTTAGTATCAAGAGCTACAACTGCCTCATAGATGGATTGTGTAAGACGGGGAGGCTAAAAGTTGCTTGGAAGATATTTCACAAATTATCCCAAGAAGGCATAGAACCAAATGTCATCACATATAATATCATGATCAATGGGCTTTGTAAAGATAGGCAACTAGAAGAAGCAACTTATCTATTATCAATTATGGAAGAAAAGGGTTGTGCTCCAAATGTTATCACATATAACACACTTATGCATGGATTTTTGCAAAATAATGAGACAACAAAAGTTGTGGAATTTCTTCACAAGATGGCAGAGAGGAACATAACGTCAGATGATTGTACAACTTCCATTGTCGTAGATTTGCTAGCAAATGATGAAAAATATCGTGAATGCTTGAATTGGCTTCCATCATTTCCGGCTCAAGAGCCAACAAGAAGTTGACATAGTAAGTCTTGAGTGAATTGCTTTAGCAACTAATTGCTTTAGCAACTAATTTCTTTTGTTTGTTTATCCTTTATTTTATTTTCTTTTATTTCTAATCATATGTATGATCTTGTTTATCTTTTTATTTGTGTTTTCTTCATGTAGGTTTTAATATTGGAGTATGTCCTAGGGATCAAAAGTTTCAAGATTCAAGCTTTAGATTAGTTTCTTTGGTTGCTTGTGATAACTCTTAATCAGGTAATTTATGCCTCACTTTCTGTTATTTCTTGACAAAATGGTGATTTTAACACAACATTGACAAAATACTTACCAACTGATTTTGTTGCGGCATTAGCAAGAGTGCATTCTGCACCACAGATGAATCTAACTGAACTTCCCAAGTAGATTACACAAAAATTGCTATTACAGTGATAATACATTATAACTACAAAAACTGCTTTTTCTTCAGTGCAAATTGTGTAGTGTGAATCTACTCTTCAAATTTAGCTATTTTTTTGTAGCTTATTTGAAAGACTCAAAGACCTTTCAGTGTTTTATTGCTAATAACAAACTTTTATTGTTATATAATCCTTCTTTTAGAATTGATGCTAAAAACATGCAAAAAGAATTGTTTTCTAACATACAATTTAACAATGTTATGCCTAATGTATAATCCTATAATATTCTCATTTATAGGTTATGTAAGAATGGTTGTCTTAGTAAGGCAATGGAAATATTACATACTTTAATAAAGGGCAAATTTAATATTAGTATCGAGAGCTGCAACTGCCTCCTTCCTATACGGATTGTGTAAGACATAGATACTCAAATTTGTATGGGAACTATTTCACAAATTATTTCACGAAGATTTAGAGCCAAATATCGTCATGTATACTATCATAATCAATAGGCTTTGTAAATAGGCTTTGTAAAGATGTGCAACTTGAAAAGGTAAATAATCTAATATTGATTATAGAAGAAAAAGGTTGTCTAAGATTTAATCATATATAATATACTCATGCGTCGATCTCTGCAAAATATTGTGACAACAAAAGTGGTAGAAATTCTTGAAACGTAACGTCAAATGCATCCACAGCTTCCACTATCATAGACTAACGTGAAAATGATGAGAAATATCGTGACGGTTTGAATTTGCTTCCATCATTTCCCGTTGAAGAGCCCACAGAAAGTTGACATAGTGAGCGTTGAGTGAATTGCATTCTATCTAAGTTGAGTGAATTCCGTACAAGCTTTCATTCAGACTTTCTAAGTCAAAATTGCAAATCAATGTGATGTCAATTTGGGAGTTTTTTTTTTGGTTGAATTTGTTTGTCATTAGCTGATGTTTGTACAAAGGATATGCATTTCTTTCATTCAGATTTATGCTTTGTCTTCCAACACCAACTAAAAAAGTCAATATTTTCAGAGCATAATTTCGAAAGAGCTCACTATGGAATGGTTGCCGATTTCAACTCGTAGTGATATATCTGCGTCATCTTTAAACTTCGCCACAAATTTCTCTAAGAATTTCTCCTCAGATAAAATCAACACGGTAAGAAAACTTGGCTCTTTCTTCAACAACCACCTTTTCGACTTGAGAATTTGCATAATTCTATGTTGAGGAATCACTCATTCTGCTAGGTTGTACATCAAACAACAGGGTGTTCTAATCAGCACCTCCTTATTCAGAAAGAAATCAAGTTGTAACTTTAACTGCTCCTCGGATTTGCCTACGATAGATTGCTTCCAAAAAATTTCCATGGCTTCACTGTTAGTAAACCCAAAACTCCTCAGTAGTTCCAATTTTCTCTCAAAAGTTTCTTTATTCAAACTGGAACTGTACATAGCCATAGACAAACTGCTTCGAATGAAACGAAAATCCCATACCTGAAACCCGCAAATCAAGGTCTCTAAGTTTGGATTCTTTCGTTAAGGAAAAGTCTAGGTCTTATTTTTAATGGGTATGAGAGCTGAGACCCAACAATGCCACAACTCTCCCAGAATGCAATGTTCCTTAACAATCTCCTTTCTGGGTTCATTGTGATTAGCCAATTGAGTCTCCTTAAAACCCGAATCAAATATTAATTGCTTTTATCATTCACTAATATTTTCTTAAGAATTTAAGTAGAAGGAATCATCATATTCTGCAAACTATTAGTAAAAAGTCCAGAGTTGTTCAATTGTGACATCAGAAAAAATCTCATTTCTTTTGCTGTTGCTGGCTGTGGGGAGAGCAGGAGGAGGTGGTGGAAGAGATGGGGGAGGTCCCCCTGGCCAGGCTCCCCCACCTTAACTTTCTTTTTAGGGGGCAACAGAAGGGGAGGCATTAGAGCCCCTATTGCCCGCGAGGCACTTCTTCACTTGCAACCTTCCCATGTGTTGATGTTGTTGGGTTGACCGCTGTTGTTGTTATTGTTATTGTTGTTGATGTTGTTGCTGCTGCTGTTGTTAAAGATGAGGTCGCTTGTGAGCTGGCTCTTGAACCTGCTCATCAGACTCAGCCTCTTCGTCCTTCGAGCTGGGTGTGTGCGGCTCAGCGACCTCCTGGATATCATGCTCTACGTCAAGCTACGACACCTCTTTGTGATCAAGAGCGAGCTTGAAACTAACCAAACGCTTTTCATTTATCCGCTCATATTCAGCGAGCTCCTTTGGTGCCTTTGGGATTAAAGAAGAAGTAGGATGTTTTGTAATTTCCTACGTTCGACCTAATGTCCTATCGCAATAACTTCTTGTATTGAACAACACATGTTCAAATCTAGAGTTGATTTCTATTTTTTTTTTTTTTTTATTTTCTAATTGTTTGCAGAGGTACTGAGTGTTGAATGTGAGACAGAGGTACTGCTTTAGACATATCCTTACAAATTTCAAGTTCACTTTAAAGAATTTGAACATGATTGGAAGTTATGGAATAGAGCGAGATTCTGCAACTAGGTTTCATGAAGCAATAACATCAAAGATGACTCCACTAATACGTATGTATGGCTGAAAGGTAAATCTGTTTGCGATTGAAGAGAGTCAAACCTCATGTAGGTATCTAGTAATTTGTTCTTTAATATATTCCATCATAATTCAAAATATAGTTCATAATATAGATAATAAATTTGTCCATCAAAATTTAACATCAAGTTCAAATTGAAGTTCAATTTCATTCTTCTAGAATTTGCATTCGTGAACTTGTATGGTGTTGGTGATCATTTTTGGATAATGACCTCCCCTCCCGTTAAGTTTGAACGTTAAAAATAATAGTTTACTGTTTAAAAATAGTAAAAAGATCAAAATACTCCTAGTTAAATATTAAAAATATAAAAAAAATAAACTTTTTAAAAAAGAAATAAATTAATAGCACTCAACATACTTGAGGTTTGTTAAATTACACTCTAAATTAAAATTTGTGTAAACTGACACTGACCTCCCCTCCTATTAAGTTTGACCATAAAAAATAATGATTGACCGTCTAAAAACAGTGAAATGATCAAAATACCTCTAGACCAATCTAGACCATCCATTAGATCTAATGGACGGTCCAGATGAAATCTAGACTAATTTTTAAAAAAAATTAAAAAAGTCCTGATCAAATATGATATGATGGACAGTTTATATTTGATCTGACCCGCCTCCAACATGGAGAGATCTCCATGAGCTCCATCCATGGAGTTCCCCCCGCCACCGAAAGACCGAGGTGGGAAGGCTCGCCAGATCGCTGTAGGGAGGTCTCGCTTCCCTCACGATGCGGACGCCTCCCTGTTGGCAAAAGGGGATAGCGCCTCCCCATTGGCAAAACAGGTTGGCGCCCACCCGTTCTCCCTTCCCATTCGGCTTACGAGGAGGCAGGAAGGTCGACCTCCCCGCCTTCCTCATTCGCAGATCTCCATGGATGGAGACGGACCAAAATCAAATCAGGACCATTTATCGGATCAGATGAACGGTCCAGATTTGATCTGGACTTTTTTAATTTTCTTTAATTTTTATAGATATTTTTTAAAAATTGGCTAGATCCATTTTTTTTAGATAATTGTTTTAGATAAATTTTGTTTTTATTTTTTTTAGTTATATAATTGCTATTTTTTAAGGAAAAATATATACATTTTTATATTTTTAAATTTTAACTTGGGCTATTTTAGCAAACTTTGATTTTGATTTTGATTGTAATTTAGTAAATTTGGATAGGTTAAGTGTTATTAAATTCAATTTTTTTTTAAAAAAATTATTTTTTTATATTTTTAATTTTTTAACTAGGGGTATTTTAGTCTTTTCACTATTTTTAGACGGTCAACTTATTATTTTTAACAATCAAACTTGACAGGAAAGGAGGTCAGTGTCAGTTTATGTAAACTTTGACTTTAGTGTAATTTAGCAGAACTTTAATTCAACTAATAATATTAAGAACATATAAAATCTTTAAATTAATTGAGATTTTAATTTATTATTAATTTATAAAGTTAATGATAATAAATTATTAACGAGGATCTTTTGGATAACAAAATTGATACACAAACTTTAGGTGTACTGGAGCATTACGAAAAGTTGACGATGAAGTCAAATTAGGCGTCAATTTTAAGGGGAAAAAATAAATAATAGAATTAAATTAAATGACAAATTATAGCGAACCAACTTAAAGTTTGTCATTTTATAGTCAGAAATAACTTAATGAAAAATTGATTGTGAATCCCACTGCCGTTGGTGTTGACTGCTAAAGATAATCATTGACCGTTTTAAAAGTAGATAAGTTACAGCGAACCTACTTGAGATTTTTTATTTTATAAATAAAAATAACTTTATAAAAAATTGACAATTAACCCCCCTTCTGTTACCATTTATGGTTAAAGATAATCTTTGATCGTCTTAAAAGTTTTAAAAAGAAGAAAACCCTCATAATTAAAAAAAAACTAAGAATTTAAAAAATAAATAATGAATTGCACTAAAGTCCGAATCCAAAACTGGATTCGTTCAACGGACTAAGAAACTGGGTTCGTATCTATGGACCCAGATCTGGCTTTGTCGAGGTCGTCCATCGTTGGATCAGTTATGGAGATTTTAGGTTTTTATTTATATTTTTTTTTTGTTCTTGATGGAGATCCTATTTTCATATTAGATCTTTATCTCTATCCAACCAAAATTTATATTTTATATTTATAATTATTTTTTGAATATGATCTCCAACGTCTATTACGCTTGATGAACGGTGGAGATCCATTGATTTTTTTATTATTTTTAATTTTTTAAAAAATTAAGAGAAACTCAGAGTACCTTAGTGCAATTCACCATTTATTTTTAAATTAAGGGTATTTTGGTTCTTTTAACTTTTAAAACGGTTAATGATAACGACATTAAGGTTCGCTATCAATTTTCCATAAAGTTATTTCCGATTGTATAATGGCAAACCTCAGGTAGGTTCGCCTTAAATTGTTCCCCTTTTAAAACGATCAATGAGAATCTTTAACGGTCAATAGTAACGGTAGGAGGGTTCGCTGTAAATTTTCAATAAAATTATTTTCGACTATAAAATGACAAACCTCAGTTCGCTATAATTTATCTTAAATTAAAAAAGAGATATGCAAGAACATATAAATATAAATAGTTGAACCTAATTTTATTAGTCCAAATTAATGTCTAAAGTCCAAATAGTCTATAATATTTTTTATCATAATTTAAAATATAGTTTATTATACAATTAATAAATGGGTTATTATCATTCTCCACCCTATAGTTTAGAGTATTCTTCATTTTTCACCCTATAATTTTATTTTTCTCTTTTTTACACCCTTTATTTTACAAAAATCTCTAAAAAAACACCCTACCGTTAAATTCCGTTAAAAAATTAACAGTTGACTATTAAATTTTTAAGGGTATAATAGTAATTTAAAAAATAAAATAAATAAATAATTTTAAACTAAAAAATCTTAATTAAAAAATAATATAAAAATAAGATTTTTTTATTCTTTCATCTACCCCACCCACCCTTTTCTCTCATCGCCCCACACCCACTCATCTCTCATTTACTTTTTTCTCTTTTCTCTTTCTTTCTCTCAGATTTTTTTTTCTTTTTCTCCTTCTTTATATTTCCTCTCTCTTTTTTTTTCTCTCTCTCTCTCTCCTTCCTCCTCACCGATCACTAATGTAACGGCCCGGGACGCTCTACGGCTCTTGCCCGACCCCGTTACTCACAGGTACTGTCCGCTTTGGGTGCTCTACGGCGTCGGCCCTCACGGCTTTCTTTCGCCTCCCTCATCAGGATTCGAACCTGGTACTTGTCCATAAGTACCAAGCCTTATCAAGTTGAGTACCAATTGAGCTAGTAGCTCAATTGGTACTCAACTTGATAAGGCTTGGTACTTATGGACAAGTACCAGGTTCGAATCCTGATGAGGGAGGCGAAAGAAAGCCGTGAGGGCCGACGCCGTAGAGCACCCAAAGCGGACAGTACCTGTGAGTAACGGGGTCGGGCAAGAGCCGTAGAG
The DNA here is from genome assembly GCA_003430845.1 of Xanthoceras sorbifolium. Classification (NCBI taxonomy): domain Eukaryota; kingdom Viridiplantae; phylum Streptophyta; class Magnoliopsida; order Sapindales; family Sapindaceae; genus Xanthoceras; species Xanthoceras sorbifolium. The sequence continues at coordinate 2,784,205 of CM010609.1, read as the reverse complement.
CGTCCCGGGCCGTTACAACTAATCTCTCTCTCTCCTTCTTCCTCAACCCTCCTCTTTCTCTTCCTCTTCTCTTTTTTTGATGATGAAAATGGGGAGTCTAGGTTGTAGGGGGGGGGGGGGGGGGGGGGGGGGGGGGGGGGGGGGGGGTAGGGTATTGGGGTTTTGGACTGGTGGCTTTGAGGGAGGTTCTGTGGTGGTTGCTGGTTGTGTAGTTTTGATGGGGTGGAGGGGTTGTTGTGGTTGTGGATTGATATGGTTTGTTAATTTTTTTTTGGGGGGTATTGGGGTTTTGGACTGGTGGCTTTGAGGGAGGTTCTGTGGTGGTTGCTGGTTGTGTAGTTTTGATGGGGTGGAGGGGTTGTTGTGGTTGTGGATTGATATGGTTTGTTAATTTTTTTTTTTTTGAACTGTTATTTTTTTTTATTTTGGGTTTGTGGACTGGTGGAGATCCAGAGTGGATCTTCACCGTCCATTTTTGAGATGGACGGTAGATATCCGTTCTGGATCCCACCACTATTTTTTTAAAATTTTTTTAAAATTTTTGGACTCTGGAAATTCAGATTGAATCTCCACCGTCCATCTTCAAGATGGACGGTGGAGATCTGGATCTCCACCCCTTGTTATATTTTTTTTTAATTTTTTTTTATTTTGAGTTTGATGCCCACCGTCCATCAGCTGAAGATGGACGGTGGGTATTGGGGTTTTGGACTGGTGGCTTTGAGGGAGGTTCTGTGGTGGTTGCTGGTTGTGTAGTTTTGATGGGGTGGAGGGGTTGTTGTGGTTGTGGATTGATATGGTTTGTTAATTTTTTTGGGGGGGGTATTGGGGTTTTGGGCTGGTGGCTTTGAGGGAGGTTCTGTGGTGGTTGCTGGTTGTGTAGTTTTGATGGGGTGGAGGGGTTGTTGTGGTTGTGGATTGATATGGTTTGTTAATTTATTTATTTTTTTGAACTGTTATTTTTTTTTATTTTGGGTTTGTGGACTAGTGGAGATCAAGAGTGGATCTTCACCGTCCATTTTTGAGATGGACGGTAGATATCCGTTCTGGATCCCACCACTATTTTTTTAAAAATTTTTTTGAATTTTTGGACTCTGGAAATTCAAATTGAATCTCCACCGTCCATCTTCAAGATGGACGGTGGAGATCTGGATCTCCACCCCTTGTTATATTTTTTTTTAATTTTTTTTTATTTTGAGTTTGATGCCCACCGTCCATCAGCTGAAGATGGACGGTGGAGATTTAATCTGGATCTCCACTTATTTTTTTTTTTAAAAAAAAATTTAATTTTTTTTTATTTTGAGTTTGATCCCCAGCGTCCATCAGATCTGATGGACGGTGGGAATTTATTTTTTATTTATTATATTTAAATAGTATTTAATTATTATTTTAAAGAATAAGGGCAAAATAGTCTTTATAATTAAAATACTAACAGAAGTTAACAGAGGGTGTAAAAGAGAGAAAAATAAAACTATAGGGTGAAAAATGGAGAATACTCTAAACTATAGGGTAAAGAATGATAATAACCCTTAATAAATTTATCGATGGCATATTTATATGTAGTAAAGTAGTTAGTACATTTCCCTCACACGTCAGTGGTGAAGGGTTCGATTCCCACTATATACATACCAGTATATGTAATGTTGTACCTGTATCCCTTTTAAAAAAAAAATTGTCCATCAAAAATGTTTAAATTGAAATTCAATTTTAAGAAAAAAAAAACAATAAACAATAGAATCAAATTGAAAGAGAGATCTGCATGAAACGGCGACGTCCTATCGTTTTTTGTTTCTTCAATACCTAAACTCTAATTTCTCTCTCTCAGTGTCACTGTATCTCGTCTCCCCAAATCAAAATGCAGACCGTGAAATCACTACAATTGCAAGTTTTGCAGAAAATTCCTACAAAAGTGACCAAACCCAATTTGTATATGTTCTCATCTCTCACCAGAACCCCAACTCAGACACCAAACTCTTTGTTCTTCAATTACCTGATCCAAACCCTAAATTTTTCCAAGACAGAAGCAGCACAATCTATCTCAAACTCAACTCGCTTCTCTAACGTCAAATCCCTTGAAAACCCACATGCTGTGCTCCACTATTTTCGAAGTCTTGGACTCACAGAAACCGAAATCCGATCTTCAGTCCGTTTAGAGCCCCAAATTCTCTTATCTGATGTCGACAAGACACTTAACCGAAGATTGAGTTCTTTCGGGAGATGGGTCTGGTTGGTTCTCATCTGGGTAAGTGCATTTCCAACAACTCTAAGCTTCTTTGTTGTAGTTTGCAGAAAACGTTGATTCCCTGTACTCAAATTCTGAAGAAAATTTTAGTTGATGATAAAAACAATCAAGATTTGATTCGGGTTTTAACTAAATGCCGTTGGTTTATTGTGAAACCCAGCGAATCGAGATTGCTAAACAACATTGCATTCTTGGAGAGTTGCGGTATTGTTGGGTCTCAGCTCTCAATGCTATTAAAAACAAGACACGGGGTCTTCGTTATGGAAGAATCCAAACTTAGAGACCTTGTTTCCCGGGTTTCGGATATGGGATTTTCTGTTAATTCTAGGATGTTTACATATGGACTGTGTAGTTAGTTGCTTGAGTAAAGAAACATTTGAGAGGAAATTGGAATTGTTTAGGAGTTTTGGGTTTGCAAAGCAGGAAGCCATGGAAATGTTTCAGAAGCAACCTACGTTGTTTAGTAAATCCGAGGAGCAGTTAAAGTTAACACTTGATTTCTTTCTGAACAAGATTGCACTCAAAAAGGAGTTACTGTTTAGAAGACCGCGTTATTTGTTGCACAGCCTGGAAGGACGCGTGATTCCTCGATATAAAGTTATGCAAATTCTCAAGTCGAAAAGGTTGTTGAAGAAGAAGCAGACAAGATTTGTTAATATGTTGAGTTTTTCCGAGGGGGAATTCTTGGAGAAATTTGTGGCGAAGTTTAGAGATGATGCAGAGGAATTGTTGGTAGCTTATAAGGGTCATTTGTTAGATTCTTCTTTCTCTTCGTTTTCCACAAATGAGGAAAAATCTTGATGCCCGTTAGATTCAGAAATTGACACTGCAATCATACTCTCAACTATGAAATACTTGTGCCTCCAGATTCTTTGAAGAGCAGATATGGGTATAGTTCAAAGTCAATAGGGGAAATTGGCTACATGAAGATGGTATTGGCTGATGATATTCAATTGCAGGGTTGCATTTTTTCGAGTTTATTCTGTTGCAGTCTCTTGTTAGGACCCTTTGTTGTGGTTCTTGTTTAGAACAGAGGGATATTTATATATTTGAAGCAGGTTGTTTCAACTTCTTGAAGCTGTTTTGCTTTAATTTTCAAGCTACAGTGGGCTATTTGAAGCTGCAAAATTTCTGTAGAAAAGATTTTGCAAATTGGTTTCAGCATAATTGTTGTCTGCTCTGCTAAGTTTTAGATTACTTTTGAGTAGCAACTTTTGTCTGTAAATACTGCATATTTGATTCCATCCATAAATCTATTTTCTTCCCAATGAGTTCGATGTATTTGAAAATAAAATTCAGTGTTTTGAAGCAGTTTGTTTCATCATAGTTTTACGGGTCCAGTGGGTATAATAGGCACCTGATCAACTGTTCCACCGTGGGAATTTTCATGTTGGTGATCATTCTTCGACCAATGAAATAAGCCAAAAATTACATTTAGAAACAATTGTATATAAAGTACAGGATTTTGCAACAACAAAAACAAATGCTTACTACAGCCATTGCAGTTTGAGTGTGTTTTTGTGGCCATAATTGGTGATATAGGACACACGTGTGCACCCCCGCCTTGTGGGGCTTCGTCAGAAACGCAAACGGTGTTTGTTTTGGGCCCACATTGTATTGATAAAACAGTATCGAAGAGACTTACAGATGTTATTTGAGTTTACCTAATTTTGAGATGATATTTGTTTATCTTTGAGACGATGGATGGTGGAGAATTATTAATTTTTATTTTATATTTTTATGTTTTTTATTTTTTATTTTAATGTTTAATAAATTTTTTAAAAATAAATCTTCGCTGCCCATCTAAGGTTAGATTAATGGTGAAGCTCTTAACTATTGTTATTATTTTCTTTTTTATTTAATGAATTTTGATAATATTAAATATTATTTCAAGGATATTTTAGTTTTTTTTACAGTTAAACTTGATCAAATGTTAAATTAGATGGAATTTGATTAACTATAGGGGATGTCTTTACTAATAAATTCAAATATTGTTTCCTCTTGTAGAAGAGCAAGCCTCGAGAGGTCTGACTGTTATTTACTCTTTGATTTATTTCATTTATGAAATCTGTTAGTGTTTTTTTTTTCAAAGGAAAATAATATAAAACCAAACACAAACTACTTCGGCATATCCGCCAAAGTTGCATACTCCATAGAGGGAGGAACACAATCCATCATAAACAAATCTGAATTAAGAGACAAGGCAAGCTTAGCCATCGCATGAGCTACCTGATTATCACAAGGAGCAAAACTAACAAGAGAAATCTGTTAGTTAATGTCGGTCAATTTAGGATTTTTATTTTAGTCAACAGCTTCACTTATTTCATACACTTTGTACTCCGATAGTTTATTTTAGGAAAATGCTACTTTTTTGTATTTTTATGAAGTATGTCAATCAACGCTACGATCTTTACGTCATGGAGCCTGGGGGGATTGTAGAGTTAATAAGATCAACAATGATGCTAAAAAGAAGTTATTTAGGATTCATTTGAAAGAAGGGGAGTAGTGGGAGCTTTCGATAACATTCACATGGACAAGGCATAAACATGGTTTGGAGACCAATGATAAATTGATGGTCGTTTTTGAAGAATTTGATCAACGGAATTTTTGATCATCGAGTTTGAAATGCAGGTCAAATTTTTAGTAACACTGAGCTGGTAAGGGACATCATGAAAAGATATGCAATACAATAAGGTTTTCGGTTGAAAAGGATAAAGAACGATAAACACAAGTTCACTACCATATCCAAGAATGATGCATGCAGTTGGAGGTTCCATGCATCACATTTGACTAATGGTGTAACATTCAAGGGAGTATGATATCAGCTATAGCTTTGGATGGTAACAGTGGTATATTTCCAATAGCCTTTTGCATTTGTGAGATTGAAACATTAGAAAGTTGGACTTGGTTCTTAAGGTTGCTGCATAAGTCCTTAGGGTGGGATGGCAATAGGCCCATTTACTTCATGAGTGACAGACAAAAAATGAGTCGATCAGTATTGGGTAATGAATGTCGAATGCGGGGCAGAGGTACTGCTTTAGACATATCCTTGCAAATTTTAAGTTCACTTTCAGGAATTTGAGCATAAATGAGAAGTTATGTAATGCAGCAAAGTTCTATAGGCGGGTTTCGTAAAGCAATATAGTCTATCAAAGATGACTCTATTGACGCTTATGTATAGCTGAAAGGAGAGCCCATGGATAAAATGGGCAAGGTATGCTTTTGACCCTCGCATCAAGTCTAATCATGTAACCAACAATATCTTGGAGTGTTTGGATAGTTGCACTAAGAATGAAATAGACAAACCAATCTTAACTCTATAGGAGCACTTGCGAAGGAAGATAATAGTTACATTATACGACAAGTGAGATGAAGTGGAGAAGATGATTGACACCATCACATATGCAAAGGAGAAGTTGTTTGAAAATGACAATGGTACAAGAAAGCTTCAAGATATATAATAGTAATTAATTAAATATTAAAAATCTAAAAAAAGTTAAAACGATATAAAAGTATCATACTATCAAGACCTGTATTTTACTTAGTATAATATAAAATTGAACAAAATATATTATATTTTATATTAATATTAATAAGTATAAAATTATATTAAATTAATTTTAATAAAATACTTAAATTAAATTTGATAAAAAAATTAATTTTTAAATAAAATGAATATTTAAATGTTATAAATAATTTTATTTTTTATTGATATTAAAAATATTTTAATAATATATATTTAATATTTATATAAATTTAATTTTTAAAAAAATTATAAAAAAAAGGTACAAATATAGTACAAATTCGTCTCATGCTTCCAGACGGAACTATTGAGACCCGCCTGGAATAGACTATTATATGTGCATGGGATTGAAGAAATCTAATCACATATACACAACAAACACATGACTAAATTAAAAATAATTCAGTCCAATTCTATATAACAAACAGGCCCTAATGTTCTTGGACATAAACTTGATCATAACATATGGTAATTTAACTAAATATTAGTTACATAATTACATTGATTAATGTTAGTATTTTCAATTACAATTGCAAAAACTAGAAGTTAGTTACATTGATTAAGGTAACGTAGGCACAAGAATCCACCTCAAAAGGGCTTCAGCTGGTATGTTATTTCTTTATTTTCATTACTTGGGAAAGGACAAACAGACTTCACACAACACATGTAAGCAACAGTGGGACTGAATCTCCCACCATTTACAAGGTACTTTGTTTTTTTTTTTTTTTTTTACCTTTTTTTTATGTGCCTTTTTTTTTTTACTATTTAATAATTTTTTAGAATAAATTATAATAAAGTATCTTAATATTTAAAAAAATTATAATAAAACCGTACTTTACTTAAATTATAATTGAGTAACTTTGACCGTTAAATTTAGGTTAAAATCTAAGAAATGTCTATGCTACCCCTATCCGTTAATTATTATATAATTTTATTTTTTTTAATGAGAATGCTAAAACTAGCATATGGAAAGATTTAAAGATAAAAAAAAATAAAAAATTTGGTCTTTTAAAAAAATATAGAAAATTAGAATACTTTTATCTAACTGATCTCCACCATTTTTTAAAATATTTTGTTTTCTCTTGCAAGTTTTTAATTTTTTTTCTCCATCATCTATTGATGAAGAGTGTATTATAAGAGCATCTCCAATGCTATTATGCATTTGGAGAAAATTGAGTGCCACATAGGATCAATATTGAAAAAGTTAAGAAAACATTCTCCAATGCAATTATCTAACTTTAATATTGATATGATGTGGCAAAAAAAAAGTTAGAGAATATCAAGTAGAGTTTCTAATTGTAGATATCCTCCTTGATATGCTGACTAGGATTTCTAACTTTTCCCACCAATAAAATTTTAGTATTTTGTCAATGCATTTAATTATCATATTGAATGGAGAGAGAATGTAACAAATGACTTGTGGTGATTGGTTTAAAATTACTATTTAGATATTCACATTGGAGAAGTGAATATGCATTTCTATAATTTTTTTGACAAGTTAGATACATATTATTTAGAAATACTGATGTGGCACTATTTAGATACTCAAAAATACATATTTGCATTGGAGATGCTCTAAATATTTAATAAAATAGTTTATTTATATTAATATATGTATATTTAATTAATTATTATTTGAATTTTAAATATTTTATTAATAGGTATCATGAAGAGACACAATTGTTCAGTGTTTTTATTATAAAAAAAACACTTTGTTATCAGAGAAAAAATACAAAAGCTTTGAACGTTCTTTTTCTCTTCCTTCTCTCTGAAAACAAAACTAAAAAACAATATCTTCAATCATCAGTAGATTTCTCAATCAATTGAAAGAGTGAAAAAGTGGTTTGAGGGCTGATCTTCCTGCAATAGAAGAAAAGCCTAGTGGTCGTCATATCTTGAAAGGAAATTGTCAAAAATCATGTGCGGAGGGGCGAATTTTCTTTACAGAAAGCGTTTTCTAACGTGCTTCGACCGAATACATTTTTCTTAATCCCTATTTATCTTTGTTTATATTTGATTATATCATTATTGTTGAAAATCTGAATTTGAGTGATATACTGGTTAAATTTTATATACTGGTTATTTGGTTTTATACAACAATCGTAAAGAAAATTTCTCGGTATAAAGTGTGCGTTTGTAACTTTTAATTTTCTCTAATAAACAGTACACAACAAATTTCTAATTTCTTATTATATAGGATTGCATATAAAATTACACACACAGCAACAAATTATTAGTGTTGAGTAGTAATAGTTTGTGTTTGGATTCTTGCCTTTTGCTTTGTTACTGTGTTTTACATGTATTTGGTAATATTTTCTTTGAATTTGTTACTTACAAAAACAGTGTTGATAAATTAATATTTTTTGGAGCACATTGTGAGTTAATTTATTATTAAAATCAAATTGTCTTGATTGCTTATATCGGAGCTCTGCGCTATTTAAATCCTATTTTTAAATTTAACATTTGATATATATATATATATATATATATATATATATGGCATTCCGAATTTCCGAGAACCAGTATATATAATATATATAGAGAGAGAGATATGTATTCTTTTGGTGTTGACAGTGGGATATATATAGATATATATATATATATATATGGTGTTGACAGTGGGATATATATAGATATATATATTGGTTGACAGTGATATAAATAAATAGAAATATATTTTGGTGTTGACACTTGAGAATATATTTTGTTTCCGAGAACCAGTATATATAATATATATAGAGAGAGAGAGAGAGATATGTATTCTTTTGGTGTTGACAGTGGGATATATATAGATATATATATATATATGGTGTTGACAGTGGGATATATATAGATATATATATTGGTTGACAGTGATATAAATAAATAGAAATATATTTTGGTGTTGACACTTGAGAGTATATTTTGGTGTATATATATATATATATTAGTGATATATATAAATATAAATATATTTTGGTGTTGACAGTATATTAAAATATATATTATATGTATTACTGATTAGTTTCAACTTGTAATCTGTATTCACTTTAAACCAAATCATGGGGGTGAATATACTACTGTAAATATGTCTCAATTTTGTGAACAACATAGTATTATTCATGAAGTCACTGCACATTTCTTTCCTCAATCAAATGGGGCAGAAGAAAGGAAAAATAGGACATTTAAGGACATGGTGAATTCCATGTTGTGTAGTTCAGGAGTACCTCATAACTTGGGGGGGGTGGAGGCGCTGTTATTAGCATGTCATATTCTCAATCAAATTTTATTCAAAGGAAGTGATAGGACTCTCTATGAGCTATGGAAAAGAAGAAGTTTTCAAATGTACTATAAACTTAGGGCTTTATTACTCTAATTATCCAGCTGTATTAGAGGGTTTCAGTGATGCTAACTGGATATCCGAGTCCGATAAGACAAAGGCCACAAGTGGTTATGGCTTTATTTTAGGAGGTGCAGCTGTATCTTGGAAGTCTGCAAAACAGGCTTTATTATCTCGGTCCACTATGGAAGCGGAGTTAATTGCTCTAGACTTGGCTGGAGCTGAAGCAGAGTAGATAAGAAATATATTAGCATATATTCCTTTGGGCGAAAAGCCTATTCCACCTGTATCTATGCATTGTGACAACCAATCAACCATTGCATTGGTTAAGAATGCTATGTATAATGGGAAGAGACGATATATTCGTCTGAGACATAATTCCATTAGACATTTACTTACTCATAAAGTGATATCACTGGATTTTGTGAGATCAGCAAAGAATTTTGCTGATACTTTTACTGAAGGACTAGCTAAAAAACAAATTGAACAAATATCTAGGGGGATGGGATTGAAGCCCATTAAAAACTAGTTACCATCGGTGGCTACTCAACCTATCTGACTGGAGATCCCGGAAAGTAGGTTCAATGTGGAAACGAGCCGATTGAGTAACTTATATGAGCACTAATTTTAAATTCCTCCCTATGGTGTTGTGCTTATAGGCTGTTTGTATTAGGAAGAGATATATTCTCTTAATGAATTCAAGGACTACATGTCGGGGTATTGCCTACAGTATACCTCTGGAGAATTCACCTATGCGAGTATGGTAGTGGGGCCGCTATCTATGGAATAAAGGCTTAATTCCTAGAATACTCGTGAAAACAGGATACTGCGCATGGCTGGAAGCGCAAACCCGTTTAGAACTTACTTGTAGTAGCTCGTACAATGCGTGAATTTAATCAAGTGTTACACATTAAGGGTTTAGGTTCAAGACATAGTTCACCTCGAATCTGTGTAGACAATAAATATATTCACTAGGTAAAGGTTCAAGTCCGCAAGACACCTTCTACTGAAAACGTTGTATAAGATTAGTTTGAGATATCTAATGGTTTAAGTTTTCACTATAAACTTTTTTATTAAAGTGGGGGATTGTTATAAATATTTAGTAAAATAGTTTATTTATATTAATATATGTATATTTAATTAATTATTATTTAAATTTTAAATATTTTATTAATAGGTGTCTTAAAGAGACACAATTGTTCAGTATTTTTATTATAAAAAAAACACTTTGTTATCAGAGAAAAAATACAGAAGCTTTGAACGTTCTTTTTCTCTTCCTTCTCTCTGAACACAAAACTAAAAAACAATATCTCCAATCATCAGTAGATTTCTCAATCAATTGAAAGAGTGAAAAAGTGGTTCGAGGGCCGATATTCCTGCAATAGAAGAAAAGTCTAGTGGTCGTCCTATCTTGGAAGGAAATCGTCAAAAATCCTGTGCAGAGGGGCGAATTTTCTTTACGGAAAGCGTTTTCTCACGTGCTTCGACCGAGTACATTTTTCTTAATTCCTATTTATCTTTGTTTATATTTGATTATATCATTATTGTTGAAAATCTGAATTTGAGTGATATACTAGTTAAATTTTATATACTGGTTATTTGGTTTTATACAACACAGTGATGATCTATCTATTATTTTCTTAAAAAAAAAAAAAAAATTCTTCACTGTCCATTTTTATAATATACAAAATTTTCAGTTTATTTACACGGTGATTATCTATTTATTAATTTTTAAAAAATTTTTAAAATACTTTATTTTAATTTTTCAATGTGGGATTTTTTTCCCTTAATCATCAAATTTGGTTGATATTAACTTTAACGAATTTGCTTAATGGCATGGGAGATTATTATAAAAAAAAAATGATAAAGTTATTTTCGAGTGCAGGGAGGCAAATCCCAAATATGTATGTAATAAGTTGTTCAAATTAAAAACATATAAATAGTTGAACCTAATTTTAATAGTCCAAATTAACGTCTAAAGTCCAAACAGTTAACATCTGAGTTTGTACCGACCAATGTGGTTCGGTGGTAAAAGTACTCATTCAGTCTAGCAATATCTTAGGTTCGAGTTGTTAGCACTGCAAGTGGTATGTTAAAAAATACATCTGAGTTTATAATAAATTCGTCAATAAAAAATTAACATCTAAGTTTAAATTGAAATTCAATTTTAAGAAAAATAAAATAAAATAAAATAAACGATAGAATCAAATTGAAAGAGAGATCTGCGTGAAACGGCGACGTTCTATCGTTTTCTGTTTCTCTTCACTACCTAACCCCTAATTTCTCACTCTCAGTGTCATCGTATCTCGTCTCCCCAAATCAAAATGCAGACCGTGAAATCACTACAATTGCAAGTTTCACAGAAAATTCCTACAAAAGTGACCAAACCCAATTGGTATATGTTCTCATCTCTCATCAGAACCCCAACTCAGACACCAAACTCTTTGTTCTTCAATTACCTGATCCAAACCCTAAATTTGTCCGAGACAGAAGCACAATCTGTCTCAAACTCTACTCGCTTCTCTAACGTCAAATCCCTTGAAAACCCACATGCTGTGCTCCACTATTTTCGAAGTCTTGGACTAACAGAAACCGAAATCAGATCTTCAGTCCGTTTAAATCCCCAAATTCTCTTATCTGATGTCGACAAGACCCTTAAACCGAAGATTGAGTTCTTTCAGGAGATGGGTCTGGTTGGTTCTCATCTGGGTAAGTGCATTTCCAACAACTCTAAGCTTCTTGGTTGTAGTTTGCAGAAAACGTTGATTCCCTGTACTCAAATTCTGAAGAAAATTTTAGTTGATGATAAAAACAATCAAGATTTGATTCGGGTTTTAACCAAATGCAGTTGGTTTATTGCGAAACCCAGCGAATCGAGATTGCTAAACAACATTGCATTCTTGGAGAGTTGTGGTATTGTTGGGTCTCAGCTCTCAATGCTATTAAAAACAAGCACGGGGTCTTCGTTATGGAAGAATCCAAACTTAGAGACCTCGTTTCGAGGGTTTCGGATATGGGACTTTGTGTTAATTCTAGGATGTTTGTCCATGGACTATGTGTAGTTAGTTGCTTGAGTAAAGAAACATTTGAGAGGAAATTGGAATTGTTTAGGACTTTTGGGTTTACAAAGCAGGAAACGATGGAAATGTTTCAGAAGCATCCTATGCTGTTTGGCAAATCCGAGGAGCAGTTAAAGTTAAGACTTGATTTCTTTCTGAAGAAGATTGAGCTCAGAAAGGAGTCACTGATTAAAGGACCGCGTTGTTTGTCGCACAGCTTGGAAGAACGCGTGATTCCTCGGTATAAAGTTATGCAAATTCTCAAGTCAAAAAGGTTGTTGAAGAAGAAGCGACCAAGTTTTGTTAATATGTTGAGTTATTCTAACGAGGAATTCTTGGAGAAGTGTGTGGCAAGGTTTACAGATGATGCAGAGGAATTGTTGGTAGCTTACAAGGGTCATTTCATTTGTTAGATTCTTCTTTCTCCTCGTCTTCCTTTGATGAAGAAATTTTTTGATGCAAGTTAGATTCAGGAATTGACACTGTAATCACGGTTGTTTTGGTTTGGCTCATACTCTCAAATCTCAATTATGAAGTACTTGTGTCTCAAAAGAGAAGATTTGGTATAGTTCAAAGTCAAATAAGAAAGAGTTCCTATAGGAAAACGGTATCGGATGATGATATTCAGTCACAGGTTGCATATTTTTTTCGAGTTTATTCGGTTGCAGTCTTTTTCTAGAACCCTTTGTTGCAGTTCTTGTTTAGAACCGATTAGGCAACAAAACGAACTATCAGGGGCAGGGGGAAATTTATGTATTTGAAGCAGTTTGCTTTAACTACTTGAAGCTCTTTTGCTTTACATTTTCAGCTACAAAATCTTGATTAATGATTTGAAGTTGCAAAATTTCTGTAGAAAAGATTTTGGTAATTGGTTGTAGCATCAATGTTGGCTGCTCTGCTTCTGCTCTGTTTTAGATCTTGAGTGGCATATATTCACATCTTCTCAACCCTCACTCTCTTTTATATGATTCTGTTTTTATAAATGTTTGATTGAAGAATAAAAAATATACTTATTTTAATGGAGATAAGAAGATGATTATATAAATTAAATTAAAAAAAATAGTATTCTACTAATAAATTTTATGTCCTATCAAGAATATAATAAAAGAAAAAGAAAGATGTAAAGTATCTATAATATTTACCAGCAACCCAGTAGACTGCTGCATTTGCTGCAGGATTTTGCAACAAAAAAGAACATATGCTTTCTACCCATTGCAGCATAAAAAGGTTTCTACTCAAACCACCCACAATACTGAATTTTGTTCACAAATAGAGGCTAAAATTTGTATTGATAAGAAATCACAAGCCATCTTTGCGTGTGTGGGAAAACACTGAGTATTATCTTGCCACCATCCAAGTATATCAAAAACTTTTATTAAGGAAAATTTGACCTCAATCAAATATAGATAAAGTTCGGAATTCAGTCACCGAACACGATTAGGATCATGAGAAGATTTACACCGCTTCCCTGGAGGATCTAACATTTCATATGAAATAGAAGAATTTGTTTCTTGAGATCCCAAAGTAGATGATTTGAAATTGTTGATGCCCATTTGTAAATATTGCAAGATATTCCTCGTATTCATCACCATAGATGTTCTTGTACCAACATTTCACAATATCCATTTTTGAATCGCGGATCCATAACTTGCTAGAACGAATTTGTATTTGTCCACATCTCTTACGAAGGTCCCATAACTTTCATGTTCACCAAACCAAAGTTCATATCAATTCATGTTTCACCAACACGAGAGATTTTATATACAAGCTATAAATTATGGGAAAATACATATTTGCAGTATCGTAGTTAATCCAATGATCGAGATCAACGTCATCATCAGTTAATGATAACACTCCTGAAGGTCCCTTGTTTGGTCCAAATGCTTCTTTTGTTAAATTTATGGATTTAAACTCAAAAAATCCTTCTTTGAGACCCATTGCAATCTTAAGAACATCACAAACAGTGTTGTCATTATGCCAGTGTTTCAACCTAGGAAGCACGGACACTTCAAAACCCTCGCGTGTCGGAGTGTCGGAGTGTCGGACACGCCGACATGCGAGGACACGCGAGGACACGCGTGTCCAAAATAGGACACGCGTGTCCGTTGACTTCAGCAGACCGTTGACCAAGGGACACGGCAAGGACACGGCAGGGACACGCGTGTCGGACACGTTTAGGGCCGTTTTGTAATTATTTTTTTAAAAAAGGGGTCAATTTATAAATTTAAAAAATATAGGGTTAAAAATAAATTTTAAAAGTTTAAAATATTTTATGAATTGACTAGTTTTTGATAATATTTTACAAATTATATTTTATGAATTGATTTGTTTAATTATGAATGAATGAAGTTATTTATATTTTAAATATAAATATAAAATATATATTATTTTAATTGCCGTGTCCTGCCGTGTCCGTGTCCTAGTTTTTTGAGATTTGCCGTCTCCCCGTGTCATCCCGTGTCGTATCGCCGTGTCCGTGTCCGTGTCCGTGCTTCTTAGGTTTGAACTTAAACTCTCAACACATTTACATAGGATGCATGTAACTTTTTTAATATTCATGTAGGCTGTAGCTCTCTTTCCAGGAAATTTATCTTCAATAGTGTTTTATTTTAGTGATGTCCTTGCCTGGTGGTACTTTTCCAACCACTTTCGAGGGCTGTTCTTGTTATTCAATTGAATTTGAAACTATCCGAAATCGATAAAAAATTGCATACATCATGTATTCATGTGTAAATGTATCCGCCAATTGATATTATGCTACATATCACAAAAATTAAATTTAATTGGTTACGATGTATTGAATATTTATGATTTTGATAATTTGTATTATAATTATAAAATTTTATTAATCTCTCTTATGCTTTTTGATTTGAGATTTTTTATTTGGGGTTTTAATTTGAAAATGTTGATTTGTTACTGATTTTGGGTTTTTGATAGTTCTTGATCAAGACTAAATTAGTTTTTTTTATTTTTCTCTCTCTTTTTTTTCTCTATTTTCTTCCTGATCACAAGTAAAATAGTTTGCAACAAAGAGATATACATCAAAGGGGAAAAAATGAACCTAATCCAATATATATTTTATAGAGAAGAAATAAGTATTACAAGATCCTGATGTGCAAATCAAAGAGAGAAAAGAAGAAAAGAAACAAAGAGAGAGTCCAAAGTAGAGAAAATAATTGTCAGGTGAAAAAAAAAAGTAAAAGATGAAACAAAAAAGCTTTCATTAAAGGCATTTTTGAGTTTAAATTAAAATATGTGTTATAACCTATAATATTATAATCAATGAGTAATGCAGGAAACAAAACATAAATGCAGCCACTAGTCTTTATAAAGAGATGATTTCAAAGGGTATTCTGCCAGATGTTATTATATATAGCACTTAGTTAAGTGGCCTATTCCGAGCCAATAAGATTGGACATGCAAAAGAATTGTATTCTGGTATGCAAGTCAACTATGTTATGGGCTTATGGCTGATGAATCTACATATAATATGATCATTGATGGATTATGTAAGAATGGTTGTATTAATAAGGCAATAGAAATACTACATACTTTAATAAAGAGCAAGTTTAATCTTAGCATCGTGAGCTATAGCTGCCTCATAGATGGATTGTGTAAGACAGGGAGGCTCAAAGTTGCTTGGAAGATATTTCACAAATTATTTCAAGAAAGCTTAAAGCCAGATGTCGTCACATATACGATCATGATCAATGGGGTTTGTAAAGATGGGCAACTAGAAGAGGCAACTAATCTATTATCAACTATGGAAGAAAAGGGTTGTGCTCCAGATGTTATCATATATAATGCACTTATGTATGGATTTTCGTAACATAATGAGACATCAAAAGTGGTGGAACTTCTTCACAAAATGGCATAAAGGAACATAACGCCTGATGATTTCACAACTCTATTGTCATAGATTTGCTGGTAAATGATGAAAAATATTGTTAATACTTGAATTGGCTTCCATTATTTCCGGCTCAAGAGCCAACAAGAAGTTAACGCAGTAAGCCTTGAGTGAATAGGTTTAACAATTAATTTCTTTTGTTTGTTTATCCTTTATTATTATTTTTTTCTAATCATATGCATGATTTTATTTATTTGTTTATTTGTGTTTTCTTCATACAAATTTCAACATTGAAGTTGTCCCCAAGATCAAAAGATTCAAGATTCAAGATAACAAATATTTTACTAACAACATTTCACTAACATCCAAGTTGGAGTAAATTAACAATATGCATTCAATAACTTAAATTCAAAACAAGTTTGAAATTCAATTAAAGTCCACATCGATCTATTTTGCACTTCCGCATGTACTACATTTTTCTCGTTAATGGTTTAGGAGTGGTCAACAAACCGGCATATCAAGAGGTTATGTCCTAACTGCTTACATGCACCACATTTCCTCTATTGATGTATCAGAACTTCTTAACTTGCAGAAGTACTAGGCTTAAAAATTGTAGTTTTTCTACATGGGTTTGGACAACCCAAACGGTTGTATCCTATTTCACAACTTTTTGTGCATTTGTTTAACCGTTGGATCTCACTAGTCGAAGGTATCATAAACTGTATACCCCTGTAAGTTTCAACTCTTTAGCTCATTCCATCATCCATTATAGTTGAGTATAAGCCTACTGTTATTCATTTCCTGAAATAAGTGGTAAATGTTTAGATTGTAATAACATTTCACAAAAACATGAATAAGATTCACTAATAAAGTTACACTACAAACATTTCACTAATAACATTTCAGTAACTAACATTTCACTTAACAACATCTCACTAAACAATATTTCACTATAACATTTCACTAAAAAATATTTTACTAAACAATATTTCACTTAACAACATTTCACTAAATAAATATTTCACTAATAAACATTTCGCGAACCAGATTTTAAAATAATTAACATTTCACTAACCAACATGTTACTAACTAGATTTCAAAACTATTAACATTTCGTGAATAAAAAACTCAATATCACCCAAATCCATTCAACTACAAATCAAAATAATATACAATTCAAACCAATCAAACACATCGAACAAAATAATAACATAAAAAATATTTTAAATAAAAAACAAAAAAAATTATAAAATTAATAATTATTTTCATACCTTATTTGGCTACTGGAAACGAATGGGGAATGAGAAATTTTATCAAGCTACCATCCAACAATCAATAATAAGTTTTGATTTTTTTAAAGTAATAGAAAATAAAAAGAAAAGAACGAAAGAATAATGAGATAATAAAATAGGGTTTGAAGAAAGATACAAAAATAAGTAACCCTACACTTGACAGCCGTTTAGGGGTCATTAATATAATATATGATGGATTTTTATGTAATTTTTCAACAATTGGGGTTCTTTTATAATTATCTTATTAGGAGAGGTTTTTAAAGGTATTGAGGGATATTTATAATATTAAATTGTTAAAATAACTATTAATAATTATTTTTTTAAAAATAATTTTTCACATACTTTTTAAACGATTATCACAACCGTTATTGTTGCCTATGTATATATATATATATATATATATATTAAAATCCTTACTAAAGAAGTTAATTGTCCATATATATAATCATGTACAAATAAATTTGTACTGTATTTTTCTCTAAATGTATGTCAATTCTATGTACAATTGAAATTTATGGATGATAAAATAAGGGTCTAAATTCGGACCGTATCTAAATTCGGAAAAAGCCCATAAATTAAATAAGGTTCCAAAACGCACAAACTCTTTATAATAATTTAAACTTGTTTACTTAGGTCTTTTATAATAATTTAAAACTCATGCAATTTCCTTTTAGCTCTTTAAGTTAATTAGATTTTGTTCTATGATAAAGAAGAAGATGGAACTAGGTAAAAAAACGAAAAATTTGGTTCAATAAAGAGCAAAATGGGTTTTCCATTAAAATTTATGTCACAAAATCACAAGAACTTAGTATCATTTCCTACCGATTTCTTTTTAGAAGTTAAAAGTTAAATCACTTCTATAAAACACTTATTCTAATGTTAATAATACCCTTATCATTTACTTATTCTCACCTAATTTATTTGTAAACCTTTTTAAATTATTAATATTCTAATTTTGTTTATTATTTTAAAATAATTTATTCATATTGGTAATTTTGTGTTGGGATATTTTTATAATTGAATTTTTTTAATAGATTACGGGAATAATTGTAGTTGGGCTTGTGCAAAAATGTAAAATCCAGCCCATACAAAAGAAGCCCGTGCACCGACCCATAAGAAAAGTGACCCGGCTGATCCTCCTTCAATCCCTCGAAGTCGAAGCACTCACTTTGACACAGTGTTCGAAAAGTCGGCAAAATCGGCCGCCTAGGCGCTAGGCGGCCAGCCAGCGCCTGGAGAATGGCCAAATCGGCCATTCTAGGCGGTCGGCCGCCGATTCGGTCTACGCGGCCGCCCAGTCGCGTAGACATCGGCCGCCTAGGCGGCCGATTACCTCTCCGCGGCCGCCTAGCCGTGGAGAGTAAAAATGTTTTGAATAATAACAGCCAAATGACGTCGTTTTGGCTGTTTTAATAACAATGCCAAAACGACATAGTTTTGGCATATTATATAAAACAAAAAAAAAAACCTAAAATGGGCAGTAAACAAACAGAAGCCCAAATCAATTTTTGTTTCTTTGTTCTGCGGCAGCACACAGCACACTCCAACAACCAAATCTTCTTGATTTTCTTCCCATTTTCAACCCATTTTCTTCATCAACAACCATCTCTAAGGTATTTTTCTTCTATGTTTTACTATTTTTAAGAGTTATTGTTGTTAGACTTGTTAAATATATTATGCAATCCAAGTGTTTGATAAAATGTGTATATGAAATTTTTTTATAAAATTGTAAACATTTTTAGTTTAGTCTTTATTGTTAATTAATATAATGTTATTACGAACATTTGAACTTAAAATGATAATTAAAAAAAATTAAATTGTTATAAAAATTTAGATTTTACTATTTTAGTTTTTATTTTTAGTATTGTTGTAACTAATATTTAATTATTTATGTAGAAATTAGGAGATTTTTAAAATTTATAGATGGTTTAATTCTTGTATATTTAGATTATGGAATTAATATTAATGTATATAATATAGTATATATACTAATTTATAGATGATATAATATTAATGTATATATTAATTTATAAATGATTTAATAATTAATACTTGTATAGTTGTAAATTGTAATGTTGTATAATTTTATTTATGTTATGAATTTATGATTAAATAAATCATAAATGTTTGTTAATTTTTCTAGGTTGTTATAAATATAATGGCGTCCTCGGCAGCCTCAGTGGACCAAACGGTCCAATCCACATCCGAATCAGTGCTTAAAAGAAGGTCGAATGATGTTGGATGGGAGTTTGGGGTGTTAATTGACCTAAAGAATTTAAACAGGGTCAAATGTATCCTATGTGGAAAAGTTATGTCCGGGGAAGTTTATAGAATAAAAGAACACATAGGCCAGATATCAGGAAATGTTGCAGCTTGTCCAAAAGCAACACCGGACGCGTAAGCCAGGTGTAGAAATGCCGTTATGGAGACTAAAGGTAAGAAGAGGGGTAAGAAGAAGGAAGAGTTGTTGTTGAGATCATAAGTAAATGTGGTTGATACAACTGGGGAAGAAGATGCGTGGGAAGAATTAGGGGGGGAGAGAGATCCCCATACTCTTGGCCCCATGGATCGATTTGTATCATCCATCAATCCTGAAGCTTCATTGGGCAGTGGAACTAAGAGACAACAAAACATCAATGAAGCACTTTTTAAAAAAAGAACTCATAATGTGGACCAGTATGTGAGTAGATGGGTGTACGGAGCAGGGATTCCTTTCAATGCAACTGATAATGGCGATTTCAAGCTGATGATGGAGGCAGTTGGTCAATTTGGACCGAGATACAAACCACCAAGTCAATACGAATTGAGGGAACCATTGTTGAAAGAGGAGGTTCAGAGAACAAAAGAGTTACTGAAGAAGCAAGAAGAAGACTGGGCTTTGAATGGGTGCTTCATTATGACGGACGCTTGGTCCGATAGAAAAAGGAGGAGTATAATGAATTTATGTGTCAATTGCTCGGAAGGAACCACTTTCTTTTTCTCTAAAGAGTCTTCAGATGAGGCACACACGGCTGATCTCATTTTTCAATATGTGGATGGGTGCATTGAACAAGTTGGACCGAAGAATGTCATTCAAGTGGTCACAGATAATGCCACAAACAACATGGCAGCAGCGAAATTACTCAAGGAGAAGAGACCTCAGATATTTTGGACGTCGTGTGCAACACATACCATCAATCTCATGCTTGAAAGTATTGGTAAGCTCCAGAAGTTCAAAAAAACTATTGAGCAAGCCAAGAATTTTACCATATTCATCTATGCACACCACAAGACATTATCCTTAATGAGGTCTTTCACTAAAAAGAGGGACATAGTGAGGCCGGGAGTGACTAGATTTGCCTCTTCGTTTTTAACATTGCAGAGTATGATGGAGAAAAAATCTCAATTGAAGACAATATTTTGTAGTGAACTATGAGATCAATGTAAATGGTCTAACACTATCAAGGGGCAAAAGGCATATGCTACTGTTATGAGTACGAGCTTCTGGAATGGTGTGACCACTTGCTTGAAGGTCTTTGCACCTTTGGTGAAGGTGCTTAGACTTATTGATGGGGATAAAAAGCCAGCCATGAGTTTTGTATATAGAGAGCTACTGCAAGCAAAAGAAGACATCAAAGTAGCATTGAACAATATTGACCGGAACTACAAACCGATCATTGACATTATTGATGCAAGAATGAAGGGTCGGCTAGATAGTTCATTGCACTTGGCATCCTATTTCCTCAACCCATACTACTGCTACAGAGACACCACAATTCAAGATAAGGTTGATGTGAATCTTGCAATGTTTGAATGTGTGGAGGCTATTTGTGGTACCGAGAATTTTGAGATGCAAGATACAATTGCAAATACTGAAATTCAAAAGTACAAGATGAAGGAAGGATCTTTTGGGCTACCATTGGCGATCTCAGGATGTAAAAACAATAGGGAGGCATATGCTCTAAGTACTATTTTTAAAGTTGTAGTTGTAGTGCTTTACTTTTTTTCTTTTAATATTATGTTCTAAATCCTAAAAACTTGAAATATGTATCTTCATGATTGTAGCTTCTTGGTGGTCTAACTATGGAGGTCAAACACCCAATTTGCAAGTCATTGCTAAAAGAATCCTCAACTTGACCACGAGTTCCTCCGGATGTGAACGAAACTGGAGCACTTTTGAAGGAGGGAGTACACCACTACACTAGTTCACTGTAAATTTACAAATTAACTCTTAACTAACAGTTTATTATTGTCATTTTGATTTTGTAGATACATACAAAGAAAAGGAATAGACTAGATGTGAGTCGGTTGAATAATCTAATCTATGTCCAATTCAATTCCAAGTTGAGGAACAAAAAAAGAAGAGCAAAGGAAAAGGATGTGGATGTCCTTCTTGCTATGGATGTCGAAGCCACCAATGCACAGGAATGGATTGTTGAAGGTTGTGGTGATGATGAAGTAGAGCCCGGAACAAGGCTAACTTGGCAATTGGTAGACGAAGCAATCGGTGCAAATGAGATTCTACAACCGAGGAGGAGTTCAAGGGTGACACAGGAGAGAGAACTTCATGAAGATGACTTTATATCAGAGGATGAGGAGGAAGTAGAAAATGTTGATGTTGAATTTGAGTCTGATGAAGACCGTGTAATGGAAGAATACGGAGAAGAGGAGTTTGATCATGATGAATAGTTTAGGATTTTGGATTATCATTTCATCATATTTTGATATTTTCATGCTTTCATAATTTCATGACTTTCTTCTTGTTTGGAATGTTTGGAATGCTTTATGTTTTATATTGTACTTTGAAATGTTTTTGCCTTTTTCGAATGACTTGTTTATTTGGAATGACTTAGTTTTATATTATTTAGAATGTTTGGTGTTTGGAATGACTTATTTGTTTAGAATGACTTAATTTCATATTGTTTAGAAGTTATACAGGAAATTTTTTTCAGGTGATCAACGGTGCGGTCAACACGTTGACCGTTGACCGCCGAGGAACCGCCTAGGCGCTACCCCGCCGCCTAGGTAGCGCCTAGCGATTTTTAGAACATTGCTTTGACATTTGTAATGGCTTTGAAAACCATTTTTCTTCTTCGTCCATCTTTTTCTTCTTCTCCTTCTTTGTTATTTTTAGCTTTGAAATCTAAACATTTCTCTCAAAAACCCACCAACTCAAATTCCAAAAATGACATCTCTTCTTTTTTGACAGATTCTTCAAATCCAGAGGAACTTTACAGATTCCTCAAAGAGAAATGTAGATCAGGTAACGTCTCACCCGATGAAGCTCATTACTTTTTTGATTTTTTTATTCAGAGGCAACCCGCTCCTCATATGGCATGCTTCACTATACTGTAATTTCTCTTATTCAGAGGTTGAACACTACTCAATTTTTGCCAGACGTGATTGTCTTCAACGTTTTGTTGAATTGCTTGTGCAATTTAAGTAGATTTCGAGATGGTTTTGCGGTTTTAGGGAGGATTTTTAGGAAGGGTATTAGTCCAAATGCTGTGACTTTTAATTCTTTGATGAAGGGTTTGTGCAGGGAGGGTAGAATCATGAAGGCTACCTGCTTGTTTGAGAATATGACTGCCTTTGGTTGTAGGCCTGATGTGATTACATACACAACACTAATAAATGGGTTGTGTAGAGCAGGAAATGTGAGTCTTGCTCTCAAGTTACATGAAGATATGGTTAAAGGGAATAATAATAAAAGTCGGGTAATCTGTAAGCCTAACATTGTTAGCTATACTAGTATGATTGATGGTCTTTGTAAGCATGGATTGATAGACAAGGCCAAGGAACTCTTTTTAGAAATGAAAGGTGTGGGAATCAGTCCAAATATAGTGTCTTATAATTCTTTAATTCACGGTTTGTGTTATGGGGGTAAATGGGAGAATGCTAAGGATTTGATAGTTGAGATGGTGGATCACAATGTGCAACCTAATGTGGTGACATATAATGTGATTATGGATGAGCTTTGCAAGAAAGGAAATATAGTCAAAGCGACTGAATTGTTAGAATTAATGATTGAGAGAGGTGTGAATCCCAACACGATTACCTATACCACATTAATAGATGAGCTTTGCAAGAATGGGAAGATAGACAAAGCGAGTGAATTGTTTGAGTTAATGATTGAGAGAAGTGTGAATCCCAACACAGTTACCTATACCACATTGATAAATGGGTTGTGTTTGACATATAGAATTGATGATGCGTTGAAGTTGTTTGTTTCCATGACAAATAAGGGGTGTAGACATGATGTTATAACCTATAATATTATGATCAACGGGTACTGCAGGAAACAAAACATAAACGCAGCCACTAGTCTTTATAGGGAGATGATTTCAAAGGGAGTTGTGTCAAATGTTGTTACATATAGCACCTTGTTAAGTGGTCTTTACCGAGTCGGTAAGATTGGACATGCAAACGAATTGTTTTCTGAGATGCAAATCAACAATATTATGCCTGATGAATATACATATAATATTCTTATTGATGGGTTATGCAAGAATGGTTGTGTTACAAAGGCAATGGAAATACTACATACTTTAATAAAGAGCAAATTTAATCTTAGCATCATGAGCTGTAGCTGCCTCATAGATGGATTGTGCAAGACAGGGAGGCTTAAAGTTACTTGGAAGATATTTCACAAATTATCTCAGGAAGGCTTAGAACCAGATGTCGTCTCATATAATATCATGATCAATAGGCTTTGTAAAGATCGACAGTTGGAAGAGGCAACTAATCTATTATCAATTATGGAAGATGAGGGTTGTGCCCCAGATGTTATCACATATAATACACTTATGCATGGATTTTCACAAAATAATGAGACAATAAAAGTGGTGCAACTTCTTCACAAAATGGCAAAGAGGAATATAACGCCAAATGATTCCACAGCTTCCATTGTCGTAGATTTGCTGGTAAATGATAAAAAATATCGTGATTGCTTGAACTGGCTTCCATCATTTCCGGCTCAAGAACCAGCAAGAAGTTGACATAGTAAGTCTTGAGGGAATAGCTTTAGCAATTTTTTTTTTTTTTTTTGTTTATCCTTTATTTTATTTTCTTTTATTTCTAATAATATGTATGATCTTATTTATTTGTTTATTTGTGTTTTCTTCATGTAGGTTCTAACATAGGAATATGTTCCAGGGATCAAAAGCTTCAAGATTCAAGCTTTAGATTAGTTTATTCGGTTGATTGTAATGACTCTTAATCATGTAATTTATGCCTCACTTTCTGTCATTTCTTGGCAAAATGGTGATTTTAGCACAATGACATTACAAAATACTTACCCAACTGATTATGTTGAGGCATTAGCAGAAGTGCATTCTGCTCCACAGATGAATCTAACTGACCTTCCTCAGTAGATTACACAGAAGATGATTCCTTCTTGTAATAGTCTTCATCAATACCTTATAACTACATTATAACTACAAAAACTGTTTTTTTTTTTTTTTTGGGTGTCACATGTGAATCTAAACCCAAATTTTGTAGTGTGAATCTACTCTCTTCAAATTTAGCTATTTTTTCCTAGCTTATTTGAAAGACTCAAAGACCTTTCAGCGTTTTATTGCTAATAACAAACTTTTATTGTTATATAATCCTTCTTTTAGAATTGATGCTAAAAAAAAAAAAAACTCGAAAGCAATCTATTTCGGTGTCAATCTATCTTGTTAAGTGGTATTTTCCGAGCCGGTATACATGCAAAAGAATTATTTTCTAACATACGATTTAACAATGTTATACCTAATGAATATGCATATAGTATTCTCATTTATAGGTTATGTAAGAATAGTTGTCTTACCAAGGCAATGAAAATATTACATATTTTAATAAAGGGCAATTTTAATCTTAGTATAGCTGCAATTACTTTCACAAATTATCTTACGAAAGTTTAGCGCCAAATATCATCACATATACTATCATAATCAATAGGCTTTGTAAAGATGTGCAACTTAAAGAGGCAAATAATCTATTATTGATTATAGAAGAAAAAGGTTGTGTTCCAAATTTAATCATATATAATACATTCTTGCATCGCTTTGTACAAAACAATGAGACAATAAAAGTAGTAGAATTTCTTCATAAAATAGCATAGAGAAACGTAACGCCGAATGCATCCATAGCTTCCACTATCATAGACTAACTTGAAAATGATGAGAAATACCATAACGGTTTGAACTTGCTTCCATCATTTTCTATTGAAGAGCCCAACAGAAAATTGACATAATGAGTGTTGAGTGAATTGCATTCTATCTAAGTTGAGTGAATTCCATACAAGCTTTCATTCAGACTTTCTAAGTCAAATTGTAAACCAATGTGGCGTTTTGTCATACTGTGAACATATTTTAGTGAAATCTCCAATGATGATGTCAATTTGGAGAGTTTTTTTTTTTTTTTATAAGATTGTTTAAAATGATATGGGTTTGGTTGAATTTGTTTGTCATTAACTGATGTTTGTACAAAGGATATGCATTTCTTTCATTCAGACTTATGCTTCGTCTTCCAACACCAACTCAAAATTTTCAGAGCATAATTTCGAAAGAGCTTACTATGGAATAGTTGCCGACTTCAACTCGCAGTGATACATCTGCACCTAATAATAGGGAAATGAAGATAATGATGATCATCATCAATACTGTGACTGAAGATCATCATCAATACTGCCTTCATGTACAAGTCAAGATTAATCTACATCAGAACAGAGGAGACAACATTAATACTGAAACCAATTAGCAAAATCTTTGCTACAGAATTTTGCAGCTTCAAATCATTGATCAGGTGCTTACAAATAAAATAGTTTTGTTGCTTAATTGGTAGTCATGAAACTCAAAAAAATATGCAACAGGTGACTGAATATCATCATTCAAAACCGTCTCTGTGTACGAATTTTCCTGTATTTGATTTTGAACTATACCCACATCTTCTCTTTTAAGATTCTGGTGCCACAAACATTTCATGATTGAGTTGAGAGTATGAGCCAAAACAACAACTCTGATTGCATTGTGTACTGATTTCAGCATAGCCTAGAGGACCCCAAAAAGGAAGTGAAATATCCAAACTATCAACCAGACTTTTCTTTATCTTCAGAAGAAGAAGAATCTAACAAGTGGCCCCTGTAAGCTACCAACAATTCCTCTGCATCATCTCTAAACATCGCCACAAATTTCTCTAAGAATTTCTCCTCAGATAAAATCAACACGCTAACAAAACTTGGCTCTTTCTTCAATAACAACCTTTTCGACTTGAGAATTTGCATAACTCTATATCGAGGAATCACTCGTTCTGCTAGGCTGTACGTCAAACAACAAGGTGCTCTAATCAGCACCTCCTTATTGAGCTCAATCTTGTTCATAAAGAAATCAAGTTGTAACTTTAACTGCTCCTCGGATTTGCCAAACATCATAGATTGCTTCCTAAACATTTCCATGGCTTCATTGTTTGTAAACCCAAAACTCCTCAGTAGTTCCAATTTTCTATCAAAAGTTTCTTTACTCAAACTGGAAACAATACATAGTCCATAGACAAACTGCTTCGAATGAAACGAAAATCCCATATCCGAAACCCGCAAAACAAGGTCTCTAAGTTTGGATTCTTCCGTAAGGAAGAGTCTAGGTTTTGTCTTTAATAGGTATGAGAGCTGAGACCCAACAATGCCACAACTCTCCAAGAATGCAATGTTCCTTAACAATCTCCTTTCTGGGTTCATTGAGATTAGCCAACTGAATCTCCTTAAAACCCGAATCAAATATTGATTGCTTTTATCATTCACTAATATTTTCTTAAGAATTTGAGTACAAGGAATCAACATATTCTGCAAACTATTAGTAACAAGTCCAGAGTTGTTCGAAATGAACTTACCCAGATGAGAACCTACAATACCCATCTCTTGAAAGAATTCAATCTTAGGTTTAAGTGTCTTGTCCACATCAGAGAAGAGAATTTGGGGCGTGTAACGAACTGAAGATCGGATTTCGGTTTCTGAGAACCCAAGACTTCGAAGATAATGGAGCACACAGTGTGGGTTTTCAAGGGATTTGACGTTTGAGAAGCGAGCTGAGATTGATTGGGCTTCTGTTTTGGGAAAATTTAGGGTTTCAATCAGGTAATTGAAAAGCAAAGTGTTTGGTGTCTGGGTTGGGGTTTTGGTGAGAGAAGAGAACATATACAAAATGGGTTCCGTCGCTTTTGCATAAATTTTCTGTAAAACTTGCAATCGCAGTGTTTTTACAGTCTGCATTCTGATTCTGGTCAGGATACAAAGAGAGAAATTAGGGTTTTGGGGTTCAAAACTTCAATGGTTGGGAGAGGAGATCCGTAGTCATTTAAATTTTTTGCTCTATTTTATTTGGGTAATTATCAATTTAGTACCTAAATTTTAAATAATTATAATTTTTTAACGTAATTTATTTTATTTATACTCATGAGCTCTAAATTTTTGTAAATGTATCAATTTGATCCTAATGTGAGTCAATCGTTAGTCAAATTTAATGATTCTAGGGATATTTTTATCTTCAAACCTATCAATATATTAACAGTAAAAAAAATTTAGTGAAATAAAATATCTACCAATCACTTGGATCTCCAAAGGGAAAAAAAATTGAAACTGAAACTGTATCTCCAGCAATGGAGATCGTCTCCATCGCTTGTAGTAGCCAAAATAAGTTAGGTCCAAATGTCAAACCCAACGAATAGGGGTGGGCATAAAAACAAGTTCAAACCGCATTCGAATTGTTTTTCATAGTTTGAGTCAATTTAGGGTTTATGTTCGGTTCAGTTTTAATTTTAAAAAACCGTCAAAAAAATGATTCGGTTCAATTTTACCCCTCCAAAACCGGTTTGACCCGTCCTATATAAAGAAAAAAAAAACCCTAATTTCTATTTTCTCATCAAATTTTACCCTAACTTTTTCTTTATCTCGCCCATAACTCTCTCTTTCTCTCGTGGCCGCGATTCTTCTCCTCTCCTCTCTCTTCGTCCGCTGCTCGTCTTCCTCGCACCATCGCTCGTCTATCTTCGTTTAGCACCAATCCTCTTCCTCGCACCACAGATCTTCGTCCGCCGCTCGTCTTCCTCGCACCACCGCTCGTCCACCGCACCACCAGTCGTCTATCTTCGTTTAGCTTGTGTGGTATGATTCATGTCTTCTGTTGTGAGTTGTGACTTTGTAATAGCTTAATGATCTTACTGCTACACTGTGTTCTGGTCCAGAAAAAAGCACTGACTTTGTAATAGCTCAATGATCTCTCGGTTTATGGCAAAAAGAAGCCAAGATTCTCTTTTTAGGCCTCGACAATGCCGGCAAGACCACTTTCCTTCACATGTTGAAAGACGAGGTTTTTTTTTTTTTTGGTGTTTTTGTTTTGTGTATTAACACGGGTTTGATCTTTGTTTTGAGATTTTGATACTAGGTTTTTTTGTTTCTGTTTTTATGCTTTTTTTTATGCTTTTGGGAAGAGATTGGTACAACACCAGCCAACACAGCACCCAACATCAGAGGAGCTGAGCATTGGAAAAATCAATTTCAAAGCTTTCGATTTGGGTCGTCACCAGACCACTCGCCGAGTTTGGAAAGATTACTACGCTAATGTAGCTTTTGTTTTTTATCTATTCATTTCCAGCTTTAATTCTTCTTGATTATAGATTTTCTAGATTTGTTGTAACATGTCCATAATTATGTGTGTGTTTGGTCAAATTAAATTACAAATGTATGATTTTTGTATTTACCTTCCTATTAGTTGTTCGATTTAATTGTATTTGGACTGTTAGTTTGATGAAAATACATGAATATCAACAGCTATTTAATTTTGTTTAGAAAAATTGTAGTCCATATTAGTATTTAAAAGCTACTACAAATTAAATACATGAAAAAGTCCAATAGACCTAAAACTGTATCAATCGAATCGTATTTTTTCGGTTCAATTCGGTTTGGTTTATACCTTCAATTCGATTCGGTTCAGTTTTAATTTTTTAAAAACCATATAAATTTTGAGTCGATTCGAACCGTGTCTAA
Organism: Xanthoceras sorbifolium; assembly: GCA_003430845.1. Lineage (NCBI taxonomy): Eukaryota > Viridiplantae > Streptophyta > Magnoliopsida > Sapindales > Sapindaceae > Xanthoceras > Xanthoceras sorbifolium. The sequence continues at coordinate 2,754,928 of CM010609.1, read as the reverse complement.
CCCTATTAATGAACATCAAACCCAAGGAAATTGGATTTAAATAGCACTACATGGGCCCAAAACCTAACTTATTAATACACCTTCTCCAAAGGCTCAAGACTTAATAAAGCCTAACCTTGGGTCCATATATGATCCAAGACCAGAGCCCAATCCTTTGGGCTATGCTTCTTATTATATAAAGGCCCAGAAACTAATTGAGGCTCAAATCGAGGCATGCATATGGTCCAAGGCTAAACCGACTCGAGTCCATTAAGATCTCCATTTGAAATCAAGAACAAATCAAATGAAGAGCAACCTTTCCGCGAAGTCAGCCGAGAAATCAGTTAGAGATGAGTCACCCTCTGCCGGATGGATCATTCATTATAAATATACACCTCTTATTCTAAGTGAGGGGTCACACAATTTCATTCACATGAATCCAAAGTGATCTTATTGTTCATTATTTACACTTTCAAGCGTTCACCGGTCAATGATAATCACTATTTACTCACGACTTCGATCATTGCCTATCAAGCCTACAATATCCAAAAAGTATTTATTTTTATTCACTCTACTGTATTTATATTACTATTATCAGTTAATTAACTTGATCGTCGAAGTGCAGTTGGCCGGCACCGCCCCGATGTCCCAAATGTCCTATCGGTCCTTGTTTTTCTAATTTTACAGGTTGTAGTGCCCGTATCTCCATCCTACCCATTCTACGGTCTACAATTTGGCGTCCACCATGGGGCACGACAATCGTTAAATAATTAAAGCTAGAGTTCGACCGACCCTACGCTACAATAGTCGACAACTCAACTTATGGTGCAATAGAGGCTCAGCTCTAGCTTTTCATCTCCTAGATGATTGAGAACACCCAAAGCCTCCAAGCTCTTGAGGAGGGGAACCAAGTAGTTAGAGCAGAGAACTAAGAGCTTCAGAGCAAGATTCAATCTCTCTTGACCGCTCGACCGTATAGGAACCCAATAGCTTCCCATACACCTCCACTCGACCAAGTCGCACCTACTCTACCCTACTCGATCGTTCAACCAGATGACCAAGGTATAACAATTAGTGACCTTGGCCCAATCCATATAGATAGGAGCATGGCTCGCAAGCAATGGGTGGAGCAGTCGACCTAGTCACACCACCATAGTCGAACACTCGAGTTGGAGCGACGATGAACCAATAAGATGGTCTACCACAAGCTGCTCAAAAGCCGCATCCTGTGTCGACCCCTACCACGACTAACAACGGCTAGGCTCGAACAATCGGTCTACCACATTGGACACCATCAGCCCCGTCACGGTCGAACCCAGAAATGGTAAGCTCGAACCTTATCTTTGCTAACTCCGATTTGGCTCATAGGGACAAAATTAATATATTTATGAAAATTTAAGGCTCACGGATACCAATAAAGTAAACTATATTAAAAAAACTCATAATTCGTCAAAATTTAAGGACTAAATCGATAATTGCCATTTTTATTTTACCATATTATTTTTGAAGTTTCACATTCATGTTATTATTATTATTTTGTAATTTTTAAAGCTGGTAACAGACAAGATGAAGTTGGCTCATTAGTATGTTCATCACACTTACATCTCAATATTATGAGTTAGAGTTATGTTTCCCTTCCCTAAATCTGAATAAATTGTAATATCTAAAAAAAAAATTGACACCAAAATATTTTGCCTACACATGCATTATTTTATGGGCAAATTGCAATAAAATACCCTGACATTTGGTTATATTATAATAAAATCGCATTTTTGTTTTAACTATAATGGAGTACCTCGGATAATTACTAATTTGGTCCCTGATATATTTTAAAATACCACTTTTTAATATATTTTTATCTTTTTAACTCATATGGTCCCTAATTTTTTTCAAAATACATTATTTTAATCTCTATGACTAAAACAATTTGACGATCAAGCTTAACATAAATTATAAATTGATTATTTTATATTTTTTATTAAATTATTAAATTAAAATGATACTTTTATCCTTTAAATTTTTAACAACTTTCATATTTCACAATCCAATAAAAATTATTATACGTTATAAAAATTTAATTTTTTTAAAAATACTTAAAAAGGATTAAATAAAAAAATAAATATGATTAAATTTATAAAAAATAAAAATACTATAAAAATTCGATATATTTTTACATTTGAACAATTTGACCTTTTAGATAATTCAATAAAAAATTGTTATGTGCTATAAAACTTAAATTATTTTTAAAAAATACTTAAAAGGATTAAATAAAAAAAATAAATATGATTAAATTTATAAAAAATAAAAATACTATAAAAATTTGATATATTTTTACATTTGAATTATTTGACCTTTTAAATAATTCAATAAGAAATTGTTATGTGTTATAAAACTTATATTATTTTAAAAAAATACTTAAAAAGGATTAAATAAAAAATATATATGATAAAATTTATTAAAAATTAAAAATATTTCAAAGTAACTTCATTTATTAAAAATAAAAATAAAATTTAAGAATGAATACTTATAGAACTCAAAGTTTAGTTAAAAAAATTAAAAAGTTAAAAATATTATATATATATATATATTTTAGAGTATATTATATAGTATATATACATTATATATATATTAATTATAATAAAATTACAATATTTACATGCATTTATTATTATTATATTATAAAATTAAAATATAATAATAAAAATGTAATATATATAAATTTATTTCTAAATTTTGAGTTTTATAAGTATTCAATCTTAAATTTTATTTTATTTTTAAGAAATCATATTACTTTTAAGATTTTTAAGTTTTATAATATTTTTATTTTTAATAAATTTTATCATATTTATTTTATTATTTAATCATTTTAAGTATTTTTCAAAAAATAAATTATTTTATTAGAAAGTTAAAGGGTAAAATATCATTCTAATTTAATAATTTATTAAAAAATAAAAAATAAAAAGTTTATACTTTATATCAGGTTTGACCGTTAAAATTTTGGTCAAAGAAATTAAATTAATATATTTTAAAAAAGTTAGGAACCATATGAGTCAAAATCATAAAAGTAGAGCAAAAAGTGATATTTCATAATACATTAGGGCCAATTGAAAATTATTCGAAGTATTCCATTGTAATTTAAATAAAAGTGCAATTTTATTGTATTATGACCAAATATCAGGGTATTCCATTATAATTTACCTTTATTTTATTTATTGTAACATATATCTTTGTTGTTAGATGTAATTAGATGATTGTCAAAAAATAATTTATTTAAAAAAAAAAAGGAAAAAGAAACATTTTGAGGAAAGTTAATGATCCACATTTTTAAAGAAATATAAACATCTAACAGTTCAACTATCCACGTCGTAAATTATGGATTAAGTGTCGATTCTAGTCCATATATATAATCCTAATTACCACTTGTCCACATTTGTATTTTATTTTCAAATGGGCGTCAATTATATACACAAATGAATGTAAATTGTTTATGTTAAAAAAGAGTTAAACATAACTTTACATATAAATTTTAAACCGACAAACATTTGTATGAACTAAGAATGGCATCGGTTCGGTTCGATATATTTCCGTTGAACTCAATGGAGATTTCTATAAATTCTGATTCTATATATCTCTTTATTTATTTCTTTTTAATTATTACAATTGAGTCTAAGTTTCGAAAAAAAAAAAAAAAAAGTTACGTCGCTAATCCACGACTTCAACGATATAGGTATGACGAGCACACGATTGAATCAAACTTAACTTACCTTTACTACATATGGGCTTGGATTGGGCCCAACTTAATCCAACGGTCCAACCCAACAAGAAGCAATATAACTTCTTACTTCAGAAGTGAAAATGGCTGCTAGCTATTAGGATTAAAATAATAATAATATAATAATTAAATAATATAATATAATATAAGCTTGATTACTGCAATATCAAAATTTGAGTTGATATAACTTCTTCATTCTCATAATAATAAAAACTTTTTATTCAAATTTGACTCTGTAAAAAATTTAATTATGTTCCGCTCTCATTTCAAATGTCTCGTATATAAACATTTTCATAAACTAAATATTTAAGAAAATAAAAAGAAATCTAACATTTTTAAAATTTATCAAAAACCTTCCATGTATTAGTCCGTTAACGTCCTTTAATCCCAATAAATTTTATTAAAAACCTCCTTGTGAATGTTAAAGTTCGAGAGAACCTAACTTTACTTAATTCAATCCAAAATTTAGTATAATATTATATATATTTGTACTAATAATAATAATAGCTAAAGGTCAATTATTTTGATAGTTGGAGTTTTACAAACACTCTCAACCCATTAAGTTTAAACATTGACATTGTAAATATGTAAACGACTTTCGATATGTGCGTAAATATCTACACTGCGTAAATAAAGTTTAATCTCGGTAGATTCCGACAAGCTTTCGAACTATCAGGTGTCAGATTTAAATAATAATAATAAATAAATAAAATTGATCAATCATGTTATCCAAGTTTAGGGATGGTAAAATGGTCCGGGTTTGCTCAACCCGGTCCGGACCCGCTTGAAATGGTCCGGGTATAAATTCGAACCATATTTATATAAAACCCGCATATTAGATTTTTTCTTAAACCCTATATTAGTTATGGGTTGAAATACGTGTACATTTTAAACCCACAAATAACCCACGTCCATAAAAGAAATATATAATGGTTGTTTTTTCAACCTATATTAAGTGCATACTGCTCCTCTTCCCTCCCAACGACACTCATCGCCGATGTCGCTGCCACCTCTACCACAAAAGTACTAAACTACCTCTCTTGGCTTCTAACTCCACACCATGCCCACCCAAAAAACTCATGAAATTTGAAGAGAAACAGAAATCAACCAGAGAGTGATTCAGATGCGAAGAACCATCAAGAACCCAACAATCATCACAACCAAGATCCTCAATAGTGTGCAAATCTTGGAGGAGCCGTCGTCACTGCCAAAGTACACAATGTTGTACTTGTTAGTTAAACGACATCGTATTCGGTAGTAGCAACCCCCTCGGTCGCTGAAACCTGAGTCTCTTCAAATTCCTCAATGGTCGAGACTAATCCGCCTATTTTAATGGTTGGAGGACGCCGCTGAGAAAAGAAGGAGTCATGGAGGCATACATATACGAGTTGTTTGACAAGGAAGTGAAGAGTGTGAGGAGTTGGGGAATTTTGTCTTTTTAACAAATTGGGTTGGGTTTAGTTTGTGTTGCAAACAATTTGTTCTGTTTGGATTAGGAGTGGGCACAAAAACCAATTCGAATCGTATTCGAATCGTTTTTTATAGTTTGAGTCGGTTTCGAATTTGTATTCAGTTAGGTTCAGTTTCAATTTAAAAAAAAACCATCAAAAAACGGTTCGGTTCAGTTTTGAGGGTCCAAAATCAGTTCAATCCGTCGACCCGTACTGTATAAAGAAAAAAAACCCTAATTTTTTTTTCTCATTTCCTTATCATTCATCAGATTTCACTTAACCCTAACCCAGAAACACACACACACACACACACACACACACACACACACACACACTCTCTCTCTCTCTCTCTCTCTCTCTCTCTCTCTCTCTCGTGCCGCAACTTTCCTTGCCGCACCTCTCCTCTCTCATCCGCCACCCTTGCGCTGCTCACATCTGCCACCCTTGCACCACTGCTATTCGCGTAGCTCGTCCTCTTCCGCACCAGTGTCGCTCTTCCACCGCTTGTCCGCCGTTGTTCACTTAGCACCAGCGCTCTTCCTCGCCTTGCGTTGCTGCCGCCCCTCACCGTCACTCTTCCTCGCCCAATGCAATAATATATTTTTTTCTTCTGGTTTTTGATATTTTTTCTTAGTTTTTTTTATTAGTTAAATTTTATAAAATAAACACTATTTAATTACTAGTTCAAGCCAAAGCTAGTCTATACAAACATAATTCTTGTCTCTATGTAGGTATCTAATTTTTTGAAATTGGAAAGCAACATGTTTTCAAGTGGATTTTTGTTGCTTTTAGTTTGATTTGTGTTGGATTTCTTGTATGTGTTTTAAAATTTGATTTCTGGAAAGCAACATGTTTTGGAATTTGATTTATGTTGGATTTGTATTGGATTTATTGTATATGTTTGTAATTGGAAAGCAACATGTTTTCTGTTGTAATTGGAAAGCAACATGTTTTGGGATTTGAAAATATGACAAAAGCCAATTAGGCCAATAGGCCCAAAACCGTATAAATCGAATTGAATCGAACCATATTATTTCGGTTCGATTCGGTTTAGTTTACATCTTCTATTCGGTTCGGTTCAGTTTTAATTTTTCAAAAAAAGTGTAAATTTTGAATCGGTTCTAGTTTGTCCAAAATCATGCCGATTCGAACCGTACACACCCCTAGTTTGGACTATAGGGATTAAAAAAAAAAAATTGGTAATTAAAATATTGGTAAATATAATAGGAGGATTAAAATGAGGGTTAGATAAAATACTCATATTTTATGGATTGGGTTTAAACCCGTGTCGTAAGCCTATATGGAGTATTTATAGTCGAGTTTGAATCATTTTAAAATTTACAGATTTTTTATGGATTTGTATGCAGTTGGGATTGAACCTTCATTTTGCCATCCCTATCCAAATGAAGTGGAAAGTGAAAAATACTTGACAAGACCAGAGGCATGAAACTCCACATTATCTTTTTGTTCCAAGTAAATTACCAAAAAAGTACTTTTGATAAAAGAAAAAAAAAAAACAAACAATATCCATATAGCTACAGCCTACAAGGACATTTCCTTCTTTGTGGTCCGCACCACAACTTCAATTTTGACCTCCTTTGACCTTTTCTGTCACAGCAAATCACAGCCGTCCAAAACAATGCATCAGCTGTATAGTATAATCAGCTCACCACATCAACCCCTAAAAGATTTATTTTTTCATCAATTTCTTTTATAAACATATAACAAATAACACTGAGTTTATATAAGGATTAATAAATTATACTCAAAATTAAAGTTTATAAAAACTATATTAAACTTATCTGATATTAAATTTGATTATTGAAAAATTGAATTGACAGTTAAAAAAAAGAAAAAAATAGAGGAAGAAGCGAGAGATGATCCATAGTGGATCCACCATGGATCGATCGAGAATCAGGGAAGGTTCGAACCTACTTTTTAACGCTCAAACTTAACGCCAAAGGAGTTTAGTGTGAATTTGTACAAATTTTAATTCTGAATATAATTCAACAAATTTTAAGTAGGTTAAATGTTGTTTGTTCATACAATATATATATATATATATATATATATTGATGTTCTACAGTAAATTTTTGGTTAACAGTTGCTTTTGATTAAGTCAACTAATGGTTGGGTATTAATATATAATTAAGGATAAATTCACGATTTTATTATAATATGACCAAACATTAGGGTACTCTATTGCAATTCGCCATTATTTCAATCAAAAAACAAATACATCACTATCAACCAAAAATATTGGGCGAATTGTAATGGAATAACATAATATTTGATCATATTGCAATAGAATTAGTCTTAATTACACATTAGTACCCTATTATTACTTGACTTGGTCAAAAGTAATGATTTGACCAAAATTTTTACTTAAAATGATAAAAATATCACTGGTTAAAAAGTAATATTAATTATTAAAATTAAAAAATTAAACAATTACAAAAAACTTAATTTTGTTTTTAAAGGACAAATCCATTTAAATTATTTTTTATTTTTTTATTTTTTTAATTTTAATAATTAATATTATTTTTTTATTTTTTAACTATGTATATTTTTATCATTTCAAGGTAAAGTTTTTGGTCAATAGTTGTTTTTGACTGAGTCAACTAACGGTAGTGTACTAATATGTAATTAAGACTAAACTCATATTTTTATTATAATATGGCCAAACGTCAGGTACTCCATTACAATTCGCTCTTATTTCAATAAAAATATAAATGCATCACTATCAACAAAAAATATAAGGATAAATTACAATGAAGTATCCTAACTATGAACAAATTATAACCAACTCATACTTTTATTTTAATTACAACTTACTACCCTTACATAATTAGTTGACCATTAGATTTAACTTTTGAGTGGTTAAAATATATGAAATGTCTAAATTATCCCTACCTATTAATTATTACAACCATTTTATTTTTAATTAAATATTAAAATAAATAATAATAATTTATTTAAAAAAATAGATTTTCACTATCCATCAAGTGGAGATCATATTGAAAAAATTAAAAACTTATAAGAAAAAGCAAAAGAAAGTGGAGATCTAATCTCCACCATGCGTTCAGATTAAGGGACGATGGAGATTCAATTCATCTGGAGATTAGATTTCCATCAACGAAGAACAAAATAATAATAATAATAATTTAGTGGAGCGGATCTCCTCCATAGGATCAGATATGCTCCAATGCAAATGGCCATTATCGCAGATGGCGATGGCCATTTGCTATGGCTCCATGGGAGTAAAGTGTTTTTTTTTTAGTTGATGGAGGTCCAATTTCCAGATTGAATTTTCATTGTCTATTAATAGATTGGATCTTCATCGAACCAAGAACAATTTTTTTTAATTGTTGTTTTTTTTAAAATTTTTTTATTAATATGATCTCCACAATGGAGATCTATTTTAATTTTTTACGAAAAAATAACCATATCACCCTTCTAACTACTAGTTGACTGATCGTTAACTTTAATGGTCAACTAGTTAATTATGGTACTAAATTATAATCAAAGTAAAAGTACGGTTTAGTTATAATTTACTAATATATTAGGGTTTTTTTTTAATTTGTCCAAAATAATATAATATAAGGAAGCTACAGTTGTCCTTGTCTTTACTCTTTAGAGTTGCAGCACCCAAAAATTCGTCCCTTTCAAGACATCCCAGTTAACGCCGTTAGCATACACGTTAAATGAACGGGTTTTGTTCCGGTACAGTCAGGCCCATCTTAGCAATCCTACATCAAATTTTTTTTTTAAAAAAAAAGTCAAATTGGATGTGATTCCACGCGCAAAACAAAAATGCCAGACCAATCAGATTATTATTTAAATTAATCAAATAAATCGGACGGATGTGCATAAATATATTATGGATGTTATCTTGTCTGTCATCTACACGATCATTTTAAAAGAATAAAATTTAAAAAGGCGAATTAGTAGAATCCAGTCTGTTTTTGTTTTTGGGTTTTTTTAGACAAAAATTCTTTTTAATTATATGTCTTGAAAATAATATGAAATTGTCAGTTTAATATTAAGACAATTACAAATCTATACTCATCAAATCACTTATAAAAACTAATCGAAAAAAATAATAATGTAAAAGCTAAAGAGTAACAACTTATAATCTAACACATCCTATTCATATCTTAAGTGATTAATACACATCTTTTTTATTTTAGTGGTGAGAGTTAAATTTTACCATGTATATTTATCAATACGTGTGAGTAGTTTTCTCCACTTATCGTGAGAATCAAAAGAAGACTCTTTTGAGGACGGGGACCCTGGTCCCCTAGAATTTTTTTTTAAAAAATTAAATTATATATAATAATTGATTCTGAATCCTAGATCCTATCCCCTAATTTTCATTTCCTCATTCCGACCCTAGTGAGAATAGACATTTCTTGTTATGAGAGTAGATATGCGACCCATACGTTTTAGTGATTGATCTCGATAGATCCTAACAGACTTTTAATTTTGTAATTGTATCCTTAAAAAAAATACTGTACAATCTATAATATATATATATATCCTATTATGAAAATAAATATATGATCCGTGCATTTTAATGATTGCTCTCGATAGGTCCCAATAGATTTCTAATCTTGTAATTATACTCTTAAGAAAAAAAATGTACAATCTAAAAAATTTATCTGACTTTTTCTTTTCGATACACTATTTACTATATCATTTTATAATTTATATAGTAATGACAAATGCGTTGTTACATTATTTAGATTAATTGATTTAGATTAATTGTTAGATTCGTAGAATCACACCAATCTAAATACATTCGGGTCGTTGTATCACTAATTTGATAAGTTAGCATCTACATTTCATGCGTATTTACTTTACCATAAAGAGAGAAGTCACTAAGTTAACGGCGTCAGAAAGAGAGAAGAAGCCGTGAAAAAGCATGTGAGTGGGGTTAGCTGCGCAAGTCCAGACCAGAGACGCAGACGCGCAGTCGCAGAAAAGAAAACACACCAAAAAAAATAAAAAACATTCAAACTCACGGTGAATGAAAAAAATAGAGAGAGAGAGAGAGTTGTTGTCTACACTCTACACAAATTCACAAAACACACACAAAATAAAAAATATATATATATATATATATTATATATATGTATGTTTGTCCTTTACAGAGTGTAGTTACTCATCGTCAACAACCTACACTCTCCACCCGACCCTCTTCCTCCATATTTTCAATGGAACTTTCTCTGCTTCCAAAGACTCCAAAATCCTAACTCACCAACACCCACTTCACCAATTTCTAGTTTTTTTTTTTGCTTATGGGGATGATTCATTACTAGGGTTTGCTTTTTCTTGTTGTTTATAATGACGCTTTCTCTCTACTTTCTCTCTCTACTGCTGTGCTTTGTCTCCTTGTCGTCGGCCTCTGAATCCGAGGTCGGATCTTTGCTGGAGTTCAAAAAGGGTATCCAGACTGACCCGTTTGACAGGATAAACTCAACATGGAACCTCTCGTCACTGACCGACCCGAACTCCTGCCCCAAGTCCTGGACTGGCGTCACTTGCGACCCTGGCTCCGGCTCCATCGTCTCCATAAACCTGAACGAGATGGGTCTGGGTGGGGATCTCAAATTCAACACTCTCATCAACCTCAAGTCGCTGAAGAACCTCTCTTTGTCCGGAAACCATTTCACGGGTCGTTTGGTACCCGCATTGGGGTCCATGAGCTCGTTGCAGTACTTGGATCTGTCCAGGAATGGGTTCTACGGGCCGATCCCGGGCCGGATCGCCGATTTGTGGGGTCTGAACTACCTTAATTTGTCAGCCAACAAGTTCAAAGGCGGGTTTCCGGGCGATATCAGGAACTTGCAGCAGCTGAGAGTGTTGGATTTGCATCAAAACGAGTTGCGGGGCGATGTTGGCGAGGTTTTGACCAATTTGAGGAATGTTGAACACGTTGACTTGAGTTTCAACCAGTTCTTTGGAGGTTTAGGACTCAATGGGGACAACATTTCGAGTGTCGCCAACACGTTGAGGTCTTTGAATTTGAGTCACAACAATTTGAATGGAGGATTTTTCAAGGATGGTGTTATTGGGTTGTTTAGGAGTTTGGAGGTTTTGGATTTGGAGGACAATGGTATTTCTGGTGAGTTGCCCTCGGTCGGGTCGTTGCCAAATTTGAAGGTCTTGAGGTTGGGGAACAATCAGTTGTTCGGAAAGATACCAGAGGAGTTGCTGGAGAGTGTGATTCCAATTCAGGAGTTGGATCTAAGTGGCAATGGATTTACAGGTAATGGAAGATGAACATTTTGACTTTTTTCTTTACATTTGATTTGTTCATTTTTGTGTTATGAAATAGTAATGTGTGTCTCGAATGGATACTTTAGTTAATGGATGCAAGTATTTGATTACTGCAATATGTTACTTGTGCTATGATTTGTTATGTTGAATTACCGATGCTGTAGATGATTGCGATCCGGAATCTTAGCTTGTCCCAGTTTTTACCATGTGAAAGCAATGTTATGTTATGCAATTTTCGCTGCAATGAAAATCCTTTTTGACTTTTTGTATAGAATTGAATTTTGGAAGCACATTGCCGTGGATGTAGATGCTTGTTAATATTAAAGAGTTGAGAGAAACATAGATACAACAATAACAGGAAAAGACACGACAGATCATAGCCATAAAAGTTATAAATAATTGTACAGAATAATTGAATTTTAGAAAAAAAAGAAAGAAAAAAGATGGTATAAGTGTATGAAAAATGACATTGTTGGTCTGTGAATTTTATTCTAAAGTCGATGATGGGGCAATTCTTCATGCAATATAGATACAAAAGAGTGTTGTCTAAAAACTCTTGATTCCTTAAAAACTCATGGCATGAAATCACATTAGGTTCAAATTAAAGAAGAAAATAGATTCTATATGGTTTATTAGGGAGGCAGTGCAGCAAGGCGTGCCATGTAATTTTTAGTCTCGGGGGCTTGGCATATAGCTAATAAATCTATGTTGGACGCTTATTAGTACTACATGCCTTCTAGAGTGGTGATGTGTTATCTGGGGATGACTGTCATGTACATATATTAACCAGTGAAAAGGTTTTAGTTTCAGCACTTGCTATTTTTCAGTTAGATACAGAGTACCCATCTATGTCTGATGCACATTTCTCCGTTTTAGTTGTCTGGTCCTAAAACGTATTTTTAATGGCAATATGTGTACAGTGATAAAATATGCCATCTTTTTACTATCCTATATGTTTGTACAGAAAATATCACTTTTGCTTAAACACTTAATCAGTTGAGTAATATTCTGATGTGATGTGCTTGTGAGGCCAATACTCTAGCAGTCTAGCTCATTCATTTGAATTTCTTTTGAATGAGAAAAAGTAATGTAAGAATCGTGTAATGAACACGTCTGCATGCATGTGCTTGTTTTTGCTCTTTTCAAGGTGAATTCATAGACTACTACCTATGTATCTGTGAGGATAATAACTAAAAGTTAAACTCAATTTGTATGATGTACATAGTGAATTGGTTGTCCCCGTTTTCTTATTGGTTGAAAACTGTGTTCAATCTATCTAAATGGTTCTGGATATTGTAATTTTATTCTTCCATTATAATGTTGATCTAACATTCTTCAATCCATCCATGTGGACAGGTTCAATACATGAAATTAACTCTACAACATTGAAGGTTTTGAATCTATCATCAAATGTTTTATCGGGAGCTTTGCCCACTTCTTTAAAAGGATTTGTGAGGCTGGATTTGAGCAGAAATATGATCTCCGGTGATGTATCTGTCATGCTGAATTGGGAAGCCCCTTTGGAGGTTCTGGATTTAAGTTCAAACAAGTTGTCAGGAAGCTTACCAAACTTGACATCTCAGTTTGAGAATTTAAGTACATTCAATCTCAGGAATAATTCCCTCGTAGGTACCTTGCCTTCTCTACTGGAGAAGTCCACAAGATTATCAGCTGTTGACCTCAGTTTAAATCAACTTAGTGGGTCCATTCCTGGTAGTTTCTTCACTTCGGTGACCTTGACTAACCTCAATCTTTCAGGAAATCACTTGATAGGGCCCATTACACTTCAAGGCTCACATGAGAGCGAATTTATATCTTTACCTTCTTCTCCACCACTGGAGTCTCTTGATCTCTCTGGTAATTCCTTGACTGGAGTTTTGCCGTCAGACATAGGTAACATGGCAAGACTAAAAGTGTTGGATCTTGCAAACAATCACTTTTCAGGACAGCTACCTAGTGAACTGAACAAAATTAGTGTCTTGGAGTACCTTGATTTATCTGGGAACAATTTCAAGGGTAAAATCCCTGATAAGCTTTCATCTACACTAAATGAATTTAATGTGTCATATAATGATCTAACAGGCAACATTCCAGAAAATTTGAGGGGCTTCCCTAACTCTTCATTTCGTCCTGGAAACGCCTTACTAATCTTACCAGATGACATGCCACCAAAAAATACTGATCAAGGGTCGAATACTGTTCAAGGGAAACATCATAGTTCAAAGGGCAGTATTAGAGTAGCAATTATTGTTGCCTCAGTTGGAGCTGCTGTGATGATTGTTTTTGTTTTACTGGCCTATCATCGGGCACAACTGAAAGAATTTCATGGAAGAACTAAATTTAGTGGCCAAACTACAGAGAGAAATATTAAGGAAGGAGGATTATCACGGCCTTCTCTTTTCAAATTCCACTTGGAGGCTCAGCGCCCACCAACTTCCTTGAGCTTTTCAAATGATCTCTTGCTTACTTCAAATTCAAGGTCCTTGTCTGGGCAGGCTGAGTTCATAACAGAAATTGTTGAGCAGCCTGAAGGAGTGGCAGCTATTTCGGCATCCGCAAATCCCAATTTGCTTGATACTGATCCTGCAACATCTGGAAGGAAGTCCTCCCCGGGCTCCCCTTTGTCTTCCTCCCCTCGTTTTATCGAGGCCTGTGAACAGCCTGTAATGTTGGATGTATACTCACCAGATCGGTTGGCTGGGGAACTTTTTTTCCTGGATGCGTCACTAGCATTTACTGCTGAAGATTTATCTCGAGCTCCTGCAGAAGTTCTTGGCAGAAGCAGCCATGGAACTCTATATAAAGCTACTCTAGATAGCGGACATATGCTGACTGTGAAGTGGTTGCGGGTGGGACTGGTCAAACATAAGAAAGAATTTGCTAAGGAAGTTAAAAAAATAGGTTCTATGAGACATCCAAACATAGTTCCATTGCGAGCATACTATTGGGGACCCAGAGAACAAGAGAGGCTTCTTCTAGCAGACTATATCCAGGGGGATAGCTTGGCCCTACATCTTTACGGTAAGAACTCTAAGGACCCTTTTGTTTAATGTTAACTACCTGCCACCTCTTTTAAAGTTATGTTGCCAAACTCTGATTGTACTATGAATGTCACGTAAATTTGAATGGGTCTTGGATGATGCATGATCTTCCTACATGATGATGTGGTATGATTTTGTGTTCCCAAGCTGCTGACATTATTACTGATTTTGTTCAAACCTGGAGAAAATATATCATATAAAGCATAATTGCCAATTAATGTTCTTGGAATATCAACTGGAATTCTTTTTCTCTTTTACCTGTTTCCTGTTACTTTTTGGTGGTTACTTGCTTTATCAGTATTGGAGAAATTTCAATTCTCAATGAAGGCTTCAGCGGTTTTGAAAGAAACTTATAAGAATTTATAATACTATGTGTCGAACAAACTTTGGGTTCAAATGCTTATTGGATCCTGTTAAAGTGGATACGACTCCAGTTGGCATATTTGGTGTTCTTCAAGTTGTGGGAATGTCTTTATTTTGTTGAGCCTCTCTGTCAACATGGTGAATGTCCTTTATCCGCTTCCTGAATATGTTCTTTCCAGATCAGCCTCCATTTCAGCAATGCAGGAGTTTGCAAAAAAATATCATGTTTGAGTGTGATAGTGATACCGCATTAGTGTGTTTGAGCTTGTTAATTCTACCTATGGTCCAGACTAACCATCAGCTGGTACAGATTTAAGAATACTTTTCAAGCTTCTGTCAGTAAATTGCCCCTACTCAAGGTCTCCCGATTGTCAGCCATCACTATCACGATGCCTGGGTTTAACTTGTTTGTCTGTTAGCTGTGGTTAGAAGGGATTTAATAGCATCCAAGTGGCTGCTATATCTTGAAGGGAGAGGTAAGTGATTGCTTAAGTGAGAGTGACCCTCGCATAGCAAAAGCTCCAAAGATAGACATCTTTTATTCAACTCAAAATTTTTTAGTTTGATAGGAGGGTTGACTGCAATTTTTTACCAAGCTGTTCTAGTTATTAACTCCATATTTCAACCCTGGAGAAGTGTAATGGAATATTTCATGTTTTATGCATATTATTGCCTTGTTATCTTGATTTTTGTGTGCTTGACCAACTCACGTGCAGGAGACTTTTGAATTGCAATGAGCCAATTCTCTTAAGTTTTTTATTCTGATCCACATATATACATTAATGCAGAGACTACTCCTCGGAGGTACTCCCCTTTATCGTTCAATCAAAGGCTAAAAGTTGCTGTGGATGTTGCTAGATGCCTGTTATACCTTCACGATAGAGGCCTGCCACACGGAAACGTTAAGCCAACAAATATAGTCCTGACAGGCTCAAATAACGATGTTCGACTTACAGATTATGGTCTGCACCGCCTTATGACCCCAGCTGGCACTGCTGAACAGATATTGAATCTCGGAGCACTTGGATACCGAGCTCCAGAACTTGCTACTGCATCTAAACCAGCCCCATCATTCAAGGCCGATGTGTATTCTTTTGGTGTTATTTTGATGGAATTGTTAACCAGAAGAAGTGCTGGTGACATAATATCAGGCCAATCTGGAGCTGTCGATCTTACAGACTGGGTTCGGCTTTGTGATCAAGAAGGACGAGGAATGGACTGCATCGACAGAGACATTGCAAGCGGGGAAGAACCCTCAAAAGCAATGGACGATTTGCTTGCGATATCGCTCAGGTGTATTCTCCCTGTAAATGAAAGGCCTAACATCAGACAAGTCTTTGATGATCTCTGTTCTATATCTGGTTGAAAATTTTTGTACATGTGTCTTGGAATTATTTTTTTGTCGTTCCTCGACCCAATTGTCGTTCTTTTATCCCTTATTTTTTTTTCATTTTCGATTAATTGGTTTCCAGCCTTCTGATTTGGGGCTAATCATCACATTTTTTTTTCACCGAAAATTTTCTTGTAAAGAAACAGCTCCATTGATTATTTGACAGTGTTTTTGAGTTTGATCTTCTGTTGAAAAAAGATTGCAATTCTTTGTGTCCTCAATGTGTTTTGCTTACAGGATATGCAAATTCCCTCAACCAAATTAAAGTGACAAACTATTTCCGCACGTTAAATCTTTTCTCCAACGTTAATAGTAATGTCAAATGTTCTCAATGGTATCATCTTATACTAATGTCATTTTCGGATAATCTAATTTCAGGCAGCTTGAAATCACCTACGTTTAAAAAAAATTCTAATTTCAACGTCTTAAAAATCCTTAAACCCCTAGAAGATAAGAGGTTGATCCGGTATTTCCAAAGTCTCGGGTTCTCAGAGTCCGGAGTCCGATATCCTGTCCTCGGTCCATGGGGCTCTCCAAATTCTCTTCTCCAATGTCGACAAGACCCTGAAACCGAAGATCGAGTTCTTCCAGGAACTGGGTCTGGTGGGTTCTGATCTGGGTATGTTCATTTCTAGGAACTCAGTGATTTTGACTTATAGTTTGCGCAAAATGTTGATTCCATGTACTCGGATTCTTAGCGAGATATTAGTTAATGATAATACTACTGAAGCATTGTTTAGGGTTTTAAACAAATGCAGTTGGCTTCTCTCTAGATATTCGGATTCGAGATTGTTAACCAACATTGCCTACTTGGAGAGTTGTGGTATTGTTGGGTCTCTGCTCTCAATGCTTTTAAAGAGGCAGTCTAGGATCTTCATTATAGAAGAATCCAAACTTAAGAGGGCTACATACAGTTTCGTGGTTTCGGATTTGGGATTTCCGGTTGATTCTAGGATGTTTGTTCATGGACTACATACATATGGTTAGTGGGTCTAAGTGAGGAAACATTTGGGAAAAAATTGGAACTCTTTAGGATTTTCGGGTTTACCAAGGACGAAAACATGAGGATGTTTAGGAGGGCGCCCGTGTTGCCTAGGGTCTCCGAAAAGAAGTTGAAGTTAGGGTTGGAATTTTTCTTGAACAAGGTCAAGTTCAGAAAGGAGGTGCTGATTAGAGAGCCGTGGTGTTTGATGCTAAGCATAGAGAAACGAGTGATTCCTTAATATGAAGTTCTGCAAATTCTGAAGTCGAAAGGTTGTTGAAGGAGCCTACTTTCATTAATGTGTTGAATTTTCCTGAGGAGGAATTCTTGGAGAAGTTTGTGGCGAGGTTTAGAGATGATGCGAGGAATTGTTGGTAGCTTACAAGGGTCATTTTTTAGATTCTTCTTCTTCTTCTAAAGAGGAAAAGAGCCTTGATGCAAGTTTTCCTTAAATCGACACTCCAATGGGGGTTTATTTATTTATTTTGACTTATGCAACTCTCAATTTTGAGATACTTCGGAGCCTCGAAAGAGAAACGATTTGAAAGGGAAACTTGTTATTAATTGGTTTCCAGCATTCAGATTTTGGGCTGGTCATAACATTTATTCTCCGAAAATGGTCTTGTGCTCCATTGATGACTTGACAATGTTAAGAGATTGATTCTTTTAACTGAAAAGCATTGCAGTTCTTTGTATCAATAAATAAATAATAGAATACGACATAATATAATTAGACGTCTCCCAGTAACGTGGTAATACCGACTTTCCACATAAGTTTCTCTCGACATTTAGAGACAAAAGTGCAATATTTTTCTACACTTATTTAACTTTTACCTCTTAATTATTGGAATAAGAATTTTTTTTTTGTTTCAATGAGAATAAGTTTTTGGTGAGCGAGTTCTTAGTTTTGGTAGTTTAGGATGAAAAAAAGTGAAGAATCGAAAAGTATAGTACTATTGGTTTGAAAAAGACTGTAACCAAATTTAAAATTGATTAATTTAAAACGGTTAACATTATATAATCGTACACAACAAATTTTAATCATTTTTGTTTTTAAATATGACATCGGTCAGTTCAGAGGATTGTCGAGATCTGACAAGATCAATTAAAATATTTTGGATAGTAACTCCATTACTCAATATACAGGAAATGTACATAGTTAGAAATAAATTTCTTATAATTTATGAGGTTAAAAATGATAATTTTCACCAAGATTTAACAATGTTCAATAAAATCATATATGGTACATAGATTGTACTAGGGTTGGCAAAACCGGTCTGTAGCAACCCGACAATACACCAACCTATTTATGTCCAATAAACGGGTCAATCCCCTTACACTTGATATAGCCCGCTTTATTTTAAGGGATTAAACGGGTTGACCCGTCTAATCCGGTTATGAAAATTTATTTATTTATATACTATTATGTTAAATTATAATAATGCCTATAGTCATTTTAAGAAAAAATAACACCTAGACTTCCTGAATTTTTTTATATACAAGTGGAATCAACTTTTAAATTTATTAGTAAAAACCTCCTTTACCATTAGTCAAACTTTGTCCAATTAACAGTGACCATATTTGTCAGTTAAAAGTACCAAAATACCCCTAAATTAATAAATAAAGCCTAAATTAATATATAAAGTACCAAAATTCATAAAAATATAAAAACTAAAAAAGAAAAAAAAGTTAAGCTCTTCACCGTTTATTTCAGATTAACAGTGACCAAGAGATAGTATTATTTTTATTTCAATCCTGTATGACACTAAATATACTATAGTATTAATTTAGTACAATCAAATCTTATCACATCTTAAAAAATAGTCCAATTAAATCCCGCACAATAAACGTTTATCACGAAAGATTTCTAATTTGTACTGGATATTTGAATTTTTATTTATTTTGTATTGGTGCAAATTGGAGTCGCCCATTAAAAAAGAAAAAAAGAAAAAAGAAATTGAAAAAGACCATTTTGACACTTTATGTTTCCTGTCCCTGTCCTTAATCCCTACTGTCTCCCTCTATCTCTCTGTTACTCTCCCTCTCCCTCTCAGCATAATCGAAATGAGAATTTTCAATTCACTGCAACTGCAAGTTTTGCAGAAAATTCCCACAAAAGCTATGAAACCCAATTGGTATGTGTTCTCTTCTCTCACCAAAGCCCCAACCCAGACACCAAACACAAATACTTCCCTCTTCAATTACCTTATCCAAACCCTAAATTTCTCCCAAACAGAAGCCCAGTCAATCTCAACTCGCGTCTCTAACGTCAAATCCCCTGAAAACCCACATTCTGTCCTCCATTATTTTCGAAGTATTGGATTCTCCGAGACCGACATCCGATCATCCGTCCGTTCCGCACCCGGAATTCTCTTCTCTGATGTGGATAAGTCATTGAAACCGAAGATGGAGTTTTTTCAAGGTCTGGGTCTGGTGGGTTCTGATCTGGGTAAGTTCATTTCCAAAAACTCTTTGGTTTTGAATATTAATTTGGAGAAACATTTGATTCCCCGTATTGAACTTATCAAGAAAATATTGGTAGATGATATAAACAATGAAACTTTGATTAAGGTTATAAGCAGATGCAATTGGCTTGTCTCAGCGAGACCCGAATCTAAGTTGTTAAGCAACATTGCATTCTTGGAGAGTTGTGGCATTGTTGGGTCTCACCTCTCATTGCTATTGAAGAGGCAACCTAGGATCTTCATCATGGAAGATTCCAAAGTTAGAAACCACGTCTCGCGGGTTTTGGATATGGGGTTCTCTGTTGATTCTAGTTTGTTTGTTCATGCACTGCATACAGTTAGTGGATTGAATGTAGAAACGTTTTTGAGGAAATTGGAATTGTTTAGGAGTTTTGGGTATACTAAGGATGAGTACATGGAAATGTTTAGGAGGCAACCTATGTTGCCGACGGCCTCTGAGAAGAAGTTGAAGTTAGCATTGGAGTTCTTTTTGAACAAGATTGGTTTAGAAAAGGCGGCATTGATTAGAGCACCGTGGTGTTTGATGCTCAGTCTGGAAGAACGGGTGATTCCTCGATATAGAGTTATGCAGATTGTGAGGTCGAAGAGGTTGTTGAAAAAGAAGGAGCCAAGTCTCACTAGTGTGCTGAATATTTCTGAGAAGAAATTCTTGGAGAGGTACGTGGCGAGGTTTAGAGATGATACTGAGGAATTGTTGGTAGCTTACAAGGGTCATTTGTTAGATTCTTCGTCTTTGTCTTCTCCAGTGGAAGAAAGTTGAGGCAAGTTTTGAACCCTTCTGAATTCAATGCTGCTATGAGAGTCTATTGTTGTTTTCGACTCGTGCAACTCTTTGGAAGTACTTCATGCTTCGGAGCTTCCACGAAGAAGGATTTGAGTATGGATAAAAGTTGATCAGAAATGGGAAAATTCCCATCAATTGGTCTTCAGTCTTACTGATTGTCTGTTGGCGGATGATCTTCTATATTCTGAAAATTTTCATGGGACGGAACAGCTGCATTGGTTATTGGACAGATCATATCATTTCTTGATTATTTTTGTCATGGTAGAATTAGAAAAGCAATCATCATACAAAGAAGGGTATGTTATTTGAGCAGAATTACTAATGATTGATCAAGGAAATTTTTTATGAAATTTTGTCTGCAACTTTGAAGATATGATTTTTTTTCTTGAAATTTAGTCAAAATTGGTGGCACAAATGTTCTTTGTTGTCCATCTCCTTGAAAGATTATGCAACCACACTGGTTTATTATAGAGGTCTATTGGATTTTAATTTAATGGTTCAAAGAAAATTGTTAAAAAAAAGATAAAATTGAAAACACTAATTTGGTCTCCCTCGTAACCATCGTAGTAGCAAAAACACTCCTTTTACAATCCAATGAAAAAAATAGATCCTGATACGGTGTCGTTTTATTTCACTCTTGCTTGCTTCGTGTCTCCTTGTCCCTAAAACCTCAAAAACCCAAATTTCTCTGGGTGTTTTCCTCACACGAATCAAAATGCGAATTTTCAATTCTCTGCAACTTCAACTTCTACTCAAGATTCCCACAAAAGCGACCAAACCCAATTTGTATATGTTCTCTTCTCTCACTAAAACCGCAACCCAGATACCAAATACTCCCCTCTCCAACTACCTGATCGAAACCCTAAATTTGCCCAAAACACAGGCTCAATCAATCTCAACTCAATTCTCTCACAAATCCCTTGATAACCCACATTCTGTCCTCCACTATTTTCGAAGTCTTGGATTTTCCGAGACCGATATCCGATCTGCAGTTGGTTCAGTCCCCAAAATCCTCTTCTCAAATGTCGACAAGACACTTAAACCGAAGATCGACTTCTTTCTAGAGATGGGTCTGGTGGGTTCTCATCTGGGTAAGTTCATTTCCAACAACACAGCGATTCTAACTTTTAGCTTACGCAAAAAATTGATTCCCCGTATCGAAAATCTCAAGAAAATATTAGTGAATGATAAGAGTAATGAAGAATTGATTAAGGTTATAAGTAGATGCAGTTGGGTTCTCACAACGAACCCGGAATCGAGATTGTTAAACAACACTGCATTCTTGGAGAGCTGTGGCATTGTTGGATCTCAGCTCTCAGTACTATTGAAGAGGCAACCTTCTCTCTTCGTTTTGAAGGAATCCAAGCTTAGAGACCTTGTTTCGCGGGTTTCGGGTATGGGGTTTTCTTTAGATTCAGGGATGTCGTTGCATGCATTGCATACACTTAGTGCGTTGAGTGAAGAATCGTTTGAGAGAAAGTTTGAATTGTTTAGGAGTTTTGGGTTTACGGAGGATGAATTTGTGGAGATGTTCCGGAGGGCACCTGTGTTTCCGAGGGCTTCTGAGAAGAAGTTGAAGTTGGGAATGGAGTTCTTCTTGAACAAGATTGATTTAGAAAAGGAGGCGTTGATTAAATCACCGCGGTGTTTGATGCTCAGCCTAGAAGAACGAGTGATTCCTCGATATAAAGTTATGCAGATTTTGAAGTCGAAGAGGTTGTTGAAGAATGATCCAAGTTTCATTAATGTGCTGAATATTTCGGAGAAGGAATTCTTGAGGAGGTTTGTGTCAAGGTTTAGAAATGATGCAGAGGAATTGTTAGTTTACTACAAAGGTCACTTGTTAGATTCTTTGTCTTCCTCTCCCTCCAAAGAGGAATCACCTTGATGAAGAAAAAAGGGCAAAATTCCTATTGATTTATTGGTTTCCAACCTATCATTACATCTATTCTCAGAAAATTTTTATTGTGCAGGACAACCCCATTGATTATATGGATATTGCTGGTAATTTGAGTTCTGAAAAACGCTTCAATACGTCTTGGAGTATATGTTCAACCTAATTATATTGTGTCATGTGATATATGCATATTTAACATGATTGGTTATTCACAGGATCTGAGTGAGTTATGTGTACATACTAGAAAATTTGACCAAACCCGAAAAGAGCAGAAATATGAAAAATCAACTGTGCCATGATCCTGCTTGTGGTGCCTACCTCATCACTTGATAAAACTACTCTTGTAATTCTATAATTTTGTCGTTTAAATAATGTTTTTCAAGTGAGAGTTTTCGACTCAAAAGAATGAAGAATGAAGATGCTTGACTAAGCAGAAGAAGAAGAGGAATCTAACTAATTAAGCAGAAGAAAGAAGATGATTGACTAAGCAGAAGAAGAGGAATCTAACGACTGATAATTTGGGATATGTGAGAGGGTCAGAGGAAAAAGACTAAAATTCGCAATTTAATTTTTGTTGGTGTGAGTAGTATATTATTCGGTGCACGTTATATCATTATTAATTAATGAAGAATAACAAATTTTAAATGTTTTTATATTAAAAATTGAAAAGAAAAAACAAAAGCGATGACACGGTGTCGTTTCATCACTGTCCCTGTCTTTCTCCTTAAAAACCCCACAAACCCTAAAATTTCTCACTCCCTCTGTGTCTGTGATCTCTCCAGCAGAATGAAAAAAATGAGAATTTTGAATTCACTGCAACTACAAGTTCTACAAAAAATTCCCACAAAAGCAATCAAACCCAATTTCTATTTATTTTCGTCTCTAACTAAAACCCCAACTCAGAAACCAAACACTTTGCTCTTCAATTACCTGATAGAAACCCTAAAATTCTCCAAAACAGAGGCCCAATCAATCTCGACTCGCTTCTCTCACATCAAATCCCTTGAAAAACCATATTCTGTGCTCCACTATCTTCGAAGTATTGGATTCTCCCAAACCGATATTCGAACCTCGGTTCTTTCAAATCCGTACATTCTCTTCTCTAAGGTGGACAAGAACCTGAAACCGAAGATGGAGCTTTTTCAAGAGATGGGTCTGATGGGTTCTCATCTGGGTAAGTTCATTTCCCATAATCCAAGACTTCTTGCTTGTAGTTTAGAGAAAAAGTTGGTTCCTTCCACTCAGATTCTTAACAAAATTTTAGGGAATGTTAATAAAAATAGAAAAGATTCTATTCGGGTTATGATTAAATGCCGTTGGATTACAACGAACCCTTCGAGATTTTTAATAAACATTGCGGTCTTGGAGAGTTGTGGCATTGTTGGGTCTCGGCTCTCAATGCTGTTGTGGCATCAACCTATGATTTTTGTTATGGAAGAATCCAAACTTAGAGACCTTGTTTCGCGGGTTTTGGATATGGGATTTTCGGTTGATTCGGGGATGTTTGTCCATGGACTGTGTACGGTTTATGGTTTGAGTGAAGAAAATTTCGAGAAGAAATTGGAAATATTTAGGAGTTTTGGGTTCACGAAGGACGAATTCATGGAGATCTTTCGGAGGGCACCTGTTTTGCCTAGGGCTTCTGAGAAGAAGTTGAAGTTGGGAATGGAGTTCTTCTTGAACAAGGTCGAGTTAGAAAAGGAGGTGTTGATTAGGGTGCCCTGGTGTTTGATGCTCAGCCTAGAAGAAAGGGTGATTCCTCGATATAATGTTATGCAAATTTTGAGGTCGAAGAGGTTGTTGAAGAAGGACCTAAGGTTCATTAGCGTGTTGAATATTAGCGAGAAGAAATTCTTGGAGAAGTTTGTGGAAAAGTTTACAGATGATGCAGAGGAATTGTTGGAAGCTTACAAGGGTCACTTGTTAGATTCTTCGTCTTCTTCGGAAGAAAAAAAGTTTAGGCGCCTTTGAACCCTAATGAAATTAACCCTTGCAAATGAGGGTTTATTGTTGTTTTAACACATGCAACTCTCATTTTTGGGAATATTGTTCTTCGAAGGAGAACCATCCAGTATGGCCCGAATTTGATCTGAAAATGGAAAAAAAAAATCCCATATTCAGCAGAAGATCTTCTTTATTCCGAAAACTTTCTTGTGACGGAACATCGATTATTTGACAGTTTTCGAGATTGATCTCCAACTGAAAGAGGGGTTGCAATTCTTTGTATCATCGACATGTTAACTGTCTAAGGAGCAAAACATTACTTGTTGGTGATTGCCAGAGAATACCTTGCAGTCTTCAAACATATTTGTGAATGTAAACCTTGACATCCAGGTTGAATGTTCATGCTCTTTTCTTATTGTGACAGCCTATTTTGTTGAATTTTGTAGTTGCACAGTGGAGATATAAAAGATGAATTTCATTGCTTTTCTCTTGAAATTTAGTCTAAATTGGTGGTACAAAGTTTTCTTTTTAGTCAAATCAAATTGAAGATTCATGTACATATACGTACGCTTATATATATATATATATATATATATATATATATATATAACTTATGATAGTGGTGTCTCGAACATATAACATTGCAAAATAAAAATATCTAATATTTAGAATTCTCATAATTTTTTTTTAGTATTATAAAAATGGAAAAATTACAATAGAATGTCCTGACATTTGATCATATTGCAACCAAGTGGTATTTTTATTTAAACTACAACTTAATACCTTGAGAAATTATTAATTTGGTTTCTAACTTATTTAAAAATATTACTTTTTGATATGTTTTTGGTTTTTAACTTACGTGATCCCTAATTTGTTTTAAAATATATCAATTTAGTCTCTCTAATAAACTTTTGATGGGAAAACATGATATAAAATATAAATTAACTATTTTATCATTCTTTTATTAAATTCTTAAATTAGAATAACACTTTTACCCTCTAACTTTTTACATTTTAATAATTTGGATATTAATAAAAAATTAATATGTATTATAAAAATTTAAAATTTATTTTTAAAATACTTAAAAAAGATTAAATAAAAAATAAATATAAAAAATTTATTAAAAATTAAAAATAAAAATAAGCATATTATAAAAATTAAAAAAATTAAAAAATAATATTATTTATTAAAAATAAAATAAATCCAGTTGCCATCAAAGAAAATAATGTGATAATGGATCAACAATTGAATCACTTGGATACCACAAGATTGCTTATTAAGGAAGGTCTTACTTCACCAAATTCCATAAAGGTGGCTGATTTAATGGATGTTTACAATCAACATAGGGAAAAATTTCAGTAAATATTTTGAGAAACTCTCAAGTTGCTTTTCTTTAACAATTGATCAAGAGGGTTTATTAGTTTAAAAGATAATAAAAATTTCAGGAAATATTTAAAAAATGTGCTTTTGGAATGGGGAATTCATATCAATATATTCTCAATGGTTAAAATACCTACCAATGATAAGTATGTCATCAGTTCTAATGATATAGAAAACTGATTTAGCAGTCAGTGAAAATCATTTAAAAGGAAATTTTGCTGATGATGAACAGTACATAAGAGATGTGGACAAAGCTTGGTGTGAATGCAGTTACGTTCTAGCAATTGCAGCGGTTTTGGATCCGCGATTTAAAATGGATATTGTGGGATTTTGGTACCAGAAATGGTGAATGCGAGGAATTGCTTACAATATTCACGAATTACTTTATCAATATATACAATGAATATGTAAAGGGCGCCAACAATTTCAAATTATGTACTTTGCAATTTCAATAAACAAATTCTTCTATTTCATATAAAATGCTATATCCTTTGAGGAAGCAGTATAAAATCTTCTCTTGATTTTAATCATGTTCAGTCATTAAATTTAGAGTTGGCCAAGGTTTCAGAACTGCCGATTTCGATTCCATTTTTGGCTTAACCGGAACCAGAACTGTAGGGATCCTAGTTCCGATTTCGGTTTTGAACCGACAGTTTTCCGCCGGTTCGGTTCTTCAACCGGTTCTTGGAACAAGTGTAGAACCGTAGGAACCGGAATCGGAACAGGCGGTTCCTTTTTTTTTTTTTACTCTCAAGACACAAAATTTTTTTTTCTTTTTTTTTTAAAAAATGGAACTGGAACGGGCACCGACGAAACCGGTGGTTCTGGTTCCAAAAAATAAAAAATCGGAACCAAAATCGGGACTTGGTGTCCCGGTTCCGGTGATCGGTTCTGGAACCGACTTTTAAAATTCCAGTTCAAAACTGCCGGTTCGATTCGAACCGCTCGAACAGGGGCCATCACTAATTAAATTCCAAACTTTATCTATATTTGGACAAAGTCAAATTTCCGTACTTGGATGGTGGAAAGACAATATTAGGTATTTTCCCACACTCGCAAAGATGGCTCGTGATTTCTTATCAATACAAATCTTAGCTCGTTCTTTAAATACTCTGTACGAAATTGAAGGTTTACTTTACTGTCAAGACTTCGATTCTGACATGGTCAGGGAGGCTTATACATGCACAAAAAACTGGTTGTGGAAAATGGTAAAATGACTAATTTATACTTTATGTTAGGTTTGACCGTTAAAATTTTGGTCATATGGACTAAATTGATGTATTTTAGAAAAGTTGGAATCATATGAGCTAAAAATGTAAAAATATGTCAATAATGATATCTCAAAATAAGTTAGAGACCAAATTAATAATTAATTAAGGTATTTAGTTGTAGTTTAAATAAAAGTTCAGTTTTATTGCAATATAACTAAATGTCAGACTATCTCATTATAATTTGTACTATTTTTTAATGATTTTATAAAATATTGAACAAGAACATGAGTCAAATTTATAGTCTTATTAATGTGGCTTTGAGAAGTCATCTTAACTTTAATCCTTTGTAACTATCTCGGGCTTTTAATGTGGCTTTTAGAACGGAGGTGATTAAAATATTAAAATATACATATTTTGGAGTATATTATATAGTATATGTATAATATATATATTATAAAAATAAAATATAATAATAAAATTACAATATACATATACACACATTTATTATATATATATATATATTAATTAAATTACTAAATTTTGAGTTTTATAAGTATTCAACATTTAATTTTATTTTATTTTTAATAATTGATACTTTTAATATTTTTAATTTTTAAAATTATTTTAACTTTTAATAAAATTTATCATATTTATTTTAATATTTAATGTTTTAAAGTATTTTTAAGAAAATTTAAATTTTTATAACATATGTTAATTTTTATTCAACTATACAAATAACTTTATCATAACCTTTTTTTTTATTAAATTATTAATTAGAATAACGCTTTTACCCTCTAACTTTTTACATTTTAATAATTTTACCTATTTGGATATCAATAAAAAATTAATATGTATTATTAACTTAATTTTTTGTTAAAATAATTAAAATGATTAAATAAGAAATAAATATAATAAAATTTATTTAGAATTAATAATAAATGTAAAAATATTATAAAAATTAAAAAATCTTAATAGTAAAATTATTTATTAAAAATAAAATAAAATTTAAAATTGAATACTTATAAATTCAGAATTTAGTTAAAAAATTAAAATGTTAAAATATTATATACACATATTTTGAAGTATATTACATACTATATATACATTATATATATATATATTATAAAAATATAATATAATTATAAAATTGTAATATATACACACACACTCTTTCTCTCTTATTTTTTTTTATATATATGTGTGTTAAATTACTAAATTTTGAGTTTATAAATATTCAATTTTTAGTTTTATTTTATTTTTAATAAATGATATTTTTAGGCTTATTTGATTTTTATAATAATCTTAATTTTTAATGATTTTTATTATATTTATTTTATTATTTAAAGTGTTTTTAGAAAAATTTAAATTCTTATAACATACATCAATTTTATTGGACTATTCAAATAGATAAAGTCGTTAAAATGTGAAAAACTAAAGCATAAAAATATTATTTTAATTTAATTACAAATGGTAAAATGGTGAATTTATATTTTCTGTCAGGTTTGACCGTAAAAATCTTCATCATAGTGACAAAATTGATGATGTATCTTAAAATATTTAGGGACTAGGTGAGCTAAATAAGTAAAAACATATCCAAAAATAATATTTCTAAATAAGTTAGATACTAAATTAATAATTATCAAAGGTATTAAGTTATATTTTAAGTAGGATAAATTACAGTTAAGCTTTCTTTAGTATAGCTTTTTACGGACGGAATTAACTTATTTAAAAATTAACAGTTAACTCCTATACTATTAACTTTGACCATTAATGATGAATGTTGACTGTTTAAAAAGTGTAAAAATATAGAAATACCCCTATTTTTTTTAAAATAAAATAAAAACAAATCTAACTTAAAAAATTAAAATAAAAAATTTAAAATAAAATATAAAATTAAAATTTTAAAAAAAATTAAGATCTCCACCATTCATCTCGACAATGGAGATTAAATAATAATAATAATAAAATAGATGAGAGGTTCACCATGAAGGACTCGACGGGAGAACAAAGAGGAGGTCTTCCCTCCCCTATGTCGTGCCTCTGTTCCCTAAGGCGTCGAACTAACAGAGGCAAATTGGTTCAAAGAGCTCCATTTGATTGTAAATTTTTGTTTTTTAAATCTATTAATTTTTTAAAATATTTTAAAAATAAATTAAAATAACTAAAATACTCTTAAAATAGTTGACTAACATTCTGTAATGGTTGACTAACGACATGAGAGTTACTGTAATTTGTCCTTTTAAATAAGTGTCGTTACAATCAAATATTAGATTATTCCATTACAATTTGTAGCAATTTTTTTTTTTTTTTTTATTTTGCATCGGTCATAATATTTTAATATTAAAAAAATCTTATAGATAACGATATGGTCACCAAAGAGAACGGTTACCTTTTTCCTGTTCTAAAATGTATAGTCCACCGCAACACTCAAATTTCCCTCTCTGCGTCTTCACCAGAATAGAAACGCAGACTGTGAAATCATTTCAACTGCAAATTTTACAGAAAAATGCTAAAAAAGCGACCAAATCCATTTCGTATATCTGCTCATCTCTCGCCAAAACCGGAACACAGACACGAAACACTTTCGTCTTCAATTACCTGATCCAAACCCTAAATTTCTCTAAAACAGAAGCCCAATCAATCTCAATCTCAACTCGCTTCTCTAACGTCAAAGACTCAAATCCATTGAAAACGCACATTGTGTGCTCCGTTATCTTCGAAGTCTTGGATTATCGGAAACCCAAATCCGATCTTCAGTTCGTTACATGCCCCAAATTCTCTTCTCTGATGTGGACAAGACACTTAAACCGAAGGTTGAATTCTTTCAAGAGATGGGTCTGGTGGGTCCTGATCTGTGTAAGTTCATTTCCAGAAATTCTCGAATTTTTAGTTCTAGTCTAGAGAACAAGCTGATTCCTTGCACTCAAATTCTAAAGAAAATATTAGTGAATGATAAAAACAATCAAGATTTGATTCGGATTGTAAGGAGACGCAGTTGGCTAATCACAATGAACCCAGAAAGTAGATTGTTAAGGAACATTGCATTCTTCGAGAGTTGTGGCATTGTTGGGTCTCAGCTCTCAATCTTATTAAAGATGAAACCTACACTCTTCGTTGTGGAAGAATCCAAAGTTAGAGATCTTGTTTCGCGGGTTTCGGATTTGGGATTTTCGTTTCATTCAAGGATGTTTGTCTATGGATTATGTATAGTTTTCAGCTTGAATAAAGAAATTTTTGAGAGAAAATTGGAATTACTGAGGAGTTTTGGGTTTACAAACAATGAAGCCATGGAAATTTTTAGGAAGCAACCTATGTTGTTTAGCAATTCCGAGGAGCGGCTAAAGTCAGCACTTGATTTCTTTCTGAACAAGATTGAGCTCAAAAAGGAGATGCTGATTAAAGCACCCTTTTGTTTGACATTGAGTCTGGGGGAAAGGGTGATTCCTCGATATAGAGTTATGCAAATTCTCAAGTCGAAGAGTTTATTGGTGTTGAATAAGGAGCCGAGTTTTTTTATGATGTTGGCCGTGTCTGAGAAGAAATTCTTGGAGAAGTTTGTGGAGAAGTTCACAGATGATGCAGAGGAGTTGTTGGTAGCTTACAGAGGTCACATGTTGGATTCTTCATCGTCTTCTCCTTCCTCCGAAGAGATAAACCTTGATGCAAGTTAGATTCTGAAATGGAGGACACTCCAATCGTGGTTGCTTTAGTTCATACTCTCAATTGTGAAATGTTCGTGGCTCCAGAATCTTAAAAGAGAATATATGAGCATAGTTCAAAGTATAATAGGGGAAATTTCTACATGAACACGGTAATGAATGATGATATTCAGTCACATATTGCATATTTTTTGAGTTTCATGACTACCAAAATTATATTTTTCGGCTCCAGTTCCTGTTTAGAACCGGTTAAGCAGCAAAACAGAATATTACTTGGTCAATGATTTGAAGCTAATCAGTTTCAGCATAGATGTTTATTTATTTATTTTTTCAAAATTTGTCTTGTTTTATATTTGTTCCCTATCTGAAGCATCAGAAAAGTGCTCTTATAAGATTCTGACTTCCTATATTTGAAAGCTTGAAGGAGAAGCATATGAGGTGATCAAATTATGGAATCAGTGATAATATTCTTCTAGTTTCATGACTAAAGTTATCTTCAAATTCTTCATCTAAGTGCATTCCTTGTTTCATCATCTGCGCTGGACTGTCTTCAACGGAACTTTCCTTGCAATCTGACGTTCAGGAATCTGCAAATACAAGCTTTCCCCAAAACATCCATTCATGGAAATACAATCTCCATTGTGCATTCATTGTAACTTCTTCTTTTTTTTTTTTGGAGGGGGAATTTGAACTTGAAATCGTTGAGATATGTAATTACCATCTGGCTGTACTCGTGATCATATGTTTGAGTAATCTTCTATTCGGCGGAGAAGAAATGTTATTACATTTGACTATGCATGTGGCCACATGTCTGAGTAATTTTCTATTCGACTTTGTAGGTTATTAAGACAGAGGGAGGTTCTTTCTTTGAATCCAAATGAATACGTATGCACGACCAGAAGAATTTTCATGTGAGCTTGAGCTGTTGACCAAATCAGACTAAAAACATGAAGTTTGAGTTATAAGATTGGTTCAAAACAATATTAGAAACATCACCATTGGAGATTTCAAAACAATATTAAATACCAGACATGTAAAGATCCATCAACTTAATACAAAAATCATCTAATGACAGAAACAAATTCAATCAAAAAAAAAAAGAAAAGAAAATTCCCAAATTGACATCATCATTCTAGATTTTACTAAAATATGTTCATCACATATGACAACACACCTCCTCCAAATGGAAGCTTAGAAAGTCTTAACATATAATTACATTTTTTCAAATGAAGCTTTGTACTCAAGATATAATGAGCGCGAACTTTGGAAGCCAATTCAAGCATTTACGATATTTTTCATTCTTTTCGAGCAAGTCTATGACAATGGATGCCGTGAAATCGTTTGACATTTATATTTCTCTATGCCATTTTGTGGAGTTCTACCACTTTTGTTGTCATTGTTTTGTAGAAATCCGTGCATAAATGCATTGTATGTGATCAGATTAGGAGCACAACCTTTTTCTTCCATAGTTGATAATAAATTATTTCCTTTTTCTAGTGGTCAATCTTTACAAAACTCATTAATTATGATACATATATACGTGACGACATCTAACTCTAAGTCTTCATGAGATAATTAGTGAAATATCTTCTAAGCAACTTTGAGCCCCTCTGTCTTACAACCTCTGTCTTACACAATCTATCTAGAAAGCAGTTGTACGTCACTAGTTGAGGCGGCATCTGGAGCACCCTCGGAAGAAGGTGGTACGTAGCTGACGGGAGGAACGAGCATAGGGATTTCCAACCCACGATCCATCATTCTCGCCCGTCGAGGAGGACGACCACTATGGACGGTCTTATACTTGACCCCCGAGGAACCTGCTCCTTTGGACACCAAGTCAGGGTCATTAGGACCTCTGACCAACCTGTTCCTCTTGGCGGGAACCTCAAGAGTCGAAGAGGGAACTTCATTGCCAGCAACCGAAATGTGCCCCAAATTATCTGCCCGACGCTTTACGGGAATAGATATCCTTGCCCCATCGACGACAGCCTTCTTAGCCGGGGAACACTTCTTCTTCTTCTGACCCTTACCGACCTCTTGGCGAGAAGCAACCGAAATATTCTTCATGTCCCGCACTTTTCGGCTACTGATGGGGTCATCTTCCTGGACTGAAGGAAGAATATTAGGATAAACACGTTTTGTAAACGCTCATACTAATAATAATAATAATAATAATAATGTAACACTCATTATGAGGACGATTATGAGCACAAAAGTCTGTGGTGTAGCAAAAGATTTCGAATGCGCGCCGCTCCAACACCTTGTCACAGGAAAGGTGATTTGCACATCGATCATCTGCGCGAGCTGTGCCTGCTCGCAGGACATGCTGGGCCTCCATGGGAGTCAGTATAGGACCCTCACTCCACGAATCTGCGAAGGAAAAAGTGGGATTATACATAGGCAAGAAAAACATAAACCAGAAGCAAACAAACAAAAGACATCATAAGATACCTGACTTAGTAAAAAGGCGAGGAACATACGCCTCGCGAAGGGACCTCTCTGGGTCGGCGAGAGTGCTTGCACCCCCAATCTCCCCTGGTAAAGAACCGGGCTCATTTCCAAAACTTGTTGGAGGAAGGTAACTCTCAGATGATCCCCTTCTTTCCCTCGTTCGACATATCTAACTTGCCGAAAAACCTCCTGCCACTCTCATCGGCAAGTAACCACTGGATCGAACTGAAAGACATTAGGTAGTGCGACCCTGGCCCCTGTGGCAATGATCGGAGCTGATAACAATGTCGTATCTCGCAGGGGCATAGGATCTGAGAAACCCAAATTATGCCACAAGGCACATAGGGCCAACAGGGACCTGTAGCTATTGGGTACCAACTACGCCAGAGCAAGGTTGACATCGCTAAAAAAGTGCGCGATGAAAGGCTGAAGGGGCAAAGTAACCCCACAATTCAGTATGTAGTCGTATATAGGCCACGAAACCTGTCGAAGGGTTCCACTTAGTCCTCCTTCAGGCAGCACGAGCTTCACCCGCTCCAGAATCTCGTAGTATTCTATGTAGCGCTTCAAATGAAGCTCTGTAACCACATTAGGCTCAGTGTCGAGGAGGATTAGTCGAAGAGAAGGGAAGCTGCCTGATTCTGTGGGTGCTGTTATCCGAAGGGTCCGGTCTCTAATCTTCGTAGAGGGATGAACGCTTACTCATGGCCTCTTCGAGTGTCAAAGACCTCGCCAAATAAATGCCATATGAAGTCTCGGACGAACTCTCTGACGAGGCTGTGAACGAACTATCGGGTTATATAACGACATAAGGGATGAGATGTCAGCGAGTAGCGTAAAGGAGGAAACCATCTCTCTTGATTTCCTCCAACATTTGCATGCCCTTAAACCACAAATCTGTAATGGGGAAGGAAAAGGTACGAAGAAGAAAAAAGGAGCTTACCCGAAAAAGTGGACGAAGCAGACGCCTGAGAAGACGAGATCGCAGCGATAGGCTTCAAAACCCAACAAATCTCGAAAAACCCTCAAAAACTTCTTTTCGCACTGAGGAATATGAAGCAAATGGCAGAGAATGGAAAAGTCCCAAAGAAGAGCAGGATGAATATATATAGGCTCTAACGAAAAACCCCAACCGTTAATTGCCAATAAATCAAATGGTTCGAAAGGCGCCTCGGGAAGCCAAAGGAAATGATTGATACCTCGTGCATTGAAGGCTTGATAATCGAAACCAGCGGGGAGGAACCACGTATACAAAAAAAAAAAAAAAAGGAGAACTGCCGCCTTCTAAAATTTAAAACAATGCATTTAAACTTTCAAAGGTTTAATGCACGCAGGAGAACTGCGGCCACGCTCCCCAGAAGCCTGCGAGAAATGCCTACCCTCCCTCTTCGTCTAAGAAAATGCTACGTCATTAAGGGATGGTTCCTTTTTAGGCAAAACACATCGCATCATAGAAGGATGTTCTCATTTCAAACAAAACATACAGTTTCGTAAAGAAAAGAACTCTGTGGCCGTTCTAAAAAACCAAGTTAAAGCCGCAAATCCACTCTTCAATGAAGGTAAATCCCCTCAAAACAGTTTTCCTCGAAGATTTAGGGGGTATTGTTGTGGGTAGATTCTGCGCACAAACTACCACGTTATCATCAATAACCAAAGCGCTGTCGTACAAACGATCCATGCCTGATCCTTAGACTTTAGGACCCGACGCCGTTTTGATTAGGTATCGCCGAGAAGTCTCCCCTTCACGGCGAGAACTCCCCCTATGCCAATACATTCTCGCAACACGATTATGAGTGTCCAACAGGGGGTTGACTGCGAAACAAACTCACTGAGTCAGAAGAGAACCTAACACTGTAGCGTGCCAGTTTGACATTTATGATGGTCTCAGTCGAAGTCAGAGACCTGTCATTATAAGCGCTAGACGAAGTAAATGCTCCGACAGTGCAGGTTACCGTTCAACTACCATATTTTACCCTATCCGTAGACGGTCTCTCTAAGAGGGCATAAGTTACATGTTTAAGGTAACATCCCTCTGATCACACTTCCCAGAAACCTGAACATGCCCAAAAAGGTTGGAAGCAAGAGGAATGTCTGTGGAATTATAAATAGGGATATTTATGGAGAATAGAGGTAAGCTATTGAATATTCTCATCAACCCTAACTTAAAGATTATTAAGATATTTATTCATTTCTTCCTATCTTTAAGAACTCACTTGATCGTCGGAGGTTGATCGCCGGCTAAAGTCTGGCAACCCTCACCTCCTTATTTTTTCTAGCAGGAAGGAGTCCGCAAAGCAGTATTTAGAGAGCTCTCATCCTCGACAAGAACCTTCTGGTAGGATTCTAGTAAGGAACAACAAGTTATCATAACTCAACGGACCACTAAGTACCCTTACGTGCACAGTTGACTCTTATTGACCAAGTAATCCATTTTTCACCGTCAACAATATCAAATTGGTCATTCTGACTAACTTTTTGACGGTAAATCATGACAAAATTTTTTAAAAGATAATTTTGCCCTTAAATAATTCAATTAATAGAATTACAATTTTACCTTATAATTAAAATATAATAACAATAATTAAATATAAAAAATTAATAAAATAATATTAAACTAAATTATAAAAAATTAAAAATATAAAACTTATTAAAAAAATATTCAAATAAAATTATTTTATTAGGAAAAATTAACATTTATAAAATTAAAGAATAAAATTAAAAATAGAGAATTAAAAAAAATTAAAAATATTCAAATTAAGCTATTTTATTAGAAAAATTAACATTTAACAATTAATAAATAAAATTTAATTCTCAATTTAATTTATTTTTAGTAATTTTAACCTTTTTTATTCTTCATTTTTTTAAATAACATAATTTAATTTGATTATTTTTAATAAGTCTTATATTTTTAAGTTTTTATAATTTAATTTAATATTATTTTATTTATTTTTATTATATTTTCATTGGAAGGTCAAATTGTAATTCTATTTATTCTTCAAGGGCAAAATTGTTAAATAGTGATAATTGATCATCAAATAGTTGATCAAATAACCAATTTGATCTATTTATAAAACGCCAAGAACCACACGTACTAAAAAAGAAAACGTAGGTAAAAAAATAATGTTTTATTAAAAAGTAGGGACTAAATTGAAGTTCTTCCAATTACAAAATAAAGATATTATACATTTGAAAATAAAGCTTTGTAAAATGAGGGTCCAAACTCGGACAGTATGTAAACCCTTAAAATATCCACAAATTTTAAAAGAGCTCAAACTCGGTCTTAAACACTCTATATGGACTTACGGTGCAGGGTTTAAACTCGACCTGTAACATATAAGGATTTTATCCGATGCTTACTGTAACCCATTTTTTATTAGTTTTATTTTTTTTAAACTAATTTTTTTTAACGGTCCTTCTTATTGAAATGTCCCGTTTGATTTTGTGGTCTTGCCGGTTACAACCCAGTTCCACTTACTAACTTATTATTTTTTATTTATTTTTTAAACTATTTTTTTTTTTTTTTGACATTAAACTAATTTCGTCAATCTCCTCCTCCAAACTCTGATCGGTCGCTTCCAAATCCGTCCACCTCGCCGATTCAGCCTCCAAACTAATAGCTCCATCCTCCTTCACCAATCCCTCGAAGACCTGTTCTTCGATGCAGCCCACCTCGCCAATTCTTCCGATGATGATGACTCGGGCAAAACCCAGCTCTCCAAAGAAGAATCCAAGCTCGAAAAGGAAATCATCAAAACCATTCTCTCCCGGAAGATCGACTCGCTCAAACCCAACTCGGGCCAGGCCGTCACCATCGTAGAACACCATATCTGCTCGGGTTCCACGAGGAGACGGGTTCTGATTATCGGATCTGGGAGAGGCACGGGAATATAATGATTTTCGATGAGGAAAACGGGTACACGCCGGAGTATATATACGGGAACTATTTCGAGAGGTTGGAGGGGAAATCGCAACGTGGCGGCGATGTCCTTGTTGAGAAGGAGAAAGTTGATGAAAAAAGAGAGGAGGATCTTACCCAAACCTTATGAAGCGGGTCTGAAGCGGGTCTGGTTCAGGTGGATCAAACTCGGACCTTGCCATATCTATTTTAAATCCTTACTATTGAAATGGAAAGAAGAAATATTAACTACTTAAGCTATGAATATTAAAATATATTTTTTAATTTTATAAATTTAAATAAATTATAATAAAATATTTTAACATTTATCTATATTATAACAAAATTATATTTTTATTCAAATTACAACCTAATTTATTGTGTAATTATTAATTTAATCTTTAATTTATTTAAAAATTATTTTTAATTTATTTTTATTCTTTTAACTCATGTAATACTTAATTTTTTAAAAATATATTAATTTAATTTTTATAATTAAATTTTTAACCGATAAATATTAAAAAAAATATTTTTTTATTTTTTATTAAATTATTAAATTAAAATAACGTATTTACCCTTCAATTTTTTATGTTTTAATAATTTTACTTATTTAGTTACTAATAAAAAATTATATGTATTATTAAATTTAATTTTTTAAAAATTATTAAAAAAGATTAAATATGATAAAATTTATTTAGAATTAATAATAAATGTAAACATATTATAAAATTTAAAAAATCTTAATAGTAATATTATTTATTAAAAATAAAATAAAATTTAAAATTAAATACTTATTGTTGTATGTAAGATTTCACCATAAAGAGCCACGTCATCACTAACCTGCCAACATGGCTCAAGAAGAGAAAATATGAGTACGTGTCCCATTGGAAGCAATCCGATGTTTCCAAAGGAAAGGAGGTCTCGGCGACGTCTCACCGGAGACGGCGAGAACCTTGTGAGCACCACGAACTTCTCGGAAACGGTCGCCGACCCGCGCAGGACCCGATGACCCAAGACAAGTCGAAAAGAGAGATTGGGCCTGTCAGGAACAATGCTGACACACTGCGACGCAGCAGTCTGATCACTGGAAAGTGGAAGGCTTGAGCGCAGAGGACAGCAGACGCATTAAATGCGATGACAGGCGCAGGTTACCGTTCAATGAAGCAAAAGGCCTCTGACGTTAGGGACAGTCTGATAGGGAGACGAATGTTGCACGTTTAAAAAAACATCTCTCTGCCTACCTCCTGAAACGACATCTGCATACGCCCTAAATGGAGGTCAACAAGAAGGAGAGACTGCGACTATAAATATAGGTATTTATGAGAACTGAAGCAGGCAATTTTGAAGAGAGAAAAATAATTACTTCTAAATAGATTTGACCCGTTCATCTGAAAACTAACTTGATCGTCGGAGGTTGATCGCCGGCGAGAGTCCGGCATCTCTGACCGATAGTTCAGTGTTTTGACAGGTGTGTGCATCCCAAAGTCTAAGCAGAGAGCTCCATTGCTTCCGCGAGAACTCGTTTCGTGGGATAATATCACTCTTTCCCTCACATTAAGCTCAACGAACCGGAAGGGGATTACACGTGGCTTCGTTGACTCTTGTTGACCGCAGAATCCAATTTTTACTGTCAACACTTATAAATTCAAAATTTAGTTAAAAAATTAAAATGTTAAAATATTATATATACATATTTTGAAGTATATTACATAGTATATATATATTATAAAAATATAATATAATCATAAAATTGTAATATATACACACACTCTTATTTAATATATATGTCTGTGTGTTAAATTATTAGATTTTGAGTTTTATAAGTATTCAATCTTTAATTTTTATTTTATTTTTAATAAATGATACTTTTAAGCTTATTTAATTTTTATAATAATCTTAATTTTTAATAATTTTTATCATATTTATTTTATTATTTAATCATTTTAAAGTGTTTTTAGAAAAATTTAAATTCTTACGTCAATTTTTATGGACTATTCAAATAGGTAAAGTGATTAAAATGTAAAAAATTAAAGCATAAAATACTATTTCAATTTAATTATAAAGGATAATATGGTCAATTTATATTTTCTATTAGGTTTGACTGTAAAAATCTTTATCATAGGACAAAATTGATGTATTGTTTTAGGGATTAGGAGAGCTAAATAAGTAAAAATATGTCCAACAATAATATTTCTAAGTTAGATAATAAATTAATAATTATCCAAAGTATTAAGTTATATTTTAAGTAGGATAAATTACAGCTAAGCAGGGTATTGCTTTTTTACAGATGGAATTAACTTATCTTAAAATTAGCAGTTAACTTCCCATATTATTAACGTTAATCAAGAAAGATGACTATTAACCTGTTTAAAAAGTGTAAAAATATAAAAATATTCCTATTTTTTTAAAAAATAAAATAAAATTAAAAATTCAAAATAAAAAATTTTAAATAAAATATAAAATTAAAATTTTAAAAAATAATTACGATCTTCACCGTCCTATCTCAATGATAAAGATTAAATAATAATAATAAAAAAAACAGATGAGGGAGATTCACCATGGAAGATCCATGGAGGACTCCATGGGAGAACAAAGAGGAGGTCTTCCCTCCCTTTCGTTGTGCCTTTGTTGCACTTGGGGAGGCGAAGGCGTCGAACTAACAGATGCGAACTGGTTCAAAGGTCTCCATTTGATTGTAAATTTTTATTTTTCAAATTTCTTAATTTTTTTAAAATATTTTAAAATAAATTAAAATAATTAAAATATTTTTAAAATAATTAACTAACATTTTATACCGATTATCTAACAATAAAAAAGTTACCTATTAATTTTTTAATAAACCGGAGGTAGAGTATTATAATTTGTCCTTTTAATAAATCTCGTTACAACCAATTACGAGACTATTCCATTGAAATTTGTACTAATTTTTTTTTCTAATTTTTTAATATTAAAAAAAAACTTATAGATAACGAACGGTCACCAAAGAGAGCAGAATTGAAAACAGTGACCTTTTTTCCTGTTCTAAAATGTATAGTCTACAGCAAAACCCTAATTTCTCTCTCTGCGTCTTCACCAGAATTGAAATGCAGAGTGTGAAATCATTTCAACTGCAAATTTTACAGAAAAATGCTAAAAAAGCGACCAAACCCATTTCGTATATCGTCTCATCTCTCGCCAAAACCCCAACACAGACACCAAACACTTTGGTCTTCAATTACCTGATCGAAACCCTAAATTTCTCTAAAACAGAAGCCCAATCAATCTCAATCACAACTCGCTTCTCTAACGTCAAATCCCTTGAAAACGCACCTTGTGTGCTCCATTATCTTCGAAGTCTTGGATTATCGGAAACCCAAATCCGATCTTCAGTTCGTTACCTGCCCCAAATTCTCTTCTGTGATGTGGACAAGACACTTAAACCGAAGGTTGATTTCTTTCAAGAGATGGGTCTGGTGGGTCCTGATCTGTGTAAGTTCATTTCCAGCAATTCTAGAATTTTTAGTTGTAGTCTAGAGAAAAAGCTGATTCCTTGCACTCAAATTCTAAAGAAAATATTAGTGAATGATAAAAACAATCAAGATTTGATTCGGATTGTAAGGAGACCGAGTTGGCTAATCACAATGAACCCAGAAAGTAGATTCTTAAGGAACATTGCATTCTTCGAGAGTTGTGGCATTGTTGGGTCTCAGCTCTCATACCTATTAAAGATAAAACCTAGACTCTTCCTTATGGAAGAATCCAAACTTAGAGACCTTGTTTTGCGGGTTTCGGATTTGGGATTGTCGTTTCATTCAAGGATGTTTGTATACGGATTATGTATAGTTTTCAGCTTGAATAAGGAAATTTTTGAGAGAAAATTGGAATTGCTGAGGAGTTTTGGGTTCACAAACAATGAAGCCATGGAAATTTTTAGGAAGCAACCTATGTTGTTTAGCAATTCTGAGGAGCGGTTAAAGTTAGCACTTGATTTCTTTCTGAACAAGATTGAGCTCAAAAAGGAGATGCTGATTAGAGCACCCTTTTGTTTCACATTGAGTCTGGAAGAAAGGGTGATTCCTCGATATAGAGTTATGCAAATTCTCAAGTCGAGGAGTTTATTGTTGTTGAATAAGGAGCCGAGTTTTTTTAAGATGTTGGCTGTGTCTGAGAAGACATTCTTGGAGAAGTTTGTGGAGAAGTTCACAGATGATGCAGAGGAGTTGTTGGTAGCTTACAGAGGTCACATGTTGGATTCTTCGTCGTCTTCCCCTTGCTCCTGAAGAGATAAACCTTGATGCAAGTTAGATTCTGAAATGGAGGACACTCCAATCGTGGTTGCTTTAGTTCATACTCTCAATTGTGAAATGTTCGTGGCTCCAGAATCTTAAAAGAGAATATATGGGTATAGTTCAAAGTATATAGGGGCAATTTCTACATTAGCACGGTAATGAATGATGATATTCAGTCACATATTGCATATTTTTTGAGTTTCATGACTACCAAAATTATATTTTTCGGCTCCAGTTCCTGTTTAGAACCGGTTAAGCAGCAAAACAGAATATTACTTGGTCAATGATTTGAAGCTAATCAGTTTCAGCATAGATGTTTATTTATTTTTTCAAAATTTGTCTTGTTTTATATTTGTTCCCTATCTGAAGCATCAGAAAAGTGCTCTTATAAGATTCTGACTTCCTATCTTTGAAAGCTTGAAGGAGAAGCATATGAGGTGATGAAATTATGGAATCAGTGATAATATTCAGTTTCCGGTGTTCATATTCTTCTAGTTTCATGACTAAAGTAATCTTCAAATTCTTCATCTAAGTGCATTCCTTGTTGTTTCATCATCTGCGCTGGACTGTCTTCAACGGAACTTTCCTTGCAATCTGAAGTTCAGGAATCTGCAAATACAAGCTTTCCCCAAAACATCCCCTTTCCTCCTTCATGGTCTGAGTAGCTTTGTTTTTTTACTTGGAGGAGGGGGATTTGAACTTGGAATCGCTAAGATATGTGATTATCATCCGGCTGTGCCTGTGATCACAGGTTTGAGTAATCTTCTATTTGGTGGAGAAGAAATGTTATTACATCTGACTATGTATGTGGCACCACCAAATGAATCCAAATGAATACTTCCCTATGTATGTGATCACAGGTTCTTTCTTTGAATCCAAATGAATACATATGCACCACCAAAAGAATTTTCACGTGAGCTTGAGTTTGAGTTATAAGATTGGTTCAAAACAATATTAAATACCAAACATGTAAAGATCCATCAACTTAATACAAACATCATCTAATGACAGAAACAAATTCAATAAAAAAAAAAAATCCCAAATTGACGTCATTATTGGAGATTTCACTTAAATATGTTCATCACATATAGTATGACAACACGCCACCTCCAAATGGAAGCTTAGAAAGTCTTAACATATAATTACGTTTTTCCAAATGGAAGCTTTGAGCCAGTTCGCCGCTCTTACTCAATCCATCTAAAAGGCAGTTGTAGCTCTCAATGCTCAGATTAAATTTTTCTCTTATTAAAGTATGTAATATTTTCATTGCCTTAGTAAACAAATAACTCCCTGACTTCATCAATTTTATCTATCAAACTCAAACTATCTATTAAATTAACCATGTTGGGATTGACACCTCTTTTAATCGTTGTTCTAATAGCTCATTTGCTCTGCCTATCTTCCCATTCTTGCAAAGTCCCGTCTATAATCACACTAAATGTCACCGTATCAGGCTGCACATGTTGATCCATCATCTCATTTATCAATTCTTTAACTTCCTCCAATTTACCCCACAACATAAACTACTGTGAATTAAAGAATTATAAGAAGCTACATCTGGACTCATTCTCATTCCTTTCATTTCTAAAAAGAGTTCCTTGGCTCTGTCTGTCAATCCAATCATACAAAGACCATCAATCATACTAGTATAACTAACAATATTGGGCTTACAGACTACCCCACTTTTATTCCCTTTAACTGTATCTTCATGTAACTTGAGAGCAACACTCAGCATTTCCTATTCGACACAACCCATATATTAATGTCTTGTATGTAACCACGTTAGGCCTACAATCAAAGGTAATCATATTCTTATACAAGCAGGTCGCCTTCATGATTCTACCCTCCCGGCACAAACCCTTCATCAAACAATTAACAGTCACGTCATCGGGACTAAAACCCTTCCTCAAAATTATGAGATGTTAATGGATACAAGCAATAGAAGCCAATGTTTGAATACTAGTCACTATTGACATTGTCAAGAGAATGGACAAATTTGAGTACAGAGATAGACATTTCCTAATTATTGCACAGAATGACTTAAAAGGGGTTCGAAACAAAAGAACAAATAAAGAAAAAGAAAAAGAAAAAAAGTTGTATCCAGAAGAACAATTCAAACATGATCATTATAAGAGACAACAATGTACTGTACATCATAAATAAAATGCGTTCTCACCCATTGACTTTAACTACAACCACCAATAAAAGAAATCGTGTCAAAACCGTGTCAAGATGTATCAATCTTTCCTTACCAATCCCCTCATGAGACGCCCTGTCCGTATCCCATATGAAAACAATCGATATGGTACGCACGAAAGTCAAAACTGGAGGCTATCTTCTTTGTTATTTTTTCTTTAGTAATAATAACAATCGAATAACAACCACAAGTCGAGAGTGGTTGGAAAGGAAAAAATAATAAAGTCTAAAGTTGAAGGAAAAAATAAGAAAGAGAGCCTCCATTTTTGACTTTTACTAAGCTATAATAGTGCAACAATGAAAGTTTACAGGACACACTGATCATAGCTGTGATTCTATACAAATTTGGAAATTGAAAGGCAAAGCGATGGACTCATCTCCTTCTCATTTGCAGGTACGCAGATTAAGTTAATTACATTCTTCTTCATATAATATTAATTGCACAAATCTTAAAAGTTAATTTACTTTTTTAGATTGTAGTAGATCTTATGATATCGATGATTCTCCACTCTATTTATGTTGAAACTATTATAGCTTAATCAGTGATCCTGAGATTAATTTAGTGTGCTTTAATGAAAATTATTATTATTATTTCTTTTGAATTCGCTTACTTGTCTACTACTACTACTTCTTCTTCTTCAACTTGAAATCATAAACTTTTAGCAATATCTATTATATTCAT
Source organism: Xanthoceras sorbifolium (assembly GCA_003430845.1). Classification (NCBI taxonomy): domain Eukaryota; kingdom Viridiplantae; phylum Streptophyta; class Magnoliopsida; order Sapindales; family Sapindaceae; genus Xanthoceras; species Xanthoceras sorbifolium. The sequence goes on along the minus strand of CM010609.1, from coordinate 2,710,815 downwards.
CTACCTTAAAGATCACTTATTTGTGATTTTGAAAGGAAATCTCTGGTATCAGACATCAAAATGCTGATAAAGATGAGACGGTGGGTTTAGATTTAGACAAATCTTCACATATTAAACAAGAAAGAAAGCTGAGATTAGATGTTTAGAGGCACTTTAAAAAATATAAAGATAAAGATGGGAAGGAGGACTGGGCCAAATGTAAACTTCGTAAAAAGGACTTTGATGGTTCGAGCCATAGCATAGCAACACACCTCAGGAATCATTTTAAAAGCTGCCAAAGAAAGACAAGTGGAGGTTGCCATCTAAGAAAATTAGGTGAATTACAATAAATTACTCTGAGTTTATTTATAATTACACATATAATATCAGTTCATTGTTTATTATACTCAAGTACTCTTAACCACGTTGATTACCGTCAACTTAATAGTACACTGAACAGTTCAAGGGTACATTAGCCTTTTACATATGACATTTTTAAAAAAAAATTAAAAAAATCATCTAACCAAAAAAAAAATACGTCACGTCATTTTTAAATTAATTTTAAAAAATTAAAACTATTTTAAAATGGAAGATATTGATTGAAAAAAAATAATATTGAAAAATGCTTTTAGAGAAAAGTTGATGAAAACACTTGAACCCTTTATAAAAAGTGTTTCTCCAGATTCAACTTCTTCTTTTTCCCTTCGTCTTATTCTTATTGTTCTTAGAACTACTACTTATTTTGATTTTTTAGAGACTAACTGGCTCAATTGGTCTCAACCAACTCACCCCTTCTCAAATCCTCTAAATCCAAGCTCAAATCTACCTCTACCACAACAACAGATGGTGGGTTTAGATTTAGACAAGTCTTCACATATTAAACAAAGAAAGCAGAGATCAGATGTTTGGAGGCACTTTGAAAAATATAAAGATAAAGATGGGAAGGACTGGGCCCAACGTAAACTTTGTAAAAAAGACTTCGAGCCGTAGTGGAACAACACACCTCAAAAATCATTTCAAAAGCTGCCAAAGAAAGACAAGTGGAGGTGGAGGTAGATGCGGAGCTGAAGCGGCTGGCAATTTAACGAATCAAATTGTCATCAAAGAAAATAAAGTAAATTGCACTAAGATACCCTTAGTTTATTCTTAATTACACATATAATATCAATTTATCATTTATTATACTTAAGTACTATTGGTCAAGTTGACCGCCGTTAGCTTAACAGTGCAGTTAACAATTCAAGGGTAAATTAGTCTTTTACACATGAAATTTTTTATAAAAAAATTTAAAAAATCACCTAACCAATAAAAATACGCCACATCATTTTCAAATTAATTTTAAAAAATTTAAAATTAAAAGATTAAAACTATTTTAAAATGGAAAAGATATGGAAATATCTAGATCTCTTCCTTTATTTGAAAAAAAAATGCAAAAAAATACTTTTAGAGAAAAGTTGATGAAAGCACTTGAACCTTTTATAAAAAGTGCTTCTCTAGATTCAACTTCTTCTTTTTTTCCTTCCTCTTACACTTATTGTTCTTACAACTACTACTTATTCTTGTTTTTCAGAGACTAGCTGGATCAATTGGAAATATCCAAATCTCTTCCTTTAATTGAAAAAAAAAATGCTAAAAAAATACTTTTAGAGAAAAGTTGATGAAAGCACTTGAACCTTTTATAAAACGTGCTTCTCCAGATTCAACTTCTTCTTTTTTCCTTTATCTTACACTTAAGGTCCGTTTGAAAGAGCTTCTCCGAATATAGCTTTTAGGAGTATATCTTTTTGAAGTAGATTTTTTACAAGTAGAGCATTTAAGGAAAAACCGTTGGTAATTTGATTGTCAATTAAGAAAGCGCTTTTAAGCTGTAGATTGTTTGGTTGTATTAAATTTAAAAAACTCTTTTAAATGATAGAATTACCAAAAAGGGCATTAAAGAAATTTAAAAATAACAAAGAAAATATAATATATATTAACATGAATATAAAGTTAAGTCCATTTCAGAAGTCTTAATAAACTTAATTCTCATAGCAAGAGCTTTACCTTTTCACCTTAGCAAAAAGGAAATTTAACTACTGATGATAGTAGAAAGAAAACAAGTAGAAGAAAGAAAATAAGCAAGAGAGATTATATTATCATAAAAGTTCAACAATACAAAAATACAAGGTGAACTTGGCAAGGAACCCTAAGCTGTCGTCATGCTTTTACAAGGCTTCTATTTATAGACACATTAGACACATTGAGAGGCAAACAAGTCAAAAATGGTAGGAAGAAATTAATGCAAGTTGATTGAATTTGTTAAGGTAAAGTTGTCAAATTTGGTGTCTTCCACACATGCACCGAATTGTCCACCAAATTCGGCGCCGTTCCTTTGAAAATTGGATCTCGTGATAAATATCAAAGTTGTAGATACTTCTCTTATCGTTTTGGAATGATAAGGCTCATAATTTTTGGAATTTTCTAAAGAAAGTTATGGCCCAAATGGTGAAGACTGCCCAATTTACGCGGCCATGCAGACCAGCCCAAGATAATACAATTTTTGACTTCAAAGGAGTCCCAATTTGACAAGAGTTTACAAACAAAACTTATAGGACTATGAGTTATCTTTCCAACACTATTAAGAATGTAGTGATTGGATATTGAAGTGCAAAGTTATGCCCATTACGCTGAACCTGCATCAAAATAGAAAGTTTAACAATTAAGTGCAGTGATAAACAAGTTAGGTAATTTGATGACGCTAATAGTATAAAATAATGGTTTTAACCTTTATTATTATACAAATTTAAGTGTTCATCACACCCCCCAACCAGCTTATTGCTAGTCCCTAGCAATTGAAGCATTATCATTTCATAATGATTTTTTTAAATTTATATGCAAGACTTCATTTACCCATTCTTTGTTTGTTCTATCCAAATAGATGAACTCCCAATCAAATTATTTAATTTGTCTTCTTCATTTTTTTGTGCGCATCATGTACCTTCAGACAAGATATTAATAAACCTTCTTCGTGCTCATTATAGGTTGACATAAGTTTATGGGGCTTCATCGAGAATATCAAAGGTCCATTCTAGTGTTTCTTTCAAAATAACTTCCTTAGGCAAAGCAATGTATTTCTTCCTCTCTCTCTCTTTTTTTTTTTTTTTTAAGAAACAAGAGATAGTACATTCCTAACCCATGTAGTAGTACATTCCTAACCCATGTAGTAAGCTTTAGGCCAATGAATCCCAGATCAGTTGACCTTAGGGCATTAGGTGTTGAGATACCCATACAGACTTAATCACTCGGGTTGGAATGTAACCAGACTTATATAGTAATAGTGGATAGTGTAACGTCTAGTTCCCTTAAGCTTTCTACTTAACCCATGTAGTGAGCTTTAGGCCAATGACTCCCAGATCAGTTGACCTTAAGGTATTAGGCGTTAAGACACCCCTATGGGCTTAATTACTCGAGTTAAGAAGGTTTCGAAACCAAACGTTTCCACAATTTATTATTTTTTTTAGCAAGTGAGAAGAAGAAGAGGAGGATTCACTGCCTTTAGTTGTCGATTTTGTTAAAGCACAAGAATGGACTCTTAATACTTTTCAATTTGCAACCCACAATCAAATGTCAAAGTGTGTATGTGTGTGAGAAGAATAGTTTATGAACACTTGCTTTGGGTATATGAGCATAAAAGTTAACCATAATTTATATTTGAGAGTTCATAGATTTGAATATTCAAACTAAGATGAATAGTGAAATCTCATTATGAAATTTTAAAAATCAAGATGAAATGAGAATACCTATTATTTATTATCTTTTTATTTTTTTTATTTTTTTAAGGGAAAATGAAAAAAATAATCATAAAAGTTTTCTCAAGTATTATTAACTATCCATCCCCCCAATCAAATAGAGACATTGTCCTCAATGTCTAAGGATAAAGGTAGAGTGTAGAAAAAATTACCTGAACAAAAGATTATTGAAAAGAAAAACCTGCAACATACTAGAACAAGCTAAAAATAACATATTTATTGAAAACATAAATAGAACAGAAAGAAAGGAAAAAAAAAATACGTATGTCAAGTCAATCTGCGCTTTTTGCTACCCTCATCAACTGACCAATTTAGCTTAGATGTGGCTATGTCATATTTAGGAACAAAAGCTTCTAATTGTTTAAACAATTGATGAATATCAGAAGCAGTGATAATGATTTGTCAAGCCTGAGGTGAGACAAATTCTTGTTCCACAGCATAATCTAGGAAAGACAATAGACCATCATAAAAACCACTAACATTCAACAAACCTATTATTTTTTGATGGATTTTTAGTTGGGCCCATGAGGTGACTTCAAAGAGTTCTTCTAATGTTCCAAATCCCCCTAGTAAGGCTATGAATGTATCAGTATGGATAAACATTCCAGCCTTACGTTCATGCATGTCAGAAACAATCTGCACTTCCCCATTTGTATTTCCTGTAACATCACCCACACTCAAAGCTTTTTGGATGATACTCAAAACGTGACTGCCGCCATCATAAGCAGCTTTTGAGACACGACCCATTAACCCAAGGTTACCTCTTTCATAAACTAGATGAATCTTTTTATCTGCTAACACCTTACCAAGCTGGTCAGCCGTTTTCTCAAATTTCTTATTCTTACCAGAACTAGATCCACAAAAAACACAAATATTTGTAAAGCAGCGTGAGATGGTGTTTGCCATTGTTATGCACGCTCTTTTCATTTCCCTTTTTTTTGTTGTGAAAATTTGTAGGGTTGTGAGAACTGGAGAAGATAGAGATGTCACATTTATATGGCTTATAAAGAATATGAAATCATGAAAGCTATATGACTAGGTCTACATTGGCAGATGGGTGTCAGTCTAGAGTATAAAATCGTTAAAAAGAGTTGCTGACCTGTATCTATACAAGTAGTTGTGATTGTGGGTCACATCTTCCTCTGGTTTTATGTCCAGAAATGGCTTGAACGCCCTATATGGGTCGAGGATAGGCTTCCCATCCAATTTTCTTTTAAATTGGCAAACAAGGACTTTTAAAGTCAGATTCTCAAGACTGTATCTTTCCTGTTCTTTTTGAAATTGGTTCCATAAATCGAGGATTGCAAAATTCACATATCCACCAGGATGCATCTCAAGAGTAAACAAAATATTGTCTAATGAATCCTTACTCAAGCCATCCTTAATGAATTGTATTTTATCTTCTCGATTTACGGAGACCATTCCAAGAGAACGACAGCGCGCGTTACAAGTCATGCGAGTACACTTATAACATACACGCAATTTCTTTGCTCTTCGCTTTTTTGCATAACTTCTTTTACATAAACTAGGCATGTAAGCAAAAAAATGAATCAGAGAACTCACCTGCCAATCTTACATTGGCTTCAATCACTTAACGTACTTAAACGGGGATGCACTTGTGCATTAACATCCTTAATCTTTCAGACCTTTCTTTGTAAATTTTCAGTAAAGCTTTTTGAGGAAGTAAGAGAAAATGATTTTTCAATTTATTGAGAATGTCTTCCATTTTTTTTAAAAAGAAAAGACAAAGAAAAGAGAATATACAAAGCGGTTTTTTTTATCAGCTATTGTGGGAGACTGAAAAGACCAATTTGAAAAGTCACGAAGTACCATTATCCGCTATTTAACCAGGAAAATAGGAGAAGGAAAAAAATAAAATAAAAAATACAAAATTAGCCTGCAATCACAAAAAACTTAGAGTTAGAAAGAAATATGCAAACCCAATTCAAATCACATCAGTGGTTTTCATAACATGGGTCTGAAAGAGGAAGAGTCCCTTCTTATAAAGCTTGATTTTCTAGAAATGGTTTAAGCTTTTGACATATTCCCTGGAAAATTGAGATCTAGGTGGAGCGGTCCATTTATTGTGAAACATGTGTATGCTTATAGGGCCATTGACATTGAAAACCCTAGGATTGGTAATGTGTTTAAAGTGAACGGTCAAAGGCTTAAACCATTTCTAGAAAATCAAGCTTTATAAGAAGGGACTCTTCCTCTTTCAGACCCATGTTATGAAAACCACTGATGTGATTTGAATTGGGTTTGCATATTTCTTTCTAACTCTAAGTTTTTTGTGATTGCAGGCTAATTTTATTTTTTTAATTTGTTTTTTTTCTCTTTCTTCTATTTTCCCGGTTAAATGGCGGATAACGGTACTCCGTGACTTTTCAAGTCGGTCTTTCAGTCTCCCACAATAGGTAATAATAAAAAAGAATTGTTTTGTATATTCTCTTTTCTCTGTCTTTTCTTTTTTATAAAAATAGAAGACATTCTCAATAAATTGAAAAATCGTTTTCTCTTATTTCCTCAAAAAGCTTTGCTGAAAATTTACAAAGAAAGGTCCGAAAGATTAAGGATGTTAATGCACAAGGGCATCCTCGTTGAAGTACATAAACTGATTGAAGCCAAGGTAAGAGTGGCAGGTGAGTTCTCTGATTCATTTGTTGCTTACATGCCTAGTTTAGGTAAAAGCAGTTATGCAAAAAAAATGAAGAACAAAGAAATTGGGTGTATGTTATAAGTGTGCTCCCATGACTTGTAACACACGCTGTCGTTCTCTTGGAATGATGTCCGTAAATTGAGAAAATAAAATACAATTCATTAAGGATGACTTGAGTAAGGAGTCATTAGACAATATTTTGTTGACTCTTGAGACGCATCCTAGTGGATATGTGAATATTGCAATCCTTTTATGGAACCAATTTCAAAAAGAACAGGAGCGATACAGTCTTGGGAATCTGACTTTAACAGACCCTATTTGCCAATTTATAAGAAAATTGGTTGGGAAGCCTATCCTCGACCCATAGAGGGCGTTTAAGTCATTTCTGGACTTAAAACCTGAGGAAGATGTGAGCCACAATCACAACTACTTGTACAGATACAGGTCAGACACTCTTTTTGACGATTTTATACTCTAGACTAACACCCATCTGCCAATGTCGACCTAGTCATATAACTTTTATGATTTCATCTTCTTTATGAGCCCTATAAATGACACTTCCCTTTCTTCTCCAGTTCTCACAAACCTACAAATTTTCACAAAAAAAAAATGAAAATAAAAAGAGCGTGCATAACAATGCCAAACACCATCTCACGCCGCTTTTCCAATAATTGTGTCTTTTGTGGGTCTAGTTCTGGTAAGAATAGGAAATTTGAGGAACAGCTGACCAGCTTGGTAAGGTATTAGCAGATAAAAAGATTCATCTAGTTTATGGAGGAGGTAACCTTGGGTTGATGGGTCGTGTCTCAAAAGCTACTTATGATGGCGGCAGTCAAGTTTTGGGTATTATCCCAAAAGCTTTGAGTGTGGTAGTGTTACAGGAAATACAATTTGGGAAGTGTAGATTGTTTCTGACATGCATTGTAACATCCCGGATTTCGGGTAATGAATTTTTGCTATATATGAAATAAGTGAAAAATAAATTTTTACTATTTGAGGGGGTGTAAATGTAATTAAATGTATGGTTATTTTATGATTTCCAGCGGACCGAATTGAATAGTGAAAAATGAATGAAAAATGAAAAATTGGAAAACTGGACCAGAGAGCATCGCGACCTGGTCACCGCGACCACAGGTCGCGACAGCTCGCTCGCGGTGAAAAACGCAAAATCTGGCAGTGAGTACCGCGACCAGTCACCGCGACCACAGGTCGCGATGGCTTGCTCGCGATGAAAATGGCAAAACCTGGCAGTGAGCAACGCGACCAGCCACCGCGACCACAGGTCGCGATGGACTGCTCGCGACGAAATTGTCAAAAATTGGCAGTGAGCAGCGCGAGCTCTCGCGCGACCAAGGCGCGCTCGCGACGAAGGCGGTGCGCGCACTCCAGTGAGCACCGCGACCTGGTGGCGCGACCACAGGTCGCGACGGCGGTCGCGATGGCGAAAAAAATATAAAAAAAAGAGAAGCTTCTCGCAGAAGCGAGAAGCCATAACAGAGAGAGGAAGAACCGAGGAAAAAAGAGAGAAAAGGAGAGAAAAGAGAGAAGAAAAAGAAGAAGGAAGAAGAAGTAGAGGAAAGAGAAGAGAAAGGAAAGGGAAGGGAAAACGAAATCGTGGAACCGCGGATTCTCGAACGAAAAACTCGGATTCCAAGTAGGTGTACGTTTGTTTTCGAAATCGTTACGAAAATATTCGTTATTGTTTTGTTATCGTTTTCATTTTTCGTTTTTCGTTATTGTTTTCGGTTCGTTTTCAATTTTGTAGAGATTTCTCGCATTTGATTTTCGTATGAACACTGTTTATTGTCTTTATTGTTGAGTTTATGAAAAATCGATGTTGATATCTTTATTTTGGACTATTTTGGACTGATTTGTGATAGATTGTATTTCAATTTCGTTTTCGAACATTTTGATTGTTGTGATTTGAGAAAAATATTGCTCGCATGACTATTGTTCATGATTTGTACTATATTGTGATTATTGTGAAAATAGTTTATTGAAACGGCCCTAGGATACGTAGACATAGAAACGGATATAGGAGGTTGGTATACCAGCTGGGTTTTACTGAGCAGTACTGTGCCGTTATTATTGTGTGATTGTTGTTGCGGGGCAATCTCGGACAATCACACCGATTTAGTGATCGTTGTTGCGGGACAATCTCGGACGATCACAATGATACTAGCGATTGTTGTTGCGGGGCAATCTCGGACAATCGCGATGATATTAGTGATTGTTGTTGCGGGGCAATCTCGGACAATCACGTGAACCCATATTCCAGTCCTAGAATGTTTAGTATTCTAGTGGCCAGAAATGAGTTGAATTGAAACTGAATTGAATGATTTAATGGATCGAATTCATACATTGAATTTCAAGTGATTAAAATTGTTTAAATGCTTTGATTTTGACATTAATTGTTTTGGAACTTGATTTAGAAATGAAATTCATAGTGTGGTTTATTGTCTCTTTAAAGAATAATTATATTGTAATTTATTTAATTGAGTTTTAGTACACCCACTAAGCTTTATGCTTAGCGCGTTAGTTTGTTTCTAACGCGTAGGTACCAGGAATCCAGAGGAGGCTAGAGATTGAAGGAGGAGCAAGTTGCAGACCGAGTCACAGGATTATACAGTTGGGTAGCTATACTTTTGTTATGTGTATATATTCTGAAAGCATGCATATACAGGGAATTTGTAAATATGTTTTGTAAAATGTTTTGTAATTAACTAGTTTATGATTTCTGTATTCTATTATCAAAATGATTGTAAATGTTTAAGTCTGATTTGTTATTATTTTATAAACTGATTGTGAAAGTCGCACTAAACGGCAGAGTGCGCAACTGATTGAAAGTGATAGAAGTGTTTGTGTGAAAAATGTGAATTTTGAATTGATTTGTGTAAAAGCAGGTTTTTTGGGAAGTCCGAAAAACAAATGGCACTCTGCCGGATTTTTTTTGTAAAAAGTTTATTTATTGTTTTATGGGCTCACAAGGATTTTAAAATGTAAAAATGAAGTTTTGAAAAGATGTGAAAGTCCTAGTGGCGCGCCCCGGATCGGTCCTCCCGGATCGGGTCGGGGGGTGCTACACTTAAGTGGTATCAGAGCGCGGTTTAGGCGTTTCTGGACCAAAGAGTCTGTATATGCATGCATTGTCTAAAGCTACCCATAGGAATGTGTGACTCTAATCTGCAGAACTCTCTTCTATCTGATATAGGATAAAGAATGGAAGGAAGTGGTGATGGACCTGAGAGTCCCGCCAGCGTGGCTGGGGGAGCATCGAGGGAATCAGTGAGTCCGAGAGTACCGGACCCTGTACAGCCAGCGTTTATGCAGCAAATGGCTGAGTTCTTCCAGAATGTGGCCAGAGCAGCGCCACGGAGATCAGCCATTGAGCGGTTGGCTAAACACAGACCTACTGATTTCCATGGTAGGAAGGATGAGGATGCATCTGCCGCAGAACATTGGTTTGAACGGACGAACAGAATATTGGAGCAGATGCACTGCACACCTGAGGAGAGATTGGAGTGTGCAGTATCCTTACTGCAGGAGGATGCCTACCAGTGGTGGACCTCCATTATACAGACAGTGCGACCAGAGGACAGAACGTGGGACTTCTTTCAGACGGAGTTCCGGAGAAAATATATTGGTCGCATCTATCTGGATAATCTGAAGAGGGAGTTTACCAACCTGAAACAGAGGCAGATGACTGTGACTGAATATGAGAGGGAGTTTGTCAGGTTGAGTAAGTATGCGAAAGAGATGGTGACAACTGAGGCGGATAAATGTAGACGGTTTGAGGATGGACTGAATGATTACATCCGCCTACAGGTTGTGTAACGTTCTGAATTTCTAAATAATTGATTATGATATTGATATAATTAGACTGTGGAATTAATTGAGGAATGTTACAGGTTGCTGCTTTTGAATTCGAGGATTTTACCCGTCTCGTCTCGGCAGCTCTGAATGTTGAAAGAATAAAGAAAGAAGAGCAGGCCAGAAGAGACAGAGGGCAGCAGAGAAGAGGGGCAGGGCCATCCAGCTCATATCAGTCCCCGAGCAAGAAATTTAAAGGACCGCAACCGAGTGGTCCAGTGCAGTCACAGAGGCCAGTACCTACAGCTAGGCCTGGTCAGTCTGCGACTTCTGTGGCCAGTACCCCTAGGAGTGTAGGTAGGGGACCAGCCCCTCCCGTATGTGATCATTGTGGCAAAAGACATCCTGGGGAATGCTGGAAGCTTACAGGAGCCTGCCTGAAATGTGGCTCCCATGATCATTTCGTGAGGGATTGCCCACAGATGGGACCCCAGCAGCCAGAGAGATCAGCCCCTACTACTTCCAGAGGTAGGAGGCCTGGTCAGGCAGTGCCTGAAGGTGGTAGCCACAGAGGAGCGTCAGAATCAGTGATGAGACCTGATAGTAGAGCTCCTGCACGCGTTTATGGTGTTCGAGCTCAAGAAGATAAAGATGCTCCTGATGTGATAGCTGGTATTATTTCTATTTTTGATACTTCAGCTATTGCATTGATAGATCCAGGATCCACACACTCATATATATGTGATGCATTGTTGAAACAAAGAAATTTGCAAACTGAACCTACTGAATTTGATGTATTAGTCAGTAATCCGATAGGTCAGAGTGTGGTAGTGAATCGTATATACCGAAATTGTCCGATTCGGATACAGGAGTGTGATTTTCCTGGAGACTTGATGGAGTTACCATTCCATGAGTTTGATGTGATACTAGGCATGGATTGGTTAACTCGGCATAGAGTAGTGATCGATTGTGAACTGAAGCGAGTAACCCTCAGAACAGTAGATGGTTCAGAAATCACAATGGTGGGTGAAAGGAGGGATTTTCTCTCCAATGTCATTTCAGCCACTGCAGCCTGTAAACTGATTAGAAAGGGGTGTGAAGCGTACTTGGCACAGGTGGTTGATTCTAGAAAAGTGAATGCAGAAATTCAGAATATACCCACTGTGTGTGACTTCGCAGATGTGTTTCCAGAGGAGCTTCCTGGTTTGCCACCTCAGAGAGAAGTAGAGTTTGTGATTGATGTGGTACCAGGTACGTCTCCAGTATCGATAGCACCCTATAGAATGGCGCCAGCAGAACTGAAAGAATTGAAGATACAGTTACAGGAATTGCTGGATAAGGGCTTCATTCGGCCCAGTGTATCCCCTTGGGGAGCCCCAGTCCTGTTTGTGAAGAAGAAGGATGGGTCCCTGAGACTATGCATCGATTACAGGCAGCTGAATAAACTGACTGTGAAGAACAAGTATCCATTGCCAAGAATCGATGACTTGTTTGATCAATTGAGAGGAGCCTGTGTCTTCTCAAAGATCGACCTGAGATCGGGATATCATCAGTTGAGGATAAAAGATTCAGACATTCCGAAAACTGCATTCAGAACCAGGTATGGGCATTATGAATTTGTAGTGATGCCATTTGGGCTGACTAATGCACCTGCAGCCTTTATGGATCTGATGAACAGAATATTTCGGCCATACTTGGATCAGTTTGTAGTGGTGTTTATCGATGATATCCTGGTATACTCACAGACAGCTGAGGACCATGACAGACACCTCAGAGTAGTATTGCAGATTCTGAGGGAGAAGCAACTGTATGGAAAACTGAGCAAGTGTGAGTTCTGGTTGCCTGAGATTGCATTCTTGGGTCATATTGTATCCGCAGAGGGTATTAAGGCAGATCCGAAAAAGATCGAAGCAATAGTGGAATGGAAGCCTCCCAGAAATGTGACAGAAGTCAGAAGCTTTCTAGGCTTGGCAGGTTATTATCGACGGTTTGTGAAGGGGTTTTCCTCCATAGCAAGTCCGTTGACCAAGCTACTGCATAAGAATGTCAGATTTGAGTGGACTGACAGATGCCAGGCAGCTTTTGACCGATTGAAGGCAATGCTTGTAGAGGCTCCAGTCCTGATTCAGCCTGTTTCAGGTAAAGACTATGTGATTTATAGTGATGCCTCACATCATGGTTTGGGATGTGTATTGATGCAGGAAGGCAAGGTGGTTGCATATGCGTCCAGACAACTGAAAAGTCATGAGCTGAACTATCCGATTCATGATCTGGAGCTTGCAGCCATAGTCTTCGCTTTGAAAATATGGAGGCATTACTTATATGGTGAGAAATGTTATATCTACACCGATCACAAGAGTCTGAAATATCTACCTACCCAGAGAGAGCTCAATCTGAGACAGAGGCGATGGATGGAGTTGATAAAAGACTATGACTGTGTAATCGACTACCATCCAGGAAAGGCAAATGTAGTTGCAGATGCTCTTAGCAGAAAAGCACTGTTTGCTCTGAAGGCTATGAATGTTCATTTACAGCTGAATCCAGATAGTGCAGTGGTAGCTGAATTGATATGCAGACCTAGTCTGATTCAGCAAATTACAGAGAAACAGAAACAGGATGCTAGAATCCAACTGATATGTGAACAGATTCCAGAAGGGAAGCATCCAGACTTTTCAATCAGAATTGATGGTATTGTGTGTTTCAGAGACAGGATTTGCATTCCAGAAAATGAGGAATTGAGAAAAATGATCCTGACAGAGGCACACAGCAGTTCATATGCAATGCACCCAGGTAGCACGAAAATGTACAGAGACTTGAAAATGCAGTACTGGTGGTCTGGTATGAAAAAGGATGTGATAGAATTTGTGAACAGATGCTTGACTTGTCAACAGGTGAAAGCTGAACACCAGGTTCCATCAGGATTGTTACAGCCAATAGCAATACCTGAATGGAAATGGGATCGCATCACTATGGACTTTGTCACTGGATTGCCACTCACCCGGAGTAAACACGATGCAGTATGGGTTATAGTGGACAGATTGACGAAGTCGGCACATTTTCTACCTGTCAGAACTGACTACTCTCTGGATCGACTAGCCGAATTGTATATCAGAGAGATAGTTAGATTGCATGGAGTGCCTGTATCCATTATATCAGATAGAGATCCGAGGTTTACATCCAGATTCTGGAAGAAGTTCCAAGAAGCCTTGGGTACTCGACTGAGCTTTAGTACAGCCTTCCATCCGCAGACAGACGGCCAATCGGAAAGGGTAATTCAGGTCCTTGAAGATATGCTCAGGAGTTGTGTAATTGAGTTTGAAGGAAGTTGGGCGGATCATCTTCCATTGATTGAATTCGCCTACAACAACAGTTACCAGTCGAGCATAGCGATGGCACCGTATGAGGCACTGTATGGAAGGAAATGCAGGACTCCATTGTGCTGGACAGAGTTAGGAGAAGACAGGTTAGTAGGCCCAGATTTGATCAGACAGACTGAGGAGAAGGTGAAGATTATCAGAGACAGATTGAAAGTTGCTTCTGACCGACAGAAATCCTATGCGGATTTGAAAAGAAAAGAGATAGAATATGATGTCGGTGAGAAAGTATTTCTGAAAGTATCTCCGTGGAAGAAAGTGCTTCGATTTGGCAGAAAAGGTAAGTTGAGTCCTAGGTTTATTGGGCCATACGAAATCATTGAACGTGTGGGACCAGTAGCCTACAGACTTGCTTTACCTCCAGAATTGGAAAAGATCCATAATGTATTCCATGTATCGATGCTGAGGAGATACAGATCTGATCCTTCCCACAGAGTGCAGGCCGAAAGTATTGAGATCCGACCAGATTTGTCATATGAGGAGGAACCAGTACAGATTCTTGACCGGGAGATCAAAGAACTTAGAAATAAAAGAGTGCCATTGGTGAAAGTTCTCTGGAGGAACCATAAAGTGGAAAAGGCTACCTGGGAGAGTGAAGAAACGATGCGACAACAATATCCCCAACTGTTTCATTGAGGTAAATTTCGAGGACGAAATTGCTTAAGTGGGGGAGAATTGTAACATCCCGGATTTCGGGTAATGAATTTTTGCTATATATGAAATAAGTGAAAAATAAATTTTTACTATTTGAGGGGGTGTAAATGTAATTAAATGTATGGTTATTTTATGATTTCCAGCGGACCGAATTGAATAGTGAAAAATGAATGAAAAATGAAAAATTGGAAAACTGGACCAGAGAGCATCGCGACCTGGTCACCGCGACCACAGGTCGCGACAGCTCGCTCGCGGTGAAAAACGCAAAATCTGGCAGTGAGTACCGCGACCAGTCACCGCGACCACAGGTCGCGATGGCTTGCTCGCGATGAAAATGGCAAAACCTGGCAGTGAGCAACGCGACCAGCCACCGCGACCACAGGTCGCGATGGACTGCTCGCGACGAAATTGTCAAAAATTGGCAGTGAGCAGCGCGAGCTCTCGCGCGACCAAGGCGCGCTCGCGACGAAGGCGGTGCGCGCACTCCAGTGAGCACCGCGACCTGGTGGCGCGACCACAGGTCGCGACGGCGGTCGCGATGGCGAAAAAAATATAAAAAAAATAGAAGCTTCTCGCAGAAGCGAGAAGCCATAACAGAGAGAGGAAGAACCGAGGAAAAAAGAGAGAAAAGGAGAGAAAAGAGAGAAGAAAAAGAAGAAGGAAGAAGAAGTAGAGGAAAGAGAAGAGAAAGGAAAGGGAAGGGAAAACGAAATCGTGGAACCGCGGATTCTCGAACGAAAAACTCGGATTCCAAGTAGGTGTACGTTTGTTTTCGAAATCGTTACGAAAATATTCGTTATTGTTTTGTTATCGTTTTCATTTTTCGTTTTTCGTTATTGTTTTCGGTTCGTTTTCAATTTTGTAGAGATTTCTCGCATTTGATTTTCGTATGAACACTGTTTATTGTCTTTATTGTTGAGTTTATGAAAAATCGATGTTGATATCTTTATTTTGGACTATTTTGGACTGATTTGTGATAGATTGTATTTCAATTTCGTTTTCGAACATTTTGATTGTTGTGATTTGAGAAAAATATTGCTCGCATGACTATTGTTCATGATTTGTACTATATTGTGATTATTGTGAAAATAGTTTATTGAAACGGCCCTAGGATACGTAGACATAGAAACGGATATAGGAGGTTGGTATACCAGCTGGGTTTTACTGAGCAGTACTGTGCCGTTATTATTGTGTGATTGTTGTTGCGGGGCAATCTCGGACAATCACACCGATTTAGTGATCGTTGTTGCGGGACAATCTCGGACGATCACAATGATACTAGCGATTGTTGTTGCGGGGCAATCTCGGACAATCGCGATGATATTAGTGATTGTTGTTGCGGGGCAATCTCGGACAATCACGTGAACCCATATTCCAGTCCTAGAATGTTTAGTATTCTAGTGGCCAGAAATGAGTTGAATTGAAACTGAATTGAATGATTTAATGGATCGAATTCATACATTGAATTTCAAGTGATTAAAATTGTTTAAATGCTTTGATTTTGACATTAATTGTTTTGGAACTTGATTTAGAAATGAAATTCATAGTGTGGTTTATTGTCTCTTTAAAGAATAATTATATTGTAATTTATTTAATTGAGTTTTAGTACACCCACTAAGCTTTATGCTTAGCGCGTTAGTTTGTTTCTAACGCGTAGGTACCAGGAATCCAGAGGAGGCTAGAGATTGAAGGAGGAGCAAGTTGCAGACCGAGTCACAGGATTATACAGTTGGGTAGCTATACTTTTGTTATGTGTATATATTCTGAAAGCATGCATATACAGGGAATTTGTAAATATGTTTTGTAAAATGTTTTGTAATTAACTAGTTTATGATTTCTGTATTCTATTATCAAAATGATTGTAAATGTTTAAGTCTGATTTGTTATTATTTTATAAACTGATTGTGAAAGTCGCACTAAACGGCAGAGTGCGCAACTGATTGAAAGTGATAGAAGTGTTTGTGTGAAAAATGTGAATTTTGAATTGATTTGTGTAAAAGCAGGTTTTTTGGGAAGTCCGAAAAACAAATGGCACTCTGCCGGATTTTTTTTGTAAAAAGTTTATTTATTGTTTTATGGGCTCACAAGGATTTTAAAATGTAAAAATGAAGTTTTGAAAAGATGTGAAAGTCCTAGTGGCGCGCCCCGGATCGGTCCTCCCGGATCGGGTCGGGGGGTGCTACATGCATGAACGTAAGACAGAAATGTTTAGCCATACAGATGTATTCATAGCCTTACAAAGGGGATTTGGAACCTTAGAAGAACTCTTTGAAGTCACCTCATGGACCCAACTAAAAATCCATAAAAAACCAATAGGTTTATTGAATGTTAGTGGTTTTTATGATGATCTATTGTCTTTCCTAGATTATGCTGTGGAACAAGAATTTATCTCATCTCAGGCTCGACAAATCATTGTTACTACTTCTGATATTCATCAATTGTTTGAACAATTAGAAGTTTTTGTTCCCGAATATGACACAGCCACATCTAAGCTAAATTGGTCAGTTGATGAGGGTAGCAAAAAGTGTAGATTGGCATGACCTATGCATTTTTTTTCCCTTTCTTTCTTTCCTATTTATGTTTTCAATAAATATGTTATTTTTAGCTTGTTCTAGTATGTAGCATGTTTTTCTTTCCAGTAATCTTTAGTTCAGGTAATGTCTTCTACACTCTACCTTCATCCTTAGACATTGAGGACAATGTCTCTATTTGGTTGAGGGGAGGGATAATTGATAATACTTGAGAAAACTTTTATGATTATTTTTTTAATTTTCCCTTAAAAAAATAAAAGGATAATAAATAATATGTATTATCATTTCATCTTGATTTTTAAAATTTCATGACGAGATTTCACTATTCATCTTAGTTTAAATATTCAAATCCATGAAATGTTAAATATAAATTATGGTTAACTTTTATGCTCATATACCTAAAGCAAGTGTTCATAAACTATTCTTCTCACATACACATTTTGACATTTGATTGTGGATTGCAAATTTAAAAGTATTAAGAGTCTATTCTTGTGCTTTAACAAAATCGACAACTAAAGGCAGTTAATCCTCCTCTTCTTCTTCTCTCTTGCTAGAAAAAAATGTGATAATAAATTGTGGATACATTTGGTTTCGAAGCCTTCTTAACTCGAGCAATTAAGCCCGTATGGGTGTCTTAACACCTAATACCCTAAGGTCAACTGATCTGGAAGTCATTGGCCCAAAGCTCGCTACATGGGTTAAGTAGAAAGCTTAAGGGAACTAGACATTCCAATATTACTATATAAGTCTAAGAGAGAGAGAGAGAGAAAGAAATATATTGCTTTGCCTAAGGAAATTATTTTGAAAGAAACACTAGAATGGACCTTTGATATTCTCGGTGAAGCCCCATGAACTTATGTCAACCTATAATGAGCATGAAGAAGGGTTATTAATATCTTGTCTAAAGGTACATGACACAAAAAAATGAAGAAGGTAAATTAAATATTTTGATTGGGATTTCCTCTATTTGGATAGAATAAACTGAGAATGGGAAGTGAAGTCTTGGATATAAATTTTAAAAAAATCATTATGAAATGATAATGCTTCAATTACTAGGGACTAGCAATAAGCTGGTTGGGGGGGGGGGGGGGGTGTGATGAACACTTAAATTTGTATAATAATAAAGGTTAAAACCATTATTTTATACTATTAGTGTCATTAAATTACCTAACTTGTTTATAACTGCACTTAATTGTTAAACTTTCTATTTTGATGCAGGTTCAGTGTAATGGTCATAACTTTGCACTCCAATATCCAATCACTACGTTCTTAATAGTGTTGGAAAGATAACTCATAGTCCTATAAGTTTGGTTTGTAAACTCTTGTCAGATTGGGACTCATTTGAAGTCAAAAATTGGATTATCTTGGGCTGGTCTGTATGGCTGCGTAAATTGGGCAGTTTTCACCATTTGGGCCATTCCTTTCTCCAGTAAATTTCAAAAATTATGAGCCTTATCATTCCAGAAAGATAAGAGAATTATTTACAACTTTTTTATTTATCACGAGATCCAATTTTCAAAGGAACGAAGCCGAATTTGGTGGACAATTCGGTACATGTGTGGAAGACACCAAATTTGACAACTTTACCTTACCAAATTCAATCAACTTGCATTAATTTCTTCCTACCATTTTTGACTTGTTTGCCTCTCAATGTGTCTATAAATAGAGGCCTTGTAAAAGCATGAAGGCAACTTGGGTTTCTCTCTTGCTCATTTTCTTTCTTCTACTAGCTCATTTTCTTTCTTCTACTTGTTTTCTTTCTACTATCATGAGTAGCTAAATTGTCTTTTTGCTAAGGTGAAAAGGTGAAACTCTTAGTATGAGAATTAAGTTTATTAAGACTTCTAAAATGGGCTTAATTTTATATTCATGTTAATATATATTATGTTTTGTATTTCCTTTCCTAATCTGATTTATTTTATCCTTACCCATCTCTTGTATGAGTGGGAGTCTTGACTTATTGTAGACAATTCTTAGCACAATGAATACTTGAATTTGTCTAGAACCACATGGTTATACTTGCACCTCTGGCAAAGGATTCTTGATTCATTGTAGACAAATAACATCATAAATACTTGAATCCGTCTAGATTTGCATGGTTATAACTGCCGGACATATGATTCTTGATTTATGGTAGTTAATTGGCACAATAAATACTTGAACCCATTTAATATGAGAATACTTAAACCCACTTGATGTAGGAATTATCTACCCTATTTTTGATAGTAAGTAGGTAAGTCCAACACAAGTAGTCCCTAAGAAATCTGGAGTCACAGTGGTAAAAAATGAAAAAGGTGAGTTAATACCAACACGAGTCTCATCTAGTAGGCGGATGTGTATTGACTATAGAAAATTAAATGCTGCCCCTAGAAAAGATCATTTCCTCTTACCATTTCTTGACCAAATTTTAGAAAGAGTGACAGGACATCTCTACTACTGTTTTCTTGATGGGTACTCAGGTTATTATCAAATTCTCATAGTATTAGAGGACCAAGAAAAGACAATATTCACATGTCCCTTTGGCACCTTTGCATTTAGAAGGATGCCTTTTGGCCTTTGTAATGCTCCTACAACATTTCAAAGATGTATGTTGAGCATTTTTAGTGACATGGTTGAACATTTTTTAGAGGTCTTTATGGATGATCTAACAGTGTTTGGAAATTCATTTGATAATTGCCTTGAAAATTTAAAAAATGTCTTAAAAAGATGTGAAGAAAAACGTTTGGTATTAAATTGGGAATTACATGGTCACCTCTGGAATTGTCCTAGGACATGTGGTTTCTTCTAAGGGAATTAAAGTTGACAAAGCAAAAGTTGAATTAATTGCTCATTTGCCTCCATTAAAAACGATTAGGTATGTTCGATCTTTTTTAGGCCATGCAAGATTTTATAGGAGATTCATTAAAGACTTCAGTGCAATATCTAGACCTCTTTGTAATCTCCTAATAAAAGATACATAATTTGAATGGACTCAAGATTGTCAAAAATCTTTTGATAGGTTGATGAGCCTTTTGACAACTGCCCCTATCATGCAATCCCCTGATTGGTCTCTACCTTTTGAGTTGATGTGTGATGCTAGCAATTTTGCTATCGGTGCCGTGGTAAGCCTTATGTCATTTATTACGCAAGTAGAACTTTAAATAGTGTACAAATGAATTATACTACTATAGAAAAAGAACGGTTAATCCAATAGTGCACAAGTTGAACTAGCTAATTGAGAGATAAAACAAATTTTTAGAAAAAACGGTTAATCCAAATCGCAAAGATTGGTCACTTAGAATAAAGGATGCACTTTGGGCTTACCGTACTGCTTTCAAAATATCTTTGAGTATGTCACCCTATCAGTTAGTTTATGGGAAATCTTGCCACTTGCCTGTGGAACTTGAGCATAAAGCTTACTGGACTGTCAAAGCTTTTAATTCAAACATTGATGACGCTTGTAAATTACGTAAGCTACAATTGAATGAACTTAAGTAATTGAGAAATTATGCATGACTTGCTTGAATGAACTTAAGCTACAATTGCTTGTAAAACATTGATTGGCAGGTGAGTTCTCTCATTCATTTTTTGGTTACATGCTTGGTTTAGGTAAAAAGAAGTTATGCAAAAAAAATGGCGAGCAAAGAAATTGGGTGTATATTATAAGTGTGCTCGCATGACTTGTAACACACGCTGTCGTTATCTTGGAATGATATCCATAAATCGAGAAGATAAAATACATTTCTGTAACACCCCCTGACCCGACCCGACTGGATCGACTCAGGGAGCGTTACCGGGTTTTCAAAACTTTACTTAATTCACTTTATAAATTACAAACCAGTGAAAATCATATAAATTGTATTTTAAAAATGTGTTTCTAGTGAGCCCATCAAACTTTATTTTCAAAAATTTCGGCAGAGTTTCCTCTATTTTTCTGATTTTCCAAAACCTGTTTGTAACATTTTCAACACTTCTAAATCAATTATCAAATCAACGCGCACTTTGCCGTTTAGTGCGACTTCCAAACAGTTTTCAAAATAAAACAGTTCATAATTAATTTGTTACAGTCCTTGGGAAATGAAAAACAGAAATTATAAAACAATTTAATTACAAAACACAAATATATACCACAATTACAAATCTCTGTATATGCATGCAATCTAAACATATTATACAATAATATATTTATATCTACCCAAAATGAGGTGACTCTGAATCTCTGTCTGCGACTCTTTCTTCAATCTTTTGCCTCCTCAGTATCCCTGTTACCTACGCGTGATAAAAACCGACGCGCTAAACAAAAATGCTTAGTGGGTGTACACTAAACTCAATTATCAAAATCATAAAATCATTTCGTAATAAAAAGGTCACAATATTATCATATAAAAACATTTCAATCTTCAACTTTCTCACTGAAATAAATCATATGAAAACAGTTTA
Source organism: Xanthoceras sorbifolium (assembly GCA_003430845.1). NCBI lineage: Eukaryota > Viridiplantae > Streptophyta > Magnoliopsida > Sapindales > Sapindaceae > Xanthoceras > Xanthoceras sorbifolium. The sequence goes on along the minus strand of CM010609.1, from coordinate 2,689,601 downwards.
ATAAAAGCATCTAAATTCAATTAATAATTCATACGAAATTCAGTTTTCAATTATTTTATAATCATTTTATTCAATTTCATTCTCAATTCTGGCCTTATAGTATACTCCTCTTACTTTTCTGGATTACTATCTGTAACATCGGTGTGACGTTTACCTCTGGGATTCGCCTAAACTGGACTATGCCAGGTTTGCCCTGCGAGATGTAACTGTCATGAATATCAGTACAATATCTATCTCCAGGATTCGCCTAAACTGGACTATGCCAAGTTTGCCCCGCGAGATGCAACAGTCATGAATATCAGTATAATATTTATCTCCGGGATTCGCCTAAACTGGACTATACCAGGTTTGCTCCGCAAGATGCAATAGTAATCAATATCAGTGCAATATCTATCTCCGGGATTTGCCTAAACTGGACTATACCAAGTGTGCCCCGCGAGATGCAATAGTCATCAATATCAGTGTAATGTCTATCTCCGGGATTCGCCTAAACTGGACTAAACCAGGTTTGCCCCACGAGATGTAACAACAATCAACTCGTTATATTTTTCAAAATAATCATCAGTAATTCACAAATCGAAATTAAATTCAAGAATCAAAATTTTCAAACAATATTCGTAATATATAATTCATAAATTTCATATCAAACCTTCCGTTTCTTTCGAAATCAACAATTAAAATTCTCAAATATTAATTTAATTCAATAATATAATTTCCAAACAATAATCATAATTTAAACGATACTCTCAAACACTTTTCTCTAATATAATCATTAGAAATCGAAAATCGAATTACTAATAAAACAAAACAGTCAATTTAATAAACAATAAACATATATATATATATCAAAATATTCAAAAATTGGAAAATTCATATCGAAACTCATACTAAACCGTAAAATTTTTAGAAATGAGTGTACACCAATCTGGATACCTTTTTTACGCCTTTTTCCTTCTGGGTTTTCCCTTTTTCCTTTCTCTTTCCCTTTTCTCTTTTCTTCTTCTTCCTTCTTCTTCTTCTTCTTCTTCTCTTATTTTTTTTTTATAAAATTTCGGTCGTCGTGACCGTCATCGCGACCTGTGGTCGCGCTACCAGGTCGCGTTGCTCACTGGAGCAATTCCACTGCCTTCATCGCGATCACCCATCGCGGTATCATGGTCGTGCTGGTAGTCGCGTTGCTCACTGCCCGAATTTGACATTTTTCACCGCGAGCTATCTGTGGTCGCGGTGCTCACTGCCAAAAATCACCATTTTTCATCGCGAGCAACTCATCGCGATCTCTGGTCGCGGTGAGTGGTCGCGATACTCACTGCCAAGTTTTCTCCCTTTTCTTCGTGCGTTATTTTTCGTCCTGTTCAAATTGGTCCATTTGGAACCCTAAACAAAATATACATACATTTAATTACATTTTTCACCCCTCAAATCATAAATATTATATTCACATATATTCAAAATTAATTATGTGAAATTAGGGATGTTACAATTTCATTAAGGATGGCTTGAGTATGGAGTCATTAGACAATATTTTGTTGACTCTTGAGACTGCATCCTAGTGGATATGTGCATATTCTCGTTTTATGGAACCAATTTCAAAAAGAACAGGAGCGATACAGTCTTGGGAATCTGACTTTAAAAGACTCTGTTTGCCAATTTATAAGAAAATTGGATGGGAAGCCTATCCTCGACCCATAGAGGGCGTTCAAGCCGTTTCTGGACGTAAAGCTAGAGGAAGATGTGAGCCACAATCACAACTACTTGTACAGATACAGGTCAGCCACTCTTTTTGACAATTTTATACTCTAGACTGACACCCATCTGCCAATGTAGACCTAGTCAAATAGCTTTCATGATTTTATATTCTTTATGAGCCCTATAAATGACACTTCTATTTCTTCTCCAGTTCTCACAAACTTAAAAATTTTCACAAAAAAAAAGGAAATAAAAAAAGCGTGCATAACAATAGCAAACACTGTCTCACGCCACTTTACCAATATTTGTGTCTTTTATGGGTATAGTTCTGGTAAGAATAGGAAATTTGAGAAAACTGCTGACCAGCTTGTTAAGATGTTAGCAGATAAAAAGATTCATCTAGTTTATAGAGGAGGTAACCTTGGGTTGATGGGTCGTGTCTCAAAAGCTGCTTATGATGGCGGCAATCAAGTTTTGGTATCATCCCAAAAGTTTTGAGTGTGGGTGGTGTTACAGGAAATACAATTGGGGAAGTGCAGATTGTTTTTGACATCCATGAACGTAAGGCTGAAATGTTTAGCCATGCGGATGCATTCATAGCCTTACCAGGGGGATTTGGAACCTTAGAAGAACTCCTTGAAGTCACCTCATGGGCCCAACTAAAAATCCATTAAAAACCAATAGATTTGTTGAATGTTAGTGGTTTTTATGATGGTTTATTGTCTTTCCTAGATTATACTGTGGAACAAGAATTTATCTCACCTCAGGCTCGACAAATCATTGTCACTGCTTCTGATGTTCATCAATGATTGAACAATTAGAAGCTTTTGTTTCCGAACATGACATAGCCACATCTAAGCTAGATTGGTCAGTTGATGAGGGTAGCAAAAAGCGCAGATTGGCTTGACCTATGCATTTTTTTCCCTTTCTTTCTTTCTTTCTTATTTATGTTTTTAATAAATATGTTATTTTTAGCTTGTTATAGTATATTGCAGGTTTTTCTTTCCAATAATCCTTTGGTTTAGGTAATTTCTTCTACACTCTACCTTCATCCTTAGACATTGAGGACAATGTTTCTTTCCAATAATCTTTGGTTTAGGTAATTTCTTCTACACTCTACCTTCATCCTTAGATATTGAGGACAATGTCTCTATTTGGTTGGGGGGAGGGATAGTTGATAATACTTGAGAAAACTTTTATGATTATTTTTTTTATTTTCCCTTAAAAAAAAAAGATAATAAATAATATGTATTATCATTTCATCTAGATTTTTAAAATTTCATGATGAGATTTCACTATTCATCTTAGTTTGAATATTCAAATCTATGAACTCTCAAATATAAATTATGGTTAACTTTTATGCTCATATACCCAAAGCAAGTGTTCATAAACTATTTTTCTTGCATACACACACTTTGAGATTTGATTTTGTGTTGCAAATTAAAAAGTATTAAGAGTCCATTCTTGTGCTTTAACAAAATCGACAACTAAAGGCAGTAAATCCTCCTCTTCTTCTTCTCTTTTGCTTAAAAAAAAAAAAATGAGGAAGAGAGGAAGAAATACATTGCTTTGCCTAAGGAAGTTATTTTGGAAGAAACACTATAATGAGCACGAATAAGGTTTATTAATATCTTGTCTGAAGGTACATGATGCGCACAAAAAAATGAAGAAGACAAATTAAATATTTTGATTGGGAGTTCATCTATTTGGATAGAACAAACGGAGAATGGGTAAGTGAAGTCTTGGATATAAATTTAAAAATATCATTATGAAATGATAACGCTTCAATTGCTAGGGACTAGCAATAAACTAGTTGGGGGGTGTGATGAACACTTAAATTTGTATAATAATAAATGTTAAAACCATTATTTTATACTATTAGGTCATGTTTGGTATATGAGACTAGGAGTGAAATTGAATTATTTACTCCTAGTCTCATGTTTGGAACATGTTGGGATTGGACAAATCCAATCTCAACAGTTCCACCTAATCCCATATTGGTGGGACTAAATAATCCCACCAAATTGGTGGGATTATTTAGTTTCACCAATTTAGTCTCACCTCTTTTTTTTTTTTTTGCCTTTTTCAATATAATATAATATTTAATATAAATAAAAATTAACTTTATTTTATTTAAATTATTTTTAAATAATTTTATTTATTTTAAAAAATAAATTAAATATCTCATTTAATGTTTTTAAAATAATATTTAATTTTATTTAAAAATATTTTTAAGTAAATTTAATTTAATATTTTTATTTTTATTTTATTTAAAATTAATTTAAAATGATTTTATTTATTTTAAAAATAATTTAAATATTTTGTTTATTAAAAAAATATACATTTTTAATTAAATTTAATTTAAATATATTTTTTATTTAATTTAAAATTAATCTTATTTTTTATTTAAGTTAAAATGAATGTAATTTACATCAAAATATTTTTATTTATGTGAAAATTAATTTAATAAATTTATTCTGATTTTATCCATCCCATCCGATAACAAACAAAAGACAGTATTATTTTTAGTCCAATCCAATCCAATTCAATCCAATCCAATCCAGTCCAATCCCACAAAAATAATCCAATCCAATCATGCGTACTAAACGCACCATTTAGTGTCATGAAATTACCTAACTTGTTTATAATTGCACTTAATTGTTAAACTTTCTATTTTAATGCAGATTCAGTATAATGAGCATAACTTTGTACTCCAATATCCAATTACTACGTTCTTGATAGTGTTGGAAAGATAACTCATAGCCCTATAAGTTTGGTTTGTAAACTCTTGTCAGATTGAGACTCCTTTGAAGTAAAAAATTAGATTATCTTGGGCTGGTCTGCATGGCCGTGTAAATTGGGCAGTCTTCACCATTTGGGCCATAACTTTCTCCAGAAAATTTCAAAAATTATGAGCCTTATCATTATAGAAATATAAGAGAATTATCTACAACTTTGATGTTTATCATGAGATCCAATTTTCAAAGGAACGGTGCCTAGTTCGGTTGAAATTGCGGTGCATGTGTGGAAGACACCAAATTTGACAACTTTACCTTACCAAATTCAGTTAACTTGCATTAATTTCTTCCTACCGTTTTTGACTTGTTTGCCTCTCAATGTGTCTATAAATAGAGGCCTTGTAAAAGCATAAAAGTAGCTTGGGTTCCTTGCCAAGTTCACATTGCATTTTTGTATTGTTGAACTTTTATGATTATATAATTTCTCTCTTGCTCTTTTTCTTTCTTTTACTAGCTCATTTTCTTTCTACTATCATGAGTAGCTAAATTATCTTTTTGCTAAGGTGAAAAGGTGAAGCTCTTGGTATGAGAATTAAGTTTATTAAGACTTCTGAAATGGGCTTAACTTTATATTCATGTTAATATATATTATGTTTTGTATTTCCTTTCCTAATCTATTTTAATTTCTTCTTACCCATCTCTTGTGTGAGTAGGAGTCTTGACTTATTGTAGACAATTCTTGGCACAATGAATACTTGAATCCGTCTAGAACCGTATGGTTATGCCTGCACCTCTGGCAAATGATTCTTGATTCATTGTAGACAAATAACACCATAAATACTTGAATCCGTCTAAATTTGCATGGTTATACCTGCAGGACATATGATTCTTAATTTATGGTAGTTAATTGGCACAATAAGTACTTTAACCCATTTAATATAAGAGTGTGGCGTAATTATTATAATCTAATTAAAGGAAGAGAAATATAATTTCATATATGATTAAAAGAGCTTAAATTGACATAATTTTCGATTGGAACCTTCTTTGTGTATGATTCCAATTGAGTGATAAAAATGAGTTAAATATAATTTAAACCATATACCAAGAGTGGAACCTCTAACCTTAGCATGTTTTAATTTGATTTGTTTCACCATTATATGTGCTTTTATTCCATAACATTTTCTTTCTTATTATATTTTCGTTATAGATTTTTGTTGGTTTTTGCTGGCACTAATTCTTCTTCCTCGTGGATCGACCCCGGTCTCACCGGGTGTAGTCCTTAAAAATCGCTCGGGGACACGGGGCACTACAACCTGTAAAGATAGAATGCACGTGACCCGCAGGACGTCTGGGACACCGGGGTAGTCACGGCCAAAGTCACTCCGACGGTCAAGTTAGCAAATACTAATAAGTATATAATGCTCGTAAAATGAAGATGGGTGAGTAATACTTCTTGTTATATTGGCGATTAAGGTCTCTTTGATGGAAGGAGATGTAAGATCGAATAAACGGAGTATGATTGGAAGGTGGTCGGAGATGATGAACAATGGCCGGAAAATATTGTCTGAATATTGATAGCTCTAGGATCTAAGTTTTTCAGTCCCCCCCTCTTTGGAGAATTATCTTTCATTCATAGGGGGATGATGCTTCTGCCCGTTGAGGGATTTCATCATTATCTCCCTTTGCTGTCTTCCATTAAAGAGTTTTGTGGATGCTTCCTTTGATCTAGCCGTTTTAAATTGTAATTATGGTTTTGTAGGACCGTCTTTAAAGTAAATCATGATTTGGTCTCCCATATAATCAAGGAGATTCTACGTTGTACGACATGTAGTTTGTGATAATTATACAGATAATCATGATCATATGTCGTGCGACGTAGTACGTAAATGAACGTAGTATAGACAATTGAACCGCGAGATGAGAATGATAGTATGTCGTGCGACGTAGAAGCTTTTCCAAGTGTTGACATCGAGCTATTTCCCTTATTGCTACTTGGATGGATGTGTGGGATGCTGAGTGTTTGTCGTACTACATGAAGGCTTTTTGGGTGTGTCAATTATGATTTCACATGACTAGTCTTTATTTGGATAACCGCGTAGTGATCCTAGTCGGGTCGTCGTGCGACCAAGTCAATATGTTCATGACCACTTCTCGACTCTGGGCCTGCTCTAGTGATATACTTTGGGCTTTTAGGCTTGATATATTTTGACTACTACACTAGGTTATTTTATTATCCCTAACAATTGAAGCGTTATCATTTCATAATGATTTTTTAAAATTTATATCCAAGACTTCACTTACCCGTTATCCGTTTGTTCTATCCAAATAGACGAACTCACAATCAAACTCCCTTACTTCATCAATTTTATCTATCAAACTCAAGCTATCTATCAATGTATTATAAGTAACCGTGTTGGGATTCACACCTCTTTTAATCATTGTTCTAATAGTTCATTTTTTCCGCCTATCTTCCCATTCTTGCAAAACCCATCTATAATCACACTAAATGTCACCACATCAAGCTGCACATGTTGATCCACCATCTCATTTATCAAATCTTTAGCTTCCTCTAAAGTAACCGTGCTGGGATTCACACCTCTTTTAATCATTGTTCTAATAGTTCATTTGCTCCGCCTATCTTCCCATTCTTACAAAACCCATCTATAATCACACTAAATATCACCACATCATGCTGCACACGTTGATCCACCATCTCATTTATCAAATCTTTAGCTTCCTCTAACTTATCCCCACAACACAAACCATGAATTAAAGAATTATAAGAAGCTACATCTGGACTTATTCCCATTCCTTTCATTTCTAAAAAACGTTCCTTGGCTTTGTCTATCAATCTAACTTTACAAAGACCATCGATCATACTATTGTAGCAAATAATATTGGGCCTACAAATAACCCCAATTTACCATTCCCTCAAACCATTTCTTCATGTAATTTAAGAGCGGCGCTTAAATTTCCTGTTCGACACAACCCATATATTAGTGTTGCGTACGTAATCATGTTTCCTAATGTTTCCTTTGAACCAAACATATAGCAAGAATTCCCTTGCCTCGTTTGGCCATTTTCAAAAACTTTGCACATCCACAATGTAAGCACACCCTGTAGATCTATCACATCCACAAACACGTTTTTTGTAGTGCACCCTGTAAAGCCAAGCAAATGCTAAAAATACAACCTAACAGATCTTCAAAATCTACCTCTATAATTTAAAATCGTCTGTGGAGATTAAAAAACATATTATCGATCTAAATCAATGACATCTAATTTTCTTTTATATCCCGACCTGACTCGATTTATGTTGTCATTATTATCCAATGGCGCAGTTAAAATTAATCAAGACAAGACAAGACGGAACTAAGTATCCTATATGATAACAATGGTTACGTGTAGTTAACTAACAACGAATTACCGAACACATTAACTAAAAGAGCTAAAAACTATTATAAAAGATATCTCTTGGAAAAGCTCTGTGAACAAGTTTGTTAGGGACTAAAAACGATACTAAGTGAAAAGGTCCAACTTCTTTATTATTTCCAAAAAAGAAAGATATTAAGTAAAATCACTAATTGCCAAGAAATAGTGAGGCATCAATTACATGATTAAAGGTTATCAGAAGCAACCAAAGAAACTAATCTAAAGCTTGAATCTTGAATCTTTTGATCCCTGGGACATACTCCAATGTTAAAATCTACATGAACAAAACACAAAACACAAATAAACAAATACATATGATTATAAATAAAAGAAAATAAAATAAAAGAAAAACAAACAAAAGATATTAATTGCTAAATCTTCACTCAAGACTTACGATGTCAACTTGTTGTGGCTCTTGAGAAGGAAATGATGGAAGCCAGTTCAAAAATTCACGATATTTTTCATTATTTACCAGCAAGCCTATGACAATGGAAGTCGTGGATGTGTTTGACATTATATTTCTCTTCGCCATTTTGTAAAGAAGTTCCACCACTTTTGTTGTCGCACTATTTTGAAAAAATCCATGCATAAGTGTATTGTATGTGATAACATTTAGAGCACAACCCTTTTTTTCTATAATTGATAATAGATTATTTGCCTCTTCCAGTTGCCTCTCTTTACAGAGTCCATTGATCATGATCGTATATGTGATGACATTTGGCACTAAGCCTTCTTGAGATAATTTATGAAATATCTTCCAAGTAACTTAGAACCTCCCTGTCTTACACAATCCATCTATGAGACAGCTATAGCTCACAATGCTAAGATTAAACTTGCCCTTTATTAAAGTATGTAGTATTTCAATTGCCTTAGTAACACAACCATTCTTGCAGAAACTATCAATGAGAATATTATATGTATATTCATGAGGCTTAACATTGTTACATCTCATCTCAGAAAATAATTCTTTTGCATGTCCAATCTTACCGACTTGGAAAAGGCCACTTAACAAGGTGTTATATGTAACAACATTTGGCACAACTCCTTTTGAAATCATCTCCCTATTAAAGACTAGTGGTTGCGTCCATGTTTTGTTTCCTACAGTACCTATTGATCATAATACTATCGGTTATAAAATTATGTCTGCACCCGTTATTTGTTATAGAAACAGACAACTTATGCGCGTCATCAATTCTATCTGTCAAACACAAACCATCTATCAATGTGTTATAAGTAACCGTGTCGAGCTTTACACCTTTTTCAATCATTAACTCAAATAATTCATTAGCTTTGTCCATCTTCCCATTCTTGCAAAGCTCACTTATCAACTTATTATAAGTAACCGTGTTAGGATTCACACATCTCTGAATTATTAATTCTAACAATTCAGTCGCTTTTACTATGTTTCCTTTCTTGCAAAGCTCATCTATAATCACATTATATGTCACCACATTTGGCTGCACATGTTGATCCACCATCTCATTTATCAAATCTATAGCTTCCTCCCATTTACTCCCATAACACAAACCTTGAATTAAAGAAGTAAAAGAAACTACATTTGAACTGATTCCCATATCTTTTATTTCTGAAAAGAGTTCCTTCGCTCTCAATCTATCCTTACAAAGACATCAATTATTCTAGTATAACTAACAATATTGGGCCTACAGACTACCCCACTTTTATTCCCTTTTACCTTATTTTCATGTAACTTGAGAGCAATACTCGCATTTCCTGTTCGACACAATTCATATATTAATGTCATGTATGTAATCACAGTAGGCCTACAACTAAAGGCAATCATATTCTTATACAAGCAGGTCGCCTTCATTATTCTACCCTCCCTGCACAAACCCTTCATCAAACGATTGAAAGTCACGACATCGGGACTAAAACCCTTCCTCAAAATTCTCCCTCCAACCACAAAACCATGACGAACTCTACCAACATTGCACGAGCAATTGAACAAAATGTTGAAAGTAATAAAATCCGGCAACAACCAGTAGCGTTCAACCTCTTAATAAGTATCATAATACTTATTCTTGGCAGGAGAAGTAAACAACTTATTGAAAGATCACATGAGGAGAGGGTTGCCTCAGAATCATACAATCGAAAAAGTAATGAGCTTCATCGAGAGAGACGTTACTGGTCTGCATTTCTCTATGAGGAATCTGTCAAGTGACTCTTGAAATGAGCTGTTAAACAAAGAAGAGAGGTTGGTGGGTTTTTGAGAGAAATGTTAACAATTCAAAGCTGCATACAAGGAAGAAGGACGGAGAAGAAAAGTGGTTTTCATTTTTCAAAGCCATTGGAATTTGTGATATCTCTTCCCTTACGAGAGTTTGAGCTTTGAAGAAGCAACAAACGGGTCTCATTTGTTATGGGTCTGTGTTTCATGGGCCGGGTTCTTGATTATGTCGTTATACAATTTTTGCAGAAGCCCCAACTACAATTCAATATTAGATTAAATTGAAGTCTACAAATAGAATTATGAGATGTTAATGGATACAAGCAATAGAAGCCAATGTTTGAATACCAGTCACAATTGACATTGTCAAGAGAATGGACAAAATTGAGTACAGAGATAGACATTTCTGAACGTTTCCTTTGAATCACATTTCCGAATTATTGCACAGATTGACTTAAAAGGGGTTCGAAACAAAAGAACCAAAAAAAAAGAAAAAAAGTTGCTATCCAGAAGAACTATTCAAACATGATCATTATAAGAGACAACAATGTGTACATTATAAATAAAATGCATTCTCACCAATTGATTTTAACTACAGCCACCAATTAAAGAAACCGTGTCAAAATCTGCAAGAGACAACAATGTGTACATCATAAATAAAATGCGTTGTCACCAAATGATTTTTACTACAGCCACCAATTAATTAAAGAAACCGTGTCAAAATCTGTAAGTGTATCAATCTTTCCTTACCAATCCCCTCACGAGCCCTGTCTGTATCCATCATTCTTCACTATTTTTTTGAATAACATTAACATGCAATGATACTGCTCTTAAATCTATCACATCCACAAACACCCAGTAAAGCCAAGCAATCTTAGAAATACAACCAAACAAATCTTCAAAATCTACCTCTAAAACACCAAGATAGATTGCTTTTCAGTTTGTTTTTAGGATCAATGTCATATATTCCATATAAACTAAAGGGAAAACACCAAGATAGATTTTTAAAAAGAAAACATCTCTATCATCTATCTAAAGTGAGATGGAAGGTAGAGATCTAATATTATTATTATTTTTATTTAATAATTTTAAATATTATTTTAGGGGTGTTATGATTTTTTTAACGGTTAAATCTGGTTAACCGTTAACTCTAACAGAAGTCAACTGACGATAAGGAAGGTCTTTATCCATTAATGGTAAAGTTGACTCTGTTTGTAGTTGGCAAAATCTCAGGAGAGGTGAGTGTTATTAACTTTTGATTATAAATATAAGGAACAAAATGGATATATCATCTGCCCCCATAGAAACAAATATGACAGAATATACACATTGACCATTTTGTCTTTAACTTTAAATGATAAAGTGGAAAATATGATCAGGGTTAGATTAATTTGAAAAAAATCATACAATCTTAATCAATCAAATTTAATTTTTATGGTATGTATTATAATAGTAGGACACATTTAATATGCCAGATAAAAATAGAATTGAACTAAAATTAGTTCAATTCTATATTTAGAGCAAATAGAGTCTCATTTAAAACTCTACTTGTCCAAAATAGGATCTCAAGATATGGGACAAATTTGTTCTATTCTCTCATTTTTTTTTACTTTAAATTATTTTTGTATATAATATATTTTATTAAAATATTATACATCTTTAATATTAATAAAAATTAATTTTAAATAGTTTATATAATTTAAATAATTTATTTTATTTAAAAATATTATTTACTATATTTAATTTAAATAATTCTATTATTTATTTGATTTAAAATGACTTTAATTTATAAAATAATTTTATTATATATAAAATTTAATTTAATTCAATTTGATTTTATTTGATCTTATACTACACTAAACACATCGTAGTACTAATTTAATCCAATCGATACTGCACCAAACACATTACAATACTAATTTAATCCAATTTATTCTAATTCAATTCAATCTAATTTCATCCTATAAAAATAATTCAATTCAATTCTGTACACTAAATACACTTTTAGCGTCCGAATATATTTGCATCCTATGTAGGTAAGTTCTTATCGATTTCCATAATAACAACTGAATGACAAGCACAAAACGAAAGTTGTTGGAAAGATACCACTACCAACCACTATTGAAGAAAAAATAATAAAGTTTAAAGTTCAAGAAAAGAACAGAAAAGAAAAAAAAAAAAAAAAAAGAGAGCCTTAATAAGCAATATCCTTGCTTTTTTTAATAAGCATACCAGCTATATATATATATATATATATATATATATATATATATATATATATATGTATTGGCCGACAACGAAAGTTTAAAGTTGAAACTATAATGATTAAAGTTTAATGTTCAATACTGATCAATAATAAAGTTTAAAGTTGAAAAAAAAAAAAAAATGAGAGCCTCCATTTTTGACTTTTACTAAGCTATAAGCCTATAATAGTTCAGCAATGAAAGTTTACAACACACAGTGATCATATCTGTGATTCTATACAAATTGGGGAACTGAAAGGCAAAGCGATGGACTCATCTCCTTCTCATTTGCAGGTACGCAGATTAAGCATTAATCTTCTGTTAATTATATTCTTCTTCATATGATATTAATTGTCCAAATCTTAGAAGTTAATTTACTTTTTTAGATTGTAGTAGATTTTATGATATCGATGATTCTCCATTCTATTTATGTTGAAACTATTATAGCTTAATCAGTAAGGTCTTGAGATTAATTTAGTGTTCTTCTTCAACATGGAATCATAAACTTTTAGCAATATCTATTAAATTTGTATGCCTATTTGTCGACCTTAAAGATCACTTATTTGTGTTTTGAAAGGAAATCTCTGGTATCAGACAACAAAATGCTAAAAAAGATCAGATGATGGGTTTAGATTTAGACAAGTCTTCACATAATAAACAAAGAAAGCTGAAATCAGATGTTTGGAAGCACTTTGAAAAATATAAAGATGAAGATGGGAAAGACTGGGCCAAATGTAATCTTTGTAAAAAGGACTTTGATGGTTCGAGCCATAGTGGAACAACACACCTCAGAAATCATTTCAAAAGCTGCCAAAGAAGGACAAGTGGAGGTGGAGGTGGAAGTGGAGGTGCTGATGGAGTTGAAGCGGCTGGCAATTTAACGAATCCAGTTGCCATCAAAGAAAATAATGTGATATTGGATCACTTGGATACCACAAGATTGCTTATTAAGGAAGGTGAAGTATCACCAAATTCCATAGAGGTGGCTGACTTGATGGATGTTTACAACCAAGAGAAGGAAAAGCTCTGCAAATATTTTCAGAAATTCTCATGTTTCTTTTCTTTAACAATTAATCAAGTGGAATTTGAAGATAATTTAATTTGTTTGATGGTCCAATTTATTGATGATGATTGGAATTTGAAGGAGTTGATTATTGGTTTGAAACGTATAGAAGATAATCAAGATTTCAAGAAATATTTGAAAAATGTGCTTTTGGAATGGGGAATTCATGACAATATATCCTCCATAGTTAAAATACCTGACCATGATACGTATGTTATCAGTTCTAATGAGAGAGAAAACTGGTTCAGCAGTCAAGGTTCACTTCCTTTTAATAACAAGTTGTTATACGTTGATCCCATTGTTTATATTAGTCGCAAGTGTGATGGACTACTATATGACGTATTCAAGGAGCCTCTATACAATTATATGGCTAACATTGTCGGTTATATTACGGAGACATCATCGAAGAATGAAAAATTTCAGATTGCAATAGAAAGAGCTAAGTTCTTGGGTAAGGAAGTGATTGTTGAAATTATTCCTACAAAACAAGAAATGTTGAATATGGATCATGCGGGTCTTCTTAAGTTTGCATTGGGTCTCAAAGAAGTATTTTTTGAGTTAGAGAATATGGATTCTGAGTTTAAATCCATAAATCTAACAAAAGAAGAATGGGATCGAACAAGGGACCTTCATGAGTGTTATCAAGACTTTACTGATTACACTTTTGTCATGCATTGTTACAAGTACAATACTGCAAATAAGTATTTTCCCTTGATTTGTAACTTATATATGAGATCTCTTGTATTGGCGAAACATGAAGTTTCATTTGATGATCAATATAGTTATGGGACCACCAGAAGAGATGTGCACAAATATTGGAGCGAATACAATTTCGTTCTAGCAATTGCTGTAGTTCTGGATCCGCGATTCAAAATGGATATTGTGAAAAGTTGGTACAAAAAGATTTATGGTGATGAATGCAAGGAATATTTTACAAAATTCACAGATTACTTTAACAGTGTATACAATGAATATGCAAAGGGCGCCAACAATTTCAACTCATCTACTTTGGGATCTCAAGAAACAAATTCTTCTATTTCATACAAAATGCTAGATCCATTGGGGAAGCGGTGTGAATCTTCTCATGATTCCGATCATGTTCAGTCATTGAATTCCGAACTTCATCAATATTTGAACGAGATCAAATTTCCATTAATAAAAATTTTTGATATACTTGGATGGTGGCGATACAATACTCAGTATTTTCCCACACTCTCAAAGATGGCTCGTGATTTCTTATCAATGCAAATCTCAGCTGCTTTTACAGATAACCTGGATGAAATTGATGAACTTGTCAGTGAGGACTTCGATTCTGACGTTGTCATGGAGGCTTACATATGCACAAAAAACTGGTTGTGGTTTGCACCAGATGAATAATCTCCTATATTACGACTATTTATGTACTATATGGATATCTTTGGGTGGTTTCTATTCCTTTTGTTAACAACTTTCAATTTAGACTAAAGTTATATACATAGTGTGGGTGTTGTGGCGAGGGATGCAGAGGGCTGCCTTCTGTGGGCTGCTGCTTTGAGTTTTAGAGGGGCTGTTTCTGTTGAAGTTGCAGAATCTGTAGCTATCCTTGAAGGGATTCGTTTGGCTGTGAAGAATCAACTGGTTGCTGTGGTTATTGAATCAAATGCCATGAATGTGGTCTCCTTGTGTATTGGGCAGGATGTTGGTAATGTTGTTTGATGTGTAAGAGTTGCTGGTTGCTAATGCTGGTTTTGTGTTAAGTTTTGTGCCCAGAACTTGTAACAAGCTTGCTCATGAGCTTGCTAATTGGGCTATTTGTTCTGATAGGTCTTTCTTTTGGTCTGACTTTTTTCCTCCTTGGCTGTGTAAGGATGATGTTCTGGCTTTTGTTTCTTCTTAATGAAGCTTTCTTCTTTCAAAAAAAAAAAAAAAGTTATATATATATATATAGTTTAGAAAATAATTTTAGTGATGTTTACTTACAAAATTATAATACAATAATATTATTAATTTTTTAAAACAATCTTTAATGCAATGTAGTGGATGAATATACTGGAGCTCATCGATAATAAAGGTCTTATACTTATATTGGTAGACCTCATTAGATTTTCAAAATTATTTGCATAAGATGTGAATATATGCCACTCAAGTCAACATTGATGCTGAAACCAATTACCAAAATCTTTTCTACAGAAATTTTGCTGCTTCAAATCATTCACAATTGAGAGTAGAGGAGCCAAGCCAAAACAACCCTGATTGCAGTGTCCATTTCTGAATCCAACAAATGACCCTTGTAGGCTACCAACAATCCCTCTGCAGCATCCGTGAACCTTGCCACATACTTGTCCAAGAAATCCTCCTCACACAATTTCAACACAGTAGCAAAACTTGGCTCCTTCTTCAACAACCTTGTTAAAAAAGAAATCAAGTCCTAACTTTAAGTGCTCCTCGGATTTGCTAAGCATGGTAGGTTGCTTCTAAAACATTTCCCTAACTTCATGCTTTGTAAACCCAAAACTCCTAATCATTCCAATTTTCTCTCAAATGTTTCTTTCCTCAATCCCCTAACTACGTTTAGTCCATAGACAAAAATCCTAGAATTAACACAAAATCCCAAATCCGAAACCAGCGAAACATGGTCTCTAAGTTTGGATTCTTCCATAACAAAGATCACGTGTCTTGCTTTTAATAGGAATGAGAGCTGAAACCAACAATGCCACAGCTCTCCAAGAATGCAATGTTCCTTAACAATCTCCTTTATGGTTCGTTGTGGTAGGGTTCTTATATATGTTAATGAATAAACTAACACAAAGAACCCAAAAGAACCAATAAAGAAAGAAGAACAGAGAGAGAAAGATGATTCAGAGAGAAGAAATAGAATAATTCTCATTGCTTAATTAATGACAAACGTCCCCCTTTTATAGGAAGTAAACAAGACCATCTAATATAAGGAAACCAACAATTGAAAGGAAAACAACTCCTAATAAAATAAATAATAGGAAAACAACTCATAATCAATCAATTGAAAGGAAAACAACTCCTAATAAAATAACTAATATTTTTAAATAGGAAAACATAATAGAAACTAACTAATATCCCTAGTTAGGATAGGATCCTAACACGTTGTGATTAGCCAACTGCGTGCCCTTATAACCCAAATCAAATCTTGATTGTTTTTATCATTCACTAACATTTTCATAAGAATTTGAGTGCAAGGAATCATCATTTTCTCTAGACTAGATCTAAAAATGTTAGATTTTCTCGAAATGAACTTACACATATCAGAACCCACCAGACCCATCTCTTGGAAGAATTCAATCTTCGGTTTCAGTGTCTTGTGCACATCAGAGAAGAGAATTCGAGGCTCTACACGAACTGAAGATCAGATTTCGGCTTCGGAGAGTCCAATACTTCGTAAATAGTGGAGCACAGCACGTGGGTTTTCAAGGGATTTGACTTGAGTTTGAGATTGATTGGGCTTCTGTTTTGAAGAAATTTAGGGTTTGGATAAGGTAATTAAAGAACAAAGAGTTTGGTGTCTAAGTAGGAGTTTTGGTGAGAGATGAGAATAGATACAAAGTGGGTTCTGTTGCTTTAGTGATAATTTTGTGTAGAACTTGCAATTGCAGTGAACTCATAGTCTGCATTTTGATTGTGCCAAGATGAGGTACACAGACAATTTTGTAAAATAATGAAAATGTCTGAAAATATAATGAAAGAAATGTGTAAAATGATGAAAATGGGAGAAAATGTAATAGAGGAAAATGTGCATTTGTTTCATTAATCTTGTAAGGTATATATACATGAAGATATAACACATAAAGTCTAACACCCACATAATATTCACCTAACACTCACCTAACATTACATAAAGTCAATAGTACACCTAACACTCACCTAACATTATATAAAGTTAAGAGTACAACAAATACTCACCTAACATTACATAAAGTCAAATATACAATTAAAATTTACTAATACTCCCCCTCAAGTTAGAGAGTGAATATCATGAAGTCCCAACTTGTTACGTAAATTTACAAACTGATCATTTCCTAAAGCTTTTGTAAATACATCAGCCAATTGCAAGTGTGAAGAAACAAAAAAAGGATTGATTATTCCGGCTTGTACTTTTTCTCGTACTATATGACAGTCTATCTCAATGTGCTTTGTACGCTTATGAAAGACAGAATTCGCAGCAATGTGTAAAGCTGCCTGATTGTCACAAAATAATGGTGCAGGAGTTGTTTGAGGAACCTTTAGGTCATGTAGTATGTAACGCAACCAAGTTAACTCCAAACATGTGTTAGCCATTGCTCGATATTCAGCCTCAGCTGATGATCTAGAGACATTGGCTTGCTTCTTAGATTTCCATGATATGAGAGAACTTCCAAGGAAAATACAGTAGCCTGTAACTGATCTTTTTGTGGCACGACAACCTCCCCAATTTGAATCACAAAAAACTTTCAAAGTTAAACTGTTTATGGAAGGAAGTAATAATCCCTGACCAGGTGTACATTTGATGTATTTGAGGATTCGAATGGCAGTGTCCCAATGAGGTATTCTAGGTTCTTGCATGAACTGGCTCAATGTGCGAACTGAATAAACTATATCCGGTCTTGTCACTGTAAGATATATCAATCTGCCAACTAGTCTTCTGTACTTTGTTGGATCATTTAGCAATGCTTCATCAGTGGGAGTAAGTTTCAAATTCTGCTTCATTGGAAAATTGTTGGGACATGCGCCTAAGAGTCCAGAATCTTGTAAAATGTCCAACGCATACTTTCTTTGTGACATAAAAATGCCTTTTCTAGAGCGAGAAAATTCAATACCGAGAAAGTACTTCAAGTTTCCAAGATCTTTGATACGGAAGCGTTTAAGAAGGAATTTTTTGAGACGTTCCATTTCATGTAGATCATTTCCTGTAAGAAGTATGTCATCGACATATATAAAAATTGCTGTAAAAGAAGTACCTTGAGTCTTGGTGAAAAGGGAATAATCAGCCTTTGATTGTTGATAGCCGGCCTTTCTGATAGTATCTGAAAATGTGGAAAACAATTTCTTGATGATTGTTTAAGTCCATAAAGAGACTTGTTGAGCCGACATACAGTGTGCTCCCCCTGTTGGCGAAGACCAGGTGGAGGTTCCATGTAGACGACTTCTTGGAGGTCGTCATGAAGGAAAGCATTTTGAATGTCCAATTGGTGGATGTGCCAATGGCGAGCAGCAACGACAGTAAGAAGACAACGAAGTGTTGTAAGCTTTGCTGTTGGAGAAAATGTTTCTTGATAGTCAATGCCCTCAACTTGATTGTATCCTTTAGCAACAAGGCGAGCCTTGTAGCGTTCAATGGTGCCATCAGATTTGTATTTGATTTTGTAGACCCATTTGCAACCAATTGGTTTGTGGCCAATGGGCAGAGGGATTAAGCTCCATGTGTTGTTGAGCTGTAAGGCTTCTAATTCTGTATTCATAGCTTGTCGCTAATGTGGATTAAGGACAGCTTGAGCATAATTTTTGGGCTCAGTGTGATCTGTGATGTTAACTAGAAAAGTAGAATGGGAAGGTGAAAAACGTGAGTAGGAAAGAAAATCAGAGAGTGGATATCGAGTACCTGGTATAGGACTTGGTGCAGAGGTAGACTGATGTGCCTGAGATGACATCAGGAAATCTCTATGCCATGCCGGAGGTCACTTAGGCCGTGTTGACTGTCTCGGAGGTGGAATAGTAGTAGTTTCAGAAGGAATATTTGATGGGTCTGAAAGTGGTGGTAAGGTTTCGGCGTCTGGTGTGTTTGTGGAAGGTTGATCAATGCTGGAGGGAACAACAGGTGTGGGTGAGATGGGTTCATGTGTATCAGATGTTGTTGTTTGCTCGGATTGGTGTTAGAAGAGCATGGTGGCGTGATAGGCTGCATTTATTTGGTTTCAGATATGAAATTAGGCACCACAAAATCAGAAGTGGATGGGGTTGAGATAGATGAAAAAGGAAAAATGGATTCATGAAATTTGACATCACGACTGACAAAAATTTTTTTGGTTTCCATGTCATATAGTTTGTATCCCTTTTGCCCAGTCGGATATCCAACAAAGATGCAACACTTGGCACGAGGTTCAAATTTTTGAATGGGATGTACAATAGTTGCATAGCATAGACAACCAAAAACCTTTAAGTGATCAAGTGATGGCGGGCGACTATATAGCATTTCAAAAGGTGTTTTATTTGAGAGTAATGGTGATGGCAACCGGTTAATGAGATAAACTGCAGTTAAAACACATTCACCCCAAAAATGTAAAGGTAAATGGGATTGAAAAAGTAGTGCTCGTCCCACAGTGAGAATATGACGATGTTTCCTTTCAACGACTCCATTTTGCTGTGGGGTGTAAACACAAGTGCGTTGATATTCAATGCCATGAAGTCTAAAATTTTTTTTCATAGATAAAAATTCAGAACCATTGTCTACTCTAATTGCTTTGACATAGGCATGAAATTGAGTGTGAGCAAAATCAATAAAAGATTTCAAAATGTTTTGAGTTTCAGACTTGTGCTGCATAAGGAATATCCATGTGCATCTTGTAAAGTCATCTACAATGGTAAGAAAAAATCGTGCCCCTGAGTGTGTATGAACTTTGTGAAGACCCCAGATATCACAATGCAATAAATCAAATGGAGCATGAGTTGATATGGAGCTTAATGGAAATGGAAGTCTTGTTTGTTTTGCCATTGGACAAACAGTGCAATTATTATCATAAGAAATATTGTTTGAAGATAATAAGGAAGAAGCTAATTTAAGACGAGATGGTGATAGATGTCCAAGACGCATATGCCATAGATTGGAAAGCTGTGAAATTTGATGACAGGTTGACATCCTTTGCAAGGGAGACATGTAATAGAGACCACCATGTTGTTTACCCGAGTCAATCATCTTCCCCGTAGCCAAGTCCTGTAGAACACAAAAAGTGGGAAAACAAATGGCACAACAGTTTAGGGCAGATGTAAGTTTGCTTACAGAAATTAGATTTAAGCGAAAACTAGGAACATATAAAACATCATCTAAAGTGATGTTAGAATTAAAAGATACAGTGCCAGTTGAAGTGATTGATGCTGTAGATCCTGTTGGTAAATTAACAATAGGTATGGATGATGATTGTGTTTTGGTGAGAAGTGTGGAATCAGAAGTGATATGATCGGTGGCTCCACTATCTAAAATCCATGACTTTGTAAATACAGAATTAATTGAAGCATTGGAAAATGGATACAGACCTGTCGCATTTGCATAAGTGTATTTATTACCAGCACCATGGTTTGAACTCATCATTGATGAAGACGAGAAAGCTGTTGAAGTTGCTCGATGAAAATTCTGTGCAAGACGTTGTCCGGATCAGAAACTTGGCTCTGATACCATGTAAAATAATGAAAATGCCTGAAAATATAATAAAAGAAATGTATAAAATGATGAAAGTGGGAGAAAATGTAATGGAGGAAAATGTGCATTTGTTTCATTAATCTTGTGAGGTATATATACATGAAGATATAACACATAAAGTCTAATACCCACCTAATATTCACCTAACACTCACCTAACATTACATAAAGTCAAGAGTACAACAAATACTCCCCTAACATTACATAAAGTCAAATATACAATTAAGATTTACTAATAAATTTCATGCTCTTCATGAGAGCATATAAGTTCCCTATCAGGCAGAACATGTGGGGAACATGTCTACAAGATCTGTTACGTAGAAATTTTGAGCTCATTTGATTTGTGTAAATTATTCATCTTTACTTCTTTTACTTTTAAAGCACTTTAATTGATTTCTTCAAGGAGATTAACATTTTGAATGGTGTATTACTCATTTCTAATTTGATTGAAGGACAAAATTTATTTTGGTACCTATCTTTTATTGAAATATTACTTTTTGACCAATATTTCATTTTTTGGTTATTGTGGCTACTAACTTTTCAAAAATCCATCATTTTAATCCTTTTGACCAAATTTTTGATAGTAAAATATAATAGAATATGCACATTGACCATTATACCCTTAACTTTAAATATTTAAGTTAAAAATATGATTTTACTCTTTACTTTTAAAATTTAACAAATTAACTTTAACTTGTACATCCAATAAGAATTTAACATGTGTTAACAAAAAAAAAATTAAAATTACAAAATATATACGAAAAGTCCTTAAATATTAAAAATAATTTAATTTAATTAATTAACACTAAAATTAAAAATCTTTAAAAAATAAAAAAATCAAATAATAAATAATTTATGAAAATTCAATAATTAAAAATAACACTTTAAATTAATATTATAATACAAAAAATAAATTTTATGTATGAAATAAATTATAATAGATAAGTAAAAAATAAAATAAATTATTAAAGTAATAAAAATAAAAAAATTTAAAAAATATCAAGAAATGAGGCATTATTATTTAAAAATTAAAAATTAAAAATTATTATTTCAAAAATAAAATAAATTATTAGAGTAATTTTTAATTATTTTTAAAAACTATTTTTTTTTATTTTTAGTTATTATTATTCTATTTTTTAATTTAATTTTTATTTTATAATTTTTAATTTATTTTTTAACCTTCAATTTGTATTTTTTGTTTTAAAACTGAAATACCCCTAACACCATTAAATTTAATTAATAGTTGACTAACAGAAAGACTAAATTAATGAATTTTTAAAAAGTTAGGGACCATGCGAGCTAAAAAATGAAATATCGGTCAAAAAGTAATAATTGAAAAAAAGTTAAGGACCCAAATGAATTTAGCCCTTGATTGAATCTTTACAAAGTAAGCATAAAGTCTCGAGGCTAACAAACCCTTTTCACTGTTGTGGAAATAGATAATTGATTATATGAATTTAAATGCAAATTGTGTCTCTTTACAAGAGTATAATTGGTGTCTCTTTAGACCAAGCTCACTAAGAGAACACTCTTCTCTTAGTCTCTCAACTTCTCAGGTAAAGAATCTCTCACTTACAAACTGTGTCTTACACTTAAATGCAAAAATTGAAAGGTTGAGTACAAGAAATATCTATCTCAAAGATGAATTATGAAAATCTAAGCACAAATAAGTCTTTGATGTGTATTGATAGAATGTCTTGACTCAACAAGACTTAGCACACTTTGTTGGGATGCTAGAAAACTTTTCTAGGCTCTTAGAAGTGTTAGTTGTACGTCCTAAGGCTTGCATTTATAGGGAAATTGAAAAACTAGCCGTTTAAAGAACAATAAATGAGTTAGTCATGTTGGTGTGTATGAGGTTTGAAGTTAAAAATCTTCAATTCCACATCTTTTATTTTATACCCTATATTATAATTATCAAATATTTGACTTGGGCCTTGGGGCTCGAGCTCCCTTTGGGTTGAGTCTGCCTGGCCCAATTACCATCTTTTATTTTGATTTTTAATTTAATTTAAATTATTTAAATTTAAATTTAAATTATAAAGATATACCTTTTAATACAGAGTTGTATCTCTTAAAAAAGAGTTGCACTTTTACAAAAAGGTGCACTACTTCACAAGAGTTGTATTGTTTCAAAACACCTTTTGATTCTTTATAAATAAGTGTTCAAACATTGTAAACTTAACTTAATTCTTTTAGTTGTTTCTTTCCTACTTTGCTATTTAAATACTTCTGAGAGAAAATACTATTTGTAGTTTGCCTGACTTCTGGGCTGTATTACTTCAGCAAAGAAGATTTGATAGTTGAATCCTGGGGGTAGACTCCATTTGTCCTTCAAGCAATCGGAAGGGAAGAAATACTATCTTAGGACATTGCACAAGTGCAAACCTCTATCACAATTTCTTTCTACAAATTTTCCATTAGGTTCTTATTTATTTATTTTTTTGTATACTGTTAATTTTTTGTATACTGTATCTTCTTCTACATTTCTTCTATTATTAATTTTATTCAAGTACTGATTGATTGAACTAACAAGTCAACTGTCAAGAATATGGGCAGAACATGAGCAGGACATGGGTAGATGATGAAAAGCTAGCCGTTATAGTATTTCTGAGCCTTGGTAGAACATGATCGGAATATGAGCTTCATGGTCTACCAAAAAGCATACAAGTTCCCCTATCAGGCAGAACATATGGGGAACATGTCTACGAGATCTGCTACTTAGGAATTTTGAGCTCATTTGATTTGTGTAACTTATTGATCTTTACTTTTTTTACCCTTAGTGCACCTGAATTGATTTCTTCAAGGAGATTAACATCTTGAATGATATATTGCTCATTTCTAGTTTAATTAAATCTTTACAAAGTAAGCATAAAGCCTCGAGGCTAACAACCCTTTTCACTATTGTGGAAATAGATAATTGGTTCTATAAATTTAAAAAACACACTAAATTTACTTTTGAAAATAATAAATAATCTAACTTTTATCTGTTCAAACCTTACAATTATTTCATAAATAAAAGTAAAAAAAAAAAAAGGACTAAGTAAAATTGAAATAAATAAATTAATATTAACTAAAATAAAATGAGCTGATAAAAAAAAATAGCAAAAGACCACTTAAAATTTAGTTGACAAATTAAAGAATGTTTAAGAGATTAGAAGTAAATTAGCATAAAAGTAAAAATTAAAGAAGATAGTGAAAGCATAATTTTTTAGTACTAATGATAAAAGATGATATAACAAATTGATAAATGACAGTTTGGTCATTTACTGATTGAAATTAGACATATTAGATTAACATTGACGAAAAACAACATATTAAGCAAGATGAAAGGATGAACAACTATTCCGGCTTATCAACTAGAATCAAAGACTCCACGTAGGGAAGATAATCATCAATCCAAAAGAAATCCAGATCCAAAGACAATGCAAATTTGGTTAAGTTATGAGCTACCATATTAGCATTTCTTGACTCATAAACCACCTCTGAACCAGGAACCTGGCAAGCAGAGACAAAATATCTTTCACCACCAAACCAAGATCATACGGTAAAGGAGCTTCAAAGTTAATAGCATTCACAACAGTCAGAGAATCAAACTCTATCAACGCAGGAAGTAGATCAGCTTCCGACTAACATTAGCACTTGCCTATTGGACTTATTAAATAATAATATATGGACTAATATTAGAACTGGATCCATTGAAAAGATATATAAGTTTTATACTTTTATTATTGGGATTTGCATTTTTAGTCTTTAGAAAGTATTGACTTTTATTTTTAACCACCGGAATTATTTCTCATACTTTTAATCACAAAGTAGGTACAAAGTCCCAAATATCCTTTAAGTTTAAAATTTGTATTTTGTTTTGGTGTATTTGTATTTTGATTTTACATACCTTAAACCAAAATGAAGAGATTTTAAGTTTACATACCTTCTCAACCATTTTTTTCACTAACTTTTATAGAGAAAATATTAAACAAATATTCAAAATTAATCCTTACGAAAAAAAATCTTTACAAACACTTGAAAATAGAGTGTTCTACATGTTAGGTGGTAGAGAGATAGAAGATGAATGGAAAAAGGTTGAAGAAGCTGGTGAGGCGTATTAATGTAATTGTATGATTAGGGTTTAAAATTTAGGGTTTGGGCTGAATTGAATATAATTGATTAGCTACCTGATTAGCTAATATAGGAATATAACTAATAGAAGTCATAGGATGCATCGCCACCAAAAAAAATAATTTCTTTTTCCTGCTTATTAATTTGAGTAAAATAGCTTCTCACATTTAATCACTATTATTTGAAATTTAAATTAAGTCCTCTCACACTCAAAATACATGCAATTAACTTTAATGTGAGTAATCCAAAAATGGAGAATAACATCAAAATCCAAATATTAGAACTCTTATAATAAAATGATGATTACATATCCATCCAATAAAACTTGACAATATATATTTGGGTTATTATCATTCTCCATCCTATATTTTAAAGTATTCTCTATTTTTCACCTTCTAATTTTATTTTTCTCCCTTTTATGCCCTCTAGTTTACATAAATTACCAAATTACACCCTATTGTTAATGTTCCTTTTGAAATTAACAGTTGCCTATCAAATTTGTAAGGGTAAAATAGTAAATTAAAATTAATAAATAATTTTTAATTTTTAAAAAATCTTAATTTAAAAAAATTTAAAAATATAAAAACTTTTACTTTTCTCTCATCCACTCATTCTCTCTCTTTTATTTACCACTCATTCTCTCTCTCTCCTCTCTCTCTTTTCTTCCCCACCTGAATTGTTTTCACAAACCCAACATTTCCATCTCCTCTCTCTCTCTCTCTCTCTCTCTCTCTTCCTCTTTCACTTTCTTCACATTTTTATCTCTCTAACTCCAACTCCAACTCTTTCCTCTCTCTTATCTTTTATTTTTTTTCTTCCCATCTCTCTCTTCTTGTGGATAGTGGTTTGGGGTGCTGTTGGGCACTTGGCGTCGGTGAAGAGGAGGAGATCGATGGCGGTGGTTGGGTGTTGGTTTGGATGGTGGTTGAGTGAATTTTGGGTGCTTTTTAAGTGGTGGTTGAGTGGATTTTGGGTGCTTTTTAAGTGGTGGTTGAGTGGATTTTGGGTGTTGTTTGGGTATTTTGAGTGGTTGATAAAAAAAAATTGGAAAAAAAAAATTCAATTTTGTGGTGGTGGGTGGGTTGTTTGGGTATTAATTTGGCTGAACAGTTTGTGTTTGAAAATTAGAGTGGTTGCTTAAAAAAATTTGAAGAAAAAAAAATAAAGTAGTGCTAAGGTTTGTTAGATTGGTGGGTTTTGTGTTTTGAGTGGTTGATGGGAATTTTTTTGAAGAAAAATTATAAAAATTCGGGTGCTGGGATTTGCTTGGATGGTATTTTGGTGGTATTTGAGTTTAGAATTTGGATTGTGTTTGAGTTGATGCTAATAAAATAATTAGACAGAAAAAGAAATGGTGGGGATTGTATTTGAGTTGTTCACTGATTGTAGTAAAGATGATGGAGGAGAATTGAGATTTTTATAGTAAAGATGATGATGAATAATAAAATGTTGACAGTGGAAAGAGTGAATTTTTTAAAGATTTTTTTAAAAAATATTTTAATAAAGATTATGTTTATTTTTTTATTGTTTTGAAAATATTCAAGTATTTTTTTTTTTTTTTATTTCAACAAACTTCTATTACAGAAGACCAACAAGAAAGCTAGGTTCAGGATTGAACCAGCAAAATTCCTCCTTAGAGGAAAAGGCGAGGGAAGCAAGAGAATGTGCCATTCCATTCCTTGAACGAGGAATGGCATGACAGTTGGAAACTCCCACAGCCCTAAATAAAGCCTTAACATCAGAAACAATAGGGTCCATAACAGAACTAGGAAGAGAGTTAAACACCCTAGCCACAACATTAACAGCATCTAACTCAACCCACTCAATGAACAGGTTTAACTCCTTTGCCAGCAGCAACCCCTCTCGCAACGCCAGCATCTCGCCCAGCTCAGCAGGAAAGAACCCCAATAGGGGCTTAGCAGAAGCTGCAACAACCTTGCCCTGAGAATCGCGCACCACTGCACCAGAACCCAACACAGAACAACCAGGCTTCACTGCTGCATCGGTATTCAACTTCAGGGAGCCCGCGGGAGGAGGCGACCACGGAGAAGAACAAGGCTCCCTGGGGGGTGGGGGAGGAGAGCCAAAGACCTTCTGGGTGCCCTGAAATTCACGAAGCAAGGAAAGAGACCAAGAAACCAAATCAGCACTAACCCTGGGAGATTTAGAATGAAACACGGCATTCCGTTCAGACCAAACCCCCCACAGGATCATACAGAACTCCTCGAACTCTGCTCTCTTGGCCCTAACAAAAACCCATAAAATCAGGTCAAAACAAGAAATATGGCGCTGCAAATTGAGGACATCCCAGAAAACAGTGGACTCCCAAATAGGGCGCACAGAGCTGCACCAAAAAAGGGCATGGGCTGAACTCTCGGGAGCATCCCCACATCTAGAACAACACGGGTCAACCACAATCTTCCTCGAACAAAGATTACAAAGGGACGGGATGGCATTGTGACAAACTCTCCAAATGAAGATTTTGATTTTAGGGGAAATGTTGAGGTTCCAAAGTGCAAGCCACCATTTCGAATCCGGACTCGAGGAGGAACCTGTAAGGGAGAGCTTTTCCTGCGCTGCAACTCTGTATCCGCTCTTCACAGAATACTCTCCATTATTATCAAAATGCCAGATTAAGGAATCAACACAATCACCTAAACTCAGAGGGATTTCCAAAATAGAATCCCTATCCGCTGCCACAAAGGCCTGATCAAGCTTAGCCAAATCCCAAGAATGGGAAGAAGGGGAGATGAGAGATGCGACCTTAAAGTCTTCCACAGGAGCAGTCGAGAAGGGCCTGAAGGTGGACGCCCTTGGTAACCAAGGGTCCTGAAAAGCCCTGATATCCTTACCATTACCAACCCTCCAACGAAGGCCCTTAAACAGAAGACTCCTACCCCAAACCAAACTCCTCCAGAGATGAGAGCTCCCCTGCTTCAGCGAGACAGATAGGAAATCCTCCTGCCTGAAGTACTTAGCCTTAAGAACTCTAGATACCAACGAGTCTTTATTCATAACAATTCTCCACGCCTGCTTACCAAGAAGAGCTTGGTTAAAAAGAGATAAATCTTTAAAACCAAGCCCCTCGTGGGTTTTCGGAGAGCACAGCTTGTCTCTAGCGACCCAGGAGATTTTCTTATTACCATCAGAGGCACCCCACCAAAAGCCCATAATCATGGAGCACAACTCATTACACAGAACAGAAGGCAACTGGAAGATACTCATAGTGAAGGTAGGAATAGCTTGCGCCACTGCTTTGATAAGAACTTCCTTCCCGCCCATCGAGAAGAGATTGCCTTTCCATCCTCTGATCTTACGCCACACCCTCTCCTTAATATCACTAAAGGTTTTCCGTTTATTTTTTCCCACCATGGTTGGAAGGCTAAGATATTTATCATGGGCTTGGGCATTAACTAGACCCAGGCAATTCAAGATACTAGCGCTGCGGTCATCTTCCACATTTGGGCTAAAAGTGATATTAGACTTTTGCAGATTAATCCGCTGGCCAGAGGCTTTCTCATAGACATTAAGGATCTGTTTCAACTTCTCACAATTCTGAACTGAAGCCCTGCAAAAAACGATACTATCATCTGCAAAAAACAAATGACTCACTAGAGGGCTCTCGCGACCACATCTCATACCCAAAGATTGACCATTAGATTCGTTGCCTTTGATAAGAGTAGATAGAGCTTCTGCACAGAGAAGGAAGAGATAAGGAGACAAAGGGCACCCTTGCCTTAACCCTCTTTGCGGAGTAACTTCCCCCACCGACTTCCCATTTACCAGGAAGGAAAGCTTGGAGGTCGACACACAGTCCATAACAAGGGCTCTAAAGTGATTAGGAAAACCTAACTTCTCCAAAATGAACTCCAGGAAACCCCACTCTACACGATCATAAGCCTTACTCATATCCAGTTTAATTGCTGCATACCCTCTTTTACCCTTTTTCTGTTTCTTGATAGAATGGAGAAGCTCAAAAGCAACCATAATATTATCAAAAATTAACCGCCCTTGTACAAAAGCACTCTGCTCCGAAGATATAATGAAGGGCAGAATTGCTTTCAACCTATTTGCCATTACCTTTGAGACAGTCTTATAAATAACACTGCAAAGACTAATGGGTCTGAAATCGGTCATACGCTCCGGGTTTTTAACCTTTGGAATCAGGACAACATTAGTGGTATTGAACTCCTCGATTGAGCATCCACCATTAAGAACTTTAAGGCACACACTAGAAACATCCTCTCCAACCACATTCCAAAATTTCTGAAAAAAGAGAGCATGGAAGCCATCGGGGCCAGGGGCCTTATTTGGGCCCATTTCGAAAACTGCGGAACGTACCTCCGCTGGAGTAAAGGCCTCTCCAAGTCTGCCTGCCATTTGGGCATTAACTTTACAATCAAGAAAAGAAGAGGCAGCCGAGAAATCGGAGGATGATGGCTGGATAGACCTAAACAAGTCTGAGAAGTAATCCAAAACCACACTGGACATGCCCTGCTCTGACTCCCTACGGACCCCTCTACTATCCAACAACGAGCTAATCTGATTCTTCTTCTTTCTGGCCGTCGCTCTTCTGTGAAAAAATTTAGAGTTCTTATCCCCTGCGAGTAGCCAATCGACCCTCGACCGCTGTTTCCAGTATAATTCCTCCTTCGAGAGGAGACTTTCTAACTCTCGTTCCCTAGACTTAATAACATCAAGAACCTGTTCAGATTGCTTCCGATCGTAGAGAAGATTGATCTCACATCTTTTTCTATCAATGGCCTTCTTCAGAGATCCAAACTTGACTTTACTCCAGTTTTCCAGCCGATCAGCACACATAACCAACTTATCTCTTAAACCTCTACCAGAAGTTTCACTGTCAAAACCTCCCCAGGCCGTGCAAATCACAGAATAGCACTCTTCGTCTTTAAGCCAAAACGGCTCAAATCTGAACTTCCGATCTCCACCCCCACTACCACTAGGGCCACTACGCACAAACTTGGCCGAAATCGGTCTATGATCAGAAAACATATACCCTAAATGCTCAACTTTAATTCCCGAAAACAAATTAACCTATTCACTGGTAGCAAAAAAACGATCTAATCTTTCTTGAACATTTCTAGAACCCCCCCTTTTATTATTCCAGGTAAACAAAGGCCCTGAAAAACCCAAATCAACAAAATCACACAACTCAACAATACTACGAAAATTAAACATACCCGGACCAATTCGTTCATTCCCGCCCAGCTTCTCCTCTATATGAAGGAGTTCGTTGAAGTCTCCGCCACACAACCAGGGAAGTCGGTTGACTGCCTTCAGCCGTCGAAGAAGCTCCCACGAATCGGTTCTATGGTTAGGGACAGGACAACCATAGAACCCTGTGAACCTCCATTTGAGGTTGTTCTCCATTTTAATCACCACATCAATATGGCCCTTGGAGAAGGACAATACTGAGACATCCCACACATCATTCCACAATAACATCAAACCTCCACTTTTTCCCACACAATCCACAAACAGACCCCCCGAAAAACCCAACTGCACCTTAACTCTCGCCGCCCATTCGCCTTTTAATCTAGTTTCAGAAAGAAAAACTAGATTAGGGGATTGTTTCCGGATAACCTTCCGGAGAGCTAAGAATGCTCGGGGACTCCCCAATCCTCGAACATTCCAACATAAGATACTCATAGCTCCCGGCGGGCCTGCTCAGCAGACTCCGCCGACAAATCAGATACTAGGAACTTCTGTTTCTTCCCAGACAGATGCTCCCCTATAGTTTCCACAACTTTTCGTTTCCCACCCGGATCTATAGCAACCACTTCAGAAAAAGATGTTCCAGCATTAGTACCTGAAAACTTGTGACTCAGAGATCTCTTAACTGGTTTTCGATCCCTCCTGGCATAATGCCTAGCTAGCAACATTTTCTGGATTGGACTTGGACAACCTGGGATAAGCCTCTGTAAGGGGCTCCCCCTGATTAATCTTTTCCAGTTCTTGGAAGTAGGCTTACCACAAGAAGACCCTACCATTACCACATCACCTTCATCACACAGATTTGACCCCACTATTTCCTCATCCATCCGAGCCAACGCCTCTGAGTGACCATCTTCCGTCGGTACAACTGCAAGAACCTCCATAGATGGGGGATTCACCGGCTGTATAATCTGAGTCAAAATACCATCCTCCGCTATCAATGCTCTATTGGGTTCAGCAACCCCCAAATCCCTACTAGACATTCCACCACGCTTGTCAGAAGATGTTGGGATAGTGGACAAGGATCTGCTGGCACCCTCTGCCCCTACTCCGGCAACCTGCTCAAAGTCTTCTTGGGCTTTCGGAATAGCTTCTGAAATATCCTCCCCCTTTTGCCGAAACTTTGACCGATCCAAAGGAGATGCTCTAAGCCACCCCCCAAATTTTGGTTCGACCCCTTCCATAATATTTTTCCTCACCTCGCTGTTATAACATTCCCTGAAAGAATGTCCGATAAAACCGCACCCATAGCAAAAGTCTGGGAGCCTCTCGTATTTAATAAGGGCCGTAATCATAGTATCAAAATTCGCCAACCTCAACCTGATACCCCTTTTCAGAGGTTTTGTAATATCAATGCTAACTTTGATTCTCAGAAATTTGCCCCACAAGTCTTTCGAATCAATCGGAAAATCAACAATGGTCCCAACTTCCTCTGCTATTAATCTCGCCACTTTGCAGTTCATACACGCCAGAGGGATATTGTAAATATGAATCCAGAATTCAGAAAATTTGAAATTAAGTTGAGAGATAGCACCAGGCCCCACTGGTTTCTCAAGAACAATGAGATTTTTATCAAAGTGCCAGGGGCCCCTGGACCAGACCATCGCTTTATCTTCAAGGGATTGGAAATGGAAAACGAACACATTATCGCCTACCATTTCAATTTCAAGTCGACCTACGGTACCCCAGATCTGTTCGATGGTTCCACGAAAAGCCTCACGGTTAACCTTCCTCCGAGATAGAATTTTCCCTACCAGACAATGTTCCACACTTCTAATTCCATCAGCTTGAACATCTCCTGCAATATCTAAGATTGGGCCATCTTCCTCTGATAAGGACAATGCTTCGCAGAGCTTCAAAATTTCCTCAGTAGCCATTAGGGATAATACACCACCTTTAGCGGCACCAACCACCACTCCCAAGACCACACTCAAAAAATAAACTCAACCACACTGAGATCCCAAAAATTCCAGCCACACTCAGCCAACAAATCACCAATCCACACAATATATAACCAAATTAAGTATGTTATTTTTCTTGAATTTAGGAAACAAATAACATACTTAAAATACCATACCACACTGCCAAAATAAGCACAATCACCCAGCACCAAGCACTGCCATAAATCGAAGACACCGGCCCCCACCAAATAAAACCACAGTCACCCACAAACAAGCCAATCACGCACCACCCAGACTCGGTTCAGACTGGATCTGCAAACCCAACACCAATTTACACACTGCCCCGATGCAATCCAAGCTTACCCAGCACCCCACTACACACTGCCAATCTTCACAAGCTTGGAACTACTTCCCCACACCAACCTCGAACCCCGCACAACTCCAGCAAGACTGCAGCCAAGCTAAATGAACCCAGCCGAAGATCGGAGAAGGCTCAACCTCGCGGAGGAGCTTGGAACTGCTTTGCCTCGGCTACAAACACCACCACTCCCCCAAGCAACTGGGAAGCAATATACCACCCTCAAACACCAAAAAAACAGAGGACTACCTCCGATCCGGTCCCCCCAACACCACTCGCATACTGTCAATGGATCGGGGTAGAGCCCAAGACCAGTAGCTCAAAGCTGCCAGAGAGAAACCAGGTCGAGGACACCACTAGAAACCAGATCGAGGACGCCACAAGAAAACAGATCGAAGACCAGTAGCTCAAGGATGCCAGAGGGAAAACAGATCGAAAACGCCAGAAAGTACACAGATCGTGACCAAGACAGAAGCTCAAGAACTGCCCAGAAAAATCGATCTCAACCCACAAGAAGAAGGAGGGGACGAAGCTGCTGGGAGCAAGGTCCAAAAACTCTAAACTGCCATGGCCTATTCTTACCGAAAGAAGGAGAAGAAAGGACCAAGGAGCCAAGAGAGATGGACAAGGGGCTGCCGCCACGAAGGAGGAAGAGCTGCCCTAGGGATGGCTACTTTTACACCCTGTTCTTTCGAAGAAAAAACGAGAGGAAAAGATCTAAAAATATTCAAGTATTATTTTATAAAATTGAATAGTAAAACCGTCTTTTTGATTTAAATATTAACAGAAGTTAACAGAGAGTGTAAAAGGGAGAAAAATAAAACTAGAAGGTGAAAAATAGAAAATACTTTAAAATATAAGGTAGAGAATGATAATAACCCTATATATTTGCTAATGTTGTAAATGATGAATGTCCACCATATTGATAATGGTGTAAATAGTAAATTCCACCATGATTATCAACCAATAACTTATTGATTTATTGGTTGAGTGGATTGAATTAGGTGAGGTAAGAATGACTATAAATATGAGTCAATTCTTGTTGAAATAAGATGAAGAAAATTCTCTCTAAATTAAGAACTTCTTTTGTGGTGCTTTCATTTCTTGATTTTGGTATGTTAAATCCTTTTCTCCTTCACTCTTACTTCATTACTTTATATCATAATAAAATCATTCTATTACCTTATATTATAACACGTTATCAGCACGACTAGCTTATTAGTATGCTCTGTGATTGCCACTCTGTTGGATCTTTCACATCAGAAAATAAGTTTAGTTTTACTTATATTTATTATATTGAAACATGAAGATTACAAAATAAATAAAAGAGTTAGAAACTATAAATATTATAAACTTTAATCCAATAAGAAGTTCTGGACATAATAATATTATTATTATTTTTAATTTAATGTTTATATATATATATATATATATATTTATGTAATTTATATAAATATAATGCATTTCAAGTCGGCTATGCCGACCACGTTTATATTTATGCAATTTATTTATTGTTATGCATCTCAAGTTGGCTATGCCGACCATATTTATATTTATGTAATTTATTTATTGTTATGCATCTCAAGTCGGCTATGCCGACCACGTTTATATTTATGCAATTTATTTATTGTTATGCATCTCAAGTTGGCTATGCCGACCATATTTATTATTTATGCAATTTATTTATTATGCATCTTAAAGTTGGTTATGCCAACAATATATACTATTTATGCATTTTATTTATTGTTAATACATTTTATTTCAGTACTCTTTATTTTAATTAAATTTGCATATGTACGATCCAGTCAACATTTACTTATCTATAACTATTTCTATATATGTTACGTTTATATGCCTATTTAATTATTAGATATGATTTATACTTATTATGCACTATTCTTGATATATTTACTAAAAACTAATTATTATTATTGTTTTGTATGAATAGAAATCTGCTGAAAAAATGTCAAATCTTAAGAACCTGCAGTTCTTTGCCTTAGATATTTCTGGAAACAATTACCTTTCCTGGATTCTGGATGCTGAAATGCATTTACAAGCCATGAATTTGCAAGACACGGTTAAGGAAGAAAATGAGACATCCCTGCAGGATAAGGCCAAGGCCATAATATTTCTTAGACATCATCTACATGAGAATCTAAAAGTCCAATATCTCACAGTGAAAGATCCATTAATATTGTGGAAAAATTTAAAAGATCGATATGATCATCAAAGGGATGTATTCCTCCCAAAAGCAAGATATGATTGGATCCACCTACGATTACAAGATTTCAAAACAGTTACTGAATATAATTCTGCTTTATTCAAGATCACTTCACAACTAAAATTGTGTGGTGAAACAGTGACTGAGCATGATATGTTAGAAAAGACGTTCTCTACTTTTCATGCTTCGAATGTGCTCCTGCAGCAGCAATACAGAGAACGTCGATTCCAAAAATATTCAGAACTAATCTCGTGTTTGTTGGTTGCTGAACAAAACAATGAGTTGCTAATGAAAAATCATGAACTACGTCCAACTGGTTCATCAACATTCCCTGAAGTGAATGCCAATAGATATAAAAGCAATGGACGTGGTCGGGGTCATGGACGAGGACACGGACAATGGAATGGTTCTCGTGGTCGTGGATATAGTTCTCGTGGTAGTTACAAATCCTCATGGAACCGTAACACCAATAATATGCCCCAGAAGTGGAATGCCAATGTGGCTAAGCAAGATAAAGGAAAAAACAAAATTACAGATGACAAAACCACTAAAAGCAATAAAGATGTTTGTTTTAGATGTGGTGTACCCGGACATTGGTCGCGTACCTGTCGTACGCCTAAACATCTGGTAGATCTATATCAAGCATCTATAAGAGGAAAGATAAAGGAAATTGAGGCAAATCTTGCGAATCTCTCAGATCCAGAAGATATTACTCATCTTGATATTCCAGATTTTTTTGGAGATGAGAATGGAAATGGTGGCTCTGGCCACACCAATTAGGGTCTTATTATGACTGCTTTTTACACTATATTTTGGTAGCTGGTAATGGGAATGTCCATACCAACTAAAATATGTCAATCATCGATTTGTTTTGTGTGTGCATTTTTATTATGTTTTTATCCTTTCTTTTTCTTTGCAATCAAGTATGATGTATCTTTTGTGCCTCTGTTTTCGTTAATAACTAATATATATTTTTGTTTAATGAAATAAAGGATATGGATATGTCATCTGTTTCCAGTGGAGAAGATAAATGTTTGATTGATAGTGCAACAACACATACTATTCTTCGTGATAAGAAGTATTTCTCAAATTTGATATCACTTAAAGCTGAGGTGAATACTATATCAGGTCCTGCAGACCTAATTGAAGGCTCTGGAAGAGCCACAATTCTATTGGAAAATGGAACAAAAATATGTATCCATGATGCTTTATATTCAAGCAGTTCCCAAAGAAATTTACTTAGCTTTAAAGATATTCGTTGTAATGGATATCATATTGAAACAATAAGTGAAAATAATATAGAATATCTCTATATTACTTCTGTTGTTTCAGGACAAAAATTGATTTTGGAAAAGATTCGTACTTTCTCATCTGGATTATATTATACGATAATCAAATCAATTGAGGCTTATGCAGTTATGAACCAGAAGTTCTCCAATCCAAAAATATTCATTCTTTGGCATGACCGCTTAGGTCACCCGGGATCTACGATGATGCGTAGAATCACTGAAAATTCTCATGGACATCCATTAAAGAACCAGAAGATTCAGCTGTTACATGAGAGTATATGTACTGCATGTTCACAAGGAAAATTAGTAATTAGACCATCTTATCCTAAAGTTGGTTTTGAATCCCCATCATTCCTACAAAGAATTCAGGGGGATATATGTGGACCTATTCACCCACCTAGTGGACCATTTCGCTATTTTATGGTTCTAATTGATGCATCTGCAAGATGGTCACATGTTTGTTTATTGTCTACTCGTAATGTTGCTTTTGCCAGATTACTTGCACAGGTTATTAGGCTTCGAGCACATTTTCCAGATTATCCAATAAAATCAATACGCCTTGATAATGCTGGTGAGTTTACATCCAAAACTTTTTATGAGTATTGCAAAGCAGTGGGGATTGATGTTGAACATCCAGTCCCACATGTGCACACCCAGAACGGATTAGCAGAATCATTTATCAAACGCCTACAGGTAATTGCGAGAACTTTATTATTAAGAACACAATTACCAAGTTCTGTATGGGGACATGCTATTTTACATGCTGCTGCATTAATCCGTCTTCGACCTACTGCTTACCACCAGTATTCACCATTACAACTTGTGTTTGGCCATCAACCTAATATATCCCATTTACGTATTTTTGGTTGCGCTGTATATGTCCCAATTGCCCCAACTCAAAGAACTAAAATGGGACCCCAAAGACGTTTAGGGATATATATTGGTTTTGATTCACCGTCAATTATTAGATATTTGGAACCTTTGACGAGTGATCTTTTTACCGCACGATTTGCGGATTGTCATTTTGATGAGACAAATTTTCTATCTTTCGGGGAAAGAAAAACTTCTCCTGAAGAGAAGCAGGAATTTTCTTGGAAGGTTCCAAGTTTGATCCATTTAGATCCATACACATCTCAGTGTGAGAATGAAGTGCGAAAGATAGTGCATCTTCAAACAATTGCTAATCAGTTACCAGATGCATTTACAGATGCTAATAGAGTAACAAAGTCATATATACCAGCTGCTAATGTACCAGCCCGGGTGATTGTTCCTGAAGAACGATATAAACAATTAGCAGCAACTGAATCATCTGTTGCACGACAGAAGCGTGGTAGACCACTTGGATCAAAAGATACAGTTCCCCGGAAGAGGAAAGTAAATTATCAGGATTCTGATAAAACTCGAGTTACAAATAAATCCACTTTCTCTGAATCAACTCCAGTAGAGTTAGATGTCCCTGAAGCGACAGGAGCCCCTGTAGTGGCAGAAGCCCCTGAAGTGGCAGAAATCCCAGAAGAGAGACAAGAAAATGGAAATGAAAAAATATCCATAAATTATGCAAGAGAAATATGGAATCGTGAAGAAACAATCATCGATGATATATTTTCTTACACAGTAGCTACTGAAATTATTAATGATGATTATGAACCTCATGGTATTGATGATTGTAGACAAAGGCATGATTGGCCTAAATGGAAAGAAGCAATTCAAGCAGAATTAAATTCTTTAGCCAAACATGAAGTATTTGGACCTGTAGTCCAGACACCTGAAGATATCAAACCTGTCGGATATAAATGGGTTTTTGTACGAAAACGAAATGAGAAAAATGAAGTCATGAGATATAAGGCACGACTCGTAGCACAAGGTTTCTCGCAGAGACCTGGTATTGATTTTGATGAAACGTATTCACCAGTGATGGATACAATCACATTTCGGTTTTTATTAAGTATGGCTGTTTCAGAAAAGCTTGAAATGCGTCTAATGGATGTAGTGACTGCTTATTTATATGGGTCACTCGATTCAGATATCTATATGAAAATTCCTGAAGGATTTAAAATGCCAGAAGCATATAAATCGAGATCTCGTAATTTATATTCGATAAAGTTGCAAAGATCCCTGTATGGATTAAAACAATCTGGACGGATGTGGTATAACCGTCTTAGTCAATATCTGATCAAGGAAGGGTATATTAATGATCTAGTATGTCCATGTGTTTTTATAAAGAAATCTGAATCTGGATTTGCTATTGTAGCAGTATATGTTGATGATATGAATTTAATTGGAACTCCTGAAGAGCTCCTGAAAACTGCTGAATATTTAAAAAGGGAATTTGAAATGAAAGACTTGGGCAAAACAAAGTATTGTCTCGGCCTGGAGATCGAGCATACACCAAATGGAATACTTGTTCATCAATCGGCATATGTTGAAAAGATTCTGAAAAGATTTAATATGGACAATGCTCATCCATTAGGTACTCCTATGGTTGTTAGATCTCTTGATCCTAAAAAGGATCCATTCCGGCCTAAAGAAGATGATGAAAAGATACTTGGTCCCGAAGTACCATATCTAAATGCAATTGGTGCTCTATTATATCTTGCACAATGTACTAGACCTGATATTGCATTTGCAGTAAATTTATTAGCAAGATTCAGTTCAGCACCAACTCGAAGACATTGGAATGGAATCAAACATATTTTTCGTTACCTTCGTGGTACAATAGACTTGGGATTATTTTATGTGTCTAACAATTTTTCAGGTTTAATTGGTTATGCTGATGCTGGATATTTATCTGATCCCCATAAAGCTCGTTCACAAACGGGATATGTTTTTACCTATAATGGCACAGCAATCTCCTGGCGATCTATAAAGCAGAGTATTGTTGCTACATCCTCTAATCATTCGGAGATCCTTGCACTTCATGAAACAAGTCGAGAATGTGTTTGGCTAAATTCTATTATTCATCATATTCGAAGTACATGCGGATTTTCATCATCCAAAGAAATGCAGACACCAATATTTGAAGATAATACAGCTTGTATTGCTCAAATAAGAGGAGGATATATCAAAGGGGATAGAACT
The DNA here is from genome assembly GCA_003430845.1 of Xanthoceras sorbifolium. Classification (NCBI taxonomy): domain Eukaryota; kingdom Viridiplantae; phylum Streptophyta; class Magnoliopsida; order Sapindales; family Sapindaceae; genus Xanthoceras; species Xanthoceras sorbifolium. The sequence goes on along the minus strand of CM010609.1, from coordinate 2,650,652 downwards.
AAGCATATTTCTCCAAAATTCTTCTATACTCATGAACTTCAACAAAGTCGACAGATTGATGTAAAACAGATACGGTCTACAGATAATCTTGCAGATCTGTTTACTAAATCATTACCGACGTCAACATTTGAGAAATTAGTATATGGCATTGGTATGCGTCGATTTTGTAAACTACAGAATTAATTTTTATCAGGGGGAGCATACAATCAGGGGGAGTAGATTTTTGAAGATAACAATACATGTGTACTGCACTCTTTTTCCCTTCGACCGGATTTTGTCCCACTGGGTTTTACCGGCAAGGTTTTTAATGAGGCAGTTTGAACACATCAAATACAATTTATAATCCAGAAGATCATTGTATTGTTTACCAACATATTTACTTTAAAATGGTGTACATTCAAGGGGGAGTGTTGTAAATGATGAATGTCCACCATATTGATAATGGTGTAAATAGTAAATTCCACCATGATTATCAACCAATAACTTATTGATTTATTGGTTGAGTGGATTGAATTAGGTGAGGTAAGAATGACTATAAATATGAGTCAATTCTTGTTGAAATAAGATGAAGAAAATTCTCTCTAAATTAAGAACTTCTTTTGTGGTGCTTTCATTTCTTGATTTTGGTATGTTAAATCCTTTTCTCCTTCACTCTTACTTCATTACTTTATATCATAATAAAATCATTCTATTACCTTATATTATAACAGCTAATACTATATGACTAAAGCATAAAAAAAGTACTTTTTATTAAAAGTGCTTATAAATCTTCATATGCTTAATGGGGCACATCATGGCAGCAGCAAGTTTCAAAATCCGTGCATTCATTTTCAGTATTTTCACCAAAATTTGATTTGCAAAGCCTACTGCATTCTTCAGAAGTACACTTTGGCATCCGATATGGAGTGAAATTGCAGGTTGCTGTCTTGTTATCTAAAAAGAAAATGCAAATAATCATCAGATAAAAAAAGAAAAGAAAAAAAAAAGACATGGTTTGATTATGTATATATATATATAGACGTATTTATGTAGATATGTTGAAATTCTCAAATACGAATATTAAGATTTTTATAAAATTCAGACCTTAAATTCTCAATAGTTAAATAGATCGAACAAATGAAAATTTTATTATTTCTACAGAAAAAATGGTTTTTTTTTTTTGGTAAAAAACAACACATGGAATGTAAAATAGTAAGACGGTCCGCGCCTAATAATTTTTATGCGAATATTATGAATAATAAGTTTACCTTTTTCACAAGAACAAGTAATAGGGTTCATACAATGGCTTGGAGCAAATTGGCCATAATTTGCTTTACAGAATTTTGAACATTCTTCTTCACTGCATTGCATATGATAGGGTCTAAAATTGCAAAATTCCTTTTGAGACAACCATCATTTTGCCTGATTAATTACAAAAAAATCCTCAATCAAAATCAATAATATTTCAAAACAAAAATTAAAATGAAAATAAAAATAAAAGAAAAGGAGTTGAAGAAATTTGTTACCAGAAGTGAAGAGGAAGAGGGCAAGAAGAATTGAGTGAAGAGACAAAGACCTCATTTTTTTTTCTTTTAATATTTTGTTTTTATTTTCGTGGGATGCACAAATTTGAAACAAATAATATGGTTATTATATAGGTAAAAAAATTATGCATGGATTGAATGATATTTAATGTTCAAAAATTCATTTTGATATAAGAAATTGTTATAGTCAATAATAATAATTAATTGTACAATTTAAGTAGAAAACGGTTTAAAAGTAATCTCCTTAATTATTTTCAAATTTATATTTTACTTAATTTCAGAATAATACATGTTTTCTTTTATTATTCTTTTTGTGGTAAACGTTATTGACATAACCTTATACAATATGACTTTTCTTTGTTTTTGGCAAAACTCCATATATATATATATGAACGACTTAAATTTAGGAAACAAAATAGGAGAGAAAATATCAATATATTAAATTTAGGAATAAAATCTTGAGAAGAGAATGGAAAAATTAAATAAATTAATGATGGAGTGAGGAAATGAAAAGAATTAAAAGAAATAAATTCATTAAATCATAGCCATTCATATCACGGATATTCAATGGTGTTCCCCTAATCCTTTCCTCTCTATATATAATTGGTCAAATTACAAATGATAGGGTATTTTTTTTAAGGGTATAATTATAATAAATAATAAGCCTATTGGGACCTGTCGAGATCAATTATTAAAAGTGCGGTCAAGAAATTTACTCCCATAACGGGAGATATGTACTCCCACGATAACGGAAGAAAACTACTCATACATATTTATAAAAATGTTCATGTTGGGACTGATAGGTAGGGATTTTATTTTAATTGTGAAGAATCCAAATTGTCGTATATGAATTTGTATAAAATATAGTGGCTCCGAATCATTGTCATATACAAATTTGTTTTGTAAAATATAGTAGCTGCCGATCCCCTCCCCCAGTCCCCTCCACACACAAACATAGAGGACAAATTACAGCTCACCTATTTGAGGTATCACTAATTGTAGGCGAAATCAACTTTCAGGGAAATTAACTGCGAACGCCCCTGTCGTTAGTATTGACCATCAAAAAAGACAGTTGACCGTTAAAAAAACATATAAAATTTAGAAGAAATTACAGCCAACCTACATAAGGGGTCCCTACCTACAGACAAAATCAACTTTTAAGGAAATTGACTACAGACCCTCTGCCGTTAGTTCATGTTAGTTAATGTTAGTCAAAGTCAATAATATTATCAGTATTTTGGTTATTTCATCTTATTTTTAAAAAATATATATAAAAAAAATAGTGGATCGTGAACTAGGAGAGGTTTGAGCCTGTTCATGATGAGTTCGTAAAGATTCACGTACTAAGTTCGTGGACAACCATGGGATGCTTGCCTCCCCTGGTTCGAGCCTCTCATGGCCACTAAATAGTATTTTAATTGAAAATAAAAATCAGTTTAGTTCACCCTAAAATAAGTTTCTGGTTACGCCCTTCTACTGGTGTATTATGGCAACTGCATATTAAAAACATAATTCTCCAGCAGCATCCTTAACAATTCGAACTTTAGATCTTTTTGTGATCTTACCGGCCAAGCTAACCAATACTCACTGCTTAATGAATCTTGTTAAGCTACAAATCCAATAACTTGATCGAGACCATCTACGAAATATATTTTTCTTTTTTTGAAAAATTTGGTTTAAACTAGATTAATACGATAACAATGTGAAGAATCTGATAAAATAGATTTAAGGTGTTCTTGATGATAATGAAGAACACTAAACTCTGTTTTTGTAAGAAGAAACAGAGAAGAAGTTGTGTGAGGCAAAATGATTGTTGCTCATTTCTTTTTCATCGAGAATCATCTACATTCTTCTTTATAATCAGTATATATAGTTTGATAATAACCAACTTGATCAATTACAGCCTCTCTAACAAACTTTACAAGTTGAGAAGAATATATAACTAACTTGTAACTAACTCAAGCTGATTCATAATCTAATCTGTAGTGATTATGATCAGCTTGTTGTGGACTGATCGATGCACTATATGATGCTACTCCAGAATGATAAGGTGAGCTCTCATATATTGTAGCATTTCCTTGAACGTCTGTGCATGGCAGTATGGCATAAGCTGCTGTGTTGCCTCTGTTACACGTCCCAGCATTAGCAATGTTACAAGCTGCTGCTGCACCGTTATTTCCAGCAGTAATGGTACAAACTGCTGCTGCACCATTCTTTCCAGCTGTGCTATTCATATTTCTCACATTCCCCCGCAAGCGAAAGGAGGGTGATTCAACCAAATTGAGCTTGGAACAAAGATAGGAAAACCTGTCACGAGGTAGTCCCTTGGTGAGCACATCATCAATCTGAAACTCGATTGGCACACACTGAGGTTCCACAATACCAGCTACAACCTTCTCACGAATGAAGTGAGTATCAATATCAATATGCTTGGTCCATGCATGGAAAACCGGATTGCGAGCAAGTGAATTGGCACTTTGATTGTCACACCAAATGATAGTGCACCGAGGAAGAGAAACATGAAGTTCGGTGAAATTTCAGTGGTCAATTGTGCCATAAAACGATATTCAGCTTCAGCACTGGATCGTGCTACCAAAGATTGCTTTCGAGAGGACAAAGAAATTAAATTGCCTCCAAGGAAAACACAATGTCCACTTGTAGACTTCCTATCATCAACACTACTCGCCCAATCAGCATCCGAGTAAGCTTTCAACTTCAAGACATCTGATTTCTTAAACTACAGCCCTTTATGAATGGAACCACAAAGATAGTGAAGCACACGTTTGACAGTAAGCCAATGAGGCTACTTAAGAGAGACCAAAAATTGACTAAATTTATTGACAATATAGCTAATATCAGGTCGAGTGTAACATAGATATTGCAATGCTCCAATGACACTTCGATAGATAGTAACATCATGAAAAGGCTCTCCATCATGAAGCCTAAGCTTACCCGAGGTAGTAGGAGAATTACAAGGCTTGGACCCAATCATATTGAATTTGTGTAAGAGATCAACAATGTATTTAGATTGAGTAAGGTATAAACCTGTAGAGTCTCGATATGCTTCAAAACCAAGAAAGTAATTGATGGAGCCAAGAACCTTGAGTGCAAAAGTCTGCTGAAGCTGAGTAATGACAGTCCGAATTTGAGCTGCACTGCCTCCTGTGATGAGAATATCATCCACATACACAAGTAAGTACAAGGTGGTTGACCCTTGATATTTGATGAAGAGAGAAACATCCGATGTAGAGTTGTGGAATCCCCAAGATATAAGAGCAGTCCGTAGCTTGTGAAACCAGGCCCTTGGAGCTTGCTTCAACCCATACAAGGCCTTGACAAGCTTACATACATGAGTAGGCATATTGGAATCCATAAAACCTTCTGGTTGAGCCATAAAAACCTCCTCTTGAAGATCACCGTTCAAAAAGGCATTATTGATGTCAATTTGTTGAATATCCCAGTTGAAGTGGACTGCAAGGCTGAGAATTACTCTAATGGTTGATGCTTTAACCACAGGACTAAACGTGTCAAAATAGTCTAGCCCCGCAGTTTGATTGAAGCCTTTTGCAACCAGCCGGGCTTTGTGTTTTTTAACATAACCATTTGGACTGAATTTGGTGCAAAACACCCATTTATAATCTACTACATTCATGCCTTCATGATAGGGTACAAGTCTCCAAGTATGATTTGCTTGAAGGGCCTTGAACTCAGCCTGCATGGCATCAAACCATTTCGGATCCTGCATGGCTTGCTTTGCTGTCCGAGGTTCTGCTGGAACAATAAAACTAGCAGGTAATGAACAAATAGCAACATATGATTTAGGCTTGAAAATACCATTCTTTGATCGAGTTTGCATTGGATGAACTGAGGAACAAGGAGCTGCAACAGAAGAAGTAACAGCTAAAGTAGGAGGAACAGCAGATGACACAGGTACAGGTGGGTCTGCAGAATGAGAAACTTCAGCAACAGCAGATGGTAAAGGCACTGGTGGGGCTGGTACAGATGGTGTAGCAGCTAGAGAGTAAAGCATTTCTTGAGAAGTAGAAATATAAGGCTGAGAAGGAGCTGGCCTGATAAACTGTGAGGATTGAAACATATCAAAGAGTGTAGAGACAGAATTTGAGCACTGTCGATCTAGGAAGGAGCAAGCAGCAGATGTAGAGAATAACCCTTTATATGGAAAATCAAGTTCATTGAAAACAACATGCCTGGATATGTAGACTTTCCCCGAAATATGAAGACACCTATATCCCTTATGAACAATGCTATATCCAATGAAAATACATTTGCTAAAATGAAAATCCAACTTGTGTTTGTTATAATCTCTCAAGTAAGGAAAACATGCACACCCAAAAGCTTTCATGAATTGATAATTAGGCTTACATTTGTAAAGTTTCTCATATGGGGTGACAAGAATCGTAGCAAAGGAGTGGGCAAATTATTGATTAGAAAAACAGCTGTGCAACAAGCATCATACCAAAACTTAAGTGGCATGCCTCCATGAGCAAGTAAAGTGAGTGCCATTTCAATAATATGCCGATGCTTCCTTTCGGGAATACCATTTTGTTGGTGCGTATGTGGACAAGAGTACCTATATTGGATACCACATTCTTGAAGAAAAGGAACAAGAGCAACAAACTCACCTCCCATATCCGATTGAAGACATTTAATCTTCTCACCAAGTTGTAACTCAGCAGATTTCTTGAAAAGAATGAACTTAGAAAGCACTTCAGACTTGAGTTTTAATGGATACAACCAAGTAAAACGTGTAAAGGCATCAACAAACACCACATAATACCTATAACCTTCCACAGATAACAAGGGGGCTGGTCCCTAAACATCACTGTACACAAGCTGTAATGGTGCTGTGGCATGAATTTCAGATCGTGCAAAAGGAAGCTTGTGCAGTTTTCCAAGCTTACAAGAATCACAAAACAATGGTGCATTGACATTATAAGGAAAATGTAAAGCATCAAGGACCTTTGTCAATATAAGAGGGGCTGGATGTCCAAGTTTTGCATGCCAAATAGCTGAATTATTTTTAGCAGCAACAAAAGCACTAAAACCATTACATGATTCAGCAGTAGAAGACAGCTTGGTGTCTCTATTATTACATGTATTTACATTCACGTGAGATGTACCAAGTACAGTATTAGGATACTGGTTCCTTGAGCAAAGATAAGACTGCAATTGAGTGGCAGCTGATGGTTTCAACTTCAATTGATAAAGCCCTCTACCAAGTGTTCCTTGCAAAAGAACTTTCTTGGTTTTTTGGTCCTTTATAACACAACCATTGGCATCAAAAACAGCAAGAGCATCATTATCCTTGGTAATATTTGAGTTGCTAAGCAAGTTTTTTGTAATAGATGGAACATGTAAAATATTGTTCAATTTTACTTGATGTGAAGGCATAGTATGAGATGCAACTCTAAAATCACCAATATTGGAAATAACCAATCTATTGCTATCACCAACAATGAGTTTGTGATTACCTCTATATTCGGACTTGAGTGAGAGATTGTTCATGTCAGCTGTGACATGGTTTGTGGCTCCACTATCCACATACCATGCTTGATCATTCACCGAGTCTAGAGTAGCATAGTATGCTGCTGTCTGTTGATTGATATTGCTTCCTTGCACATGACTCTGAACATAGATTGAAGATGCAGGTATCTGACCAGATTCAAAAGCATTAGATCCAGCCTGTTGGGCAACCAAAACAGCTTGATTACCTTGGTTATTTGGAGGAGGAGGTCCCTGAAATTGTTGATCAAAACGCCTATAGCATTGTAAAGCACCATGACCAGGTTTAGCACACAATTGGCAATGAATTCTTTGAGAAGATCTGCCATTAAATCTTCCTCCTCGTCCTCTAGATCTATTTCCTCTATAATGGTTTGAGTTACCTCTGTTTCCAGCATTTTTTGAGTTGTAATTAGGATTGTTTGACACAAAGTTTGCAGATGGATTAGATGAATCTAGGTGTACCAAACGTTGCTCATGCATCAGAAAACTGAAATGTACATCTTCTAATGTCATAGTTTGATGTTGATTAGATATAAGCACAACAACCGGATCATAATCATGTCCTACTCCATTCATCAAACTTATTAATAAATCTCTTTCACTTACCTCTTCTCCAGCTGCCATAAGAGCATCACCAATATTTTTTATCTTAAGAACAAAATCAGAAATAGAATCTGAACCTTTCTTGATGTTTTGGATTTGTTGACGAAGTTGAAGGATCTTTGCTAAAGACTGTTGTGAATATATTCTCTGCAACTTTGACCACATCTCAAGAGATGTCATGCACTGTGTAACTTGTCCCAATACGCTTTGACTGAGAGTTCCAAGCAACCAACACAGCAATATTTGATCAGTCTTTTTCCAGTGTGAGTAAGCAGGATTTACCTGTTTTTGAATCAGTGTTCCTTCGCCTTCGATATGAGTATGAACATCGATGTATGGTTCTGGAATTACAGCTGAACCAGAAATATAATCTTCTAGGTCGAGAGCTCTAATGGCAGGCATCACTTGAGTCTTCCAATAGATGTAGTTTGATTTGTCAAGTTTCATAGGCATATTCGAGTTTAAGGTTTTAGCTAGTGATGAGTAATCGATTTGATTCATAATTGCTGGAAGATTGATGTTGATCTGAGAGGTAAAAGAAGAAGATAGTTGTGGATCGATCATTGATGTGTGTCTAGAGCTCTGGTACAATATGAAGAATCTGATAAAACAGATTCAAGGTGTTCTTGATGATAATGAAGAACACTAAACTTTGTTTTTGTAAGAAGAAAAAGAGAAGAAGTTTTGTGAGGCAAAATGATTGTTGCTCATTTCTTTTTCATAGAGAATCATCTACATTCTTCTTTACAATCAGTATATATAGTTTGATCATAACTGACTTGATCAATTACAGACTCTCTAACAAACTTTACAAGTTGAGAAGAATATATAACTAACTTGTAACTAACTCAAGCTGATTCATAATCTAATCTGTAGTGATTATGATCAGCTTGTTGTGGACTGATCGATGCACTATATGATGCTACTCCAGAATGATAAGGTGAGCTCTCATATATTGTAGCATTTCCTTGAACGTCTGTGCATGGCAGTATGGCATAAGCTGCTGTGTTGCCTCTGTTATTTCCTCTGTTACATGTCCCAGCATCAGCAATGTTACAAGCTGCTGCTGCACCGTTATTTCCAGCAGTAATGGTACAAACTGCTGCTGCACCATTCTTTCCAGCTGTGCTATTCATTTCTCTCACAAACAATACATTTTGATAATAAATATCAGTTTTTGAATGATTTATGATTCACCATATGCTTTGGTGTGTTTAAAGAGTGATGACTTTGAGCCTCCTTGAAATATATCGAAAATGTATTATGAAGGTAATTCAGTTGTTGCAGATGATGATCAGAAACTATTCATTAATTATAATAAAATGAGTGATTACAGATCCATGGTGGTCTATCTAAAGCATCAGAAAAGTGCTTATAAATCTTGAGATCTTTAATTGGTCGCAGCATGGCAACAGCAAGTTTTAGAATTAACGCATTCATCTTCAGTACTTAGACCGAAATCTGCTTAGCAAAGCTTAGAGCATATCTCAGAAGTGCACTTTGGGAGAGGGTATGGGGGTATGGGGTGATCAGCGTATAGTAATATAATATATATATAATATATATTGAGATCACCTTAGAACCTAAAAAAAATAAATTAATATAATATATATAATTAGAAAAGTATACTCTCATCTGAATAATTAATATATATGCACGTATGCATAATTAGAAAAAAAAAATTAAATTGACTTATTCTTCTGTCGTAACTATAAAAATCCTATATGGTAGTAAAATACGAGAAAGAAATACGTGTAGTAGGTATAGTAACAATTAATTGTACAATTTAAGTAGAAAACAGTTTAAAAGTAATTTCCTTAATTACTTAATTTTCGGATAATACATATTTTCTTTGATTATTCTTTTTATGGTTAATTTTATTGACATAACCTTATACAATATGACTTTTCTTTGTTTTTGGCAAGACTCCATATATATATATATATATTACGACTTAAATTTAGGAAACAAAATAGGAGAGAAAATATTAATATATTAAATTTAGGAAGAAAATCTTGAGAAAAGAATGGAGAAATTAAATAAATTAATGATGGAGTGAGGGAATGGAAAGAATTAAAATAAATAAATTTATTAAATCATAATCATTCATATAACGGAGGTTCCATGATATCCCCCAATCCTTCCCTATATATATATATATGTATATATATATATGTATGTACACATGCGACTTAAATGTTGATATTATTATATCCCAACGGTTTTAAAAATGTAGTAATTTAAATAGTTCTCTTACTTCTCCCACTAAAGTTAATTGTATTTTGGTTGTTGAAAGGAATAACTAATTTAATTGATCAAATTACAAATGACAGGTTTTTTTTTTTTAAGGGTATAATTATAATAAATAATAAACTTATTGGGATCTATTGAGCTCAATTACTAAAAGTGCGATCAAAAAATTTATTCTCATTACGGGAGATATGTACTCCCACGATAACAGAAGAAAACTACTCATACATACTTATAAGAATGTGCAAGTTGGGATTGATAGGTAGAGATTTGTTTTTTAATTGTGAAGAATCCAAATTCTCGTATACGAAATTGTATAAAATCTAGCGCCTCCCTATCATTGTCATATACAAATTTGATGTGTAAAATAAAGCGACTGCCGATTCCCTCCCCCCGCCCCGCAATCCCCGCCCCCCCCCCCCTAAAATTACAGTCCACTTATCTGAGATATCACTAATTATAGGCAAAATCAACTTTTAGGAAAATTAACTGCGGACGCCCCTGCCGTTAGTGTTGACCATCAAAAAAGACAGTTGACCATTAAAAACATATCAAATTTAGAAGAAATTACAGCTAACCTACCTAAGGTATCCCTACTTACAAACATAATCAACGTTTAAGGAAATAGACTGCAGACCTCCTGCCGTTAGTCAATGTTAGTTAATGTTAGTCAAAGTCAACAATATTAACGGTATTTTGGTTATTTTGTCTTATTTTTTAAAAAAAATATATAAAAAAAATAGTGGATCGTGAACCAGGGAAGGCTTGAGCATGTTCATGATGAGTTTGCAAAGATTCACGTACCAGGTTCGCGGATAACCATGGGATGCTTGTGTCCCCTGGTTCACACGAAAGGGGAGGCTGAAGCCTCTCCCTCCCTCCCATGGCCACCAAATGGATCTGGTGGAGATACAGACCATCCATCTCAAGAGATGGATAGATCACCATGAAATCCTTAATTTTTTTTTAGATAAATCTCCAGATGGACGGCGACTGCATACCCCCTGTGGTTAGTCAACGTTAGTTAATTTCAGTCAAAGTCAACAATGATAAGGATATTTTTGTCATTTCGTAATATTTTTAATATATATATATATTATATTAAAAATATGTAAAGGAGTTTAATTCTTTGGTTGATATTGGAATTGCCCATTTTAATTCTTTTTTATTCTTATTATTCTGTTAATTAAATCTCACAATCATTTTGTATTATATATGCTGCTGTGTCTATATTATATACATATTTCATATTTTTATTTAGTTTTTTTAATAAATATTCTTTCAACTCACGGTTCAGGTCCCCCACGATTCAATCAATGATACTTTACCCCCTCACGTTTCAAATATTGCCATTCTCCCCCCTAGAGTTAACTTTCCGTCCAAACAGTTGCTTTTCCGTTATAAATAGAGGGTATAATAGTAAATTGACTAAATCATTTAAAATTTAAAATTTAAAACATTAATTAATAAAAGGGGGATTATCAATTTGGTTCCTAACTTTTGAGGAATTATCAGTTTTTTAAATCACTTTCGTTTATTAGTATCCTTAGTCCCTAACTTTTTGGAAATGTATCATTTTAGTCCCTTTGACTAATTTTCTAATGGTCAAACCACACAGAATTGGTAAAAAGACTGATTTACCCTTAACTCTATTTAAATGAATTAAAATTACAACTTTAATCTCAAATTTTTTAAAAAATTATTAATATTTAGAAGGATAATATGGTCATTTCAGATTAATATTTGAAAAATAAAATTAAAATAAATTAATCTCCATCGTCCATCAATTGATGGACAGTGAAGATTATATTATAATTTTTTTAAAAATAAAAACTAAAAACTAAATATTTTTAAAATTGATTTCTACTGTCCATCAATCTTGATGGACGGTATAAATTATTTGGGAATTTTTAAAAAAAAATAGAAAGTGAAAATTTTTAAAAAAATGAAATTATATTAGAAATCTTGGTGGAGATCCAGCCGTCCATCCAATCCACCGACATCAGAAAAAAAAAAAAAAAAAAAAAAAAAAAAACCAGGAAAAACGACCCAGATTTGGGTTAATCAAGATTGTTGGATGGTATAGATTATATTAGAATTTTTATAAAAAAATTGAAAATTATAAATTAATTTTTTTTTTATTATTTTGTTTTTTGTTCTTGGTAGAGATCCAGATTGGATCTCCACCGTCCATCCAATCTGGACCTCCACCAACATAAAAAAAACACCAAATAATCTGGGTCGAAGAACCCATCTGGGTTCTCCATCGAAGAACCCGATCTAGGTTCTTCAACGAAGAACCCAGAGTGTTCTTTGTTTTTCATTTTTCTGGTTTTTTTTCCTGATGTTGGTGGATTGGATGTACGGCTGGCTCTCCACCAAGATTTCCAAATTTTTTTTTATTTTCACTTTCTATTTTTTTTTAAAAAAAAATCCCAAATAATTTATACCGTCCATCAAGATTGATGGACGGTAGAAATCAGTTTTAAAAATATTTAGTTTTTAGTTTTTATTTTAAAAAAAAATTAAAATAAATGAATCTCCACCGTCCATCAATTAATGGACGGTGGAGATTCATTTATTTTAATTTTATTTTTTAAATATTAATCTAAAATGACCATATTATCCTTCTAAATATTAATAATTTTTCTTAAAAATTGAGGTTAAAGTTGTAATTTTAATTCATTTAAATAGAGTTAAGGGTAAATTAGTCTTTTTACCAATTCTGTGAGGTTTGACCGTTAGAAAATTAGTCAAAGGGATCAAAATGATTCCTTTTCAAAAAGTTAGGGACTAAGGATACCAATAAACGAAACTGATTTAAAAAAAATGATAATTCCCCAAAAGTTAGGGACCAAATTGAAATCCCCCTTTTATTAATTAATGTTTTAAATTTTAAATGATTTAGTCAATTTACTGTTATACCATCTATTTATAATGGAAAAACAACTGTTTGGATAGAAAGTTAACTCTAGGGGGAGAATGGTAATTTTTAAAACGTGAGAGGGTAAAGTATCGTTGATTGAATCGTGAGGGGGGAAAATAGGAATATCCCTAAATAAAATGCATTCTCACCAATTGATTTTAACAACAACTTCTACGCATCATCAATTTTATCTGTCAAACACAAACCATCTATCATTGTGTTATAAGTAACCGTATCGGGCTTTACACCTTTCTCAATCATTAAGTCAAATAATTCATTAGCTTTGTCCATCTTCCCATTCTTGCAAAACTCGCTTATCAACTTATTATAAGTAACCGTGTTAGGATTCACAGCTCTCTGAATCATTAATTCTAACAATTCAGTCGTTTTGACTATATTTCCTTTCTTGCAAAGCTCATCTATAATCACATTATATGTCACCACATTTGGCTGCACATGTAGATCAACCATTTCACCTATCAAATCTATAGCTTCCTCCCATTTACTCCCATAACACAAACCTTGAATTAAAGAAGTATAAGAAACTACATTTGAACTGATTCCCATATCTTTTATTTCTGAAAAGAGTTCCTTGGCCATCAATCCATCCTTACAAAGGCCATCAATCATACTAGTATAACTAACAATATTGGGCTTACAGACTACCCCACTTTTATTACCTTTAACCTTATTTTCATGTAACTTGAGAGCAACACTCGCATTTCCTATTCGACACAACTCATATATTAATGTACCGTATGTAATTACAGTAGGCCTACAACCAAAGGTAATTATATTCTTATACAAGCAGGTCGCCTTCATTATTCTACCCTCCCTGCACAAACCCTTCATCAAACAATTAAAAGTCACGACAAAAACCCTTCCTCAAAATTCTCCCTCCAACCACAAAACCATGAGGAACTCTACCAACATTGCACAAGCAATTGAACAAAATGTTGAAAGTAATAAAATCTGGCAACAACCAGTAGCGTTCAACCTCTTAATAAGAGAAATAACAGTATCATAATACTTATTCTTGGCAGGAGAAGTAAACAACTTATTGAAAGATCACATGAGGAGAGGGTTGCCTCAGAATCATACAATCGAAAAAGTAATGAGCTTCATCGAGAGAGACGTTACTCGTCTGCATTTCTCTATGAGGAATCTGTCAAGTGACTCTTGAAATGAGCTGTTAAACAAAGAAGAGAGGTTGGTGGGTTTTTGAGAGAAATGTTAACAATTCAAAGCTGCATACAAGGAAGAAGGACGGAGAAGAAAAGTGGTTTTCATTTTTCAAAGCCATTGGAATTTGTGGATATCTCTTCCCTTACGAGAGTTTGAGCTTTGAAGAAGCAACAAACGGGTCTCATTTGTTATGGGTCTGTGTTTCATGGGCCGGGTTCTTGATTATGTCGTTATACAATTTTTGCAGAAGCCCCAACTACAATTCAATATTAGATTAAATTGAAGTCTACAAATAGAATTATGAGATGTTAATGGATACAAGCAATAGAAGCCAATGTTTGAATACCAGTCACAATTGACATTGTCAAGAGAATGGACAAAATTGAGTACAGAGATAGACATTTCTGAACGTTTCCTTCGAATCACATTTCCGAATTATTGCACAGATTGACTTAAAAGGGGTTCGAAACAAAAGAACCAAAAAAAAAGAAAAAAAGTTGCTATCCAGAAGAACTATTCAAACATGATCATTATAAGAGACAACAATGTGTACATTATAAATAAAATGCATTCTCACCAATTGATTTTAACTACAGCCACCAATTAAAGAAACCGTGTCAAAATCTGCAAGAGACAACAATGTGTACATCATAAATAAAATGCGTTGTCACCAAATGATTTTTACTACAGCCACCAATTAATTAAAGAAACCGTGTCAAAATCTGTAAGTGTATCAATCTTTCCTTACCAATCCCCTCACGAGCCCTGTCTGTATCCATCATTCTTCACTATTTTTTTGAATAACATTAACATGCAATGATACTGCTCTTAAATCTATCACATCCACAAACACCCAGTAAAGCCAAGCAATCTTAGAAATACAACCAAACAAATCTTCAAAATCTACCTCTAAAACACCAAGATAGATTGCTTTTCAGTTTGTTTTTAGAATCAATGTCATATATTCCATATAAACTAAAGGGAAAACACCAAGATAGATTTTTAAAAAGAAAACATCTCTATCATCTATCTAAAGTGAGATGGAAGGTAGAGATATAATATTATTATTATTTTTATTTAATAATTTTAAATATTATTTTAGGGGTGTTATGATTTTTTTAACGGTTAAATCTGGTTAACCGTTAACTCTAACAGAAGTCAACTGACGATAAGGAAGGTCTTTATCCATTAATGGTAAAGTTGACTCTGTTTGTAGTTGACAAAATCTCAGGGGAGGTGAGTGTTATTAGCTTTTGATTATAAATATAAGGAACAAAATGGACATATCATCTGCCCCCATAGAAACAAATATGACAGAATATACACATTGATCATTTTGTCTTTAACTTTAAATGATAAAGTGGAAAATATGATCGGGTTAGATTAATTTGAAAAAAATCATACAATCTTAATCAATCAAATTTAATTTTTATGGTATGTATTATAATAGTAGGACACATTTAATATGCCAGATAAAAATAGAATTGAACTAAAATTAGTTCAATTCTATATTTAGAGCAAATAGAGTCTCATTTAAAACTCTACTTGTCCAAAATAGGATCTCAAGATATGGGACAAATTTGTTCTATTCTCTCATTTTTTTTTTTACTTTAAATTATTTTTATATATAATATATTTTATTAAAATATTATACATCTTTAATATTAATAAAAATTAATTTTAAATAGTTTATATAATTTAAATAATTTATTTTATTTAAAAATATTATTTACTATATTTAATTTAAATAATTCTATTATTTATTTGATTTAAAATAATTTTATTTTATTTAAAATTAATTTTAAATAGTTTTATTATTTAAAAATAATAATTTAATAATTTATTTTATTAGTAAAATAGTTTTTCAATTAAATTTAATTTAAGTAAATTTATTTTTTATTTGATTTAAAATGACTTTAATTTATAAAATAATTTTATTATATGTAAAAATTAATTTAATTTTATTTAGTGTTATACTACACTAAATATATCACAGTACTAATTTAATTCAATCTAATTATATCCTATAAAAATAATTTAATTTAATTTCGTACATTAAATACACCATCAGTGTATGAATATATTTACATCCAATGTAGATAAGTTTTATCGATTTCCACAATAACAACATAATGACAAGCACTGAAGCACAAGACGAAAGTTGTTGGAATGGTACCTCACCAACCGCTATTGAAGAAAAAATAATAAAATTTAAAGTCCAAGGAAAGGAAAAGAAAAGAAAGAGAGCATCCATTTTTGACTTTAGCAATGTCCTTGTTTTTTTTACTAAGCATACCAGCAATATATATATATATATATATATATATATATATATTTTGGCCGACACCGAAAGTTTAAAGTTGAAACTATAATATTTAAAGTTTAAAGTTTAAAGTTTAATGTTCAACAATAGCCTCAGGGGGCAATAGGGCCGTGGTAAGGGTTATTCTCAATTGTTTAGAAAGTACTTAATGTGAGTGCGAATTTTACTACTGCTTTCTGACTTATGATGTTCACCTATTATGGAACCAAAAGGGTAGGCCTATAAATTTTACCATCTTCACATGTTGACTTGGGACATAAAAGCCTCATCATGTGAGTGGCCAGGCAAGTTTCCCTTGTTAGGGAAACTATAATGTTTAAAGTTTAAAGTTTAATGATCAACTTCAACACTGATCAATAATAAAGTTTAAAGTTGAAAAAAAAAAAAAGCCTACATTTTTTACTTTTACTAAGCTATAATAGTTCAGCTATAATACTGTACTTATCTATTTAAAGGTAAATTAGTCTTTTACACATTATATTTTTAAAAATTTTAAAAAAATTATCTAACCAATAAAAATACGTCATGTCATTTTTAAATTAATTTTAAAAAATTAAAACTATTTTAAAATGGAAGATATTAATTGAAAAAGAATAATATTAAAAAATACTTTTAGAAAATAATTGATGAAAACTCTTAAACCTTTTATGAAAAGTGCTTCTTCAGATTTAACTTCTACTTTTTCCCTTCGTCTTACACTTATTGTTCTTACAACTACTACTTATTCTTGTTTTTTCCTTTTGTCTTACACTTAGACAAGTCTTCACATATTAAACAAAGAAAGCCGAGATCAGATGTTTGGAGGCACTTTGAAAAATATAAAGATAAAGATAGGAAGGACTGGGCCAAAAGGACTTTGATGGTTCAAGCAGTAGTGGAACAATACACCTCAGAAATCATTTAAAAAGCTGCCAAAGAAAGACAAGTGGAGGTGGAGGTAGATGTGCAGCTGAATCGGTTGGCAATTTAACGAATCAATTATATTATAAAATTAATATTTTAATTTTTTTAATAATTTTATATTACTCTATGTAGCTCTCTTTTAGAGGAAATTTATCTTTAATTATAGTTGGTGGAAAGCACATGTCAAATTGAGAAAAAAACACACACTCTTAATCAATTAAATTTAATTTTTATGATATGTGATATAATATTAGAACATATTTAATACGCAAAATAAAAATAGAATTGGATTAAAATTAATTTAATTTTATATTTAACGTAAATATAGTCTTATTTAAAATTTTACTTATCCAAAACGGAATCTCAAGAGATGGGGCAAATTTGTCCGATCTCTTCTCTTATTTTTTTTACTTAATTAAATTATTTTTATATATAATATATTTTATTAAAATATTATACATCTTTAATATTAATAAAAATTAATTTAAATAGTTCTATATAATTTAAATAATTTATTTTATTTAAAAATATTATTTACTATATTTAATTTAAATAATTCTATTATTTATTTGATTTAAAATGACTTTAATTTATAAAATAATTTTATTATATATAAAAATTAATTTAATTCAATCTGATTTTTTCTGATCTTATACTACACTAAATACATCGTAGTACTAATTTAATCAAATCCATACTGCACCAAACACATTACAATAATAATTTAATTCAATTTATTTTAATTCAATCTAATTTAATTTTATCATATAAAAATAATTCAATTCAATTCGGTACACTAAATACACTTTTAGTGCCCGAATATATTTGCATCCGATGTAGGTAAGTTCTTATCGATTTCCATAATAACAACTGAATGACAAGCACAAAACGAAAGTTGTTGGAAAGGTACCATTACCAACCAATGTCCTTTTTTACTAAGCATACCAGCTATATATATATATATATATATATATATATATATTGGCCGACAACGAAAGTTTAAAGTTGAAACTGTAATGTTTAAAGTTTAAAGTAATGTTCAACAATCAACACTGATGAATAATAAAGTATAAAGTTTATTGAAAAAAAAAAAATTTAAAGTTGAAAAAAAAAAAAAAAAAAAGAGCCTCCATTTTTAACTTTTACTAAGCTATAATAGTTCAACAATGAAAGTTTACAACACACATATCATATCTGTGATTCTATACAAATTTGGGAACTGAAAGGCAAAGCGATGGACTCATCTCCTTCTCATTTGCAGGTACGCAGATTAAGCATTAATTCTTAGAAGTTAATTTACTTTTTTAGATTGTAGTAGATTTTATGATATCGATGATTCTCCACTCTATTTATGTTGAAACTATTATAGCTTAATCAGTAAGGTCTTGAGATTAATTTAGTGTTCTTCTTCAACATGGAATCATAAACTTTTAGCAATATCTATTAAATTTGTATGCCTATTTGTCGACCTTAAAGATCACTTATTTGTGTTTTGAAAGGAAATCTCTGGTATCAGACAACAAAATGCTAATAAACAAAGGAAGCTGAGATCAGATGTTTGGAGGCACTTTGAAAAATATAAAGATAATGATGGGAAGGACTGGGCCAAATGTAATCTTTGTAGCAAGGTCTTTGATGGTTCGAGCCGTAGTGGAACAACACGCCTCAGAAATCATTTCAAAAGCTGCCAAAGAAAGACAAGCGGAGGTGGAGGTGCTGGTGGAGTTGAAGCGGCTGGCAATTTAACGAATCCAGTTGCCATCAAAGAAAATAATGTGATATTGGATCACTTGGATACCATAAGATTGCTTATTAAGAAAGGTGAAGAATTACCAAATTCCATAAAGGTGGCTGACTTGATGAATGTTTACAGCCAGGAGAAGGAAAAGCTTCGCCAATATTTTGAGAAACTCTCATGTCGCTTTTCTTTAACAATTAATCGAGTGGAATATTTTGAAGATAATTTTATTTGTTTGAGGGTCCACTTTATCGATGATGATTGGAATTTGAAGGAGTTGATTATTGGTTTGAAACGTATAGAAGATAATCAAGATTTTAGGAAATATTTGAAAAATGTGCTTTTGAAATGGGGAATTCATAACAATATATCCTCCATGGTTAAAATACCTAACGATGATACATATGTTATGAGTTGTAATGAGATAGAAAACTGGTTTAGCAGTCAAGGTTTACTTCCTTTTACTCGCAAGTTGTTATACGTTGATCCCATTGTTTATATTAGTCGCAAGTGGGATGGACTACTAAATGACGTATTCAAGAAGTTACTATACAATTGTATGGCTAACATTGTCGGTTATATTACGGAGACATCATCGAAGAACGAAAAATTTCAGATTGCAATAGAAAGAGCTAAGTTCTTGGGTAAGGAAGTGATTGTTGAAATTATTCCTACGAAACAAGAAATGTTGAATATGGATCATGCGGATCTTCTTAAGTTTGCATTGGGTCTCAAAGAAGCATTTTTTGAGTTAGAGAATATGGATTCTGAGTTTAAATCCATAAATCTAACAAAAGAAGAATGGGATCGAACAAGGGACCTTCATGAGTGTTATCAAGACTTTACTGGTTACACTTTTGTCATGCTTTGTTATAAGTACGATACTGCAAATAAGTATTTTCCCTTGATTTGTAACTTACATATGAGATTTAATGTATTGATGAAATATGAAGTTTCATTTGATGATCATGATAGTTCTGGGACCATCACAAGAGATGTGCACAAATGTTGGAGAGATTGCTATTCCGCTCTATCCGTTGTTGCAGCAGTTGCAGCAGTTCTGGATCCGCGATTCAAAATGGATATTGTGAAAAGTTGGTACAAAAAGATTTTTCGTGATGAATGGGAGAAATTTCTTACAGCATTCACAAATTACTTTAACAAATCATATGAAGGATATGCTAGAGGCTTCATGTACAATTTCAACTCATCTACTTTGGGATCTCAAGAAACAAATTCTTCTATTTCATACGAAATGCTAGATCCATTGGGGAAGCTGTGTGAATCTTCTCATGATTCCGATCATGTTCGGTCATTGAATTCCGAACTTCATCTATATTTGAACGAGGTCAAATTTCCATTAATAGAAGATTTTGATATACTTGGATAGTGGCGAGACAATACTCAGTATTTTCCCACACTCTCAAAGATGGCTCGTGATTTCTTATCAATGCAAGTCTCAGATGGTTTTACAGATTACCTGGAAGAAATTGAAGAACTTGACAGTGAGGACTTCTCAAAGATGGCTCGTGATTTCTTATCAATGCAAGTCTCAGATGGTTTTACAGATTACCTGGAAGAAATTGAAGAACTTGACAGTGAGGACTTCGATTCTGACGTGGTTCTGGAGGCTTACATATGCACAAAAGACTGGTTGTGGAGAACTTGACTGTGAGGACTTTGATTCTGACGTGGTCATGGAGGCTTACATATGCACAAAAGACTGGTTGTGGTTTGCACCAGATGAATAATCTCTATATTACAACTATTTATGTACTATACGGATATCTTTGGGTGGTTTCTATTCCTTTTGTTAACAACTTTCAATTTTGGACTAAAAGTTATATATATAGTGTGGGTGTTGTGGCGAGGGATGCAGAGGGCTGTCTTCTGTGGGCTGCTGCTTTGAGTTTTAGAGGGACTGTTTCTGTTGAAGTCGCAGAATCTGTAGCTATCCTTGAAGGGATTCGTTTGGCTGTGAAGAATCATCTAATTGCTGTGGTTTTGAATCAGATGCCATGAATGTGGTCTCCTTGTGTATTGGGCAGGATGTTGGTAATGTTGTTTGATGTGCAAGAGTTGCTGGTTGCTAATGCTGGTTTTGTGTTGAGTTTTGTGCCCAGAACTTGTAACAAGCTTGCTCATGAGCTTGCTAATTGGGCTATTTGTTCTGATAGGTGTTTCTTTTGGTCTTGACTTTTTTCCTCCTTGGCTGTGTAAGGATGATGTTCTGGCTTTTGTTTCTTCTTAATGAAGCTTCTTTCAAAAAAAAAAAAAAAAAAGGTTATATATATAGTTTAGAAAATAATTTTAGTGATGTTTACTTACAAAATTATAATACAATAATATTATTAATTTTTTAAAACAATCTTTAATGCAATGTAGTGGGTGAATATACTGGAGCTCATCGATAATAAAGGTCTTATACTTATATTGGTAGACCTCATTAGATTTTCAAAATTATTTGCATAAGATGTGAATATATGCCACTCAAGTTACCTAAAACAGAGCAGAAGCAGAGCAGACAACATTGATGCTGAAACCAATTACCAAAATCTTTTCTACAGAAATTTTGCAGCTTCAAATCATTCACAAGCCAAAACAACCCTGATTGCAGTGTCCATTTCTGAATCTAACAAATGACCCTTGTAGGCTACCAACAATTCCTCTGCAGCATCCGTGAACGTTGCCACATACTTGTCCAAGAAATCCTCCTCACACAATTTCAACACAGTAACAAAACTTGGCTCCTTCTTCAACAACCTTTTCGACTTGAGAATTTGCATAACTCTTTATCAAGGAATCACTCTTTCTCCCAGGCTGTGCAACAAA
The DNA here is from genome assembly GCA_003430845.1 of Xanthoceras sorbifolium. Classification (NCBI taxonomy): domain Eukaryota; kingdom Viridiplantae; phylum Streptophyta; class Magnoliopsida; order Sapindales; family Sapindaceae; genus Xanthoceras; species Xanthoceras sorbifolium. The sequence goes on along the minus strand of CM010609.1, from coordinate 2,628,843 downwards.
CAACGCAGTGGTGCTCTAACCAGCCTCTCCTTTTGGAGCTCAATCTTGTTCAAAAAGAAATCAAGTCCTAACTGTAAGTGCTCCTCGAATTTGCTAAGCATGGTAGGTTGCTTCTGAAACATTTCCATAACTTCATGCTTTTAAAACCCAAAACTCCTAATATTTCCAATTTTCTCTCAAATGTTTCTTTCCTCAATCCCCTAACTACGTTTAGTCCATAGACAAACATCCTAGAATTAACAGACAATCCCAAATCCGAAACCCGCAGAACAAGGTCTCTAAGAGCACTTTCCTAGCAACAAATGTATAAATCTAAAATACTTGTGCAATTGAAAATATATCAACACAAAAAATAGATATACTTGCACAAACTAAAAAGATAATGATAGAGAAAATCAAACACCGGATTTATAGTAGGTTCGGCCAACTCTTGCCTATATCTACTCTTTTAAGTTTCACCAAGTTTAGACTCCACTAATTAAGATCCTCAAGACCACGACTTCTTTACAAGAGTATAATTGGTGTCTCTCTACACAAGCTCACTAAGAGAAAAATCTTCTCTTAGACTCTCAACTTCTAAAGTAAAGAATCTCTCACTTACAAAGTGTATATTGCACTTAAATATAAAGATTGAAAGTTTGAGTATAAGAAATATCTTTCTTAAAGAGGAAATATGAAAATATAAGCACAAATAAGTCTTTGATGTGTATTGAATGGAATGTTTTGACTCAACAAGACTTAGCACACTTTATTGGGATGTTAGAGAACTTTTATAGGCTCTTAGAAGTGCTACTTTGACGTCCAAGGCTTGCATTTATAGGGAAATTGAAAAACTAGCCGTTTAAAGAACAATAAATGAGTTAGTCAACTGTCAGAAATATAGGCGGAATATAAGCAAAATATGGGTAGATGATGAAAAACTACCCGTTATAGTCTTTGTGAGCCTTGGCAGAACATGATCAGAACATAAGCTTCATGGTCTGTCAGGAAGCATACAAGTTCCCTTATCAGGCAGAACATGTGGGAAATATGTCTACAAGATCTGCTACTTAGGCATTTTGAGCTCATTTGATTTGTGGAATTTATTGATCTTTACTTCTTTTACCCTTAATGCATCTTAATTGATTTCTTCAAAAAGATTAATATCTTGAATGATACATTGCTCATTTCTAGTTTGATTGAATCTTTACAAAGTAAGCATAAAGCCCCAAAGCTAACAACCCTTTCACTATTGTGGAAATAGATAATTGGTTCTATGAATTTAAAAAACACACTAAATTTACTTTTGAAAATAATAAATAATCTAACTTTTATATGTTCAAACCATACAATTATTTCATATACAAAAGTTAAAAAAAAAAAAAAAGACTAAGTAAAATTGAAATAAATAAATTAAAATAAACTAAAATAAAATGAACCAATAAAAAATAAATAAATAGCAAAAAACCACTTAAAATTTAGTTGACAAATTAAAGAATGTTTAAGAGATTAAAAGTAAATTACCATAAAAGTAAAAAGAAGACAGTGAAAGTGTAATTATTTAGTAAGGATTATAAAAGACGATATAACAAATTGATAAATGATATTTTAGTTATTTATTGATGGACGGTGGAGATCTAATTCCAAAAACAAAAAACAAAAAACAAAAAACAAAAAACAAAAAACCAAAAAAAAAAAAAAGAAGCTTCAAACTTGCTAGAGATCCAGCCATGGCTAGATCTCCAACTCGACGAACCCAGAAGGGTTCGTCGACGAAGACGAACCCATCTGGGTTCGTTAACGATCTGGGTTCGCCGTCGACGGCGAACCCAGATCTAGGAATTAAAAAAAAAAAAAAATCGAAGTCTTCGACGAACCCGTTTCTGGGTTCTTCGTCGAACCCAGAAACTGGGTTCGCGAAGAACCCAGTTTCTGGGTTCTTCATCGAACCCAGAAGGGTTCGTCATTCGAACCCTTCTGGATTCGAATCGAACCCAGAAACGGGTTCCAACGAAGAACCCAGATGGGTTCTTCGAAGAACCCAGAAACTGGGTTCTTCGACGAACCCGTTTCTGGGTTCTTCGTCGAACCCAGAAGGGTTCGAACGAAGAACCCTTCTGGGTTCGATGGGTTCTTCGAAGAACCCAGTCTTCGAAGAACCCTCTGGGTTCTTCCTTTTTTTTTTTTTTTAAACCTGGGGCGAACCCAGATAGTTGACGAACCCAGATGGGTTCGTCTTTGTCGACGAACCCATCTGGGTTCGTCTTGCTGGAGATCCAGCCATGGCTGGATCTCCAGCAATTTTTTTGTTTTTTTGTTTTTTTTTGGGTGGAGATCCAATCTCCAGATTGGATCTCCACCGTCCATCAGATTTGATGGACGGTGGAGATCAAATCTGGAGATTGGGTCTCCCCATTCAAACTTTAATTTTTAAATTAAAAAATTTATAATAATTTTTTTTTAAGAATAAACAATCTTTACCGTCCATCTCACCTCAGATGGACGGTAGAGATCTAATCTTTGTTTTTTTTTAACTATTTATTTTAGCTTTACTATTTTGCCCTTCACTATTAACGGAACAGTATTTTTTGGATGGAAAGTTAACGTCAAGGGGGAAAATGTCTATTTTTGAAACGTGAGGGAGTAAACTATTGTTAAATGAAACGTGAGGGGGAAAAATAGGAATATCCCAATAATAAATGATAAGTGGGCTCATAATTTATGGACTAATATTAGAATTGGATCCATTGAAAAGATATAGAAGTTTTATATTTTTATTATTGAGATTTGCATTTTTAGTCTTTAGAAAATATTGACTTTTATTTTTAACCATGTGAATTTTCTCATACTTTTAATCACAAAGTAGGTACAAAGTCTCAAATATTGGTAAGTTTAAAATTTGTATTTTTTTTTTTTTGTGTATTTCAATTTTATCTTTTGCAGGTAAAAGTAAAATATGTTGGTGTATCTCAGTTTTGCCTTTCGTCTATGTATTTCAATTTTATCTTTCATAGGTAAAAGTGAAATACGTTGATGTATATCATTTTTACCTGTCTTCAGCAAAACTAAAATACGTCAATGTAAGGCAAAACTGAAATATTATAACAAAAACCTAAAAATTACAAATTCAACTAATTTTGCACCAAAATCGCAATTCTTTAACAAATACAACAAAAATCCATCAATTGAATGATGTAGTAATGAAAATAATGCAAGTAAAACATGATTTTACATACCTTAAACCAAAATGAAGAGATTTTGAGTTCACATACCTTATCAACCATTTTTTTTCACTAACTTTTTATAGAGAAAATGTTAAACAAATATTCAAAATTAATCCTTACGAAAAAAAATCCTTACAAACACTTGAAAATAGAGTATTCTAAATGTTAGGTGATAGAGAGATAGAAGATGAATGGAAAAAGGATGAAGAAGATGGTGAGGAGTGTTAATGTAATTGTGTGATATCAGGGTTTAGAGTTTAGGGTTTGGGATGAACTGAATTTAGTATTACCTCATCTTCTTTTTCCTGCTTATTAATTTGAGTAAAATAGCTTCTCACATTTAATCACTATTATTTGAAATTTAAATTAAGTCCTCTCACACTCAAAATACATGCAATTAACTTTAATGTGAGTAATCCAAAAGTGGAGAATAACATCAAAATTCAAATATTAGAACTCTTATAATAAAATGATGATTTACATATCCATCCAATAAAACTTGACAATATTTGCTAATTGCTATATAACTAAAGCATAAAAAAAGTACTTTTTATTAAAAGTGCTTATAAATCTTCATATGCTTAATGGGGCATATCATGGCCGCAGCAAGTTTCAAAATCAGTGCATTCATTTTCAGTATTTTCACCAAAATTTGATTTGCAAAGCCTACTGCATTCTTCAGAAGTACACTTTGGCATCCGATATGGAGTGAAATTGCAGGTTGCTGTCTTGTTATCTAAAAAGAAAATGCAAATAATCACCAGAAAAAAGAAAAAAAGACATGGTTTGATTTTTTTTATATATATACATACATATTTATATGTATGGGCGTATTTATGTAGATATATTGAAATTCTCAAATACGAATATTAAGATTTTTATAAAATTCAGACCTTAAATTCTCAATAGTTAAATAGATCGAACAAATGAAAGTTTTATCATTTCTATAGAAAAAACGGTTTTTTTCAAGACGGTCCGCGCCTAATAATTTTTATGCGAATATTATGTATAATAATTTTACCTTTTTCGCAACAACAAGTAATAGGGTTCATGCAATGGCTTGGAGCAAATTGGCCATAATTTGCTTTACAGAATTTTGAACATTCTTCTTCACTGCATTGCATATGATAGGGTCTAAAATTGCAAAATTCCTTTTCAGACTCAACCATCATTTTGCCTGATTAATTACAAAAAAATCCTCAATCAAAATCAATAATATTTAAAAAAAAATTAAAATGAAAATTAAAATAAAAGAAAAATTAAGTTGAAGAAATTTGTTACCAGAAGTGAAGAGCAAGAGAACTAGAAGAATTGAGTGAAGAGACAAAGTCCTCATTTTTTTTTTCCTTTTAATATTTTGTTTTTGTTTTCGTGGGATGCACAAATTTGAAACAAATAATATGGTTATTATATAGGTAAAAAAATTATATATTGAATGATATTTAATGTTCAAAAATTCATTTTGATATAAGAAATTGTTATAGTCAATAATAATAATTAATTGTAGAAAACGGTTTAAAAGTAATTTCCTTAATTATTTTCAAATTTATATTTTACTTAATTTCAGGATAATACATGTTTTCTTTTATTATTGTTTTTATGGTAAACTTTATTGACATAACTTTATACAATATGACTTTTCTTTGTTTTTGGCAAAACTCCATATATATATATACGACTTAAATTTAGGAAACAAAATAGGAGAGAAAATATTAATATATTAAATTTAGGAAGAAAATCTTGAGAAGAGAATGGAGAAATTAAATAAATTAATGATAGAGTGAGGGAATAGAAAGAATTAAAAGAAATAAATGTTGAAGTATAAACTTGTTTTAGGCCCAAACCATTTGAAGGCCTGAACTATTATGGGAGCCCAAACCCAAGCCCAAATAAATTAGAGTCCAAGTCCAAAAATAAGGTCCAAGCCCTTTATCTAGAATTCTCTAGGGTTTGGTAATTAGACATAAAAATCATGTGGTCAATTAGAAGGGTGTGGAAGGATGTAGAAGGATGAGGTGTATGGTTATTATAATTTTGGATTAGTTTATTTGTGTGGTCTAAAATGATTTGTAAGTAGTATAAATACCCCCTCCCCATTTTGGTTTAGGCATCAAGAAGAAGCAAAGCTTCTAAGTGAGTGAAGAAGAAGTAAAGAGTGAGTGAGTTCTTGAGTGAGAGTGTTCTTGTAATATTTGTTTTGAGTTTAATAAAAGATTTTGAGTGTTTTATTTCCAATAAAGTGGTATCAGAGCCTGGTAGGAAGGTGTGCACTATAGCATATCCAAATCGAAGTTCTCGACGAGACGAAGCCGACGCCGCAAAAATCGCCCCGATCGGAGTTCAAACGAGCCGCCACGGGCCGCCGGAAGTTTGCTGCCAGAGAGTGAGTTAGCTCACCGAGTCCAAGCCGAGTTCAAGCCGAGTCAGCCGAGTTGGAAGTGAGTCCAGCCAAGTTGGAGCCGAGTTGACCGAGCCATTAAGCTTGTTGACCGAGCCGCTGACCGAGCCGCCAAGCCGTTGACTGTTGACCAGGTTAGGTTGATCGTTGACTTTGACTTTAACAAAAAAATCAATTTTTTGTCTAAGTTCATCTTAAGATTTTTCGACGTTCTGAGTTCATCCGTGTAGTCAGAATTTCGAAATTCTCACTATATTGAGAGTTATGGCTAATGGTATGGCGTCGTTTCAAGTTCCAACACTCAAGAACGAAAACTATGATAATTGGAGTATCAAGATGAAGGCTCTCCTTGGAGCACACGATGTTTGGGAGGTCGTAGAGAAAGGCTACACCGAACCAGAAGATGAGTCAACTCTATCCCAAACTCAAAAGGATAGTTTAAAAGACTCAAGGAAGAGAGACAAGAAGGCTCTCTATCTCATCTATCAAGCGTTAGATGATGATGGTTTTGAGAAGATTTCGAGTGCAAGCTCCGCTAAGCAAGCATGGGAGAAGTTGCAAATCTCTTACAAAGGAGTCGAAAAGGTAAAGAAGGTCCGTCTCCAAACATTAAGAGGTGAATTCGAATCTTTACACATGAAAGCATCTGAATCTATTTCAGATTATTTCTCAAGAGTAGCAGCTGTTTCTAACCAATTGAAAAGAAACGGTGAAAAGTTAGAAGATGTGAGAATAATAGAGAAGATACTCCGTTCATTAGATCCAAAATTTGAGCACATTGTCGTGACAATAGAAGAAACTAAAGACTTGGAAGAAATGACGATCGAGCAACTCCAAGGATCATTGCAAGCATATGAAGAAAAACATAAGAGGAAGCAAGGGATTAACGAGCAACTCCTCAAGATACAACTGAAGGAGAAGGAAGAAAGTCAAGGCCACGAGAGAAGCCAGCGTGGTCGAGGTAGAGGCCGAGGCCGAGGACGAGGTAGAGGCCGTGGCCATGGACGAGGTTGGAATTCCAACAGCAGCAACCTCAACAACTACGAGAAAGGAGAAAGCTCAACAAGAGGCCGTGGGAGAGGCAATTCAAACTCGAGGTACGATAAATCTCAAGTTCAATGTTATAATTGTCAGAAATTTGGGCATTATGCTTCGGAATGTAGAGCTCCCAGCAGTAAGGTTGACGAAAGGTCCAATTATGTGGAAGTAAAAACCGAAGAGAAGGAGACAGTGCTACTAACTTGTAGAGACAATGATGGAGACCAAGAAAATGCTTGGTACCTCGACACCGGTGCAAGCAACCACATGTGTGGAAGAAGAAGTATGTTCGTAGAGCTAGATGAATCAGTGGCTGGCAATGTCTCATTTGGAGATGATTCAAAAATATCAGTGAAAGGAAAAGGTAACATCCTTATCCGCGCTAAAAATGGTAGTCATCAATTAATCTCAAATGTCTACTATGTGCCTAATATGACATGCAACATCTTAAGTATGGGTCAACTCTTAGAAAAAGGCTATGATATTCATATGAAGGATTGTAGTCTTTTTATAAGAGATGGCAAAGGAAATCTAATAGCCAAAGTAAGAATGTCAAAGAATAGATTATTTTCTTTGAACATTCAAAACGATGTTGCAAAGTGTCTGAAAGCTTGCTACAAAGATGCATCTTGGTTATGGCACCTTCGATTTGGGCATCTCAATTTTGGAAGTTTGGAGCTACTATCTAAGAAGGAAATGGTGAGAGGACTACCATGCATCAATCATCCTGACCAACTTTGTGAAGGATGTTTACTCGGGAAGCAATTTAGAAATAGCTTTCCAAAAGAGTCAGACTCAAGAGCCAAGAAGCCACTAGAGCTAGTCCATACCGATGTGTGTGGTCCGATCAAGCCAAGCTCTCTCGGTAACAATAATTATTTCCTTCTCTTCATTGATGATTTTTCAAGAAAAACATGGGTTTATTTCTTGAAGCAGAAATCAGAAATCTTTGGAGTATTTAAAAAGTTCAAAGCAGCTGTGGAAAAAGCGAGTGGCCATAAGATCAAGGCACTGAGATCCGATAGAGGAGGAGAATTCACATCCAAGGAATTCCTGGAGTTTTGTGAAGCGAATGGAATTAGACGTCCTCTAACTATTCCCAGATCCCCTCAACAAGATGGAGTTGCAGAAAGGAAGAATAGAACAATCCTGGATTTGGCGCGAAGTATGCTCAAAAGCAAGAGATTGCCTAAGGAGTTTTGGGCCGAAGCAGTGGCGTGTGCAGTATATTTGTCCAATCGCTCTCCAACAAGAAGTGTGTGGGGAAAGACACCTCAAGAAGCATGGAGTGATAGAAAGCCCGGCATCTCCCACCTAAGAGTTTTTGGAAGCATAGCTCATGTTCATGTACCAGATGAGAGAAGAACCAAGCTTGATGATAGAAGTGAAAGTTTCATCTTCATCGGCTATCCCGCTTATTCGAAAGGTTACAAGCTATACAACCCGAACAACAAAAAGTTTGTGATCAGCCGAGATGTGATATTTGATGAAGAAGGAGAATGGGATTTTGGATCGCATGTAGACAACTTCAACTTCAGTCCACAATTTGAAGAAACAGAGCAGACGCCAGTGGAGCAACTAGAAGAACATCAACAAGCACCCACTACACCACCAGCATCACCAGCTTCAACAAATAATGGAAATTCACCACCATCATTTTTACAAGAAAGAGCAATGGAGCGAACAAGAGGTATTCAAGATTTATACGAGGTAACTGAGAGATCTGATAATCTTACTCTTTTTTTGCCTCTTTGCTGATTGTGAACCAGTGAGTTTTGAAGAAGCTGCTCAAGAAAAGAAGTGGAGAGATGCGATGGATGAGGAAATTAAGGCCATTGAGAAGAACAACACTTGGGAACTTGTTCCACTTCTAAAAGGACACAAGGCAATTGGAGTCAAATGGGTGTACAAAACAAAGCGAAATTCTAAGGGAGAAATTGAAAGACACAAGGCAAGGCTAGTTGCGAAGGGCTACAGTCAAAGAGCTGGAATAGACTATGATGAGGTATTTGCTCAAGTTGCTAGATTAGAAACTATAAGACTAATCATTTCTATGGCAGCGCAAAACAAGTGGAAGATACATCAGATGGATGTAAAGTCTGCCTTCCTAAATGGAGTTCTTGAAGAAGATGTCTACATTCAACAACCACTGGGTTACGAAGTCAAAGGCCAAGAAGACAAAGTTCTGAAGCTGAGAAAAGCTCTCTATGGGTTAAAGCAAGCACCAAGGGCATGGAATAGCAGAATTGACAAGTACTTCCAACAAAATGGCTTCACTAAATGTCCCTACGAGCACGCCCTATATATCAAGATCATGAATGGAGATATTCTGGTAGTATGCTTGTACGTGGATGATTTGATTTTCACCGGCAATAACCTAAGCCTGATTGAAGAGTTCAAGAAAGCAATGGCCAAGGAGTTTGAGATGACTGACATCGGATTAATGGCGTACTATCTTGGTATTGAAGTCAAGCAAAAGGAAGAAGGCATCTTTATCTCCCAAGAAAATTATGCAAAGGAGATACTCAAGAAGTTCAAGATGGATGATTGTAAGCCGATAAACACGCCAGTAGAATGCGGAATCAAGCTATCGAAGCATGATAAAGGTGAAAGCATAGATCCAACATTCTTCAAAAGTTTAGTTGGAAGCTTACGCTATTTGACGTGCACGAGACCAGACATTCTTTATGCTGTTGGACTTGTGAGTCGATACATGGAGGATCCAACAACCACCCATTTCAAAGCCGCTAAGAGAATCCTCCGTTACATTAAAGGTACAATTGATTTGGCTTGTTTTATTCAATTTCTAATGATTACAAGCTTGTGGGATATAGCGATAGCGATTGGGGTGGAGATGTAGATGACAGGAAGAGCACCAGTGGGTTCGTGTTCTTTATGGGAAATACAGCTTTCACATGGATGCCAAAGAAGCAACCGATTGTCACCCTATCCACTTGTGAAGCCGAATACGTAGCTGCTACTTCGTGCGTTTGTCATGTGATATGGCTCAGAAATTTGCTGAAAGAATTGGGTTTGCCACAAGAAGAGCCAACTGAGATTTGTGTCGACAACAAGTCAGCCATTGCCCTAGCAAAGAATCCAGTGTTCCATGATCGAAGCAAGCATATTGATACTCGTTACCACTACATAAGGGAGTGCATAGCGAAAAGGGATGTGCAAATGGAGTACGTGAAGTCCAAAGATCAAATTGCAGATATTTTCACCAAGCCACTCAGGTTTGAAGATTTTTCGAGATTAAGAAGTTTGCTTGGGATGATAAAACAAGTTTAAAGGGGGGTGTTGAAGTATAAACTTGTTTTAGGCCCAAACCATTTGAAGGCCTGAACTATTATGGTAGCCCAAACCCAAGCCCAAATAAATTAGAGTTCAAGTCCAAAAATAAGGTCCAAGCCCTTTATCTAGAATTCTCTAGGGTTTGGTAATTAGACATAAAAATCATGTGGTCAATTAGAAGGGTGTGGAAGGATGTAGAAGGATGAGGTGTATGGTTATTATAATTTTGGATTAGTTTATTTGTGTGGTCTAAAATGATTTGTAAGTAGTATAAATACCCCCTCCCCATTTTGGTTTAGGCATCAAGAAGAAGCAAAGCTTCTAAGTGAGTGAAGAAGAAGTAAAGAGTGAGTGAGTTCTTGAGTGAGAGTGTTCTTGTAATATTTGTTTTGAGTTTAATAAAAGTTTTTTGAGTGTTTTATTTCCAATAATAAATTCATTAAATCATATGACCATTCATATCATGGAGATTCAATGGTGTCCCCCCAATCCTTTCCTATATATATATATATATGTGTGTGTGTGTGTGTGTGTGTGTGTGTGTGTGTGTGTGTGTGTGCGCGCGCGCGCGCGCGAGACTTAATTGTTGATATTATTATATCCTAACAGTTTCAAAAAGGTATTAATTTAAATTGTTCTCTTACGTCACCCACTAAAGTTAATTGTATTTTGGTTGTTGAAAGGAATAATTAATTTAATTGGTCAAATTACAAATGATAGGGTTTTTTTTAAGGTATAATTATAATAAATAATAAGTTTACTGGGACCTATCGAGATCAATCACTAAAAGTGCGGTCAAGAAATTTACTCTCATAACGGGAGATATGTACTCTCACGATAACGGGAGAAAACTACTCATACATACTTATAAAAATGCGCATGTTGGGACCGATAGCTAGGGGTTTTTTTTTAATTGTGAAGAATCCAAATTGTCGTATATGAATTTGTATAAAATATAGCGGCTCCCGATCATTGTCGTATACGAATTTGTTGTGTAAAATATAGTAGCTGTCGATCCCCTCCCCCTGCCCCACCAAACACAAAGGATAAACTACAACTCACCTACCTGAGGTATTACTAATTATAGGCGAAATCAACTTTTAGAAAAATTAACTGCGAACGCCCCTGCAATTAGTGTTGACTATTAAAAAATACAGTTGACCGTTAAAAATATATAAAATTTAGAAGAAATTACAGCCAACCTACCTAAGGTATCCCTACTTACAAGCATAATCAACTTTTAAGGAAATAGACTGCAGACCCCCGCCGTTAGTCAATGTTAGTTAATGTTAGTCAAAGTCAACAATATTAACGGTATTTTGGTTATTTCATCTTACTTTTAAAAAATATATAAAAAACAGTGGACTATGAACCAGGGGAGGCTTGAGCCTATTTGTGATGAGTTCGCAAAGATTTACGTACCAGGTTCGCGGACAACCATGGGATGCTTGCCTCCTCTGGTTCACGCAAAAGGGGAGGCTGGAGCCTATCCCTCCCTCCCATGGCCAACAAATGGATTTGGGGGAAATTCAAATCATCCATCTCAAGAGATGGACAGATCGCCACGAAATCCTTAATTTTTCATTTTTAGATAAATCTCCAGATGGACGAAGACTGCATACCCCCTTGCCGTTAGTCAACGTTAGTCAATTTTAGTCAAAGTTAACAATGGTAAGGATATTTTGATCATTTCGTAATATTTTTAATATATATATATATATATATTTTAATTCTTTGGTTGATATTGGAATTGCCCATTTTAATTCTATTTTATTCTTTTAATTAAATCTCACATTCATTTTATATTATTTATGCTACTGTAACTATATTATATACATATTTTATATTTTTATTTATTATATATATATATATTATTAGAAATATGTAAATGAGTTTAATTCTTTGGTTGATATTGGAATTGCCCATTTTAATTCTATTTTATTCTTTTAATTAAATCTCACATTCATTTTATATTATTTATGCTACTGTAACTATATTATATACATATTTTATATTTTTAAATAAATATTCTCTCAACCCACTGTTCATGTTTTATTTTATTCATAAATATTTTTTGATACCATTGTAATTTATCATTTAAGTAAATTTTTTTTACTTATTGTTGAATGTCAAATGATATTTTTAATTGAAAATAGAAATTTTGATACCATTGTAATTTATCATTTAAGTAAAAATTTTTTACTTCTTGTTAAATGTCAAATGGTATTTTTAATTGAAAATAGAAATTAGTTTAGTCCATCCTAAAATAAGTTCTGGCTACGTCCTTCTACTGGTGTATCTTGGCAACTGCATATTAAAATCATAATTCTCCAGCAGCATCCTTAACAATTCGAACTTTAGATCTTTTTGTGATCTTACCGGCTGAGCTAACCCAATACTCACTGCTTAATGAATCTTGTTAAGCTATATATATATATATATATACACATTAGCTTTTCAATGATTTATGATTCACCGTATGCTTTGGCGTGTTTAAAGAGTGATGACTTTGAGCCTCCCTGAAATATATCGAAAATGTATTATGAAGGTAATTAAGTTGTTGCAGATGATGATCAGAAACTATTCATTAATCATAATAAAATGAGTGATTACAGATCCATGGTGGTCTATCTAAAGCATCAGAAAAGTGCTTTTTTATTAAAGTGCTTATAAATCTGGAGATCTTTAATTGGTCGCAGCATGGCAGCAGCAAGTTTTAGAATTAACGCATTCATATTCAGTACTCGGACCGAAATCTGCTGAGCAAAGCTTAGAGCATATCTCAGAAGTGCACTTTGGCAGGGGGTATGGGGTGAAATTGCAGGTTCCAGTCTCAGCAGCTGCCACCTTAGAACCTAAAAAAAATTTTAAAAAAATTGTTAATATATATAAAATAATTAGAAAAGTACGCTCTCATTGAATAATTAATACATATGCGTGCATGCATACGTAAATAATTTTTTTTTTCAAAATTGACTGACTCTTCTGTCGTAACTATAAAAATTCTATATGGTAGTAAAATACGAGCAAGAAATACATGTAGTACGTATAATTATATAGTTTACCTTCACAACAACAAGTAATAGGGTTCAGTGCAATGGCTTGGAGCGTTTTGACCATAATTTGCAATACAAAACTTTGAACATTCATCTTCACTGCACTGCATATGATAGGCTCTAAAATTGCAAGATGGCTGAGCATTAACCATCATTTTTCCTGATTAAAATAAAATAAAAATAAAATAAACAATCAAATTTAATCATAGTATGAATGTAAAAAATAAAATAAAATACAATTTTTTTAAATTTTTTTTTAATTAGAACATTAAAAGAAAGAAAAATTTAACAAACTTGTTACCAGAAGTGGTGAAGAGGAAGAGAACTACAAGTAGTGATAGAAGAAACAAAGTCCTCATCCTTTTTGCTTTTGTTTTGATTTTGATTTTGATTTTGATTTTTTTTTTTCAAGCTTTTGTCAGATACACAAATTGAAACATAAGTTTATGATGGTATATATTTATAGGTAATTGATTATAATTGTACCACCATATATGTTATTATTAGGATCATATTGGATTCTGATATTGATTATAATTGATTTTCTTTTTCTTTTCTTTCCTTTTACTGTTAATAAAAATCCATTTTGATAATTTTAATATTTTTGGCAGAAAATGGGTTGAAAGTTTCCATATTTATTGTACTATCTAGTTATAGATATGTCAGATTTTTCTCTTCTTTATTTGGTAAAGGGCAAATTATAATAAAATACCCTGACATTTGGTTCTATTGCAATAAAATTGTATTTTTACTTAAATTATAATGGAGTATATTGGATAATTACTAATTTGATCCCCTATATATTTTAAAATATCACTTTTTAAACTATTATTATCTTTTTAACTCATATGATCCATAATTTTTTCAAAATACATTAATTTAATCTCTATGACTAAAAACTTTTGACGATCAAATCTGACATAAAGTATAAATTGATAATTTTTTTTTTTATTAAATTATTAAATTAGAATAATGCTTTTATCCTTCAACTTTTTCACAATTTTCATATTTCACAGTTCAATAAAAATTGGCATACGTTATAAAATTTAATTTTTTAAAAACATAAAAAGGATTAAATAACAAAATAAATATAATTAAATTTATTAAAAAAATAAATATACTATAAAAATTTGACCAATTTTTACATTTGAACAATTTGATCTTTTAGATAACTCAATAAGAAATTGTTATTTGTTATAAAATTTATATTATTTTTGAAGTACTTAAAAATGATTAAATAAAAAATAAATATGATAAAATTCATTAAAAATTAAAAATATTTAAAAGTAACATCATTTATTAAAAATAAAAATAAAAATCAAGATTAAATACTTATAATACTCAAATTTTAACTAAAAAATTAAAAAATTAAAAATATTATATATACATATTTTAGAGTATATTATATAGTATATATACATTATATATATATATATATATATATATATATATATATATATGTATGTGTGTGTGTGTGTGTTTTAAATTACTAAATTTTGACTTTTATAAGTATTCTAAAATTTTATTTTTATTTTTAAGAAATCATATTACTTTTAAGATTGTTAAATTTGATAATATTTTTATATTTATTTTTTATTTTTAATAAATTTTATAATAATTATTTTATTATTTTAAGTGTTTTTTTTAAATTAAACTTTTATAATGTATATTAATATTTTATTCGACTATCGAAATAAATAAAGTTGTTAAAAAATTAAAGGGTAAAGTATCATTCTAATTTAATAATTTAATAAAAATATAAAATGACCAGTTTATACTTTATATCAGGTTTGACTGTTAAAATTTTGGTCATAGAAATTAAATTAATGTATTTTAAAAAAGTTGGAGACTATATGACTCAGAAAAATAAAATTAGATCACAAAGTGATATTTCATAATACGTTAGCGACCAATTGAGAATTAACCGAGATACTTCATTGTAATTTAAGTAAAAGTGCAATATCATTACAATATAATTAAACATCAGGGTATCTTATTGCAATTTGCCCTTTGATAAAATTGTAATGACATGTCTTAATATAATATAATTAAGGGCGAATTGCAATGGAGTATCCTGATGTTTAACCATATTGCAATAAAATTGTGAGTTTAGCCTTAATTACACATTAGTACCATCCTTTAGTTGTCTTTGTTAAAAATAAAAATTTGACCAAAATTTTATTTTAAAATAATAAAAATACCCTAGTTAAAATAAATAATATTAATTATTAAAATTAAAAAAATTAAAAAAATTTAAATTTTTTAAAATGGATGAATCCATTTAATTATTTTTTAAACCCCCCGCTTCATCAATTTTATCTATTAAACTCAAACTATCTATCAATGTGTTATAATTAACCGTATTGGGATTCACACCTCTTTTAATCATGGTTCTAATAGTGCATTTGCTCTTCCTATCTTACTATTCTTACAAAGTCCGTCTATAATCACACTAAATGTCACCACATCAGGTTGCACATGTTGATCCACCATCTTATTTATCAAATTTTTAGCTTCCTCCAACTTACCCCCATAACACAAACCATGAATTGGACGTCTCATTTATTGGGATGTTAGAGAATTTTTCTAAGCTCTTAGAAGCGCTAATTGGACATCTAAGGCTTGAATTTATAGGAAAATTGAAAAAGTAGCCGTTTAAAGAACAATAAATGAGTTAGTTAACCGTTAGGAATATAGGCGGAATATGAGCAGAACATGGGCAGATAATGTAAAACTAACCATTATAGCATTTCTGAGCCTTGGCAGAACATGATCGGAACATGAGCTTCATGGTCTGCCAGAAAGCATACAAGTTCCCTTATCAGGTAGAATATGTGGGGAACATATCTATAAGATTTGCTACTTAGGAATTTTGTACTCATTTGATTTGTGTAACTTATTGATCTTTACTTCTTTTACCCTTAATGCACCTTAATTGATTTCTTCAAAGAGATTAACATCTTGAATGATATATTGTTCATTCCTAGTTTGATTGAATCTTTACAAAGTAAGCAACTCGAGGCTAACTGACAGGCTCCTAAGCCATTTCTTAAATCTGAAAATCTGAGTAGGAAATTTTTTTTTTTTATATATATATATATATATATAAAACTATTTTATAAAAATTTAAGTAGAGTCTCCTTTATTTTTCTGAGATTACCAAATCTTGGAGACCTGCATAAAAAGTTGAAAACTTCTATAAAATTTCACATCTCAACTACTGTGGACCTCTAGTCCGTCTCAACAAATCACAACTCAAATAGTTTAAATATCAGAAATAATAGTTATCAAAAATAGATAAATCAAATCTTTAAATAAAATACTTATACACTTAAAACAATAATAAAATACAAACTTAACAATTTAAAACATTATATATGCTAGTAAAACAGTCACAGCATCCTCTGACTGGTCCCGCTGGTCTTCGGAGTCCCTGCGTGCCTGCACTGGTACCTGGGAGGTTGATTTAAAAACATAAAACTAATATGAGCTAAAGGAGCTCAGTGAGTGTTATGGTTTTCTAAACAATTTAATCTTACTAACTAAACCTTCATGAAAATTTTTGTGAAAGAACAGAAATCTATTTCTGATCAACTAAATTGAAAATATAACTAAAATTTGTTTACTGAAGGTAATATACTGGAATTCAATTTAATAAATGTTTTACTAGTTCTGAAAACTATACTAATATCTATGCTGAAAACTGTACTGAAAGTTGTATTGAAAACTATTCTGGAATCTAATTTCTGAAAACTGAAAAACTATGCATATATACATATACTTTCACTTTATTAAAAACTGAAAAGTTGAAACTATATCTTTTCTGAAATCTGATAAGCTGAAATAATATTCCTTTATATTTCTGAAAATTGAAAAGCTATATATATATATATAAATACTTTTCTGAAAACTAAAAAGCTGAGAATATAAATTTTCTAAAACTGAAAAGCTGAGATATTATACTTTTCTGAAATCTGAAAAGCTGAAAGAATATGCTTTACTGAAAATACTTTTATGATAAAGCTTCTCTGATAAAACTTTTCTAATAATATAATTTTATGATAAAATACTTTTTTGATGATAAACTTTTCTGAAAACTTATTCTGGTTATTTTCTGAATATTGCACTGAAATCTGTAATAATCTGTTTTCTGGATACTGTACTGAAATATGTGTTTCTAAGAATCTAGCCAAGCCTATCGTAATAAAGCTCTTAATTTAATATTCTGTACTGAAAATCTGAAAATATTTCTGGCTTGGTTTCTGTATCTGAAAACTCCCAATGGACCCCTAAGCTGAGCTGAACTCATAGGTCGACTAACTGGCGCCGTACCATATGAGTGGGTTACAGGACGACTAACTGGCGCTGTCCACTGTGACATCTGATATAAGTCACGAGGCGACTAACTGATGCGTTCAACGTGACATCTGATAAAAGACATCTCACTGTCCATGTGCGGAATGTTGTGTCGCATCATATAGCGAAACAACACCCCAATGTATGGGCGACTGACAGACTCGACAGACTCAACCCCCCTGGAGTTAGCGGACTGTCCCCCCCTTAACTTGCCACACACAAATAGGGCGTACCGGCCAGGTCTAATTGCTGATAACTGATAATCTGATAATCCATAGGAAATCCATGGGTTTGAAAACTGTTTTCTTTACTTTGAAAACTAACTTTTAATCAAAAGTATGGGATATACATAAAACTTATTTCTTTAAATAAATATAATTTCTAAATTTCTAAGATATAAAATACTTTAATTAAAACATATTTGAACATAAATTCTGTTTAACTTACAAAACTCATATAAGTAAATAAACGTATATAATATCACAAAATACTAAATCAAACTTAAAGAAAATAAACTAAATATAATTCAACTGAAAACCTGATTTGGTACTAACTTAAATAAAGTTATTATCTTATTAAACTTTAAGTAAAACATATTGCTAAAATAAAATATATTTTGCTTTAAAATAAATTTACACTTACTGATTTCTGGTTCTCTCTAAGCTTTGTGCTCTGGTTCCTTCGTCTCATTACATTTCTTGACTTTCCATAACGTTTCTTTTTCTCCCATACTACGGAGATTTCTCCCTAAAGTAATATATTTTCAAACAATCATTAATATAAATACTACAACTAATATAAAAACTCAATTAACACGTTCTACGCTTTATTTTTCAATTTCTTCTATTCTAATAGAATCGATTACGTTTAATTCGCTAAAAATCATGTCTCTATAATTAAATATACCTTGAATCATTCAATTTTTCTCAAATTGAATTTCATACAATACTATCCAACATATTTTCTTGGATTTCTAAGCACCCATTTGTATCAATTCATACAAATACAATTTTTAATACTTAATTACCCATAAATCGAATTCTCTACACTACCAACTTGAATTTTTACACAAATTCTCATTCTAATTTTCATCAATTTAACATAAATGAATTTCCTTCACTTAACAACATCAAATTCAATTTCATTAAACTCGATTAAACTACTTATAACTTTAATTTCAAATTTAATTTCAAAAATTCTCAAAACTAGTGATTCAATTTTATTCTAAACACAACATTATAACAAAACTCATAATATAAGTCACTAATTTGAGAATCATTTTGATTTCTTACTTAACGATTCTAAATTCAAACCATCAAGTAATTCAAAAATACTCCAATTATACAAATAACATCTCAATTAAACAATTTAAACTTGAAATCATCAAATCTCCAATTCTTTAACTCACTAGTTTTCTTGATTTTCATTTCAATCAATTCAGTTCCAACTAATTTTCAACCAAACACCACAAGAACTCAAATCAAATACTAAAATTAACAAAACCAATTATCAAAATCATCACCCAACTCCAAAACAATTTAATTTCATCAAATTTCAACTACTAATTCAACAATCAATTTCAAACACAATTAAAACTCAATCAAATACTAAAATTATAATATCATCAATAATCCAACACAATTCAATTTCATAAATCACTCACCCAAATTCCTCTTGGTTTTCCTCTTCTTACTCTTCCTCCCCTTCTTCTTGCTGGACCGAAATTCTTCTTCATTTTCTTTCTCTTTTCTTTTCTTTTCTTTTCTTCGTCTTCTACTCTGTTTTCTTCTTTCTTTTTCTGCAAAATTTCTGCTCTCTTCTTCTTCTCCCGCTGCTGACAGCCCTCTCTCCTTTCTCTTTCTCTTCCTTTCTTCTTCCTCTTCTCTTCTCCTTCGGCCGCTGCTCTCTTTTCCTTCCTCTTCCTCCTTCGGCCGAATCTCTTTCTTCTTCCTTCTCTCTTCTTTTTCTTTCCACCGCCTCTGTGCTCTATTTTTTTTTCTATTTTTCTGGTTCCTTTCTTTTGCTCGTTTGACTTGGTGTTAGTGCTCCACTAACATATATATATATATATATATATATATATATTATATATCTCTTTAATTTTCTCTTTTGTTCACAGACTTTCCTCCTTTTTTTTTGTTTATTTCACAGCTGCTTGTTTGTTTTTGCTTCTCAAAGTCTCTAGAGTTTTCTTTTTTTTTTTCTTTCTTTGTTTTGTTTGTGATGTTACACGTTTGCACTCTTTTGTTTGCTTTGTTGCTTGACTTGTAACTTGTTTTGATTTGTGTGATTTCATTTGTTGACCTGTGTTTTTGGATTTTTGTGTAACTTCCCAGTACATATTATATATATATATATATATATATATATATATATATATATATATATATAAAATTACAATTTATCCCATTACACTTTAAAATTCAAATATGACTACCAATATACAATTTAATCACATAAATTTAATCCACAATCTTATAACTTACAAATTAATTCATAACAATCCACTAACTCTTTTCCACAAAAATCCATTTCAATTTACTTTTCCATCAATTAATTAAATCATAACCTCATATCGTAAAAATATATTTTAACTTCCAATAAATATTCTTAATACTCCAATTTATGGAAATCCTTACTATATTCTCCAAAACTTATAATTTAAATTTTATTATATACTTTATAGAACCTTATTAATCATCTGAAACTATTCCAGATATTTTCCAAGTCTCTGATACCCTTTTTCGAAAATCTCCGAATCCATCCAATAGATTCCATTATAGCATCCTTAATACTTTAAACATTCGATTTACTTATACTAAAAGCTCATTTATTTACTTGTGTACTGTACAATAATTTATGAAAGAATATATTACAATATATGTACATGCACAGTATATACTGTGTATTATACTAACAACCCTTTTCACTATTGTGGAAATAGATAATTGGTTCTATGAATTTAAAAAACACACTAAATTTGCTTTTGAAAATAATAAATAATCTAACTTTTATCGGTTCAAACCTTACCATTATTTCATATATAAAAGTAAAAAAAAAAAAGACTAAGTAAAATTGAAATAAATAAATAAATATAAACTAAAATAAAATGAACCAATAAAAAAATAAATAGCAAAAACCACTTAAAATTTAGCTGACAAATGAAAGAATGTTTAAGAGATTAGAAGTAAATTACCATAAAAGTAAAAGAAGACACTGAAAGTGTAATTATTTAGTAAGGATGATAAAAGACGATATAATAAATTGATAAATGATATTTTAGTCATTTATTGATTGAAATTAGACATATTAGACTAACATTGATGAAAATTAACATATTAAGCAAGATGAAAGGATGAACAACTATTCCGGTTTATCAGTCAGAACTAAAGCCTTCACACAGGAAGGATAATCATCAATCCAAAAGAAATCCATATGCGAAGACAATGCAAATTTGGCTATTAGCTATCATATTAGCATTTCTAGACTCATAAAATATCTTTCACCACCAAACCAACATCATACGGTAAAGGAGCTTCAAAGTTAATAGCATCGGTCAGAGAATCAAACTCTATCAACGCATGAAGTAGACCAGCTTCGGACTAACATTAGCACTTGCCTGTTGGACTTATTAAATCATTTGGGCTCATAATGTATGGAGTACTATTAGAACTGGATCCATTGAAAAGATATATAAGTTTTATACTTTTATTATTGGGATTTGCATTTTTAGAAAGTATTGACTTTTATTTTTAACCATGCGAATTATTTCTCATACTTTTAATCACAAAGTAGATACAAAGTCCCAAATATCCTTAAGTTTAAAATTTGTATTTTTGTTTTGGTGTATTTTAATTTTGTCTTTCGTAGGTAAAAGTAAAATACGTTGGTGTATCTCAATTTGCCTTTCGTAAGTGTATTTTAGTTTTATTTTTCATGGGCAAAAGTGAAATATATTGGTGTATATCATTTTTACCTATCGTTGGTAAAACTGAGATATATCAATGTAAGGCAAAACTGAAATATTGTAACAAAAACCTAAAAATTACAAATCCAACTAATTTTGCACCAAAATCACAATTCTTTAACAAATACAACCAAAACCCATCAATTGAATAATGTAGTAATGAAAATAATGCAAGCAAAACATGATTTTACATACCTTAAACCAAAATGAATAGATTTTGAGTTTACATACCTTCTCAACCATTTTTTTCACTAACTTTTTATAGAGAAAATGTTAAACAAATATTCAAAATTAATCCTTATGAAAAAAATCCTTACAAACACTTGAAAATGGAGTGTTCTAAATATTAGGTGATAGAGAGATAGAAGATGAATGGAAAAAGGTTGAAGAAGATGGTGAGGCGTATTAATGTAATTGTATAATTAGGGTTTAGAATTTAGGGTTTGGGCTGAATTGAATATACCTGATTAGCTAATATAGGAATATAATTAATAGAAGTCATAGGATGCATCTGTTGGAAATAAAACACTCAAACAACTTTTATTTGAACTCAAAACAAATATTTCAAGAAAACTCTCACTCAAGCACTAACTCACTCTTTTACTTCTTCTTCACTCAATTAGAAGCTTTACTTCTTCTTGATGTCTAAACCAAAATGGGGAAGGGGTACTTATACTACTTACAAACAATTTTAGACCACACAAATAAACTAATCCAAAATTATAATAACCATATACCTCATCATTCTACATCCTTCCACACCCTTCCAATTGACCACATGATTTTTATGTCTAATTACCTGTAACACCCCCCGACCCGAATCCGCTCGGACCGAATCGGGAAGCGCTACCGGATACGGAAAACAAATTTCAAAACAAAACTTTTAAGTAATGATCCGAATAAAATATTTAAATTATGGTCCAAAAAGATTTTCTGAAAATTTCGCCAGAGTTTCCTCTGTTTTTCTGACTTTCCAAAACCTGTTTTCACAACTCATAAAATCCACACTTCTATAATCTTAAATCAAATTGCGCACCCTTCCATATCCAGTGCGACTTACCAAAACAAATTATATCAAAATACTATTACATATTCAACTTTAAAAACATTAAAATCCATGGGCCCAAATATTACAAAACATACATAAAAACTAAATACCATTTCAAATATTTACAAAAAACATTCTTGTCCATGCATGCCGATATAATACATATAAAACATCAAATATGTAGTAGGCTACAAAAAATGCAGGAGTGATGTGACTCTGATCACTATCCCAGCAGCTTCTACTCTTTCTGGTTCTTGTCCTCTTCAAAAATTCTTTTACCTGCGTGTGAGAAAACTCAACACGCTAAGCATATAGCTTAGTGGGTGTACAGAAAACTATATTTCCACTTACACTGTAAGATCATTTAAATCATCATCAAAAAATAGACTGACAAATAAATAATCAATTTGGGGCTCAATTCAAATCAAATACAAGTCAAAGCATATACAGATCATATCACATTTCTAATTTCATCTCAGGCTCCTGATATACTAAACATATTTTTCGGACTGGATTACGGGCTATACAGATCAGAGATGGATACCAACGGAGGACCCGCTGCATATCCCAGATATAACAGAACAGAATTGGATACCAACGGAGGACCCGCTGCGTATCCCAGATCAAATTTCCCAACCCGCAAGGGGTGGTACCTCTATCAACATATAGGCGTAGTACTACTCAGAGAACCCAATTGACATGTCAATCTCCTATATCCATATCTATGTCTACATATATCAGAGCCAAATCATTTTTCGAAAATCATATAATTGTTCAGAACAGAATCATCAATTTACATACTGAAATTATATCCAAATCAGTATACACATTTTCGGAATTCGAATCGCATCAAAATACATATACAAACAAATTACAAACTCATTTCCAAAAATATTTCTGAATCCAGAAATCACTTCAAATCACATTTAAAATCACGTGCAATTATATATCATAAATCCATAGTAAATCCAAATGCCCCGAATCACTTTTCGAAACAAATCGCAAAATCATATATATATTTTAATATTATTCTCCGTAATATTACTATAATCAAAACATATCGAAAATCAATTCAGAATAATTTTCGTAAACAATATTACGGATCCAGAATATTTCAAATACATATAATCCAAATCAGTAACAATATATATATATATATATATTCACAATTAATTTATTGTCACAATATATATATATAATCAAAATCATTACAAATAATATATATATATATATATATATATATATATATATATATTAACAATATATATATAACCAAAATCATTACTTTTATTACCACAATATATATAGATATAACCAATATCATTATAAATAATATATATATATAACAATATATATATATAATCAAAATCATTATAAATAATATATATATATATATATATATATAACAATATATAAATATATATATATATATATATATACATATATTCGAAATTAATTTATTACAAACAATATATATACCAAATTATCCCAAAATCAATTTCAAACAACAGATCATAAGCCATATATCCCAAATAAATTAAAATCAATATAATATAACAATTCCGAAAAATTCTGAAAAATCTGAAAAATACAAAAAAAATACCACCAAACCTGAAATACTATTCTGAACACAAAACTCTTCTGGACCAATACCAATTTCCTTCTTCTTCTTCTTTTTTTTTTCCTTTCTCTCTCTTCTTTCTCTCTCCTCTCACGCGATCTCTCTTCTTCTCTCTGTCTCGCCCTCTGTCTCTCTTGTTTTCATTTCTCACAAATGTGAGATTACTATGTGCCAATCAAATATTCTTTTTTTTTTTTTTAATAAAGTTTCCTTATGTGTAAACACTCACACACATACTCACATACATATACAAATATCTTCTTAATTACCATTTGCTCCCTTGAACTTCTTAAAATTCTCCAATGGCACAAATTTATTCATAATCACATTCCATCTCAATAACTATTCCAAAAATATTCCATACTTATCCAATTACCAAATTGATTTCACCAATATTCAATTGCACTCATTATCATCCAAACGCACCATAAAAATAATATATTTTTCATAATTACGGAAAATTTTGGGGCGTTACATTACCAAACCATAGAGAATTCTAAATAGAGGGCTTGAACCTTATTTATAGACTTGGACTCTAATTTATTTGGGTTTGGGTTTGGGCTCCCATAATGGTTCGGGGCCTTCAAATGGTTTGGGCCTAAAACAAGTTTACACTTCAACACCCCCCTTTAAACTTGTTTTACCATGTCAAGCAAACTTCTTAATCTCGAAAAATCTTCAAACCTGAATGGCTTGGTGAAAATATCTGCAATTTGTTCTTTGGACTTCACGTACTCCATTTGCACATCCCTTTTCGCTATGCACTCCCTTATGTAGTGGTAACTAGTATGAATATGCTTGCTTCAATAATGGAACACTGGATTCTTTGCTAAGGCAATCGCTGACTTGTTGTCGACACAAATCTCAGTTGGCTCTTCTTATGGCAAACCCAATTCTTTCAACAAATTTCTGAGCCATATTACATGACAGACGCTCAAAGTAGCAGCTACGTATTCGGCTTCACAAGTTGATAGGGTGACAATCAGTTGCTTCTTTGACATCCATGTGAAAACTGTATTTCCCATGAAGAACACGAACCCACTGGTGCTCTTCCTGTCATCTATATCTCCACCCCAATCGCTATCGCTATATCCCACAAGCTTGTAATCATTAGAAATTGAATAAAACAAACCAAAATCAATTGTACTTTTGATATAACGGAGGATTCGCTTAGCGGCTTTGAAATGGGTAGTTGTTGGATTCTCCATGTATCAACTCACAAGTCCAACAGCATAAAGAATATTTGGCCTTGTGCACGTCAAATAGCATAAGCTTCCAACTAAACTCTTGAAGAATGTTGGATCTATGCTTTCACCTTCACCATTCTTCGATAGTTTGATTCTGTATTCTGCTGATGTGTTTATCGGCTTACAATCATTCATCTTGAACTTCTTGAGTATCTCCTTTGTATAATTTCCTTGGGAGATAAAGATGCCATCTTCCTATTGCTTAACTTCAATACCAAGATAGTACGCCATTAATTCGATGTCAGTTATCTCAAATTCCTTGGCTATTGCTTTCTTGAACTCTTCAATTAGGCTTAGGTTATTGCCGGTGAAAATCAAATCATCCACGTATAAACAGACTACCAGAATATCTTCATTCATGATCTTGATATATAGGGCGTGCTCGTAGGGACATTAGGTGAAGCCATTTTGTTGGAAATACTTGTTAATTCTACTATTCCATGCCCTTGGTGCTTGGTTTAACCCATATAGAGCTCTTCTCAGCTTCAGAACTTTGGCTTCTTGGCCTTTGACTTCATAACCCGGTGGTTGCTGAATGTAGACTTCTTCTTCAAGAACTCCATTTAGAAAGACAGACTTTACATCAATCTGATGTATCTTCCACTTGTTTTGCGCTGCCATAGAAATGATTAACCTTATAGTTTCTAATCTAGCAACTGGAGCAAATACCTCATCATAGTCTATTCCAGCTCTTTGACTGTAGCCCTTCGCAACTAGCCTTGCCTTGTGCCTTTCAATCTTTTCCTTAGAATTTCGCTTTGTTTTGTACACTCATTTGACACCAATTGCCTTGTGTCCTTTTGAAAGTGGAACAAGTTCCCAAGTGTTGTTCTTCTCAATGGCCTTAATTTCCTCATCCATCGCATCTCTCCACTTTTTTTCTTGAGCAGCTTCTTTAAAACTCACTGGTTCACAATCAGCAAAGAGGCAAAAAAGAGTAAGATTATCAGATCTCTCAGTTACCTCATATAAATCTTGAAGACCTCTTATTCACTCCATTGCTCTTTCTTGTAAAAATGATGGCGGTGAATTTTCATTATTTGTTGAAGCTGGTGATGCTCGTGGTGTAGTGGGTTCTTGTTGAGGTTCTTCTAGTTGCTCCACTGGCATCTGCCCTGTTTCTTCAAATTGTGGAGTGAAATTGAAGTTGTCTACCTGCGATCCAAAATCCCATTCTCCTTCTTCATCAAATATCAGCATCTCGGCTGATCACAAACTTTCTGTTGTTCGAGTTGTATAGCTTGTAACTTTTCGAATAAGCGGGATAGCAGATGAAGATGAAACTCTCACTTCTATCGTCAAGCTTGGTTCTTCTCTCTTCTGGTATATGAACATGTGCTATGCTTCCAAAAACTCTTAGGTGGGAGATGTCGGGCTTTCTACCACTCCATGCTTCTTGAGGTGTCTTTCCCCACACACTTCTTGTTGGAGAGCGATTGGACAAATAGACTGCACACGCCACTGCTTCTGCCCAAAACTCCTTGGGTAATCTCTTGCTTTTGAGCATACTTCGCACCAAATCCAGGATTGTTCTATTCTTCCTTTCCGTAACTCCATTTTGTTGGGGGGATCTGGGAACAGTTAGAGGACGTCTAATTTCATTCGCTTCACAAAACTCCAGGAATTCCTTGGATGTGAATTCTCCTCCTCTATCGAATCTCAGTGCCTTGATCTTATGGCCACTCTCTTTTTCCACAGTGGCTTTGAACTTTTTGAATACTCCAAAGACTTCTAATTTCTGCTTCAAGAAATAAACCTATGTTTTTCTTGAAAAATCATCAATGAAGAGAAGGAAATAATTACTGTTACCGAGAGAGCTTGGCTTGATCGGACCACACACATCGGTATGGACTAGCTCGAGTGGCTTCTTGGCTCTTGAGTCTGACTCTTTTGGAAAGCTATTTCTAAATTGCTTCCCGAGTAAACATCCTTCACAAAGTTGGTTAGAATGATTGATGCATGGTAGTCCTCTCACCATTTCCTTCTTAGATAGTAGCTCCTAGCTTCCAAAATTGAGATGCCCAAATCGAAGGTGCCATAACCAAGATGCATCTTTGTAGCAGGCTTTCAGACACTTTGCAACATCGTTTTGAATGTTCAAAAAAAATAATCTATTCTTTGACATTTTTACTATGGCTATTAGATTCCCTTTGCCATCTCTTATAGAAAGACTACGATTCTTCATATGAATATCATAGCCTTTTTCTAAGAATTGACCCATACTCAGGATGTTGCATGTGATGTTGGGAACATAGTAGACATTTGAGATTAATTGATGACTACCATTTTTAGTGCGGATAAGGATGTTACCTTTTCCTTTCATTGATATTTTTGAATCATCTCCAAATGAGACATTGCTAGCCACTGATTCATCTATCTCTACGAACATACTTCTTCTTCCACACATATGGTTGCTTGCACCAGTGTCGAGGTACCAAGCATTTTCTTGGACTCCATCATTGTCTCTACAAGCTAGTAACACTGTCCCCTTCTCTTCGGTTTTTACTTCCACATAATTGGACCTTTCGTCAACCTTACTGCTGGGAGATCTACATAACGAAGCATAATGCCCAAATTTCTGACAATTATAGCATTGAACTTGAGATTTATCGTACCTCGAGTTTGAATTGCCTCTCCCACGGCCTCTTGTTGAGCGTTCACCTTTCTCGTAGTTGTTGGAGTTGCTACTGTTAGAATTCCAACCTCGTCCATGGCCACGGCCTCTACCTCGGCCTCAGCCTCAGCCTCTACCTCGACCACGCTGGCTTCTCTCCTGGCCTTGACTTTCTTCCTTCTCCTTCAGTTGCATCTTGAGGAGTTGCTCGTTGATCCTTTGCTTCCTCTTATGTTTTTCTTCATATGCTTGCAATGATCCTTGGAGTTGCTCGATCGTCATTTCTTCCAAGTCTTTAGTTTCTTCTATCGTCACGACAATGTGTTCAAATTTGGGATCCAAAGAACGGAGTATCTTCTCTATTATTCTCACATCTTCTAATTTTTCACCATTTCTTTTCAAATGGTTAGAAACAGCTGCTACTCTTGAGAAATAATCTGAAATAGATTCAGATGCTTTCATGTGTAAGGATTCGAATTCACCTCTTAATGTTTGGAGACGGACCTTCTTTACATTTTCGACTCCTTTGTAAGAGATTTGCAACTTCTCCCACGCTTGCTTAGCGGAACTTGCACTCGAAATCTTCTCAAAACCATCATCATCTAATGCTTGATAGATGAGATAGAGAGTGACAGGCCCTTAACCTACTATCTCCAATTAGGTAGCCTGCCGGCACTCCACAGTAGCTTTCCAGTCGAGGCTTGTCTCACTGAAAAAGCTTCCGTGAAAGCTAAGCCGTTTGTTATAACTGAAAATCTGAGTAGAAATTTTTTTTTTTTTTTTATAAACTATTTTATAAAATTTTGGCAGAATCTCCTTTGTTTTTCTGAGACTACCAAATCTTGAATACCTGTATAAAACAACTTGAACACTTCTATATTTGTTTTCAAATCTCAAAGGTCCACCTCCACAAACCACAACTCAAACAGTTTAATATTAAAATAAACAATTATAAAAAATAAATGAATCAAATCTTTAAATAAAATACTTATACACTTAAAACAATATGAAAATACAAACTTAACAATTTAAAATATTATATATGCTTGTAAAACAGTCACAGCATCCTCTGACTGGTCCCGCTGGTCTTCGAAGTCCCTGCAACATGTGCACCTGTACCTGTATCTGTACCTGGGGGGGTTGGTTTATAAAATATAAAAACTATAATGAACTAAAGTAGCTCAGTGAGTGCGTTTCTAATTTACTGAAAGATCTTAAATATAATAAAATTAACTTTGAATTTAACTGGAACTCTTCAAACTTATTACTAATACTGAAAACTGATAAACTGAAAACTCTTTGCTATTGCTGAAAACTGATACACTGAAAACTGATAAACTGATATGCTTTTTAAATACAAGCTAAGAATGTTTAATCGATAAAATCTAATGGCCAAGCCTAAATAATTACTTTTAATTTACAATTGAAATACTTAAAATTCTATTATAACTATTTACTTGGCCACTTTTCTGAAAACTAAAAAGCTGAAATAATATACTGATCTAAAAACTGAAAAGCTGGAATAATATATTTTCCTAAAAACTGAAATGCTGAGATAATATATTTTTCTGAAAACTGAAAACTGATATCATATACTTTTATGAAAACTAATAAACTAATATAATATACTTTTCTGAAATCTGATAAACTGAAATAATATTCCTTTATATTTCTGAAACTGAAAAACTAATATGATATTCTTTTTTGAAAACTGAAATACTAATATAATATATTTCTCTAAAAACTATATTGAAATCTATTTTCTGGAAACTCTTCTGCTTTTTAAATACAAGCTAAGAATGTTTAATCAATAAAATCTAATGGCCAAGCCTAAATAATTACTTTTAATTTACAATTGAAATACTTAAAATTCTATTATAACTATTTACTTGGCCACTTTTCTGAAAACTGAAAAGCTGAAATAATATACTGATCTAAAAACTGAAAAGCTGGAATAATATATTTTCCTAAAAACTGAAATGCTGAGATAATATATTTTTTTGAAAACTGAAAACTGATATCATATACTTTTATGAAAACTAATAAACTAATATAATATACTTTTCTGGAATCTGATAAACTGAAATAATATTCCTTTATATTTCTGAAACTTAAAAACTAATATGATATTCTTTTTTGAAAACTGAAATACTAATATAATATATTTCTCTAAAAACAATATTGAAATCTATTTTCTGGAAACTCTTCTGAAATTTATACAGAAAACTATTCTGAAATCGAATTTCTGAAAACTGAAAAACTAAGAATATATATATTTTTACTTTACTAAAAATTGAAAAGCTGAAACTATATCTTTTTTGAAATATACTTTTATGATAAAACTTATCTGATTAAACTTTTCTAATCATACAGTTTTCTGATAATACTCTTCTGATAAAATACTTTTCTGATAAAATGTTTTTCTGATAATAAACTTTTCTAAACACTTATTATATCTCCTGAAAACAATGTACTGAAATCTGTAATTATCTATTTTCTGAATACTGTACTGAAATTTGTTTTTCTGAAAATCTAGCCAAGCCTAACGTATAAAACTCTTAATTTAATATTCTATATTGATAATCTGAAAATATTTCTGGCTTGGCTTCTGTATCTGAAAACTCCCAATGGACCCCTAAGCTGAGCTGAACTCATAGGTCGACTAACTGCGCCGTACCATATGAGTGGGTCACAAGGCGACTAACTGGCGCCGTCTACTGTGACATCTGATAAAAGACATCTCACTGTCTATGTGCAGAATGCTGCGTCGCATCATATAGCGAGACAACACCCCAATGTGTGGGCGACTGATAGACTCAACCCCCCTGGAGTTAGCGGACTGTCCCCCCTTAACTTGCCATACACAATTGGGATGTGCCGGCGGGGTCTAACTGCTGATAACTGATATGATCTGAATCTATAGGGTAATCCATGGGTTTGAAAATTGTTTTCATTATTTTGAAAACTAGCTTTTAATCAAAAACTATGGAATATATATATATATATATATATAATATATTTATTAAATGAATATTCTAAATTTCTGAGATATATAATACTTTAATTAAAAACACATTTAAATAAACCATTATATACAAAATCACAAAATACTAATCAAACTTAGAGAAAATATACTAAATGTAATTCAACTGAAAATCTGATTTTGCACTAACTCAAACAAAGATATTAACTTGCTAAACTTTAGATAAAACACATTATTAAAATAAAATAGACTTTGCTTTAAAATAATTTTACACTCATAGGTTTCTGGTTTTCTCTGAGCTTGGCGCTCTGGTTCCTTCGTCTCAATACCTTTTTTGACTTTCCATAACGATTCTTTTTCTCCCATACTACGGAGATTTCTCCCTAAAGTAATATATTTCCAAATAAATCGTTAATATAAACACCATCAACTTATACAAAACTCAATTAACACGTTCTACGCTATATTCTTCAATTTCTTCTATTTAATTTAATATAAATCATGTCAATCATACGATTCCTCTACTTGATTGAGTTTCAAACATTCAAATTCGACATGATTTCTGAAATCATTCAATTTCTCTTAATTCGAATCTCATACAACACAATCCAATACATTTTCTTGGATTTCTAAACACCAATTTGTATCAATTCATACAAATACAATTTCTAATACTTAATTACCCAATAATTGAAATCTCTACACTATCAACATTCGATTTGTACACAATTTCTCATTCTAATCTTTATCAGTTTAACATAAATAAATTTCCTTTACTTAACAACATCAAATTCAATTTCATTAAACTCAATTAAACTAATTATAAAATCAATTTTAATTCTAATTTAAAAATTCTCAAAACTAATGATTCGATTTTTATTCTAAATACAACATCATACAAATTTCATACTACAAGTCACTAATTTGAGAATCATTTTGATATCTTACTTAACGATTCTCAATTGTCACTATCAATTAACTCATAAACACTCCAATTACACAAATAACATCTCAAGTGAATTAATTTGAACTTCAAATCCTAAAATCTCCAAAATTTAACTTACTAATTTCTTAATTTTCATTCTAATCAATTCCAATTAAACTTACTTCAATTAAAACACTACAAAAACTCAAATCAAATACTAAATCAACAAAACCCATCATCAAAATCATCACCCAAACATTTAATTTCACTTATATTCTCAACAATCAATTTCAATAACAAATCAAAACTCAATCAACTACTAAAATCAATTCAATTTCATTTTATACTCAACAATCAAAAATCCAACACAATTTAATTTCATCAAATTCAAACCAAATCAACTTCATCACACTTACCCAACTCATCTTGCTCTTCTTCTTCTTCTTCCTCCAGCTTCTCTTCTTTCTTTCTCTTTTCTTTTCTTTTTCTTCTTTTCTTCTTCTTCTGCTCTGTTTTTTTTTTCTTTATTTTTCTGCACTGTTTTTGCACTTCTTCTTGTTAGGCCGGTCACCACTCTTGCTTCTTCTCTCTCTCTTCCTTCTTCTTTCTCCTCTTTCCTTCTTCTTTTTCTCTCTTCTTCCTCTCTTCTCTCAGCTGGACAGCAGCTCTCTCTTCTCCTTCTTCGGTTTCTGCTCTCTTTTCTCTTGTCTGAACAGTTCGGTCACTGTTCTTCTCTTCTCTCTTCCGTCTTCTTCTCTCTCTCCTTTCTTCTTCTCTTCAACCGAGCTCTCCATCTCTTTCTCGAAATTTCTGGTTTCTTCCCGTCTCTCCTCTGTTTTTGTTTTTGTTTTCATTTCATTTTTTTTTTTGTTTTCTGATTTCCAGCACCTAAATATATATATATATATATATATATATATATATATTCTTTTATATTTACAACTTGCCCCATTTCATTCTAAAACTATAAAATGGCCACAACTTAAAAATATATTCACATAATCTTGGTCACAATCTTTTAATTTATAATTTAATCCAAAACAATCTATTAACTCTTTTCCACAAAAATCCATTTCAACTTACTTTTCCATCAATTAATTAAATTAAAATCTCATATCGTAAAAATATATTTTGACTTTCAATAAATATTCTTAATACTCCAATTTATAGAAATCTCACTATATTCTCCAAAACTTATAATTTAAATTTCTTATATACTTTATGGAACCTTATTAATCATCTAAAACCATTCCAGATATTTTCCGAGTCTCTGATACCCTTAATACTTTTAACATCTAATTTATGGAAAATACTTACTAGAAATTTCGAAACGTGTAATTAGATTTCGTATATACTTTACGAAATCGTACTAATCATCCAATAAGCTCCATTCTAGTACCGTACAATCAATTCTATAAAATATATTACAATATCTGTATGTGTACAGTACAATCTATCGGGAGGGTGTATTACAGAGAGCCTTCTTGTCTCTCTTCCTTGAGTCTTTTAAGCTATGCTTTTGAGTTTGGGATAGAGTTGACTCATCTTCTGGTTCGTTGTAGCCTTTCTCTACGACCTCCCAGACATCGTGTGCTCCAAGGAGAGCCTTCATCTTGATACTCCAATTATCATAGTTTTCGTTCTTGAGTGTTGGAACTTGAAACGACGACATACCATTAGCCATAACTCTTAATATATTGAGAATTTCGAAATTCTAACTACACGAATGAACTCAGAACGTCGAAAAACCTTAAGATGGACTCAGACAAAAAAAAAATAGATTTTTTTTTGTCAAAGTCAAAGTCATCGGTCAACCTAACTTGGTCAACAGTCAACGTCTTTAACGGCTCGGTCAACTCGGCTTGAACTCGGTGAGTTAACTCACTCTCTGGCAGCAAACTTCCGGCGACCCGTGGTGGCTCATTTGAACTCCGATCTGGGCGATTTTTGCGGCGTCGGCTTCGTCTCGTCGAAAACTTCGATTTTGATATACTATAGTGCACACTTTCCAACTCGTCTCTGATACCACTTTGTTGGAAATAAAACAATCAAACAACTTTTATTTGAACTCAAAACAAATATTACAAGAAAACTCTCACTCAAGAACTAACTCACTCTTTTACTTCTTCTTCACTCACTTAGAAGCAAATTGAACAAATGAAATAGATCGAACAAATGAAAGTTTTATCATTTCTATAGAAAAAACGGTTTTTTTTAAAGACGGTCCGTGCCTAATAATTTTTGTGCGAATATTATGTATAATAATTTTACCTTTTTCGTAACAACAAGTAATAGGGTTCATGCAATGGCTTGGAGCAAATTGGCCATAATTTGCTTTACAGAATTTTGAACATTCTTCTTCACTGCATTGCATATGATAGGGTCTAAAATTGCAAAATTCCTTTTGAGACTCAACCATCATTTTGCCTGATTAATTACAAAAAAATCCTCAATCAAAATCAATAATATTTAAAAAAAATTAAAATGAAAATAAAAATAAAAGAAAAAATAAGTTGAAGAAATTTGTTACCAGAAGTGAAGAGCAAGAGAACTAGAAGAATTGAGTGAAGAGACAAAGTCCTCATTTTTTTTTTTTCGTTTTAATATTTTGTTTTTGTTTTCGTGGGATGCACAAATTTGAAACAAATAATATGGTTATTATATAGGTAAAAAAATTATATATTGAATGATATTTAATGTTCAAAAATTCATTTTGATATAAGAAATTGTTATAGTCAATAATAATAATTAATTGTACAATTTATTGTAGAAAACGGTTTAAAAGTAATTTCCTTAATTATTTTCAAATTTATATTTTACTTAATTTCAGGATAATACATGTTTTCTTTTATTATTGTTTTTATGGTAAACTTTATTGACATAACTTTATACAATATGACTTTTCTTTGTTTTTGGCAAAACTCCATATATATATATATATATATACACGACTTAAATTTAGGAAACAAAATAGGAGAGAAAATATTAATATATTAAATTTAGGAAGAAAATCTTGAGAAGAGAATGGAGAAATTAAATAAATTAATGATGGAGGGAGGGAATAGAAAGAATTAAAAGAAATAAATTCATTAAATCATATGACCATTCATATCATGGAGATTCAATGGTGTCCCCCCAATCCTTTCCTATATATGTGTGTGTGCATGCGCGCGCAACTTAAATGTTGATATTTCAAAAAGGTACTAATTTAAATAGTTCTCTTAATTGTATTTTGGTTGTTGAAAGGAATAATTAATTTAATTGATCAAATTACAAATGATAGGGTTTTTTTTTAAGGTATAATTATAATAAATAATAAGTTTACTGGGACCTATCGAGATCAATAACTAAAAGTGCGGTCAAGAAATTTACTCTCATAACGGAAGATATGTACTCTCACGATAACGGGAGAAAACTACTCATACATACTTATAAAAATGCGCATGTTGGGACTGATAGCTAGGGATTTTTTTTTTTAATTGTGAAGAATCCAAATTGTTGTAACACCCCCTGACCCGACCCGACTGGATCGACCCAGGGAGCGCTACCGGTTTTCAAAACTTTCTAAATTCACTTTATATATTTCAAACCATTGAAAATCATATTAATTTGTAATTTAAAAATATTTTCCTAGTGAGCCCATCAAACTTATTTTCAAAAATTTCAGCAGAGTTTCCTCTATTTTTTTGATTTCCCAAAACCTGTTTTCAATAAAACAATTATAATACAATATTCCTTCAAATCATTGCGTACTCTGCCGTTTAGTGCGACTTCCAATCATTTTCATATAAAACATATATAAATAGTATTTACAAATATTTGAAAAGAATATAAATCATAAAGCAATTATTTCCAAAATATATAACGGTCGAATTATAGACTTCTGTATATGCATGCTTAACTAAATACAATATACAATTAACATTCCATTATAACTACTCAAAAGAAACTGTGACTCTGGACCTTCAATCTGCTGTTACTTCTTCTCTATTCTTTGTTTCTCCCCTGTGTCTCTGATACCTGCGCGTGATAAAATCAACGTGCTAAGCAATAATGCCTAGTGGGTGTACACTAAACTCAAGTTTCAAAATCAAAAATCATTTCATAATAAAAACTATACCGATATTATCGAATATAAATCATTGACAGAAATAAAACTGATGAAATCATTCGATATAAATTACTCAAAACAATTAATAATCCATGCAAAACCAAATCATCAATTCTTTTCTAACCATTTCTTTACGAATCATTCTCAATTCTGGCCCTCTAGAATACTCAACATACTTTCTGGACTGGAATTTGGGTCTAATCTCTGTAATATCAGTGTGATGTCCGGGGTTGCCCCGCAACAACAGTCACTAGTATCGGTGTGATTGTCCGAGATTGCCTCGCAACAACAATCACTAAAACCGGTGTGATTGTTCGAGATTGCCCCGCAACAACAATCACTAGTATCCGTGTAATTGTCCGGGATTGCCCCGCAACAACAATCACTAGTATCCTTGTGATTGTCCGAGATTGCCCCGCAACAACAATCACTAGTATCCATGTGATTGTCCGGGATTGCCCCGCAACAACAGTCACAAGTAATAACGGTGCAGTATGACAGTAATAACCCAGCTGGTATACCAACTTCCTATATCCATTTCCTATGTCCAAGTATCCTAGGGCCGTTTTCGTTATATCATCTATTCAATTTGTTTTCTGTTCATTTCAAACTAATTTAGAATCATTCAAAACATTGTTCATACAATAATCAATTCAAAAACTCATTTTATAAACACAATTCGATTCTATTAGAATATTCTGGAAATTAAAATCATATCAACACATATATAACACCGTTATTCACAGTTAGTGTTACCAAAATCATTTTCAACTCAATCCAAGTCAATTTCCATCAATTAACAATCTCAATGAATCCAAATCATAATTGCGTCTATTTGTAAAACGAATTATTCAAAAACATCTTAATAGCATAAAACAGAACGTCATCAATCCAAATCATAATTATAATCAAAATCAAAATCATTAAAATCAAAATCATAAATCAAAATCATCAAAATCATTAAAATTACTAAATTCGAATTCCTGACAGTTAAAGTCAATCAAATCTATTTGAATCTAAAAACTAAACTTAAATTAGTAGTGTACACCAACCTCGTTTCCGTTTTTCGCACAGTTTTACTTCTGAATTTTCTTTTTCCTTTCTTTCTCCTTTTTCTCTTTTCTTTTCCTTTCTTCTTTTCTTTTTCTTTCTCTTCTCTTCTTCTTCTTCTTCTTCTCTTCATCTTCTTCTTCTTCTTCTTCTTCTTCTTCCTCTTCTTCTTCTTCTTCCTCTTCTTCTTTCTTTTATTTCTCTCTCGGTCTCCCTCAGTCTCTCTTTCTCTCTGTTTCCTCTATTTTTTTTTTCTTCTTTGGAGACTTCACGTCTCTATTTTTTTTTTATAAAATTTTGGTCGTCGCGACCTGTGGTCGCGGTGACCAGGTCGCGGTACTCACTGGACCAACTTCACCGCCTTCATCGCGATCACACGTCGCGGTCTCTAGGTCGCGATGGTGGTCGCCATGCTCACTGCCAAGATTTTCACTTTTTCATCGCGAGCCAGTCATCGCGATCTGTGGTCGCGGTGACTGGTCGCGATGCTCACTGCCAAGAATCACCATTCTTCATCGCGAGCAGCTCATCGCGATCTGTGGTCGCGATGGCCAGGTCGCGATGCTCACTGTCTCAGTTTTTCACTCTCTCTTCGTGCATCGTTTTCGACCGTTCAATTTGGTCCACCTGGAAACCATAAAATAAACATAGTCAAACTCTCAAATATTTTTAATTACATTTAATTAAAATAAACATACTTTTAATTACATTTATACCCCTCAACTCTCAAATATTTTTATCCACATAGTCAAACTTAAGTACTCGAAATTCGGGATGTTACAATTGTCGTATACGAATTTGTATAAAATATAGCGGCTCCCGATCATTGTCGTATACGAATTTGTTGTGTAAAATATAGTAGTTGCCGATCCCCTCCCCCCGCCCCACCAAACACAAAGGATAAACTACAACCCACCTACCTGAGGTATTACTAATTATAGACGAAATCAACTTTTAGAAAAATTAACTGCGGACGCCCCTGCAATTAGTGTTGACTATTAAAAAAAACAGTTGACCGTTAAAAATATATAAAATTTAGAAGAAATTACAGCCAACCTACCTAAGGTATCCCTACTAACAAGCATAATCAACTTTTAAGGAAATAGACTGCAAACCCCCCGCCGTTAGTCAATGTTAGTCAAAGTCAACAATGGTAAGGATATTTTGATCATTTTGTATTATTTTTAATATATATATATATATATATTATTAAAAATATGTAAATGAGTTTAATTCTTTGGTTGATATTGGAATTGCCCATTTTAATTCTATTTTATTCTTTTAATTAAATCTCACATTCATTTTATATTATTTATGCTACTTTATCTATATTATATACATATTTCATATTTTTATTTATTTATTTTTAAATAAATATTCTCTCAACCCACTGTTCATGTTTTTGTATATTTTATTCATAAATATTTTTTGATACCATTGTAATTTATCATTTAAGTAAATTTTTTTACTTATTGTTGAATGTCAAATGGTATTTTTAATTGAAAATAAAAATCAGTTTAGTCGATCCTAAAATAAGTTCTAAAATAAGTTCTGGCTAGGTCCTTCTACTGGTGTATCATGGCAACAGCATATTAAGATCATAATTCGAACTTTAGATCTTTTTGTGATCTTACTGGCTGAGCTAACCCAATACTCACTGCTTAATGAATCTTGTTAAGCTATATATATATATATATATATGATTCACCGTATGCTTTGGCGTGTTTAAAGAGTGATGACTTTGAGCCTTCTGGAAATATATTATAAATATATTATGAAGGTAATTCAGTTGTTGCAGATGATGATCAGAAACTATTCATTAATCATAATAAAATGATTGATTACAGATCCATGGTGGTCTATCTAAAGCATCGGAAAAGTGCTTTTTTATTAAAGTGCTGATAAATCTGGAGATCTTTAATTGGTCGCAGCATGGCAGCAGCAAGTTTTAGAATTAACGCATTCATATTCAGTACTTGGACCGAAATCTGCTGAGCAAAGCTTAGAGCATATCTCAGAAGTGCACTTTGGCAGGGGGTATGGGGTGAAATTGCAGGTTCCAGTCTCAGCAGCTGCCACCTTAGAACCTAAAAAAATTTTTAAAAAAATTGTTAATATATATAAAATAATTAGAAAAGTACGCTCTCATTGAATAATTAATACATATGCGTGCCTGCATACGTAAATAATTTTTTTTTCAAAATTGACTGACTCTTCTGTCGTAACTATAAAAATTCTATATGGTAGTAAAATATGAGCAAGAAATACGTGTAGTACGTATAATTATATAGTTTACCTTCACAACAACAAGTAATAGGGTTCATGCAATGGCTTGGAGCGTTTTGACCATAATTTGCAATACAAAACTTTGAACATTCATCTTCACTGCACTGCATATGATAGGCTCTAAAATTGCAAGATGGCTGAGCATTAACCATCATTTTTCCTGATTAAAACAAAAAAACTAAACAATCAAATTTAATCATAGTATAAATGTAAAAAAAAAAAAAAAAATACATAAAATACAATTTTTTTTTATATAAAATTAATTAGAACATTGAAAGAAAGAAAAATTTAACGAACTTGTTACCAGAAGTGGTGAAGAGGAAGATAACTACAACTAGTGATAGAAGAAACAAAGTCTTCATCTTTTTTGCTTTTGTTTTGATTTTGATTTTGATTTTTTTTTTTCAAGCTTTTGTCAGATACACAAATTGAAACATAAGTTTATGATGGTATATATTTATAGGTAAAAATGTAACAAGTAATTATGTAATACCATTTAAAAATAATAATAATTAAATTAATGTACCACCATATATGTTATTATTAGGATCATATTGGATTCAAATCTTGATTATATATGATTTTCTTTTTCTTTTCTTTCCTTTTACTGTCAATAAAAATCCATTTTGATCATTTTAATATTTTTTGCTAGAAAATGGGTTGAAAGTTTCCATATTTGATTGTACTATCTAGATTTTATTTATTTGGATTTCTTGAATCTTGATTATATACAGATGTCAGATTTTTTTCTATTCTTTATTTGGTACATTGTAATGACATATCTTTTTTTTTTTTTTTTGAAAAGTGTAGTAATAACATATCTTAATATAATATAATTAGCCTCTCTAATTTAATACTGTAAATTAATAATATTATTTTATATAAAAAAATTTATTGGTTCAAACTTAGACAAAGAGATAAATTAAAATTTCGATCATATTATAAAATAATACATTTTTTTTGTAAGAATGTGTGAAATATTCCACTCGTTTTATAAATTAAAAATTTGTTAAAAAATATAAATAGGATTGACTGTAATTTTTTCTTGAAATATGAATATATAGTAAAAAATACTAATATTTTTTTTTATTAATTTTGTTTTTATAAAATGGGTTGAAAGTTTTCTTATTTATTATACGATTTAGAATTTCTTTATATCTTTTTTTTAATTGACTTAATATATCCCAACAGTATCAGAGGTATTTTTAAAAAGTTATTGTAAGTCAACCATTAAAGTGAATTGTATTTTGATTGTCTTAGGGACTAATTAATTTGGTCAAATAGGGATAAAAATGGTACATGCTTTTATAAATGTGAGGGACCGGTTTGTTTAAATTTACAAACAATAACAAATATGTGTTATTCCATAGAACTATAGGGATCTATTGGAAATTTTCCCTTTTTTTCTTAAGCTGTTATGAATTTCTAGGACCTTGGTTTTGAAAGAAAATAAAAAAAGATCTAAAACTTGTTATATAACTTATTAATGAAAGAAATCAAATAGATATCAAATTAATTAAGTTAATGATTTTCTTAAAAATAAAAATTATTGCAATATATATGAAAGCTAATCTCTCTGTATTATTGTACAATGACAAAAAAAAGATTTTATTGGTTAATTTTACTAGTATTTACTAGTTTATTCAATCTAATGAATTTTTTTATAGCCATGTGTTATAAATAATCATTCAAACTTAATTTTAATACACATGATATGATATTATTAAAATAAATACCATACATCGTTTGACTTTCTCTTTTAGAAACAGGGCTTGAAAGAGCTAATTCGTTCTTAATTTCTTATAAACATACTAAATACCGGACGATATTAGATAAAAAAAAGAAAGAAAAAAGATCGTCCGCTGCATATCATCGGCTGCGCTTATCTTGTATTAGTTCCATAGCTTAGCTTCCTACTCGGTCAAATAGGAATGCCTACCTAGGGAATAGATTCTATTAGTTGGATACTGTAACTTTTCTCTCATTCAATTAATTATTTTTTTTAAGATCAAAAAATTGCTTATTACTAGCTATCTGAAGCATTAGAAAAATTGCTTCCTATTAAAGTGCTTAAATTATGTAGTTTAAGAAATAATTTAACTTGAAAAAAAAATTAGTTTAAAAACAAGTTAGTATTCCGTAAAGTCAATCTAAAAATAATTAGCTTATTAACAAATAAAGGGAAATGTGTTCAGTGAAAATGACTAAAATAGACATAATAAGAAAATTCTTTACGAGTATTTAAATTTTACAGAATTTTAAAATTTTGACATGTGAAATTTTTATATAATAAAAATATAAAATATAAAACATAGAAAAAGAAAAAAAAAAAAGTTATCGATATTAATTAAAGATAAGTTGAAAGCAATATAAGTAAGGAAAAAAAAAAAGTTGTCGAAGGTAACAAATCCTCGTCTAGCGATGATCATCTTCGACATTAGAGGGGCCGGCCGGTTGAATTCTTCATCAAATGAAGGAGTTTGATGGAGGAACCGGCTCCTACAATGCCGGAGGAGGTTAGATCCTCATCCATGGTGGGGTCATTGCTGAATGAGGAACGGACTCTCCTGCAGCGTTGGAGGAGGAGTCGATCGACTTCTTGAATTGTTGGAGAAGCTATGATCAGCTCCTCCAACATCTAGTGAGGAAGAAGGCGATCACTTCCTCCATCGTCATCGACGGAGGTGCCGACTCCATCGTCCACATGGTTGCCACCAACTTGTTATAAAATTTTATATTAATTAATTAAAATAAACTTATTCTATTTTCATTTTTAATTTTTACTTTTTTAATATCTAAGGTTTTAAAATAATTTGAATAGGTACATGGGACATTATTGATTTTAATATAAATAATGAGGGTATTTGGATTTTTTTATAAGTTTTGAAATAATTTCTCCCATAATCGGATTTGAAAAGTAACTTTCGATGACTTTTTCAAATTCTGATCGTAGAAGAAGTATATTATGAAATAAGCGAATAGGGGTGGACATGGTTCAATTTGGTTCGGGCAAAATCAAACCGAATCGAAAATTTTTCAATTTTCAAAAATTTAAACCGAATTGAACTAAACTGATTTTCCTCAGTTAAATTCGGTTAAATTTATTTCAATTTTGGTCTATTGGGCCTAATGAGTTTTTTTATATATATCTTTGAACTTAATGTGTTTTGAATGCTAATTTTGGGTCTATACTATACTTGTTGATTTTGCCCTTTGGATTGCCGATTTTCATTTAAAAAAACCAAAATCAAACATAACAAATAAATAAATGTACAATTAAAATATAACAATTATTCTAAATATTGAATTGTAACTGAAACTTGATATCTGAATTATATGTTTATTTGTTTCTTTCTCACTATAGAATAAACGTGATGATTGTTTATTTATTTAATACATAAACATTTGAATAAAGATAAATTTAAAAATATATTAATATTAGAATGATAATTATGAAAAAAATATTATAATTGTGGAAGAAAATATTTTAGCTATGATTAAGTAATTTAGGTTCTAAGTGATAATTCAGAATTTTTGACTTTTTATTTTAAGTTATTTTTTAATATTTTTAAGTTGTTTGACCACTTAAAAAAAAAATTAATGTGTTCAATTTAGATCCACTGAGTGTTAAGTGAAAAAACAAAATGATCACTGTCTGGTAGAAATGAAAAGTGTTTGTTAAAATCCTAAGAGAGAAATCTGTTACTCAAGAAATCTGACGCGTTTATTTATGATTTAGGTTTCACTTAATCATACCTTTCGGTTTTGCTTTTATGGTTTACTTAATCATGGCAGGTTATTTGCACATTTTGCAAACTTTTTCTGAAAAAGTTGCTCTAAATTTTATGGTATATCTGGAGACGTTATGAGTTAGGATTCTCTCGTAGTCTTGCTTATGCCTAGTCTTTTCCTAATTATCTATTGACACCTAAATATAAATGACATTACACGGTCGAGATTTGTTCTTTTTTTCTCTCTCACACGTGCAAAAAAAACTGTTTTATTCAAACTCACATTAGTTTTAAAAATAGGATAGGTAAAATCAAGACTAAGAGAGAATCCTGATCCATTGCTTTTGGCTCCTATAATTTTCTAGACTTCTACTGCACCTTAGTTCCAATTTGTATTCCGAATTTTGCAGTAGAAACTTACTCTTTTTTGTGATTATGAGCTTGGATATGGTAGAATTTAAAGATTTTATAATTATTTAATTTGTATCTTTAATAATTAAGTATTTTTAATATTTTCTTTTAAAAACAGTATTTTTATTATTTTTTTTATTATGCCAGTTACGAATGGGTGTGGATGTAAAAAAAATGCGGGTGTAGGTGTGGATTTGACAAAACCCATCTGAACTCGACCGACTGTTATCCCTACTTGATATTGTTTATTATTTCAACCTGTATGCGAAAAACTTTCAGCTTATTCGATTCCATTTGCTAGCTCTGGAATTAGATTGGGAGAAAATCCAAACTCTTAATTTTAAAAGGATTGAAGGAACTATATGAAATAAACTTAGCTAAAAAATAATAAAAACTAAAAACTCCATTGGAGAGTGTTTGAGAGAGAAAAGGTAAGCTCAAGCTTTTTCATTTCTTTTCTTCATAGTCTGTTGTTGCAGAATAATACAACATATATTGAAAACAAAAAACGTATGCTCTGTTTTTGTACAAAAAGAATATCCTAACAGATTTTGGACTATTGATAGCTCACCAAAGCCTATCCATGCT
Organism: Xanthoceras sorbifolium; assembly: GCA_003430845.1. Lineage (NCBI taxonomy): Eukaryota > Viridiplantae > Streptophyta > Magnoliopsida > Sapindales > Sapindaceae > Xanthoceras > Xanthoceras sorbifolium. The sequence continues at coordinate 2,584,916 of CM010609.1, read as the reverse complement.
CCTTATCCAACGGCCACAGCTCTCCATGGTGCTGTAAATCCAATGGCCATAGCTGCTGTTTCCTTTTGTGTGGTAAAGCTGTTAAATTTGGTTCCTTGCAATCCAAGCTACAAAAATAAGCTGCAGCTGCTGTGGTGTGATTATCTTCAGTCTTAACAGCCCCCCGCAAACTGAACTTGGGAGAGCTCACAAGACTCAGTTTGGACCGAAGAAAGATAAACCGAGAGTGAGGCAATGATTTGGTGAAGATGTCAGCTCGTTGAAGAGAGGTAGGGACATATTGAACTCGAAGCTGACCGTTACTGATCTTCTCACGAATGAAGTGCACATCGATCTCAATGTGCTTTGTACGGGCATGAAAAACTGGATTTTTAGCCAAAGCACCTGCACTTTGATTGTCACACCAAATTATAGAAGAGGAAGGTAAAAAAAATGCCAAGTTCAAGAAACAAGGAATTCAACCAAAGGAGTTTAGAGGTTGTCTGAGAAAGGGCTCTGTATTCTGCTTCAGAGCTAGATTTAGCCACCACTTTTTGCTTTCTGGAGCTCTAATAAATCAAGTTAGAGCCAAGGTAAACACAGCACTCGCTAGTGGAACGTCTGTCATCTAATGAGGCACCCCAATCCGCATCAGCATAAGTAGTAACAACAAGAGGTGAGGTAGCCCGAAAGTGCAGTCCGAGAGTAGGAGTTCCTTTTAAATAGCGAAGAATTCGCTTGTAAGCTGTCCAATGCACATCAGTAGGGGCCTGAAGAAATTGACTAAGCTTATTAACTGAGAAAGCAATGTCAGGCCTTGTGTGGGTGAGGTATTGAAGGGCTCCAATAGTGCTTCTGTACAATGTAGGATCATGGAAGGGGGAATCGATGGAACTTGATAGAGGAGTGCTGGGATATAACGGAGTAGAGCAAGGCTTGCAATGTTGAAGATTTGTTCTGACTAGCAAATCTGCAATATACTTGGTCTGAGTGAGAAATATACCATCTGCATTGCGAAAAGCTTCAAAACCCAAAAAAATAATTCACTGGACCAAGAACCTTCAAGGCAAAAATAGAATGCAAGGTAGAGATAGTTTGCTACACCAATGAAGGACTACTCCCAGTAATTAAAATGTCATCAACATAAACCAATAAGTAAATAACATGATGATTAATTTTCTTAATGAATAGAGATATATCGGAGGTGGCATTAACAAAACCCCAACCAAGCAAGTTAGATTTTAATTTATGAAACCAAGCTCTTGGTGCTTGTTTAAAACCATAAAGTGCCTTGTTTAACCTGCAAACATGATGAGGTTTATCACTAGCAACAAAGCCTTCAGGCTGCTCCATATACGCAACTTCATTCAACTCACTATTGAAGAATGCATTATTAATATCAACCTGCTGAATTTGCCAATTGTAAGTTACTGCGAGGCTGAAGATAATACGAATGGTGGAAGGTTTAATCACTGGGTTAAAGGTGTCAAAGAAATCAACTCCTTGGCTATGATGAAAGCCCTTTGTAACTAATCGAGCTTTGTACTTCAGTATACTACCATCATGATTATATTTAATCCTAAATACCTATTTGTTTCCAACGACATGCATATAAGGAGAGTAGGGAACAAGAGTCCAAGTATTTGTACCGAACAATGCATTGAATTCAGATTCCATGGCAGCCTTCCATTGTACATGTTGCAGGGCATCCGTGGCCTTTGTAGGTTCAATATCATTCAACAATTTGGAAGGAGATTGACACAATGCAGAGTAGGTTTGTGGCTTCAAGACACCAGCTTTGGACCTTGTGATCATGGGGTGTGTGTTGGCAGGAGGAGCAATGATTGGAACAGGCTGTGGAACAGCGGAAGAAACAGAACCAGTTGGTTGCACAACAGGGGAGACCGAAATAGAACTAGTAGGAACAACCTTTGTTGGCAGCAAAATATGCCAACTTGGAGATATATTTGCTTGATCATTAACATCAACATTAGTATCAAAATGAGCAGATGTATCAACATTAGTATGCATGGATGAAGAGTTATGATGATCATGATGCAACAAGGAATCAAATTGAGAAGGTAAAACAGAGTGTGCCTTTGTGTATTGAGAAGGTGAAGCGGATTGAAGGATAGACACTGGTAGACTAGGACCGAAAGGAGATAGAGAGGGAGGTACTGAGGTTTGAAATAAGTGTTTAAAAGGGAAATCAAACCGAAGGATGGAGGCATTTGTAACCTTTGTGGTGAATGCTGTAGCCTATGAATACACATTTAAAAGTATGAAAATTAAATTTGTGTTTTGAATAAAGTCTAAGGTAAGGATAGCATGCACAACCAAAAGCCTTAAGAAATTGATAATTGGGTTTTTTGCGATAAAGTAGCTCATAAAGCATTTTGAACTGCAACAATGGTGTGGGAAGGTTGTTAATTAGCATCACAGCTGTATGGAAGGCTTTGGACCAGAAATTGAGGGGCATGTGAGCATGAGCAAGAAGTGTCAAACCAGTTTCTACAATGTGTCTATGTTTCCTCTCAGCCAAGCCATTTTTTTGGTGTGTGTAGGGACATGAAAAACGAAGGAGAATGCCACTGTTTTTTAGGTAGGTGATGAATGGTTTGTATTCTCCTCCCATGTCAGTTTGGATACATTTTAGCTTGGCATTAAATTGAACTTTTATCATTTGATGAAATTGTTGAAAAACAGTAAATGCTTCAGATTTCAGTTTGAGGGAATAAATCCAAGTGAATCTAGTATATAAATCTATGAAGGAGATGTAGTATCTATGGCCTTCATTAGATAACATAGGGGCTGGTCCCCATATATCTGTGTGCACAATTTCGAATGGTTTTCGAGCTACAGTTTGTGAGATGAGAAAAGGAAGTTGGTGATGCTTGCCAAACTTGCAGGACTCACAAAAATTAAGTGATGAAACATTGCTATTAATATTTAAAGTATTGAGTACAACCTTAAGGATAGGAAAAGAGGGATGCCCAAGCTTCACATGCCACAAATTAGCTTGAACATTTTCAGATTTTATTAAGGCTAAACAAGTACTAGAGTTAAAGGGTTTATTACAACCATCAAAGAGTGATTGAGACAGATAAATGGACATAGGACCAGTTGAAGTTTCATGCGTCTTGAGGGTGGGAGGGTGGCTGATTTCAAGTTGATAAAGGCCGTCTCTAAGTTGACTGTGAAGGAGCACCTTCCTCAAACCCTTGTCCTTAACCACAAAACGATTATCTTAAAATTCAGCACATGCATTGTTGTCTTTTGTGAATTTAGAAATGCTCAAAAGATTCTTAGTAATGTTAGGAACATGCAAAACATCTTTAAGTTGCAATATGGAAGTAGGTTGAGTGTGTGAAACAATATGAGATGTACCTATATGTGCAATAGGGAGCTGTTCTCCATTGCCAACTGTGAGATTTTCATTTCCATTATAGTCTGATCGAATGGAGAGGTTACCAAGGCTAGATGTAATATGGTTGGTGGCACCACTATCCATGTACCATGCAGGATCTTGCACACTTTCGGGAGAAGAAAAGTAAGTTGAGCTGTTGGTGTTGAAATGTGCTTGAGGTTGCTGTTGAATGGAGTTGAAACTGTTGTGACTGGGTTGCTGAGTAGAGCCATGTTGATACGGTCCAGAATTTTGTTGATTTCCAACACTATTGTGTTGATTGAAACCATGAAAGTTTGATCGAATCGCCTGTAGCACTGCAGTGCACTATGCCCATTTTTGCCACAAACTTGACAGCTCAGCCTATTGTTGCTATGCCATCTCCCACTTCGTCCTCTTCCTCTACCTCTCATGTTATTTCCGCCTCTGTTATTGGAGCTGTAACCTCCTCTGAAATTGTTGGATTTGCTATTTGAAGCATAGTTAGAAGCAACATTACTGATTTCAACTTGGGAGGCAGAGTTTAGTTGATCTATTCTTTGTTCATGCACCATTAACATGTATTGTGCATCTTGAAGGGATACAGATTTGTGTTGGGAAGAAAGCAAGACCACAACAGGGTCATAATCATGCCCCAAACCACTCATGACACTTAACACAAGATCATATTCGGTAATGGTTTGACCAGCTACTTTTAAAGCTTCTCCTAGTGTTTTGATTTTGAGAAAATAATCACTAATGGATAAAGATCCTTTCTTGGTATTTTGTAGTTGTTGTTTTAGTTGGAGAATCTTAGCCATGGATTTTTGTGAGTAGAGTTTTTCTAGCATATCCCAAGCCTCAAAGGTAGTGGTACATTCAATTACCTGCCCAATAATTTTTGGACTGATTGTGGAGAAGAGCCATCCAAGTAGGAGCTGGTCTGCTCATCTCCAGGCTGTGTACGTTGGGTTGAGAACGATGGTGTGTGCGCCATCTGAAACTGGACCTGCAATATGCTTCGGTGGATAGACTTTCAAGCCAGAGATGAAGTCATCAAGCTCAAGGGCACGGATTGCAGGCAAGACTTGAACTTTCCAATAGTTATAGTTACTGAAAAGTTTGATGTTGATATGATAGTTGAGGGTTTTTGCCAAGGAGGGTAAGTCCATTGAAGGAACTGAGATTTGGGGTAAGGAGGATGGAGAAGGGTCTGTGATGTTGATTGAGCTGGATTCCATGACGATTAGTCACAAATGTCTCTGATACCATAAAAGGATTGAAGGAACTATATGAAATAAACTTAGCTAAAAAACAATAAAAACTAAAAATTCCATTGGAGAGTGTTTGAGAGAGAAAAGGTAAGCTCAAGCTTTTTCATTTCTTTTCTTCATAGTCTGTTGTTGCAGAATAATACAACATATATTGAAATCAAAAAACGTATGGTCTGTTTTTGTACAAAAAGAATATCCTAACAGATTTTGGACTATTGACAGCTCACCAAAGCCTATCCATGCTCCTTATCCAACGGCCACAACTCTCCATGGTGCTGTGAATCCAATGGCCATAGCTGCTGTTTCCTTTTGTGTGGTAAAGCTGTCAAATTTGGTTCCTTGCAATCCAAGCTATAAAAATAAGCTGCAGTTGCTGTGGTGTGATTATCTTCGGTCTTAACAAATTTAACTATGAGCTCTTGAATGATTGATTTTTTCTGGATTGTAAAATTTTCCGTGCTTTTTTGTGATTTGAGTAAAAGTGCATAACAATAAAATGAATAATAAACCACCAATAAAATATTTATTTAGTTGTAATTAAGGGCAATATCAATAGTTTTGAATAGATTTATTAATGGTAGCAACAACAAGTAATAGAGTCTGTGCATTCACCAAAACATGGTTTGCCATAGAAACCTCTACAAAGCTCTCTGCAGTCCACAGCATTGCAATTTCCCATATGGTATGCCCCTATGCATTTTTCAGTCCCATTTAATTCACCTATACTTTGTTTTTCTGAAATATATATCAAAAAACAAAAATAATTGTTAGATTACAGTGAATATTGATTTGAAAGAAAAATAATAAAAATATCAAAGACCTCTTGTGAAATTCCATATAAATCTTCTTCATGATACAGTTGATATATTCTTTTAATCTTTTTTTTTTCTTGATTGAAAAGACGAAAAAAGAAAAGAAAAGAAAAGAAAAAAAAGGTTTCGGCCATCTAAATTTGAAACCCTATTCTTAAATGCAACCTCAAACATATCGCTTTTGTGAGTGAATATTTTAAAATGGTATTTTTGAAACTTAATTCTAAAAATAAGAATTATGTTATAAAAATGATGTTTTTAATAAATATAAAGGTGTTTAGTAATATTTGTTAAAAATAATTTTTAAAAATGGAAAATAATATAAATGTGTTTAATACTATTTTTGAAAATTAGTAAAATAGTTATTTGAAGAAAAAAAAATTAAAGGTTTGTTTTAAAAAATTTGTGTGGAAAATGGTGACAATTATATATATATATATATATATATATTTGTTTTCAACTTTTTACTTATAATTTTGAAATTAATGTTTTTATTTATTTTTTTTGAAAGGGGTACAAGTATAATATTAATAACTGTCGGGACCTATCCGGATATCTACTCCCACAATAAGGGGAGAAAACTAACACATGCTGGTATGTGCATGGTGGGAATTGAACCTCTCATCACTGAGGTGGGAGGGAGGTACACTGACCACTTTTTAATTATAATTTTGGAAACAATGTTTTTATTTTTAAAAACTGTTTAAAAACGATTGACCAAACAGCTTTAGACATGTTTTTTGTTATTAAAAACTTAAAAAAAAAAAAAAAAAGGTTTCAAAACACATCCAAACACCACCTTTAGTTTCAAGATAGAAAACAGAATACAAATTTTGAGAGTGGTTACAAACGGCATAAAATCGGGAAGAATCGGGGGACATAAGTTTTGACATAATATTTTATAACCATTGGATCTTTAAAATTTGGATGGTTAGGATTTAATGAATTTATTTCTTATTTTCTTTCTCTCTCATATCTCCCTCATTAATTTATTTTATTTCATTTCATCTCTTCTATCCTAAAGATTTTCTTTCCTAAATTTGTTGGATAGTTAGGATTTAATGAATTTATTTCTTATTTTCTTTCTCTCTTCTATCTCCCTCATTAATTGATTTTATTTCATTTCATCTCTTCTATCCTAAATATTTTCTTTCCTAAATTTGAAAGATAAAATAAAATAAATTAATGAGGGAGATATGAGAGAGAAAGAAAATAAGAAATAAATTCATTAAATCCTAACCATCCAAAACTTAGAGATTCAATGGTTATAAAATCATGTCAAATATTGTGTTAAAACTTGTATTCCCCGATCCGTCTTGATATAAAATAATCTCTTATTTGAGTAAAAATTTATAGGTGTGGAATCGTGTACGTTTTTTTGTACAAGATTCAACTCTGTAACATTATGAAGTCAAGCTTTTCACCCTATAACGTTACAAAGTTAGGATCTCACACAAAAAAACAGTTGGGTTCCCGCATCTCATAATTTATACTATAATATATATATATATATATATATATATATAAAATTGAATAATGCTAAATTGTTTGAAATTTACTCAAATGATATAGAAAACTTATCTCTAACTACCACATTATCCCATAATTAATATATTTGCTACAAATTACCTTACCACATTATTTGAACAAATTTTTGAACAGTTTAGCATCATTCGTACATAAGTAGAAAACTTTAAAACAAAATTTTAATAATTAAAAATATTGGTGGATGCTCTACTACAATCACAAAAAAAAACCTGTATAATAGCAGAATCCGATTAGCAAATAGATGTAAGTAGAATTAATTAGTTTACCTTCACAACAACAGGAAATAGGGTTCATGCAATGGCTAGGAGCATTTTGGTCATATTTTGCCTCACAAAACTTTGAACATTCATCTTCACTGCACTGCATATGATGGGGTCCAAATTTGCAAAATTCTTCTTCAGCCTTAACTATAATTTCTCCTGATTTTACAAAGAAAAAAGAATCAAAATTAATCATATATAGTTTAAAATAAAGAAAAATACATAAAAGATAATTATTTAAAACATTAAAATCAATAAAAATAAATAAATAAAGAATTTGTTACCAGAAGTGAAGAAGAGGAAGAGGACTAAAGGTAGCGATAGTACAAATAGATTCCTCATTTTTTTTTTCTTTTGTGTATTAACCCTTTTGTGAGATGCACAAAATTATATAGGTAAAAATGCTGCACAAATTTCTAATTTCTAATTTAATTTAATTAGTTAATTATTATAGCATATATGTAGAAAATGAGCTAGGAGTTTCCTTATTTATTTTAGGGTTTAAATGTTACTTGGTCAAAATGGATACATATCTATATTATAGATGTATTCTTCTTTTTTTGCTTTCTTTTTTATGGTAAATTTTAATGATCTTTCCATAGATAGAATTGTACATTTTAAAACTTTTAAAAATTATATCTAAATAAAGTTAAGGTGATCTAGTGATAAGTTCCTTATACCCAGTAGATCAATGAAATTATGGTTTTAAGTCATATCTTTCTCTCTCAACTCTCAAATTTATAGTAGTCCAAAAAATAAATAGAGATATTATTATTTTTTCCCCTGATATTTCAAAATACATCATTTTACCCCCTACTTTCAAACTATTCACCATTTTTCCTTTCCTTCAAAATAATAACTATTTTTCACCCTACTTTTTAAAATATTCTACATTTTCCCCCTTACCATTAAAAAAAAACTAATTTAACCATTAACTTTTAAGAATAAAATGGTAATTAACTATTAATCTGATAAGAAATATTATTATTTGCCCCCTAAAGTTAAAAAAAATATTATTTTACCACAACTTTTAAAAATATTTCTTATTTTTTTCCCCCTACAGTTACAAAAATTAAAATTAATATTTTTACATTTTTACCCAATAAAATTAACACACACATTTTTTATTTTTATTAATAAATTTAATGGTTTATTATTATTATTTAAATATTTTAATGGGATGCTAGTTATTTATAGTTTTCATCAGGGTTATAGCAGACTTTTACATTTTTACCCTGATAAAATTAATACAGATACGTGCATTGTAAAAGTCTACTATAACCCTGATGAACATTATAAATAAGTAGCATCTCATTAAAATATTTAAATAATAATAATAATAAACCACTAAATTTATTAATAAAAATAAATAATTTAAAATACCTCAAATTAACAAAATCTAAAAATATAAAAAATAAAATATCTTTATTTTCTTCTTCATCATAATAATAATAATAAAAAAACAATAAACAAAACTATTTTTCTATTCATCATCATTACTATCCATCCAAACACTGAACCCTAAGCCAATTATCTATTATCATTACTATCTATCTCCAATACTAAACCCTCCCCAATTACCATAATTGGACAAGAGAGAGGCATTGTTTTGTTTTTTGTTTATTGTATTTTCTTATATTTGTTTAGAAATGGATAATGAAGATGATAATAAGATAAGGTATTTTAAATTGTTTTATTTTTATTAATAAATTTAATAATTTATTATTATTGTTTATATATATTAAGAATATAATAGTTATTTATAGTTTTTATCACAGGTATTTTAAAGTATATATTTTAGTTTTTGTAACTGTAAGGGAAAAATAAGAAATATTTTAAAAGTGGTGGTAAAATGATATTTTTTTTTAAATTTTAGGGTGCAAATAATAATATTTCTTATCATATTAATAGTTAATTATCATTTTTATCCTTGAAATTTAATGGTTAAATTAGTTTTTTTAATTGCAAGGGGAAAAATGAAGAATATTTTAAAAAGTAGGGTGGAAAATGGTGAATATTTTGAAGGTAGGAGGGAAAATGGTGAATAGTTTGAAAGCAAGGGGTAAAATGATGTATTTTAAAACCTCAGGGGGAAAATAATAATATATTAGTGGTCAGGTTAGGGGTCTGCCGTGACCTAGTGAGATCAACTACTGTAAATATAGTCCGAAAAGTGACTCTACTACGGGTAGGGGCGGGCAAAAGTCGAGTCAGTTTTCACTGAAAACCGAACACCCTCTGCATAAATTCGGTTCGGTTTCGTCGATTTTGGGCTAGAAATCAATTCCCGTAGTCTTGCCTTCGAAATGAAGTTGAGAGAAACTTCACATAACTGCAAAATCAAGATCAAGATCAAGATCAAATCATTTGCACTCTAAAATCAGATATCCATCCAAAATCTATTAAAATCAAACAATTGAAAAACAATACCCTAACAAAACACTGGCCAAGAACACAACTAAAATCAATAATTTACAAAAAAAAAGGAACACAAAACCAAAGAGGATGAGGAGAGAGAGAGAGAGAGAGAGAGAGAGAGAGAGAGAGAGAGTAACTGACCAAGCACTGGCCAAGAACACAACCACTAGCATGCACATCACTCGTTTTCTGAGTACTGGACACAGTGCCACTGGCACTGGTGGTTGTTTGTGCATCAGCAGATTGCTGAACATTATCTCTCTTAATCCTGAATAGTAGAACTACACTTATTATTAATCACATTATTAATCCTGAATAGTAGAACTACTAGCCATATTCGCCTATTTGGGTTAGGTTGGAAAGTTATTAACACAACAGAGACTTGGCCCAAATAACAAAGCCCATAGTGCTTTAATCTTTCTTTTTCTCTTCTTTTTCTTTTTCATTTTCGTTTTACTATTATTAATTTGTTAATATTAGCTTGCCTTTTTCACTTTTCTTATTTAGTATCTGATTAAAGAATAATTTTTTTTTACCAACAAGCATATAGATCAGCTGGCTTGGGGTTGTTCTAGCTTACTTAAGATTTTCGGTTCGAGACTTGAGAATGCAGCTGGGAGAGCTTTGCCGCCCTTGTGGTCCTGCCCGACTCAAATCCAGATTAGTCGGGACCCAATGGGGTCTACGAATACTAAATGATGAGAATAACAAAAAAAAAAGATGTAATTTTTGAAATTTGAGGAAATCTTTTTCATGGTTATTTATTTATGTCGTATCTTAAGGTTTCTTTAAAATTGTCAAGAGTATTTGTGGGTTGCAATGAGGTACCCATGCTCCAATTAAGATCGATTTTGTGTTTCTGTTTGTTTGTAAATTCGTTTTGGTTTGCCTTTTCCTTGTGTGTGCAAGGTAATTGTTCGAAAGCTTGCCTATTTTGCAGGGATTGTAAAGATAAATCAGATTCAAGAATTGAAGAACAGTGAGTCGTGCGACCAGGGTGTCATGCAACCATGTGGTCATGGTAGGTAGTTGCCGGGACAGGTCAAGTTGAGCGAGGTCATGCAAGCATGAAAGGTCGGTTTTAGCAGAGTGGCGCGACCAAGGTCGCAAGACCTATAGGTCGCGCTTATGATTAGCCCAGAACTATCAGTTTTAAAAGGATTTGTTTTCTGTTCAAACTGATTCTTCTAAGTCCAACCCTAGACATAATTTAGCACTATATATATGTTCTTTACATTAATGTAACGATGATCAAAAGAAAAAGTGAGAGCGACAAAAGAGAGTCTGTAATATTTAATTATAGTGAATTGAGTGATGGTGCGCTCCGTAAATGTAGAAACAATTTTTCGAAGCACGTAAAATTTCGTGTGTTTTATTTTTTGCTTTGTTTATTATTCTTGTTATATATGCTTGTGTGTGAGTTTGGCTAACCGTATAACCATTCATCTGCGTTGGGATTCTGCATAATTCCTAACAGATTTGTTGTTCAATAATGGGTTCAATGAGGCTTATTAATAAATTAACCAAGCATGCAAGAAAGGGTGGTTGGTATAGCGCACATGATTATGATGTATGATCGATGTTTCTAGATTTGTTATTTGGCTCATACTTCACCGTTTAATTTTTATTAATTTACTTATTTGTTTGTTTTAGTCTACATATTTCATCATGTAATTTACTTCTAATCATAGTGTTAATAATGTAAGATATTTCATCATGTTGTTTTATGTTTATGAGAAAGGAAGAGCTTCATCTGTTTATTGGTGTTGCTGTTGATTTCAGTACCATGGATGACTGCGCAGTTAATCGCTTCCACATTCCGAAAAAATTGCGCATTATTATTAATGTGTGGGCAATTGGAAAAGATCTTAGTACTTGGAATGATCATGAAAAGTTTTTTCCGGTGCGGGAAGCAATATTGATCTTCATAAATGCGATTTTCAACAAATCCCATTATTGGTTCTGGCTGTAGAGGCTGCAATCCGGTCTCACCGTGGTTTGACTAGTAATAGCACAACTGTGCATTGCTTTGATTGGGAGCTTCCCGATGGCAACTGATATGGACATGACAGGAGTTTGCTCTTGTATTTTTCTGGGTCTGTAGTGACGTTTCACTTGACTGGCTGAACATTTGAGAAAGTTAGGGTCACATATTTGTGCAGTTTCACTGTATGATGTGAATTTTCTATGTGAAATTCCTGCAGGATGATGTTACTTCGTAGAAATCTATGCTTTTTGTGCCTTTAATGATGGAATTTCTATCTATTACACTACACAAGACCAGTCTCTTCAAAATGGCGGCCTGTTGTGATCTCTTTCTTACCACCAGTAGATGAGATTCCGTAGAAGATTTGAATCCTTCATTGATTTATAAAAAGGACAACCGCTGGCTCTTACTACAGCGAGCTTATACCAAACATCTCTGTTTTAGAATATATCATCAAAGAATATCATGTCTTGGACATGGATCACTCTTGCAGTTTTTGCATTTCTCTTCTTGCTTCAAGCAATTTTATGGAAAAGAAATGCAAAAACTAAGAGATTACCTCCTGGTCCAAGAGGGTTTCCGATATTCGGATGCCTTCATTTGTTGGGAAAATATCCTCACAGAGATCTCCACAAACTTGCCCAAAAATATGGCTCCATCATGCACTTACGGTTAGGACTGAAGCCTACTATTGTTGTGTCATCCTCACAAGCGGCCGAGCTGTTCTTGAGAACCCATGACCTTGTTTTTGCTAGCAGGCCACCTCTTGAAGCGTCCAAGTATATTTCCTATAACCAAAAGAACATGATCATGGCTCCATATGGTTCTTATTGGCGAAACGTCCGAAAGATGTGTACTCTAGAACTGCTTAGCAATGTTAAGATCAATTCTTTCAAGTCTATGAGAAAGGAAGAACTTGATCTCTTGATTGAGTATGTAAAAGAGGCTGCCTATTCGGGTATTGCTGTCGATCTGAGTGCCAAGGTTGGAGCTCTCAGTGCAGATATGACTTGTAGAATGTTGTTTGGGAAGAAGTATATGGAGAAAGAGTTTGATGAGAGAGGGTTCAAGGCTGTGATGGAAGAGGCTATGGAATTATTAGCTACTTTTAACTTAGCTGACTACATTCCTCAAATTGCTTCACTTGATCTTCAGTGCCTGAGAAAGCGCATGAAGGCTATTGCCAAGGTGTTTGATGAGTTTTTTGAGAAGGTCATTGATGAACATGTTCAATCCAGGGATGAAAATAGAACTAAAGACTTCGTTGATCTCATGTTAAGCTTCATGGGATCAGAAGAAACAGATTATCGTATCGATCGAGAGCATATCAAAGCCATAATCTTGGTAACAACTGTACATCAGATGTAGAAATGGATTCCATTTAACAACTCTCTCTCTCTCTCTCTCTCTCTATATATATATATATATATATATAATATTATATTATATTAGAGCTTCAATTGCAACTTAGATTGTCTCTTCATTATTTTCTTTATTGAATGTGATATTTTGTTAATCAGGATATGCTTGCAGCTGCAATGGACACTTCAGCAGCAACTATTGAATGGACACTCTCAGAAGTCATCAAGTATCCAAGAATAATGAAGAAGATGCAAAATGAGTTAGAAAATGTTGTTGGTAAAGACAAAATGGTTGAAGAATCAGATTTGGATAATTTGGAATACTTGGACAAGGTTATAAAGGAATCTTTGAGATTGCATCCAGTGGCTCCACTCCTAGTCCCTCATGAATCTAGGGAAGACTGCATCGTTAATGGTTTCCACATCTCAAAAAAATCACGGATTTTCATTAATGCGTGGGCAATTGGAAGAAATCCAGATACCTGGAATGATCCTGACAATTTCTATCCAGAAAGGTTTGTGGGAACTAATATTGACATTCGCGGACGTGACTTTCAACTCATTCCATTTGGTTCTGGCCGCAGAAGCTGTGCCAGGAATGCAATTGGGTCTCACCGTGGTTAGGTTGGTGGTAGCACGACTTATACATTGCTTCAATTGGGAGCTTCCTGATGGAATGGTGGCAACTGAATTGGACATGACTGAGCACTTTGGTATTGTCATTAGCAGGGCCAAAAAGCTTTTGGCTATTCCTACTTATCGCCTTAACAAATAATAATCCAGTTTGTTTATTTTATTGGGTTTATAACATAAAAAAAAAAAAAAACTCTCATTTTATAACTTTTAAATGTTAAATTTTAAGCACTCACCAGAATTAAGAAAATTTACTAGGTGATTTCCTTAGTGAACCTCACTAGGTCGAGGTTCGAAATAAATGTTAAGTGCTAGATGCCTACATGTGTATTGGGCTATTTATATATGGTTGTTTCCTCCTTGAAAAAATTTCTTTGGCTCAAATGAGTTCATTTGGAGAGTCGTTTGGATCTAGCTGGGTGGTATCATCAGGTCCTGGATGGTTTGGTATCATCATTAGGTGATGAGTCCAGCAAGGTAATAGGCCCTGCAAAAGAGATTACTGGAGTCAGAGTAATGTCGTCGTGGTATCGGTGATCATTCTCTGATTCCCAACTAAGTAGAGGAGGGAGGGGGTAATTATTAAACATTATTATAAATCTCAAGATTTATGTAAAAGATGTATCAAATATCTAAAAATAATAGACAGTGGATAGAGATCATGATAAAGATGTGCCTAAGTAAAGATAAAAATCCAAATGATAAAAGACAGGGTAATTATTAAACATTACCCTATAGTTTGAGTTATTCACCATCATGCGCCCTCCACTTTTGTTTTTCTCAATTTTCCACCTTACGTTAACCTATGTTAGGATTTGAAAGCAAAAGTCAATTTACCCTTTATATATTTACCAAATTCTAGCAGATTATAATAAAATAAATACAAAAATAAAAACAGTTGAAAAAAGAATAAATCTTAAAATCTAGTGGAGATCCAAAAAAACAATTAAATACAAAACAACCTATCTTTTACCCATCATCGTCACCAGAAAAATTAAAAGTGAAAAAAAAAAATCAATATTAAAAAAAATGGAAAAACGAATCACTCCATTTTTTCTCATCTCTCTTTTTTCCATCATTATCATTAGGGGTGGGCACGTAGGCATGGCCCCAGGCGGTTCGAACTGAACCGGCAGTTTTAAACTGGGACCGCCGGTTCCGGTTCAAAACCGATTCCGGAACCGGTGATCGGAACCGGGACACCCAGTTCCGATTAGCCTCCAAAAATAACCGGAACCGTCCGGTTCCGACGGTTCCGGTTCTAACTTTTTTTTTAAAAAAAAAAATTAAAAAAATTATATATAATAATATATATTTATATCCCAATACTATTGGGCTACATAAAAATAATTTAGAATATTAAATATAAGTATAAGGCCCAACAAACATTATTATTGGGCCATAAACCAATTGGATAATATCTCACCTTATTTTTTCTTTTGTAGTTTAGCTTTTATAAGCAACTCAACCTCCTCCACAACCCTTTTCTTTTCAATGTGGGACTAAAATTGCATATACATATAGCTAACATATGAACTAGTTCATGTATATTTGTGTAAAGTTATACTTAAATTTATGTAGATTTATATATTGTCATGTGGAGTTGTCATCTTTTTGTTTTCAATTATTGCATTGTTTTGTTTTATTAGCATCCTGATCTTGAACAGAAAATCTAATTTAATGAATCTATGGTGATTTTATACGTAGAGCACAAATGTATGGTGATTTTAATGAGTGGCTATGAGCACAAATTTAATGAATTAAATACGTAGAGAATTCAAAGACTTGCGATTTGGATTCTTAATTTGTTTGTACAGTAAATTGATCTTAGACACACATTAAGATCAAAGTTTGTTTATACAGTAAATTATTTTAAAAAAAAATTTATGGATATATAAATAAACCTATATATCTATCACCTCCACCAACAAATGGAAGCCAAAAGGGTCAAGGATTAGAAATCATGAAACACTTTCAATATTTAAAGGCATATAATCTTTGATTAATATGCAAATTCTACCTAGAAACATGTTTGGTGTTTTAATAAATTGATCAAGTACATATCAAAATTTATTAAAGAAGAAAAAAAAAATCCACAAAATGTCCAAGTTACCAAATATGATTAAGTTTAACAACATAAAGGATAAAGAAGATTTTTTATTCATCAAGTCAAAATTTTTAACTATATTCAAATCCCACATTGAAAGAGCACAAGATTTGAACCATCTTTGCTTTTATATATATATATATATATATATATATATATATATATATATATGTATAAGCAAGGATGGTTCAAATGTTGTACTCTTTCAACGTGGGATGTGAAAAAAGGGATACATATATATATGTATCCCTTTTTTCACATCCCACATTGAAAGTGGATAGTTTTGAAACTACCTTTGCTTGTATATATATATATGTGTGTGCGCACTTTTAAAATTTTTATTGCCTACCAAAATGATCCAAGCCGAATTACTTTCAGTTTAATCATTTATAAAATTTTCCTAATCTTAAATTTTTTATTTTAAAAAAACCTTTCCTAAAAAAAAAAAAAAAATTTTTAGAGTGCCGGTTTCGGTTATGGAACCGCCGGTTCCATAAAAACCCGGTTCCTCCTCCGATTTTGAACCGGAACCGGGACCGAGTGTAACACCCTCTGACCCGACCTGACTGGATTGACCCAGGGAGCGTTACAGGTTTTCAAAACTTTTCATAACTCTGTTAAAAATCTGAAAACTAAATAATTTATAATTTAAAATCATTTCTTGTGAACCCATTAAAATCAGTTTTAAAAATTTCGGCAGAGTTTCCTCTGTTTTTCTGATTTTCCAAAAATCCTGTTTTTCACCAAAATCTCAAATATTATAATAGTAACACTTCAAAATTCGTTTCTCAATTAAATGCGCACTCTGCCATATAGTACGACTTTCCCAAATATTTACAATAAAACAATACTTAGGTTATAATTACAAAACTTTGAAAATATAAACCATCAAACAAATATTTACAAAAATTTATATATGAAAACAACTTTACAAACTTCTATATATGCATGCTTACATAATAAGATACATACAAAGTTTAAATATAACTACCCAAAAATATAGTGACTCTGAATCTCTGTCTGCAGTTGCCTCCTCTTTAGTCTTTTTCTCCGCTGGTATCTTTATTACCTGCGTGTGATAAAATCAACGCGCTAAGCAATAATGCTTAGTGGGTGTACACTAAACTTATTTATTAAAATTCATGAAATATTCTACTTTTTCAAAATAACATCATATTCAAACATATTATATGCAACTCAAATAAATTTCTAAAATAAAATGTCATAGCACGAAGATATAAAAATATATCATTATTTAATCCAATCAATAAAATAAAACGTACGAAATCAATTTCTAAATTAGTTTATAAACATTTTATTCTATTCATTTCAATCCTGACCCTTTGGTATACTCAACATAATTTCAGGACTGGAATATGGGACGTTCGACTTCTCAGTGGCTGTCTGTCGAACATAACTCCCAACCCGAGGACCGGCTCTTGGGGCTCGTACTATCCAGGGGTGGTACATATAACTCCCTACCCTAGGACCGAGTGTTCGGAACCTAGAGAGGTACATATCTCCCTATCCCAGGACGAATCCTTAGAAAGGTACGTGTCTCTCCACCCCAGGACGAATCCTTAGGGAGGTACGTAATATCAACATCAATATCAATAACGGTGCAGTACTGCTAAGTAAACCCAGCTGGTATACCAACCTCCTATATCCGTATATATGTCCAAGTATCCTAGGGCCATTTCACAATATCATTTCTTTATGGTCAAATTAAATTTTATTAAATTCAAATCAATAAACACATTGACAAAATTCAATATAAATAATTAATATCAATTCATTTAGCACTAACAAAATATATATTCAAAATTAATTTATTACAAACAATATATATATATATACCAAATCATCCCAAAATCAATTTTAATTAATAAATCATAAACAATATATCATAAATAAACTAAAAACAATATAATATAATAATTCCGAAAATTTCTGAAAACTCTAAAAAAAATACAAATATTAGTGTACACCGAACCTGGATAATTTCCTAACACTTTTCTTTTTCCTCTTCTTTCCTTCTCCTTCTTCTTCTTTTCCTTTTTTTTTTTCCTTTCTTCTCTTCTTCTTCTTCTTCTTTCTCTCTCGACCTTGCTTCTCCCTTCTTTTTTTTTTCTTTCTTTTCTCTTCCTCTCACACGCTCTCTGTCTCTATTTGTTTGATTTGATTTTTTTTTTTTTTGAATTTGGTTTTTGATAACTTAGTGGAGCTTCTCCACTAAGTGTATATATATATATATTATATTAGAAATATCTTACCAATTGCAATTTACTCTCTCCTTAACTCTTTAAATTCCTAAAATGGCAACCAATTGAAAATTAATCACATTCCATCTCTATAATTATTCCCAAAAATATTTCACAATGAACTTTTGCATGCTCAATAATAATTAAGAATAATCCAAGGATATTTATTCTATTTACGAAAAATTAGGGGCGTTACAATTCTTCCCCTCTTAAGAAATTTCTTCCTCGAAATTTTTACCTCAGTCGAACAGTTGAGGATATTGTTGTCGCATGATTTCTTCACTTTCCCAGGTAGCTTTTTCTATATTGTGATTTCTCCAGAGAACATTCACCAGTGGAATTCTTTTATTTCGTAATTCTTTAATCTCCCGATCAAGAATTTGCACTGGTTCCTCCTCGTATGTCAGGTCTGGTCGAATGTCAATACTGTCAGCTTGGACTCTGTGGGAAGGATCAGATTTGTATGTCCTCAACATTGACACATGGAACACATTATGAATCTTTTCTAATTCTAGAGGTAAAGCAAGTCTATAGGCTACTGGTCCCACACGTTCAATGATTTCGTATGGCCCAATAAACCTAGGACTTAACTTTCCTTTTCTGCCAAATCTAAGTACTTTCTTTCACGGAGATACTTTCAGGAAAACCTTTTCACCAACTTCATATTCTATCTTCTTTCTTTTCAGGTCCGCATATGATTTCTGTCGGTCAGATGCAACTTTCAGTCTTTCCTTAATAATCTTCACCTTCTCCTCAGTTTGTCTAATCAAATATGGGCCTACTAACCTGTCTTCTCCCAATTCAGTCCAGCATACAGGTGTCCTGCATTTCCTTCCATACAGTGCTTCATATGGTGCCATAACTATGCTCGATTGATAACTGT
Source organism: Xanthoceras sorbifolium (assembly GCA_003430845.1). Taxonomy (NCBI): domain Eukaryota; kingdom Viridiplantae; phylum Streptophyta; class Magnoliopsida; order Sapindales; family Sapindaceae; genus Xanthoceras; species Xanthoceras sorbifolium. The sequence continues at coordinate 2,566,008 of CM010609.1, read as the reverse complement.
TATTGTATGCGAATTCAATCAATGGGAGGTGATCCACCCAACTCCCTTCAAAATCAATAACACAATTCCTGAGCATATCTTCTAGCACCTGAATTACTCTTTCTGATTGTCCGTCTGTTTGCGGATGGAAGGCTGTACTGAAACTCAGTCGAGTACCCAAAGCTTCTTGAAACTTCTTCCAGAATCTGGATGTAAACCTCGGGTCTCTATACCAACCTCCTATATCCGTATATATGTCCAGCTGGTATACCAACCTCCTACATCCGTATATATGTCCAAGTATCCTAGGGTCATTTCACAATATCATTTCTTTATGGTCAAATTAAATTTTATTAAATTCAAATCAATAAAAACATTGACAAAATTCAATATAAATAATTAATATCAATTTATTTAGCACTAACAGAATATATAAATATATATATTCAAAATCAATATATCATAAACAATATATATATATATATATATATATATATTCAAAATTAGTTTATTTCAAACAATATATATATACCAAATCATCTCAAAATCAATTTTAATTAACAAATCATAAATAAACTAAAAACAATATCATATAATAATTCCGAAAATTTCTGGAAACTCTAAAAAAAATACAAACATTAGTGTACACCGAACCTGGATAATTTCCTAACACTTTTCTTTTTCCTCTTCCCTCCTTCTTCTTCTTCTTCTTTTCCTTTCTTTTTTTTTTTCCTTTCTTCTCTTCTTCTTCTTCTTTTTCTTTTCTTCTTCTTCTTTCTCTCTCGACCTTGCTTCTCCCTTCTTTTTTTTTTTTTTTTTCTTTCTTTTCTCTTCCTCTCACATGCTCTCTGTCTCTATTTGTTTGATTTGATTTTTTTTTTTTTTGAATTTGGTTTTTGATAACTTAGTGGAGCTTCTCCACTAAGTGTATATATATATATATTATATTAGAAATATCTTACCAATTGCAATTTACTCTCTCCTTAACTCTTTAAATTCCTAAAATGACAACCAATTGAAAATTAATCACATTCCATCTCTATAATTATTCCCAAAAATATTTCACAATGAACTTTTGCATGCTCAATAATAATTAAGAATAATCCAAGGATATTTATTCTATTTACCACCGAAACCTACATGGTCCCGGTTCCAGTTGGGCCAAAAAAGCTGGAACCGGCGGTTCCAATTCGGTACGGTTTTGGGTGAAATCGAACCGAATTGAAATTTATATGATTTTTAAAATTTGAAACTGACTCGAATCGAATTAAAGTTGTAAACCGAATCGAACATAACTAAATTAATACGGTTTGATTCGGTTCGGTTCAATACTGTTTTGGGCATATTGGGTTTAATGAGCCTTTTTCAGGTATTTGGCAACAAAAGTGATAAATAAATGTAAAAGAAACGCCTGTATGTACATAATGTATCGAAACCAATATAGTAGAACGAACAATGAATTTAAACTTAAGCACAATTTAGATATAAAGGGAGGAAGAAATCATAATAAAGTTGAATTCTAATAACACATGATCAAATTTTTTTTTTTTTATGAGTAACTAAATAGAAATCCTATTGAAAAAATAAAAATAAAATTAGCTAACTTCCTTAAGGAAGAATTATGAGATCAAAGAAGCAAAATCATAACGATTTACAAGCAGAACATATCAAAATGCAAACCAGTAAGTGAATAGATTCTTAATTTTTTTCACTTGTTTACTAAAACCTAATAGAATGATGTATAATTGTATACTATGTTCAGCTACAAACCAAACTACCCAAATAAAGTACATAATTAATCTACATATGCATTAAACCAAAGAGGGCAAAAAAAAAAAAAAAGAATCAAAGAAGTTTACTTTTTATTGTGGCGACAGTCGGTGAGAAAGCATGTAGTACGAGGTCATGGCGATCGACAATAGCAGCAGTGCAATGTGGCGCGGGGAGGAAACAAGCAGCAATCACAGCTACCGGTGAGGAAGCAACAACAACAGCGATGCTAAGTGGCGCAGTGAGAAAGCAGCAGTTACGGAGAGGAAGGAACAACAGAAGTGATTTGATGCGGCATAGCAAGGAAGCAACGGACAGAAGCATGCGGCAATCGGCGACAACAACGACCGGAGAGAAGCGGTGAGGCGAGGAAGCAAATGACAGTTGTTGTGACTTGTGAGAAAGTGATTTAGTGAGAGCGGTGTGGTGAGGTCTAGTTAGTGGTGACTTGTGAGAGTTAGTGAGAAATTATGTTAGGTTTTTTTTTTTCCTTTCTATATGACGGTTTAAACGGTTCAAATCGATTTTGGGCTGACAAAACCGAACCAAATCGTTTTCAATATGGTTTTTTAAAAACTAAATTGAACCGAACCAAATTCAAACCCAAAACAGTTCAAACTACAAATTACGATTCGATTAGGGTTTCAATCGATTCAGATATGATTTTTGTGCCCACCTTTAATCATCACCACCACCATCAATTTCCAATATCAAAGCCTAATAATAATAAAAATTATATAATAAATTATTAAAGCAAAAAAAGAAAAAATCTTTAAAATCTAGTGGAGATCTAAAAAAAAATTAAAAACAATTTGAGAAAAAAAAAATCTAGTGGAGATCCAGCTATCCATCTCTCAAAATGGATGGCTGGATCTCTACTAGATCCAATATATATATATATATATATATATATATATATATATATATATATATATATATAACAAATAACATTGAACCTACCTGAGGTTTATTGAATTGCACTCAGAATCAAACTTTACAGAAATTCACAGTGATTTAAAAAAAAAATAAAAAAAATAATCGTAGTTTAAAATAAAGAAAAATACATAAAAGATAATTATTTAAACATTAAAATCAATAAAAATAAATAAATAAAGAATTTGTTACCAGAAGTGAAGAGGAAGAGGACTAAAGGTAGCGATAGTACAAATAGATTCCACATTTTTTTTTCTTTTGTTTATTAACCCTTTTGTGAGATGCACAAAATTATATAGGTAAAAATGCTGCACAAATTTCTAATTTCTAATTTAATTTAATTAATTAATTATTATAGCATATATGTAGAAAATGAGCTAGGAGTTTCCTTATTTATTTTAGGGTTTAAATGTTACTTGGTCATAATGGATACATATCTATATTATAGATGTATTCTTCTTTTTTTGCTTTCTTTTTTATGGTAAATTTTAATGATCTTTCCTTAGATAGAATTGTACATTTTAAAACTTTTAAAAATTATATCTAAATAAAGTTAAGGTGATCTAGTGGTAAGTCCTTATACCCAGTAGATCAATGAAATTATGGTTTTAAGTCATATCTTTCTCTTTCAACTCTCAAAGAATTTGCTACCGAGATCAGTTGCACAAATTAAAACACATCATTGATCGAGATGGTATAAATAGGTAAAAGCGCTGCATGAATTTCTAATTTCTAATTTAATTAATTGATTATACCGTATAGGTAGAAAATGAGATGGTAGTTTCCTTATTTATTTTAGGGACTAATTGTAATAAAGTACCATGATATTTGATTATATTGTAATGAAATCGTGAGTTTAGCCTTAATTGCATGTTAGTACCCTACCGTCAGTTGAGCAGTCAAATATAACGGTTTGACTTTAACTTTTGTGTAAAATGACATAATTGCCCCTAGTTAAAAAAATAAATTAAATAAAAATTGAAAAAAATTAAAAAATTAAAATATTTAAAAATGGATCTCCACCCTCCATTAATCTTGATGGGCGGTGGAGATCCATTTAAAAAAAATCATATAATTAAAAAATGTTAAAAAAAATATTTGATATTAAAACATTTTTTGGTATTCTTGGTGGAGATCCAGATTGGATCTCCACCAAGAACTCCAAGAATAAAAAAAAAAAATTGTTTTGCAGAAACTGGATCTGCTCCATCAACGGGAGCAGATCTGCTCCCGTTGATGGAGTAGTTGCTCTGTCGCCGATGGAGCAGCGACGGAGCGCTGCTCCATCGGCTATGGAGCAGCTCTATCGCAGATGGAGCTTCGGCTCCATATGTCGCAGAGAGCGATGGACTCTATCTCTCTGCGATGGAGCTGCTCCATATCCGATGAAGCAGCGCTCCGTCGCTGCTCCATATCCGATGAAGCAGCGCTCCTGTCGCTGCTCCATCAACGGGAGCAGATCTTGCTGAATTTTTTTGTTTTCTTTGTTTTTTGATTGGATCTCCACACCAAGAACACTAAAAATATAAAAATATTTTTATTTTTTATTTTAATTTTAAGTTTTTTTAATTTTTTTTGTCAATATAATTGATGGTGGAGATTTATTTAACTTTTTTTATAATTTATAAATTTTTTTATTTTTTTAAAATAAATTAAGGTCAAAAAGACCAAAATACCCTTTGACTAGTGGTTGACCGTCAACTCTAACGGTCAACCAGTTAGTCAAGGGTATTAATATGCAATTAAGGCTAAACTCACGATTTTATTACAATATAATCAAACGTCAGAGTACTTTATTGCAATTAACCATTTATTTTAGGATTTAAATGTTTCTCGGTCATAATGGTATATATGTATTCTTCTTTTTTGCTTCCTTTTTTCATGGTAATATTAATGATCTTTCCTTAGATATGGTGACAATCAAGAAAGAAAATATCGGTATCGTTATCGATATCAAGCTTCGAAATTTATGGACATATTGGGAATAATATCGATATCGGTTGATATTCTTTAAAAGTTTTAAAAATATGAATATTTGCATCTAAAGTTATGAATATTTTATGTAAAGTTTTAGGACATTCTTAAATAAATAATTGTACATCAAATGAATCATATTTTGATAATGAATTAGCATACTTGTGAACTTATTTTATAAATTATAATATAGATAGAGTATGTATATAATTTTTAAAATTAAGTATTTAATAGAATAATATTTTGTTTCACTTTTATAATATTATATACAATATAAAGAAATTAAATATTTAATAAAAAAATTATCATAAAAAAATATAGTTATGTGATTCTATTATACATTGCATGTCTGAAATTTAATACTAAAATGAATTTCTTGGTGGTTCAAAGACATAAGGTACATTTCCATCTTAATTCGAATAATAATTTTCTGAGAAAAATATGCTTGCATAATTTTCGAGGTAATTATTAATATTCAATGTGTATGTTGCTTGATCTTTTTTGATAGATTCATAAATTTGGTAGTTTGAATTTACCCAACTTAGTAGATATTATTAATCTGCGTACATAAATATTGCAAATGACATTAGTGGCGAAGGATAATCAAATTTATTGTAGTTACAATAAGTTCCATAACTATCATAACATGGTACTTGAGAACCTGATTCTATTTGCAGATCACCCAAAATATTATTTTCCGTGTCTATACTCATTGAAGAAATGGTCAGAAGCGTGAAATGGACCACCAGCGGATGGAACAAGAGGGGCACGACGAGTGACGAAGATGATGGGACGAGCGACGACGATGGGTGGTGACAATGAGGGCCACACAGCGACAACAAGGGACCAACGGCTATATGGTGGATTAGCATGAGATCGTGAGATTTGGTTAGGGCCCTAGGTAGATGTGGATCAAATAAGATCACATTATATCAAATAAGATTTGGTTAGGGCCCTAACATGCATATCTATTAGATTACGGCAACTGTGGCCGTGTTCTACAAGAGTAAAATTGTGATTATATTAAAAAGGGTAAAAATTTCTTTGGTTATCAACTTTTTTCGAATTATTACTTTTTAACCGATATTTTCTTTTTTAGCTCACGTGATTCCTAATTTTTTAAAAATTCATTAGTTTAGTTCTTTTGTTAGTCAATAGTCAGTCAAATTTAATTGTGTTAGAGGCATTTTAATTTTTAGACACAAAAATAAAAATTAATGTTAAAAATAAATAAAAAATTAAATTATAAAAATAAATAATAATAACTGAAAAAATAAAAGAATAATTCAACATTACTTTGAATAATTTATTTATTTTTAAAAATAATAATTAAAATTTATAATTTTTAAAATAATAATATCTCATTTGCTGATTTTTTAAAATATATTTTTTCTTTTAAAGGAAAATTTTGGTGTTAATTAATTAATTTATTTTTAATATTTAAAATGTTAAAATATAAATTAATTAATATTTAAGGATTTTTCTTATAAATTTTGTGTATTTTATAATTTTAATTTTTTTATTGACACATATTAAATTTTTATTGGATGTAAAAATTAAGGTTAATTTGTTAAATTTTAAAAAATAAAGGATAAAATCATATTTTTAACTTCATCATTTAAAATTAAGCGCAAAATAGTAAATATACATATTATGTTATGTTTGAATGTAAAACAATTGGTCAAAATAACTAAAATGATAGATTTTTAAAAAATTAGGGACTACGCGAGCCAAAAGGGCAATATCTGTTAAAAATTAATAATTCCAGAAAAAATCGGGACCGAAATGAATTTCACCCCATTAAAAATGGTGCTATTTCTCAAAGTTTTATAAACTTGGTGTCAATTTCACGAAATGAGTTGGGTTTTGTGTTATATTTGACCAATCTCTCATATCATATTCAAAAAATATCAAAATAAAAAATAATTAAGAATATGTTTGCATAGTTTTCGAGATAATTATTAATATTCAATGTGTATGTTGCTTGATCTTTTTTGATAGATTCATAAATTTGGTAGTTTGAATTTACCCAACTTAGTAGATATTATTAATCTGCGTACATAAATATTGCAAATGACATTAGTGGCGAAGGATAATCAAATATATTGTAGTTACAATAAGTTCCATAACTATCATAACATGGTACTTGAGAACCTGATTCTATTTACAGATCACCCAAAATATTATTTTTCATGTCTATACTCAAAATATTATTTTTCATGTCTATAATTAAGAAAAATTCTCTACATAAAAAGTAATTATTATCTTTTGTCGGATAATTTTTTTATTTTGAAATAAGCATGACATATTTTACACATTCACTATGTCTCTTTGTCCAATTTTCTACTTTAATAATTATATTGTTAACCATTATTTTGGAAATTTTAATAAATTTGGTAATACCTCTTCTAAAATAATTTTTAATTTATATTATTTAACCAATAATTTATGGTTTAAGATTTAAAATTTATTTTAATAATTTATAAAATATTCATCAATTTTTAAGGTAAAATTATAAAATTTTAGAATTATCAGAATATTTTAAGAATATCTGGATATTTTTTGAATATTTTAAAAGTTTAAATATTTTATAGAATATTAGATATTTATCCATTTTAATATCTATTTCCCTTCAAAATATGAATATTTTGATGTATCTAACGATTTTAAGTTCTTTAGTACGGAGAGATTGGTTACAAATAAAATTATATGGGATATAAATATAAATGAAACTACGAAATAATTTTTGCTCCCCGTGATTGAATAAAGTGGTATAAGAGGTATATGATTTTGAAAAGATAAATTGTCTATTTTTTTTTTTTTCATGAAGCTTCATCAAGCCCCACAAAGTACTAGGGTATTTGTTTTTTTTTTTTTAGTGAGGTGATAATTCTGAAATGGTAAATTGCCTATCCTTTTTGTTAAAATATCGATCATTTTGAAGATGCTACTAGAATAACCTGTATAGTTAGTTACTGAACAATCATTATCAGCATATGAATCACAACAAAAGTAAAATTATCATTTTTTTTTTCTCTCATATTTTACACGCAGTCTATGCTTTTGTCTATGCTTTTGTCTATGCTTTACCAAACAAATGTGAAATCTATGCTTTTGTCTTTAATGATGGATTCTATGTATCTCACTTGATATGACCAGTCTTTTCAAAAACTACAGCCTCTTCTGATCTCTTTCTTACCAGCAGTAGATGTGATGCCGTAGAAGATCTGAATCCTTCATTGATTTATAAAAAGGACAACCACTAGCTCTTACAACAGCGAGCTTATACCAAACAGCTGTGCTTTAGAATATATCATCATGATCATGTCTTGGACATGGACCACGCTTACAGTTTTTGCATTTCTCTTCTTGCTTCAAGCATTTTTATGGAAAAGAAATGCAAAAACTAAGAGATTACCTCCGGGTCCAAGAGGGTTTCCAATATTCGGATGCCTTCATTTGTTGGGAAAATATCCTCACCGAGATCTCCACAAACTTGCCCAAAAATATGGCTCCATCATGCACCTACGGTTAGGGTTGAAGACTACTATTGTTGTCTCATCCTCACAAGCGGCCGAGCTGTTCTTGAGAACCCATGACCTTGTTTTTGCTAGCAGGCCACCTCTTGAAGCGTCCAAGTACATTGCCTATAACCAAAAGAACATGATCATGGCTCCATATGGTTCTTATTGGCGAAATGTCCGAAAGATGTGTACTCTAGAACTGCTTAGCAATGTTAAGATCAATTCTTTCAAGTCTATGAGAAAGGAAGAACTTGATCTCTTGATTGAGTATGTAAAAGAGGCTGCTCTTTCAGGTATTGCTGTCGATCTGAGTGCCAAGGTTGGAGCTCTCAGTGCAGATATGACTTGTAGAATGCTGTTTGGGAAGAAGTATATGGAGAAGGAGTTTGATGAGAGAGGGTTCAAGGCTGTGACGGACGAGACTATGGAATTATTAGCGACTTTAAACTTGGCTGACTACATTCCTCAAATTGCTTCACTTGATCTTAAGGGCCTGAGAAAACGCATGAAGGCTGTTGCCAAGGTGTTTGATGTGTTTTTTGAGAAGGTCATTGATGAACATGTTCAATCCATGGATGAAAATAGAACCAAAGACTTCGTTGATCTCATGTTGAGCTTCATGGGATCAGAAGAAACAGACTATCGTATAGATCGAGATCATGTCAAAACCATAATCTTGGTACCTACTATACATCAGATGTAGAAATAGATTCCAATTCACAAATTATATTATAGCTTAAATTGTAAGTTAGTTTGTTTCTTGATTATTTTCTTAATTGAATATTATATTTTATTTATCAGGATATCCTTACAGCTGCAATGGACACTTCAGCAGCAACCATTGAATGGACACTCTCAGAACTCATCAAGCATCCAAGAATAATGAAGAAAGTGCAAAATGAGTTAGAAAATGTTGTTGGAAGAGACAAAATGGTTGAAGAATCAGAGTTGGATAACTTGGAATACTTGGACATGGTTATAAAGGAATCTTTGAGATTTCATCCAGTGGCACCACTCCTACTTCCTCATGAATCTAGGGAAGACTGCATCGTTAATGGTTTCTACATCCCCAAAAAATCACGGATTTTTATTAATGCGTGGGCAATTGGAAGAGATCCAGCTGTCTGGAATGATCCTGACAATTTCTATCCAGAAAGGTTTGTGGGAAGTAATATTGATCTTCGCGGACATGACTTTCAACTCATTCCATTCGGTTCGGGCCGCAGAAGCTGCCCCGGAATGCAATTGGGTCTCACCGTGGTTAGGCTGGTGGTAGCACAACTTATACATTGCTTCAATTGGGAGCTTCCCGATAGAATGGATGCAACTGAATTGGACATGATAGAGCACTTTGGTATTGTCACTAGCAGGGCCAAACATCTTTCGGCTATTCCTACTTATCGCCTTAACAAATAATAATCCAGTTTGTTTATTTTTTTAGGTTTATAATATAAAAAATAAAAAACTCTCATTTTGTAACTATTAATGTCAAATTTAAGCACTAAGGATAATTTAGAAAATTCACTTGGTAATTTCATGAGCAAACCTCACTAGGTCAAGGTTCGAAATAAATGTTAATTAAGTGCCAGGTGACTGCATGTTTATTGGGCTATTTATTTATGGCTATCTCCTACTTGAAAAAATTTCATGGGATAAGTTCTATATGAAATGAGTTCATGTGGAGAGTTGGTTGGATCCGGCAAGGTGGTATCACCAAGTGCTGGATGTCCAAGTGTCATCACTAGGTGATGAGTTTGACATGGTAATAGGTCCTGCAAAAGAGATTACAGGAGTAAGAATAACACCGACGTGGTGCCAGTGATCATTCTCTGATGTCCATGGATGAAAATATTCTTGATAAAGATAAAATTCCAAATGATAATAAATAGATTTATTATGTATACGCCACTATGGGTCCTCTAGTTTTGTTTTTCTCCATTTTCCACCTTTTTGTTAACTTCTATTAGGATTTAAAAAGCAAAACTTAACTTTACCCTTAATATATTTACAAAATTATAATAAAATAAATGCAAAAGAAAAACAATTAAAAAAAGAATAAATCTTAAAATATGGTGGAGACAATAAAAACAAAATTCAAAATCAACATATCTTATCCATGGCAAAAAAAAAAAAAAAATTTAGAAAGTATGAAAAGACAAAACTACTCTTGTACATATTAAGTTTGATTAAAGTTGACTAATAATAGGGAATATCTTTGGTAATAAATTTAAAAATTTAATCCGTCTGTAATATATATTTAAAATTAAAAAATTAAATTTAAAATCAATCTATGTCCTATCTATCATCATAACCAAAAAAATAAAAAACAAAAGTAAAAAAAGCAATGATGAGAAGAAAACATAATCTCACCATTTTTTCTCCATCTCTCTTTTTTACCTCGTCATCATCAACACTATCAATTTCTAACACCAAACCTAACCCAAACACCATCCATTTCCAACGATTTTTTATCCTCTTTACATTTTTTTAAAAAATTTTCCCTTAACCACTGTAGTGGTAAAAAATAGTCCAAAAGGTTTAAACCCAAAAAGAATACCCAAAAAGAACAATACAGCCCAAACAGGCCCACCAGTTGACATAGCCCAGAAGACAGGCACAACAGTTGACCGGGCCCAAAAACCATCCTTTAAGCGACCAAGTCAACATTTGACTAGGTCCAAGTATTTGATTACACGATCAGTAAAACACCTCTAAGATAACAAGAATCCTTAATATCTCGGAACATGATATTCTCGATAAATAGGTGCAACAGTTAGCACATACCCCTATAAATACAGCCTTATGACTTCATAAGAGGGGGTTAAGCAATTTCTATCAAAGCCATCATTACGCTCCTAAGCAATCAGACTTACGCACGACTCTATTACGATCCAACCACGCTCAACATAGTCAAATCCGAACCCTCATACCTACACTCGACTCATTAGATAATAACTTACGCTCGACGTATAATTCCCCCAGGTAGTATTTTCCTTTTGTTTTCTACTCAAAATTCATTATCTGATTTAGGCGTTAAAGACTATTTGGTTGGCACCAACCTGGTGTCCCAAAGAGCACGACCTCTCATATTCGTTTTGTAGGTTGTCATCCCCACTACAATACCGATTCAAAACCCTCATGTTATCAGCGTAGATCTTAATATCTACAATTTGGCACCCACCATGGGGGATGACATTATCTAATCAACAATCACTCTATATTCAAACCCTGTGGCAGAGGAATCGAATCCCATTACTTAGGAAGCCCAGCTCGCAGTGCTAATGGAGCAGATGAACAAGAATTTCAAATGACTCTGGGAGTTGGAAGCAGAAAACAAAGTTGTTCGTGCTGAGAACAAAGACCTGCAGACTAAGGTGGACTCCTTAACGATGTCGACCACGCCGCCACCGGGGTTCGGCCATATCTGTTACGAACTTTACACTAGCCTCTCATCTGCTCCTGGATAAACCACCCCTGCGACACTAACCTCCAACGCTCGCCATCCAATTTTTGAATTGAGGACAAGCGCAAACAACCTTGTCATACCTGAAGGCGACCAGGCATCAGAACCTGTCGCGCTCGATTCAACTGTGCCAACTACCATGGCAACTGCTGCTTATAGGGAGACCAACCAGCCAGCTTCTGTTTAACAAACTCTCCTGACCAATTCAGAAACTATCGCTCACCCAGCGGTAACTGTAGCAAACTTGCAAGCACCACTAGCATTGCAGTCGACAGGCATAGTAGGCTCGACCTCAACTTTATCTGACCCAAAATGTGTACGCAGGTTCATAGAAATAAAGCCCTTAATCCAACGCATCCTGAAAGACCGGCCTCAATCAAGAAGAGCTTAATCAATAGCTTTGCCGACTCTCCTTTCGTTGACGCCATTGCACTTATCGAGATGGTAAGAAAATTCAGCTTCCCAAACATGAAGCAGTACGATGGCATGACGAATCCAGACGACCACATCGCCCTATACCACTAACACATGTTCATGGCAGTGATACCTATATATCAGCACGAAGTATGTGTGTGCAAGGGATTTGGATCTAGCCTAGTAGGTCCAGCTCTACAGTGGTATATGAACCTGTCAAATACTTCGACAGCTTCATTTGAACAATTGAACAACATGTTTGTCGAGTAGTTTGCCAGCAGTCGAAAGTTGAAAAAAAATACTGAAATGACCTATACACAACCAACCAATGTCTTGGCACGACTATGTGGGTCGATTCAACAAGGTGAAAATGTCAATTCCCCACTACAACCAAGCCACATCCATTTCCACTTTCGAGAAAGGACTCATCCACGACTCCGACCTCTACAAAGAATTGATGAAATATTCGTGCAAACAATAAAGGACGTTCTCGTAGTGTAGACTCAAATCAAATAAGAAGAAGATGAATGACGATCTCGTAGTGTAGACTCAAGTCAACTATACTCCGTCGAGACACAACATGAATGACGATCGATGTAGCCGTAGCATATAGCGTAAGTCAGAAAAGCACAGACCAAAGCCTTACCCAACTGGTGGTGCAGAAATGATAGATCACGTGATAACCGTGCCTTACATGACAGGCAGCCTCGTTAACCAGAAAGGTCGAGAGCAAAAGTACCCAAATATAACCTGAACATCACACATGTCGAAGTTGTCGCAGTCATGAAAAACTTAGACATGGACATGGAATGATCTTGACAATTTCTATCCAGAAATGTTTGTGGCAGCTAATATTGACCTTCGCGGACGTGACTTTCAACTCATTCCATTTGTTTTTTGCCACAGAAGCTGCACCAGAATGCAATTGGGTCTCACCGTGGTTATGTTGGTGGTAGCACAACTTATGCATTGCTTCGATTGGAAGCTTCCTAATGGAATGGTGGCAACTAAATTGGACATGACAGAGCACTTTTGTATTGTCATTAGTAGGGCCAAAAAGCTTTTGGCTATTCCTACTTATCACCTTAACAAATAATAATCCAGTTTGTTTATTTTATTGGGTTTATAACATTAAAAATAAAAAAAAAAACTCTCATTTTATAACTTTCAAATGGCAAATTTTAAGCACTAACCAGAATTGAGAAAATTTACTAGGTGATTTCCCGAGTGAACCTCACTAGGTCGAGGTTTAAAATAAATGTTAAGTGCCAGATGACTACATGTATATTGGGCTATTTATCTATGGCTATCTCCTCCTTGAAAAAATTTCTTAGGATAAGCTCCGGTTCAAATGAGTTCATCTGAAGAGTCGTTTGGATCTGGCTGGGTGGTATCATCAGGTGCTAGATGGTCAGGTATTGTCACTAGGTGATGAGTCCGGCAATGTAATAGCCCCAGCAAAAGAGAGTACTGGAGTCAGAGTTATGCCGTCGTGGTATCGGTGATCATTCTCTGATTCCCAACTAAGTAGAGGAAAGGGGGGGTAGCCATGATGGTTCATTATATGAGGGAATATATGAAAACTTTGTAAGATATATCTCAAGATTTATGTAAAAGATGTATCAAATATCCAAAAAATAATAGACAGTAGATAGAGATCATGATAAAGATGTTCTTAAGTAAAGATAAAAATCTAAATGATAAAAGATAGGGTAATTATTAAAAATTACCCTATAGTTTGGGTTATTCACCATTATGCGCGCTCCAGTTTTATTTTTCTCGATTTTCCACTTTCTGTTAACTTCTATTAGTATTTTAAAGCAAAAGTCAATTTTATCCTTTATATATTTACCAAATTCTAACAAATTATAATGAAATACATACAAAAATAAAAACAATTAAAAAAAGAATAAATCTTAAAATCTAGCGGAGATCCAAAAAAACAATTAAATACAAAATCAACCTATTTTTTATCCATCATCGTCACCAAAAAAATCAATATTAAAAAAAAGGAAAAAAGAATCACACTATTTTTTCTCATCTCTCTTTTTTCCATCATTACCACTAGTGTGTGCACGGTTCGATTCGGTACAGTTTTGGGTGAAATCGAACCGAATTGAAATTTATATGGTTTTTAAAAATTGAAACTGATTAGAATCGAATTGAAGGTATAAGCCGAATCGAACAGAACTAAATTAATACGGTTTGATTCGGTTCGGTTTAATACGGTTTGGATCAATTGGGTCTAATGGGTCTTTTTCATGTATTTGGCAACAAAAGTTAAGAAATAAATACAAAAGAAACGCATGTATGTGTAGTCCTCGGAAATTGCTTAGGTAGGTGTTGGGCACTACAACTTGTAAAGACAGAACGCACGTGATTTGTAGTCACTCCGACAATCAAGTCAGCAGATTGTATAATCAAAAGTCAATAGAATAGAGAATATCAAGGATAAGAATTCTCCCTTTACTCGTAGGGTGATGACCCTCGTGGTGGTTGGTAGAATAATATGAACGATCGAAATCGTGGTGGCTGAATGACCGAAGATGACTGATGTTCGCCGGTGATTCACCAGCTTAAGCTTGACTGTTTTGAGTGTTCTTGACTTCAGAGTGTTCTTGTATGTCCGCGTGTAAGTATGCGTGAGAGGCTTTTTTGAGTATGTAGCTCTCCATTTATAAGGGCTGATCCACCCATTTGGGGGGGGGGGGGGGGGGGGGGGGGGGGGAGGGATCGTATCCCGGCTTTGAAAACCCCACATTTGGGTGTAACGACCTTCATCTTAATGGAAAGATAACAGTTGCTTCCTTGGTGGCCCGAATCGCGGAAGTAACAGTCACCCAATTAACTTAGTCAATGAATGTTGAAATTTGCTACTGGATGGGTTAGTCCATGGGTCTGAGCTATAAGCTTAGACTTATTCAGATGGATCCGAAATTGAGCGTACGTAGGCCCATGAGTGTTCCGCGTCGAGCGACATGTGTGTCGTGTGACATGGGGGTCCTCGAGGTGTGGCCGTCATGCAGCCACGTGGTTGTCGTAATCTGTCCTCTCATAACTCATGGCCGTCATGCAGCCACTGGATCGACCTAGTGAGCGCTACCGGGTTTTCAAAACTTTCTAAATTCATATTTTTTCCATTTCAAACTTTTGAAAACTCGTATCAATTTATAATTTAAAAATATTTTTCTAGTGAGCCCATTGAAAATACAGTTTTTAAAAATTTCGGCAGAGTTTCCTTTTATTTTTCTGATTTCCCAAAACCTGTTTTCAAACAACTCAATTCAAATACATTCCTCAACAACACTTCAAATCTCATTTCATTCAAATGCGCACTCTGCCGTTTAGTGCGACTTTCACACAGTTTATAAAACAATTCATTAACTACAATCCTTCGAAAAATGCAAAACAGAAAGCATAAAATAATTAATTACAGCACATAATTACAAAACATAATTATAAATACTCTGTATATGCATGCATATCTAACTACATTATACAGGAATATATATATATATATATATATATATATATATATATATATATATATATATATATATATAACTACCCAAATGAAATGACTCTGGCTCTCTGTCAGCAACTCTCTCTTCAATCTTTGGCCTCCTCCGTATCCTTGTTACCTACGCGCGATAAAAACCGACGCGCTAAGCAATAATGCTTAGTGGGTGTACACTAAATAAATTTGCAATAGCATATAAAACACTAAATTGTAATTTCAGAAATTCAGATACATAAAGAAATTCAGAAAGTCAGATACCTATATAAATAAATCATAAAACTTAAATACAGAATGTCATAAAAATATATATAGATATAAAATGAACGTGGTATCTCAAAAGTTTCTGGGTTTCCATTTCACTATCATTTCTTTATTTTTCATAACATTTTCTAACTATCAATTCTCACTTGGGCCCTTGATACACATAACAAGGTGTACATGACTGAATTACGGGTTTTTCAGTCGGGTTTCCCATCTTATATGAAATGGTATCCCTCTATATAAACAGTCGGTTTCCCATTTCACGAGGAAATGGTATCCGGATATTCTCACAGTCGGTTTCCCATTTCACGAGGAAATGGTATCCATGGTAAACAGTCGATTTTCCATTTCACGAGGAAATGGTATCCGTATAATCCACAATCAAAGGCATTATAAATCACGGTGCAGTACTGCCATAAATTCACCCAATTGACATATTAATCTCCTATATCCATATATCCCTATACATATATTAGGGCCGTTTAAATATCATAACAAAGAAATCAACGAATATCATTTTACATCAAAATTCATAAATAGGAAAATCAAACAATAATTATAAAGCAGGTTTTGAAAACATACGTTTTTATTCAAATTTCCATAATAGCAGAATGTTGCACAAATAGTCCAACAATATGCAAAAATACAATACGAGTATATAAACAAATTCATACGAATATATATAAAATCCATAACTATATTTTTAGAGTTATTAAATCAAAACATTTATCAAAAATAAGTTCATAAACGTGTGTACACCAACCTGGATACTGTTTTACTGGTTCTACGCCTTTTTCCTTCTGAAATTTTCTTTTCCTTTCTCTTCCTCTCTTCCTCCTCTTTCCTTTCTCTTCCTCTTCTCTTTCTTTTCTTTTCTTCTTCTTTCCCTTCTCTCTTTCTTCTTTTCTTCTTTCTCTTTTTCTTTTCTTCTTCCTTTTCTTCTTCTTCTTCTTTTCTTTTCTTTTTCTTCTTATCCCGTTTTCTACCCTCTCTCTCTCTTTTCTGTTTTGTGTCGATGGCTTCTCACAGAAGCCAACTTTTTTTTTATATCATTTCGGTCATCGCGACCTGTGGTCGCGCCACCAGATCGTGTTGCTCACTAGAGCAACTCCACCGCTTTCATCGCGAGCGTACATCGCGGTGCTCTGGTCGCGCTGGTGGTCGCCATGCTCACTGCCCGAATTTCATTTTTTTCATCGCGACCTGTGGTCGCGGTGACCAGGTCGCGGTACTCACTATCCCAGTTTTTCACTGTCTTTTTCATTTCTGGACCGTTCCATCTGGTTCACCTGAAAACCATAAAAATAAACATACATTTAATTACATTTACACCTCTCAACTCACAAAAATTTTATTCACATATTCAAAATTAATTATCCAAAATTCGGGATGTTACAATTCCTCTAACAGTCGTATGTTTGTTGGTAAGGATTTTTCCATGTAATAAGGACCACAAAAACAAATGAATTTTAGGCAGCAACTTCAACTTCCACACGAATCTCCAGTCCCACAAATTAACATCATCCAACAACAAGTTATTATAGGCAGACTTAACAGAAAACTCACCCCAAATCACACTATCAACCACATTCACATCAGGGCTAATGAAAATACCTGCGATCCGGTACACTACCTGCCAAGGAAGAACAGCAGCAAGTCTCTCGATGTCCCATCTGTTGTCAACAATAAACGAACTAACAGTGGAATCAACAATGTTATCACATACATCAACAATAGCATAATCACAAAAAGGACCCAAAGACTCAACCCAAACATCAGACCAAAACATGATAGAATGGCCATTACCAAACTTCCACATAATGCCTTTAGCCACTAGGCTAGCCCCATGCTGGATACCTCTCTACACATTAGAAAAAGCCGCATGCTTCTGCCCACCACCATCAGTAATCGAGGATTTGGTAAGGTACTTATTTCTAAGCAGCTTACACCAAACACCCTGATCATGGTTCAAAATTCTCCACCCGGCCTTGGCAAGTAAAGCCTGATTCATAAGTTTAGTTTGCTTGATATCAAGCCCACCTCTGCATTTCGGTTTACAAACAGTGGCCCAGTTGATAAGGTGCACAGGTTTCTTGGTGGCAGAGTGCCCCCAGAGAAAATCCCTATTAACCTTATCCAATTTCACACACAAGTCACTAGGAAGTTTGACAGTTGCATGACATAAATGAGAATAGCTGAGGATACTGCTTTAATAAGAGTTACTCTCCCTGCCATCGAAAGAGTACTGTTTTTCCAAGAAGCAAGTCTATTATGCACCTTCTCCAAAATCCCTCTATAGGTGTGCTTGTTGATTCTCCCATGGATGAGGGGAACACCAAGGTAGTTACCAAGATCCTTAGTAATAGGAGAGCCACAGATATTAGCAATACACCTGGTTGGGATTAATAAGGTTAGGAAGCAACGATCTCAGTCTTTAAACTATGATTTTACTAATAACTTTATACAACGTATTACAAAGACTAATAGGCCTTAGCTGTGTCATGTCTGATGGGCTAGGGACCTTAGAAATGAGAGTAATAAGAGTTTTATTAAGAGTAGTAGGGAAGCAAGCTTTGTCAAAACTTTCCCTAACAAACTCCACAATATCCTCTTTACAGACATTCCACTTGTTTTGAAAGAACACAGCAGGAAACCCATTAGGACCCTGGGCTTTGAGGCTCCCAATCCCAAACAGACTTTCTCTAATATCTTCCTCAGAAATATCCCTACACAAATGCTCACGCGTTCCCAAATTGACCGAGGGGAAAAGTCTAGAAAGATCAGTATAATTGAGGTCACAATGCAGAAAAGAAAACAACTTCTGGAAGTAATTCAGAGCAATAGCCTTCAACCCATCCTTACTATCAACCCATGAACCATTCTCATCCTTCAACCTTTCCAATTTATTATGTCTGCTACGAATCAAAGTAGAAAGGTGAAAGAACTTGGTGTTACGGTCTCCTTCCTTAAGCCAAGTATTCCTAGACTTTTGGAGCCAAAATATCTCCTCCACATCAATAATACAGTTATACTCAGCAATAAGTTTAGCTTCAAGAGTGACCAAACCTTGACTGTGAGCAACACTGAGGTGTTTTTGAATACCTTGCAATCTGGCTAGTAATCTCCTCTTCCTCTGAAAGATGCAGCCAAAACTATCTTTGTTCCAGGATTTCAGCATATTAGAAAGGGAAAGGATTTTGTCTATAACATTTCCCTCTCTAGCAAACCACTCCCCAGAGACTATCCGATCGAACTCAGCATGCTTCAACCACATAGCTTCAAATCTAAAGGGTTTAAACAAGCTACTCAGTATATGGTTGCTATAGAGCTTAAGCAGGATAGGGCAGTGGTCAGAGTGAGTTCTTGGTAGGTGCTTCACAAACCCTTCCAGGAAAAGCATTCACCACTCCATAGAACAGAGGGCTCTGTCAAATCTACACCAGATCTCATCTTTAAAACCTCTTTTGCTCATCCAAGTAAAATTTTGGCCAACAAATCCCAAATCAATCAAATTATTATCACTAATCCAGTCAACGAACCCAAAATTGGAAAAACTAGCGCTGCCCCCTCTTTTTTCAAAACTACAAGTGATTTCATTAAAATCTCCCACCACCACCCAAGGCCCTAAAAAGCAGCTTCTCATCACACTAAGATAGTCCCAAAGGCTTTTCATGATGCACAAACTCGGATTAGCATAGATCACCGTGAAGACCTAATAATTGTGGTTTGCAGCAACAATAGCAGTAATGGTGTGTTTGGAGCTAGCCATAACTTCAAGCCTATTCCATAGTAACCAAATCCCTCCCAAGAAACCAACAGCTTCCACTATAAAACTGTTTGAAATGCCTAATCTTTTAATAACTCTGGCAGCTTTAAGACCACTAATACGCGGCTCCAAAATAGCAACAATATCAAATTAATGGATTCTCTCAATGTCAGAAATAATCCTATGGAATCCTTTTTTACCAGCCCCTCTCACATTCCAGACACAAATCATTAAAAAAATAAAATAAGGAAGGGGAAGTGCACTTGGTAGGGACTATTGGTCTAAGGTAACGTCCATAGCCTCCTTCAAGCGAGAGGCTACTTCCTCAAATAGACCATCAACTGAAATATCCACGTAGGATGTCTTAGACGTAGGAACAACATCGGTCAGACACTCTTCATCCATCAATTCCCGAGGCTGGCCATCCGATGCCATAAAATCTACCATGTCCTGATGCAGTAGTTGAAGGACCTGAGCGTCTTCCAACTTCTCCTCCATATCATCATCCAGATTCTGCGAAAGGAAGGGCAACACCTGTTGCTTTCCAGAGCCAACATCCTTGTTACTCCGCCATCCGCCCTTGCCAGTATTAAGCTTCACATTCAGTTGAGTACTGGCTGTTTTTGTTTGGGGAACTGGTTGTTTTTATTGATAAGGGTACATAGGTATATATAGATAGGTATATATCTGACCGTTCATCACCAACAGCCATTTAATCTGATCGTTCATCACCAACATTAATTTCTCTCCAAAAATAAGGTTTATAACCTTCATGATATTATCCAATTCGTACGGAGGCTATCATGGTAATTTAAGTTTGATTTTATTTGATAATCATTGTGATGATGTCGTTGAGAAGAAAAACATAATCTTACCATTTTTTCTCCATCTCTCTTTTTTCCCTCGTCATCATTAACACTATCAATTTCTAACACCAAACCTAACCTAAAAACCATCCATTTCCAACGATTTTTTTATCCTCTTTACATTTTTTTTAAATTTTTTTTCCCTTAACCACTATAATGGTAAAAAATAGCCCAAAAGGCTTAGACTAAAAAAGAATGTCTAAAAAGAATAATACAACCCAAACAGGCCCACCAGTCAACATAACCCAGAAGACAGGCACAGCGGTTGATCGGGCCCAAAAGCCATCCTTTAAGCGACTAAGTTAACATTTGACTGGTCCAAGTTTTTGATTACACGATTAGTCAAACACCTTCGAGATAACAAGAATCTCTGATATCTCGAAACACGACATCCTCGATAAACAGGTGCAACAACTAGCACCTACTCCTATAAATACAGCCTTATGGCTTCATAAGAGGGGGTTAAGCAATTTCTATCAAAGTTGTCATTCTGCTCCTAAGAAATCAGACTTACGCACGACTCTATTCCGATCCAGTCACGCTCGACATAGTCAACTCCGAACCCTCATACTTACGCTCGACTCATTAGCTAATAACTTATGCTCGATGTATAATTCCCCCATGTAGTATTTTCCTTTTGTTTTTTATTCAAGATTCGCTATCTAATTTGGGTGTCAGAGATTGTTTGGCTGGCACCAACCCAATGTTCCAAAGAGCACGACCTCTTCTATTCATTTTGCAGGTTGTCGTCCCCACTATAATACCGACTCAAGACCCTCAAGTCATCAGCGTAGATCTCAGTATCAATAATTTGGCGCCTATCGTGGGACATGACATTATCTAATCAACAATCGACCGAAATTCAATCCCTATGGCTGAGGAATCGAATCCCATTACTTTGGAAGCCCAGCTCGCGATGCTAGTGGAGTAGATGAACGAGAATTCTGAATGACTCTGAGCGTTGGAAGCAGAAAACAAAGTTATTTGTGTTGAGAACAAAAACTTGTAGACTAAGGTCGACTCCCTGACGATGTCAACCACGCCGCCACCAAGGTTCAGTCATGTTTGTTATGAACTTAACACTAACACCTCATTTGCTCCGAGATAAACCACTCCTGCAACGCTGACCTCCAACGCTCGCCATCCAATTTTCGAATTGAGGACAAGCGCGAACGACCTTGTCGTACCTGAAGGCGATTTGGCACCAGAACCTGTCGCACTTGATTCAACTGTGCCGACTACCATTTAGCTTTCCCAACATGAAGTACTACTACGGTACAACGAATCCAAATAATCACATAGCCCAATACCGTCAGAGCATTTTCATGGCAGCGATGCCTAGAGTTTAGCGCGAAGCATATATGTGCAAGAAATTTGGATCTAGCTTAGTAGGTCCAGCTCTACAGTGGTACATGAACCTGCCAAATAATTCGACAGCTTCATTCGGACAATTTAACGACATCTTCGTCTAGCAGTTCGCCAGCAGCCGAAAGTTGAAAAAATAATCATATGACCTATACACAATCAGCCAACGTCGTGGCGAACTATTGCGCGACTATATGGGTTGATTCAACAAGGAGAAAGTGTCGATTTCCCACTACAACCCGGCCACAACCACTTTCGCTTTCAAGAAAGGACTTCTCCACGACTCCGACCTCTACAAAGAATTGACGAAATATCCGTGCAAAACAATAAAGAACGTTCTTGCCAAAGCGTGGGCTCAAATCAAATGGGTAGAAGATGAAGTCAACTATAATTCATCGAGGCACAACAGGAATGACGATCGACAAAGCCGTCGCGTCGAGCATAAGTCAGCAAAGCACGGAACAAAGCCTTACCCAACATAAGGGCGCAAAAATGATAGATCATGTGATAACCGCGCCCCGCACGACAGACAACCTCATCAACCAGAAAGGTTGAGAGCTAGAGTCCCTGAATATAACCTAAACATCACACCCGTCGAAGTTGTCACAGTCATGAAAAACCTAGATAATTCAATAAAGTGGTATGAGAGGATGTCGATCCCAGCAGATAAAAGGGACTTTGTCAAATGGTATGATTTCCACGGAGACCACAGACACAAAATCGAAGGCTGCATCACTCTCAAATTCGAAGTAGTCGAGCTCCTGAAAAGAGGCCACTTGAAGGAATATCTCACCGACAAAGGTAAAAACACCATAGCCAGCCAAAACAAGTGATACAACGAATATAACACACCTCCTCTTGATCCCCCACGATACAAGAGGGTTGTAAACGTCATCATCTGTGAATCAGAGATCAGTGGAGTCTTCTATTCAGCAACCAAGCATCACACTCGATAAGCAGGCAACCCAGAGGTCCATCCCAAGAGACCAGTCTACCCTGCATTTAACCAGACCATCAGCTTCAATAATAACGAGCACACTAAACTGCTTAATCCGCACCACGACGCACTCGTCATATCCCTTCATGTGGCCAACTGTTTGATAAAGCGCATCTTGATATACAATGGAAGCTCTTCAAACGTGCTATTCCTCGAAGCTCTACATGAAATATAGATCGACGAGTCAAGCATACGACGGTCGACTGTATTAGTCGAGTTTAGCGGCGAGCATAAAAACATTATTGGGGGATCACCCTTCCCGTCTACGTAGAAGGCGTCAACATCAACACCTAATTCATGGTGCTTCATTGTCCTTCGGCATATAACATCATCATAGGTCGTCCCTAGATACACGACATGAGAGCCGTACCCTCGACATACCACCAAAAACTTCGTTTTCCAACCAAATGTGGAGTGCGAGAGATTCGAGGCGAGCAAAGAGTTTCGAGGGAATGCTATACCAACACACTGAAGAACAAGCCATCACAGTTATTGCAATTATAGCAATCGACCCGTGGACTCGAACAACATGATTCGAAAATGGAGGAACTCGACGAAGTTCAAATCCATCCAATGGAAGTCTACATCGACGACACATATATATTTCTCTGAACAACAAGATGTTCAGATAAATGCTCGGCACAACAATGGAAGTCTACATCGACGACATGCTTCTCAAATCCCTCCAAGCCAAGCGATACCTCGAACATTTATAACAAGCATTCGACACTTCAAAAATACGGTATGAAACTTAACCCCACTAAATGCTCATTCGGAGTGTCATCAAGAAAATATAACAAAAGCTATCACAGCTTTTTACAAATTCTCTCTTGATAATTAAATGCTAAATGACAACACATATATATATACATATTTACAATGCATGAGCATTGTATACACACTAGCTACAACATAATTCTAATAACATAATTCTGATACCAAATAACTAATTACAGCTGTGTTATCCATTGTCTAGTGGATTGATACCTGCCTGATTCTTCTTGCTAAATCTATTATGAGCAGCACAATTTGTGCTGTCATTCATAGGCATTCTTTCTGTTGCACCTATGAGCTAATGTTGCATGTATAGCCATACGATGCTCATCTGTTATGGTTTGAGGAATTGTTCCCTTAGGGTGCGTTTGGTACGTGGACGGGACATGACTGGGTGGGACGGGACATGACAGGACAGGACAGGACAGCTGTTCCATATTGTTTTGGAATGTCTGGGACAAAACTGTGCACTGTACTGTTATACATTTGATGACTGGGACAAGACAATACAATAGGTTTAAATTACCAGAATACCCTTCTTGTCCTGTCTAAGGTTTGTTACAACATATTAGTGATAAATTTTAGATTAATTTTTAATTAAAAATTTTAAAACATTTTTCAATGCCGTTAAAAAAACTATTTTCTATGAATTTTTTTTAAAATAATAAAAATTGTAAAATTAATTTTTCTTCAATTTATTTTTTTTACTGTTTAAAAAAAAAGTTGATGTTCTTGGTGGAGATTCAGGTTGGATCTCCACCGTCCATCAACAATGATGGACAGTAGAGATTAAATCTAGATCTCCACCAAGAACAGGAAAAAAAAATTCGAAGTTGAAGATCTGGGTTTGATTTGAACCCACAACCCTGGATGTTATGGGACTACTTGTCTGAGGGTCTAAGGTGTGGCAAGTTTTTTAGTTTTTTGTCTCACGTTATCCCACACCCATATCGCGCCAAATATGGAACAGAAACAGACTATTTTACATTGTCCTGTTCTGTCCTATATACCAAACACACCCTTAACAGGTAGACACGGATCAAATAAATTTTATTTTATTTTTTGCACTAAAAGTAGACAAGAGTCGGATGAGATTAAATAGCATCAAATTACTAAATTCAATAAAAATAGCACCAAAATTACAATTTAGACAATAATGCCCTGAAAGCATCGAAAATACCTAAAAGTCAAAAAGCAAAAGATTTTAAAAGCTTGTCTGAATCAAAATTGAATGCTTTACCCCACCCATCATCTCTCTCAATATAAGTTAAAAATCAAGTGTCGGCACCGCGATCTATATTAGATCACAGCCTAACGTGTCGTTATCTATTAAATGGTATGTGTGGTATACGCCATTATGCGCCTTCTAGTTCGTTTTTCTCCATTTTCCACCTTCGGTTAAGTTCTGTTACGATTTAAAAGTAAAAGTCAATTTTACCTTAATATATTTATAAAATTATAATAAAATAAATATAAAAGAAAATTAATTAAAAAATAATAAATCTTAAAATATGGTGGAGATAAAAAAAATTAAATTCAAAATCAGCCTATCTTTTATCCATCATCATCATTAAAAAAATAAAAAATAAAAAACAATATAAAAAAACATAATCACACCATTTTTTTCTCCATCTCCCTTTTTTCGATCATCACCACCACCACTACCATCAATTTGCAAACACCAAACCCTATCCCAAAATAGTAATAAAAAATATATACAAAATTATTGAAACAATTAAAAAAAATCTTAAATATCTAGTGGAAATCCAAAAAAAAATTGAAAACAATTTGAGAAAAAAAAAATCTAGTGGAGATCTAATTGTTCATCTCTCAAAATAGATGGTTACAGAATATATATATATATATATATATATATATATATCAAATAAAAGTCAGATTCACTGAGGTTTGTTCATCTACAAGCAGAATTAACTTTTGAGTTTATTGACAAAGACATCTGGCCCCTATTATTAGGTA
Source organism: Xanthoceras sorbifolium (assembly GCA_003430845.1). NCBI lineage: Eukaryota > Viridiplantae > Streptophyta > Magnoliopsida > Sapindales > Sapindaceae > Xanthoceras > Xanthoceras sorbifolium. Next base: position 2,540,425 of record CM010609.1, on the reverse strand, counting down.
TGGCCTCGGTTCGGTTCAAATCAAGCGGTTCGAGCCGAACCGGCGAATGTTCCAGTTAAAAACCGATTCTGGAACCAGGACATTCGGTCCCGGTTTAGTTAGCCTTCCTAAAAAATCGGAACTAGCAGTTAGTAACCGGTGGTTCATGGTTCGAACCGATTTTTTTTTTTTTTTTGTATAAGACTGTCCGGTTCCATAAAACCGGAGGAGGAATCGGAACCGAGTTTCTCCTCTGGTTTTTAACCGAAACCAGGACTGAGACCGGGACCCTCACGGTCCCGGTTCCGGTTGGCCCTAAATTGGAACCGAAACCGCTGGTTCCTGGAACGTGGCCGTACCTACCTGTCGTTAGTCAAATTCTTTCAAATTTAACAATTAACCAAGTTTGACTATTAAAATAACCAAAATACCATCGAAATAATATATAAAATTGTCAAAATTCATTAAATAAAATAATAATACAAAGAAACAGTCAATATCTCCACCGTTCATCTGACTTGAGATGGACAGTGGAGATTTATTTTTAAAAACGTAACATAAAATATTAAAATTAAAAATAATATTGACTATTGTATTAAAATAAAAATATAAAAACAAAAAAAAATGGAAAAAAAAATTTAATAGTTTTCCACTGTCCATAAAGATTGATGAATTGTGGATATCCATTAAAAAAATTTATTTTAAAAATTTTTTGTAAAAAATTTTAGAGTAAATAATTTTTTTTTTAATAAATTCAAACCATCCATCATCTTAAAGAGGAGGGATGAAATTTGTTTTTTTAATTTTTTAATTTTATTAATAAAATTAAATTTAAAAAGTATGAAAAAACAAAAATAATCTTATGCATATTAATTTAACTAAATTTAACTAATAATATATAATTTCTTTATTAATAAATTCAAAAGTTTATTATATATATATATATATAATTAAAATTAAATTCAAAATCAATCTATATCTTTATATATCATCATCATCCAAAGAATCAAAACAAATGTCAAAAAAGCAATGTTGAGAAAAAAAATATATAATCTCACTATTTTTTCTAAAATATATAATCTCACTATTTTTTCTCCATCTCTCTTTTTTCGGCCATTATCATCAACACTTTCAATTTCTAATACCATACATTTCCACAAAATTTTCATCCTCTTTACATTTTTGTTTTCAGTTTTTTTCCCTTAACCATACTAACACAACCCTCTCAAATCGCAATCCATAAACACACCGCCACATCTTCCAAACAAAGAGAGAGAAGGAAAAGAGACTGGTAGGGAATTTGTTAGAGAGAGAGTAGAGATGGAGAAGAGGGAGAGAGAAAAAAACACATACGAGATGGAAGAAAGAGATAATAGGATGGGAGGGAAAGAAAAATTTTAATTTTTTTAAGGGTTGTTATTAAAATACCCTGTAGTTTGGACTATTAGCTATTATGTATCCTTTAGTTTCAAAATTCCCTAAAATCCACCATGTAATTTAATATAAATTTTTAATGTAAAATTTAGTAATTTAAGTTTCTATCCTTCCAAATTTCTAAAAAGTTAACTGAATTTTAACAGATTTCTAACGGGTGGGAATTTTTATTTTTATAGATATTTCCTTCAATTATAGGATGAATTTTAGGTAATTTTAAAACTAAAGGGTTATAATGATAAATATTCTAAACTATAGGTATTTGTTAACAATAACCCTAAACATATTGTGAATGATGAGGGGATAAGCGCTTATAGCATTTTCTAACTAATAGGAGAGGGACACATGTCCTTTCCTTAGTGGCCCTTCAATCTCTTCTTTTTACCTGACGGTGGAACTTGGCTCCTCCTTGCCTTTTACTCTCCATGTGCCTTCAACGAATTAGGAGCAACCAATTAGGACGTTTTCCTCCAAAATGGGCTAGTTTTAGTTGACCATTGCCACGTAGCGCAATTTTATAGGCTTATTTTGTCCTTATCAGCTTTTTTTTTTGTGAGCTATCCATGTGTGATTAGTGACTGGGCTGTGGTTCTAAATCTCTAACCGTATCCCATCATTTTAGGGGTATGTTAGTCCCTCATGAATAAGGAAGACTGCATCGTTAACCATTTCTACATTATAAGAAAATTACAAATTTTCATTAATTCGCATGTAATTGAAAGAGATCTAGATGTCAAAATGATCCTGATAACTTTTATCCAAAAAGGTTCGTGGGAAGTAATATTAATTTTTGTGGACGTAAATTTTAACTTATTCCATTTGTATTCGGCTGCAGAGAAACTGTGGCGTAATTTAATCGGGTCTCACCGTGTTTAGGCTGTGCTAGCACAACTTATATATTGCTTCGATTATGAGCTTCTTGATGGAATGGTGGTGAACTGGACATGACAGAGCACTTTGGTCTTGTCACTAGCAGGGCCAAACATGTTTTAACTTTTCTTATTTATCGCCTCAACAAATAATAATATACATTGTGCATTTTTTTGGGTTTATAACATGAACATGGCTCGAGAATAATGTTAAACATAAAAATAAAAAGAACTATCACAATAATTTTATAGCAAATGCGAGCACGTGCACGCACATATATAGGGGCGGACCCCTTCGAGGGTTAAGAGAGGTCGGATCTTTCAGAATTTTTTAAAAAAAATTATATATACAAATTAAATTAAATATTTAATTTAAGTATAAAAAATTAAATTATATATAGTAATATATTCTAAATTCTGAATCTGATCCCCTAAATTCTATCTTCTCGTTCTGATTATATATACATATATATATATGTACACATATTTGTATCTCTCTCTCTCTCTCTCTCTCTCTCTCTCTCTCTCTCTATATATATATATATATATATATGTTAAATGTAAAAAGGTTTAGTAAAAACTTTGCACATCCACTTTTAGTAAAGTGTTTAGTGCATCTCTCTCTCACCTCAGTGGTGAGGGGTTCAATTCCCATCATGCACATACCAGCATATGTGAGTAGTTTTCTCCCCTTATTGTGGAAGTAGATGTCTTCCGTTATAGGAGTAGATATTTTGATGGCAGGTTCCGATAGCTATTAATGTTGTACTTGTACTCCTTCAATTATTATTGGATGAGTAGATCAAAATGCGTTTATTTAAAAACCTCTTCTAAAAGTTTACAATTGTAAGACATAAATACCCTCCATTCTCTAAAGTGAGATAAATTGACTATCTTGCCCTCCAAATTTCACATAATTGATGATTTAATTAATCTATTAAAATTATAATGTTGTGCTCCCAATTTCATCAAACCTTTGACTTTTTTGAAGAAAAAATAATCAATGTGTCAACCAATATGCAATTTTTTTTATTTACTAGGAACTTTATTCAGTACATGATAATTACTAATTAATTATATTGTCATTGCAACTAATGAAATGGAAATCGATAGGGAAAAATATTAAATGTTGACAATATTAATTTCATACGAAAGTTATTCTCGTAACGACTAGAATGCTAAAGTTGTTCCCACTACTTTTTTTTTTTTGGTAAGAAAGAGGGCTCAGCCCAGCACATCAAAGGGAAGAGCAGCAAAGCTGCTAGCTAGGAACAAGTCTGGCAGCAGCAATCTGCTTACAGTCATTAACAAGCAATCTAAAAATCTGAGAAGGGGGAGCATTAGACAAGTGAACTCCCAGCTCCAAATCATGGCCCATTCTAGCTAGATCATCAGCAACCATATTAGCTTCTCCGTAAACATGCTCAATAGAGCACCTCCAATAAGCATTTAAGAAGGAACAACACTCATGGATAATGTTGAAATAAGGGTGATTTGAAAGAGCAGTGCCATTAACAAGCTTAATCACCTCCAAGGAGTCCGACTCTACCACAATCTCCTTGACCCCAAACGACCAGGCAAACTTCAAGCCTTCCAAAAGACTCCACAGCTCAGCTTCCAAGATACAACCCATTCCAATTTTGTAAATAAAGCCTCCCAACCAACATGAGTCATGATTTCTAAGAACACCAGCAGCCGCAATAGAGTTGTCCCTACTCCTCACACTACCATCAACATTCAATTTAACATACCCTTTAACGGGGGGTTTCCAAGAAATAAGCCTCACATAGGACTCTTTAACAACCGAACTTTTTTCCAAAATCTCCCACCACTCCTTACTAGCCAGCATGATAGGCAAAAGAGGATTCACAGGAAAGGAAAAAGTAGGGTCAAACACTTTACGACACTTCCACTTCCAAAGAAACCACAAGGAAAAACTGAAAATAATAAACCAAGGAATACCGAAGCTGCTAATGGCAGACTTCTTAAGATTCACATGCAGCCAAGAAGAGAGATTACCAGAGAACTCCACAAGGTTGGTGAACCCTGTACAAATGTGATTCCACACAGCAGTAGAAACCCTACAACTCCTAAAGAGATGCTTAAGGGACTCGAGCCCATAAATGCACCTGGGACACGAGGCATCATTTGTTAAGTACTTGATCACTCTATGCTCATTAGTAAGAATCTTACCATGCAACAAAGTCCACAAGAAAGTCAGAATTTTAGGGGGAAGCTTCAACTTCAGTATAAAGTCCCACTGCCAAGGGAGAGGGGCACAATACAGCCCAATATCATACGCAGTCTTCACCAAAAAAACACCTCCAGCAGCCTCTTTCCAAACCATTCTATCAGGATTTCTCCCAACAAAGATTTTGGCTATTCTGTGGATAACATTCCAGGGAAGGATCAAAGCTAGTTTCTCAAAATCCCAACCAGCATCTCTCCTGTAATCCACCACCTTCTCCAGAAGCATATCCCCGCTCACAGTTCTCGTAGCATGGTGCAAAAGGGGGCCACACTCACCAATCCACAAGTCAGACCAGAAAAGAACAGTCTCACCATTCTCAATCCTCCAAACAATCCCATCCTTAAGCAGTTTAGCTCCAAATTTGATCCCTTTCCAAGTATTAGAACATATCCCTTTGGGATTCTCATTAGTACAGAACAAAGAAACCTTATTTAAATACTTACAAGACAACAGCCGAGTCCACATCTCATTCTCACCCTGAATCAGTCTCCACCCAGCCTTAGCCAAGAGGGCTTGGTTCATAATTTTCATAGACTTGAGACCAAGGCCACCCAGGGATTTAGGAGAGCAGACAGTGGCCCAATCGACCAAGTGAACAGTTCTTTTATCAGCCGTATGCCCCCAGAGAAAATCTTTGTTTATCTTATCAAGCTTACTGCAGAGATCACTTGGGAGTTTCACTGTTTGCATAGAGTAGATTGGAATGGCAGTAGAGACAGCCTTTATTAAGGTAAGCCTTCCAGCCATAAAGAGAGAGACGAACTCTTCCAAGCAGCAAGTCTGCGTTGGGTCTTCTCAAGAATTTCACTATAGGTATATTTAGTAACTCGGCCATGCAAAAGGGGAACTCCCAGATACTTCCCTAGGTCACTCGTGATGTAACGCCCCTAATTTTTCGTAAATCGAATAAATATCCTTGGATTATTCTTAATTATTATTGAGCATGCAAAAGTTCATTGTGGAATATTTTTGGGAATAATTTTCAATTGGTTACCATTTTAGGAATTTAAAGAGTTGAGGAGGGAGCAATTTGCAATTGGTAAGATATTTATAATATAATATATATATATATATATAATATATAAAATATAATATAATATAGATAACTTAGTGGAGAAGCTCCAACAAGTTATCTAAAGCCAAAAAGAAAAAAAAAATAATAAAAAGAGAGAGTGAGGTGTCATGAAATAAGAGGAAGAAAGAAAAAAAATAGAAAAAGTGATCTAAAAACGTGAGGAAGAGAAAAGGAAGAGAAAAAAAAAAGAAGGGAGAAAGGCCGAGAGAGAAAAGAAGAAGAAGAATAAAGGAGAAAAGAGAAGGAAAAAGAAGAAGAAGGAGAAGGAAGAAAGAGGAGAAAGAAAAGTGTTAGGAAATTGTCCAGGTTCGGTGTACACTAATGTTTGTAGTTTTCAGATTTTTCAGAACTTTTTAGAATTATTATATTATATTATTTTTAGTTTATTTATGATATATTGTTTATGATTGGTTAAGTAAAATTGATTTTGGGATGATTTGATATATGGAATAAATTGATTTTGAATATATTTATATTTATATTTATATAAATATATATATATATATATATATAACTACATATAGATATATAGATATATATTGTTTATGATATATAGATATATATATATATATATATATATATATATATATATATTGTTTATGATATATAGTGATTTTGAATATATATATATATATATATATATATATATATATATATATAAAATTGATTTTGTAAACGTGTTTAGTGATTTGACTTTCATAAAATGTAATTTGACCATAAAGAAATGATATTGTAAAAAGGCCATAGGATACTTGGACATAGAAATGGATATAGGAGGTTGGTATACCAGCTGGGTTCAGTGAGCAGTACTGCACCGACATTGACATTGTTATTGATGATTTATTATGTACCTCCTCATGGATTCGTCCAGGGGTAGGGAGACACGTACCTCCTCACGGATTCGTCCTGGGGTAGGGAGACACGTACCTTCCTAAGGATTCGTTCCTAGGATAGGGAGATATGTACCTCTCTAGGTTCCGACCACTTGGACCTAGAGTAGGGAGATACGTACCACTCTTAGGATTCGTCCTAGGGTGGGAGTTATGTTCGACAGACAGTCACTGTGGTCGAACGACCCATATTCCAGTCCTGGTTTATGTTGAGTATTCCAGAGGGCCAGAATTGAAGTGAATTGAATAATATGTTTATAAGTGAGAATTTCATTTAGTACGAATTATTAAATTGATTTAGTTGTTTTATTACATTGATTTTATATGATTTAAATTCATAATTGAATTGAATATGGTATTGTTTTATTTAAGTACATTGAGATTTATAGTATGCCAATTATATTATGAGTTTTATAAATGAGTTTAGTGTACACCCACTAAGCTATATGCTTAGCGCGTTAGTTGTTTTTATAACGCGTAGGTAACAGGGATACCGAAGCAGATAAGGAATAGAGAGGAGGTTCCTGCAGCTTGAAGTTCAGAGTCACTACACTGACCTGGGGTAGTTATATATTTTTGTATATATATTCTGTAGCGTGCATATACAGAAGTTTGTAATTTCGAAGAGTTTATATTTATGTTTTGTAAATAATTTTATGATTTCTGTTTTTCATTTTAAACTGTTTGTAAATATTGAATTATGAATGATTTTATTTTAAACTGTTTGGAAGTCGCACTAAACGGCAGAGTGCGCATTGGTTTGAAAGTGGATATAGAAGTGTTGTTGTTAAATTGTGTTGGATTTATTTTGTTGAAAACAGGTTTTGGAAAATCAGAAAAACAAAGGAAACTCTGCCGAAATTTTTGTAAAAAGGATATTTCGATGGGCTCACTCGAAAATGTTTTTAAATTATAAACTATGTGGTTTTCCCAATGGTTTGAAAATTTATTTGATGGGCTCCTAATGGTTTGAAAATTTATGAAGTGAATTGAGAAAGTTTTGAAAACCCGGTAACGCTCCCTGGGTCGATCCAGTCGGGTCGGGTCAGGGGGTGTTACACGTGATAGGGGAGCCACAGATCCTCGCAAGATTCCTTGCAACACCAGTCTTGACCAGTCTAGAACACAACACTCTCGATTTAGCATAACTGACCTCCTGACCAGAACACATACAGAAAGAGTTAAGGCATTGCTTCATGATCTCAGCTTGTTGCACAGAAGTATGCCCAAACAAAATAAGGTCATTAGCAAAAAATAGATGGGAAATTAGTAGCCCACCTCTGTTAACCGAAATAGGCTTCCACAAACCCTTGCTCACACTGTCAACAATGAGATGAGATAGTTTCTCCATGCATAGGACAAAAAAATAAGGCGAAATAGGGTCTCCCTGTCTTATACCACAGCCAGGAGAAAAAGAATCAGAAGCCTCTCCATTAAGTAACACTTTAAACTTCACACTTCTCACACAAAACATGATCAGCTCAATAACCTTCAAACTCAGACCCACTTCCAACAGCACTTGCTCAATAAAATCCCATTGGATCTTGTCATAGGCCTTGGCAAGATCTATCTTCCAAGCGACAAACCCCTTCTTACTCTTCGAGGTACGAAACTTATGGAAAACCTCTTGTGCCACCACTAAATTATCCTGAATCTGCCTTCCCGGAATAAAAGCAACCTGATTAGGCCTCACCAAATCAGCCATAAAATCCCTCAGTCTACTAACTATGATCTTGCTGATAATTTTGTAAGCCGTGTTACATAAACTAATAGGCCTGAAGTTAGCCATATCAAGGGGGCTAGGGATTTTTGGGATAAGAGCTATAAATGTCTGATTAAGTTCAACAAGGAACCTCCCCAGTTTGAAACTCTCCCTTACCAGTTCCACCAGATCCAGCTTGCACAGATCCTATTGACCTTGGAAGAAAGTCGCAGGGTAGCCATCAGGCCCAGGCGCTTTAAGGCCTCCAATGCTAAAGAGACTATCTTTCACCTCAACCTCATCAATATCCCTACACATGTTGCTCTGCGCACCCTCACCAATGGTCGGGAATAGCTGAGGTAAAAAGTGGTACTCCAGGCCTACAGCCTTACTAGCAAACATGGACTTGAAGTAAGAACAAGCCACCCATTTCAATCCAGCCTTGTCCTCAACCTACACACCATTCAGATCTTTAAGTCCTTCAATTTTATTATGCCTTCTCCTGATCATGGTAGACAAATGAAAGAACTTGGTATTACGATCTCCATTAGTCAACCAGTTAACCCTGGATTTTTGCTGCCAAAACACCTCTTCTTGCTTGACAATCTCATTATACTCGCAGATTAACTGAGCTTCAAGGGAGACAAGGCTAGAGTTGTACTTACCACTAAGACTTTTTTGGATACCAAGGATTCTAGCCAGCAGCACCCTCTTCCTTTTGAAAATGCACCCAAAGCTATCTCTATTCCAATCCTTCAGACTGCTAGCAAGAAAATTCAATTTGCTTGAAATACCATTGTCACTTGCTGGTCCAGCAAGACCTTACCACCTCATTAAACTCATCATGCCTCATCCACATGGCTTCAAACCGAAAAGGCTTCAGAGCACTGCAAGGGATATGAGAACTGTAAAGGTTAAGAAGAATCGGGCAGTGATCCGAGTTAATCTTTGGGAGGTGTTTCACAAAACCTTCTGGAAACATAGTTCTCCAATCCATAGAGCACACAGCACGATCCAGCCTGCAACATATCTCCTCATTAGTTTCTCTCCTCGACATCCAAGTGAATTTTTGGCCCACATAACCCAAATCCACTAAACAGTTGTCATTCATCCAATCTAGAAAATCAGTATTCGAGAACCCAGCTCTTCCTCCCCTTTTTTCAGATCTATGCAGGATTTCATTGAAATCCCCCAGAACCACCCAGGGGCCCCTAAAGCAACTCCTTAAAAGGTTAAGGTACTGCCACAACTTTCTCCTAATACCACAACTAGGATTAGCATAAACAATAGTAGCAACCCAGTACCTTTTATTCTCAGCAGCAACAAAGGTAATGGTATGCCTAGAACTAGCCACTACTTCAAGGTGAGTACTAGCACAATTCCAAAGCAACCAAATACCCCCTGAAAATCCCTCAGCATCAACAATAAATTTGCTAGCAAACCCAAATTTCTTAGCCACCAAGGCAGCCCTGAGCCACTGATTCTAGGTTCCAATACAGCAAGCACAGAAAAATTATAGAGTTTACGAAAATTAGCAACAATCTTACAAAGACCTCTTTTACCTAGCCCCTCTCACATTCCAAACACATAACATGACGAAGAAGGAAAACGAGCACAGAGTAACCAGAAAACTCCTGCAAACCCTATTCGAGGGCTACTTCCATGGCCTCCTTAAGATTAGAGACCACCTCACCAAAATTAGTGTCAACAGCTAAATCCACCACACATTCAGATTTCTCGCTAGGAAGAATACAAGTGCCAGCATCAACAGGCCCCTGCCTTTGTTTCCCAGACTCCATGGCATGGATCACTTCCTGGTGGAGGGTTTTTAATACTTCAGAGTCATCACAGTCAGCCTCCATCTCATCCTTCAACAAGGGACCCTTATCAGGAGCCTTCTGAGTAGGTTGACCCAATCCCTTACTAATGCACTTCAACCCTTGTTTAGCATAGGAAGCCTTCTTGGTCTTAGAAGTTTTATGCACTGATTTGAGCGACCCAGACTTAATACCCGCAACCTCCTTGCATGGAAGAGGACCCCTGTTGGAGATGTCTCTAAAAACACTCGAACCCTTAGCCAGGGTAGCATCGCCACCCCCTGTCATCACCATAGGACTCTTACCCTTCAATTTATGGTCCACACGCGGAACATTCTCCTCCTCCACACTGTCAGCCAACACCTCAAACCTAGAACCTTTCCCAATAATCTCTCTATTCACACTAGCATTCTTTCCAGTACCTTTAATGTTTCTGGATTTTTTGAAAATCACTCCAGTACCCCTCGCCCTCATAGCACCAATGGTGGTGGGGCCAGAGCTCTCACCCACCTCCTTCACCATAACATCAACACTAACCACTTTGGTCCCGCCTACCTTAGTACCCTGATTCTGAATATGCTTTCCAAATTTGTCATTAGTGTTTAAAGGACCCTTGCCCCCATTGTTCCCCTTAGCACCATTCTTCAAATTCCGCCCATATGAAACCACCATCCACGGCCCATAAGGGTTATTCTTGGGATTGACAGTCTCAGCTTTCTTCTCAACAAGAGCTCTCATAACCTCACTCTCATCCATATTTCCTTCTCTACAGCTATCCATAACATGACCAATTTTTCCACATTTAAAGCAAATTAATCCTAAATTCTCATATTCAATTCTAACCTCTTCACCATCAACTTGCATCAAGCTCCTAAGAGGTTTAGTAATGTCAATCTCAATGCACATACAAGCAAACCTTCCACGCGATTGCGCCTCAGTGATTGGGTCAACTTTGCACATCTTCCCCAGTAGTCTGCCAAGACGCCACAGCACATCGACATCTATCAATTCCATAGGGAGACTGGAAAATCTGAGCCACACCGACATTTCCCGAATGGGTTCTTTTTCGAGAATAAAATTAGGCCTCCACCTCTGGATGATCAGACATTGGTTGGTGATCATCCACGGCCCTTCTGTCAAAACGTACTCCAAATCAGCCAAAAATTGGAACCGCACCACAAAAAACCCATCCTCCAAATCAGTCAGCTGCCATTGCCCAATCAAATTCCATTTTTGACTGAGTTTCTGAATCATGAAATTGAGAGAGTGAGTCCTCCCCATCACCTTTAGGATCAACGCATTAGTCCAAGGTTTTCTGAGCTTCGCCTTGAGTTCATCAGATAAGAGGACATCAGGACCATATGGGCCCTCCGTGAGAACTATATCACCATCCTCAATTTGCAACCTCTCCTTTCTGGTCCCAAATCCCTTCCACGAGTTCGGGCTCGCCATCACTAAGAGCTTTGACTTGAAGCTGTTGTTACTGCCCCTGTTGCAGCCGCTCCCGTCGCAGCTGCCCCTATCACCACCTCCCCTATTGCAGCCGGTTCTGTCACAGCTACCCATCACCGTCGAAGGCTCCTCACAGAAACTCCTGGCCCTCTTGCAATGGTTATGAGGTCCAGCATCACCTGTCTTCATCTTCTCCGACACCGGTTGAGAGGTGAAAACGAACCTCTCTTGCATTGAGAGATCGCGTCGCGGCTTCGACCAACCGGCCAAAGCGCAGTGAAGAACGGAGAGAGCAAATCGCGGCAAAACTTCGACCGGAGGGGGTTTGTCTGGGCCGAATCTCGCCTTCGAGGTGAATGCCCGTCGATTTCTCCTCCTCAAGCAGCGGAGCCAGCATAGGCGGAGGAATCTCGCCTTGTGGTAGCTGTTGTAGCACTGTAGTAGTCAAAAAGCTTATGCTCGCTAAATTTTGTTCCCACTACTTTTGAAGTTGCTATGAATGTGTAAAATTTTCATATAATGTTGAATTTATTACCATAATAATTTTAACTAAATTAAAATGTAGGAATTGTTCCCTCTACGTTGAAGTTGCTACAGAGACATTAACTCTTCAGATAATAATGAAGTTATTCCCGTAACAATCTTAATGTAGAGTACAATGTTTTGTTCCTGCTACGTTAAAGTTGTTACTGTAATAACTTTAACGCACGTAATTAGAGTAGAACATTAAAGTTTTTTTTATCTTATTCAAATTAATACAATTATCTTACTTTTTCCTATAAAAGAGGCTGCTTGTGCAGGTCCGCTTAATGTATGCCGCCGGAATACATTACTAGGGCCCTTTGGGAAATTCCATTTGGGTCAAATATTTATGTGGTCTCCATTTAATGTATACCAAACTCATGTGAAATTCCATCAGGAAGATGTTACTTCGTGGAATTCTCTGTTTTTTTTGTGTGTCCTTCAAGTTTTTTCTAAGTCAAATTTTCACGAAGAATCTTTGAATGTTTTGAAGACTATAAGTGGGTGGAAGATCAACATCAAACCCATATGAATTACATGAAAAATTAATGAAAAGTTAATCTTAATTGATATCAAATTTAATAAAATCTAATTCCAAAAATTAGAGTGACGAATAAAAATGGATCAATTTATTGACATCTCATGAATTTGGCAAAAAACCCCACTTAATTTCTTCGCTTAACTGTCTTCCAAAATGGCGGCCTGTTTGCTTTGTTCACTAATACCAGTCTCTTCAAAAATGGCGGCCTGTTCTGATGGCCAAAGAAGACTGAATCCTTCTCTGATTTATAAAGGGACAAGCACAGTACCAAACAGCCCTGCTTTAGAGTATCATGATCATGCTTTGGACATGGACCACACTTGCAGTTCTTGCATTTCTCTTCCTTCTTCAAGCATTTTTATGGAAAAGAAATGCAAAAGTTGAAAAATTACCTCCCGGTCCAAGAGGGTTTCCGATTTTCGGATGCCTTCATTTGTTGGGAAAATATCCATACAGAGATCTGCATAAACTTGCCCAAAAATATGGCTCCATCATGCACTTACGGTTAGGATTGAAGCCTACTATTGTTGTCTCATCCCCACAAGCGGCCGAGCTGTTCTTGAGAACCCATGACCTTGTTTTTGCTAGCAGACCTCTTGTTGAGGTTTCCAAGTATATTTCCTATAACCAAAAGAGCTTGATCATGGCTCCATATGGTTCTTATTGGCGAAACATCCGAAAGATGTGTACTCTTGAACTGCTTAGCAATGTTAAGATCAATTCTTTCAAGTCTATGAGAAAGGAAGAACTTGATCTCTTGATTGAGTATGTAAAACAGGCTGCATGTTCGGGTATTGTTGTCGATATAAGTGCAAGAGTTTTATCTCTAACTGCAGATATGACTTGTAGAATGGTATTTGGGAAGAAATACATGGAGGAGGAGTTTGATGAGAGAGGGTTCAAGGCTGTGATAAAAGAGGTTACGGAACTAGGAGCAATTTTTAACTTGGCTGATTACATTCCTCAAACTGCTTCACTTGATCTTCAGGGCCTGAGAAAGCGCATGAAGGCGGTTGCCAAGGTGTTCGATGAGTTTTTTGAGAAGATCATTGATGAACATGTTCAATCCAAGGATCATAGCAGAACCAAAGACTTTGTTGATCTCATGTTGAACTTCATGGGATCAGAAGAAACAGAATATCATATCGATCGAGAGCATACCAAAGCCATAATCTTGGTAACTATATATCATATATAAAAATTGGTTCCAATTCACAAACATAGAATCTTATTCAGAGCTTCTATATGCATCTTAGTTTGTTTCAAAATTATTTTCTTAATTGAATCTGATATTTTGTTTATCAGGATATACTTACAGCTGCAATGGATACTTCAGCTACAACTATTGAATGGGCACTCTCAGAACTCATCAAGCATCCAAGAATAATGAAGAAAGTGCAAAATGAGTTGGAAAATGTTGTTGGTATAGACAGAATGGTTGAAGAATCAGATTTGGATAACTTGGAATACTTGGACATGGTTATAAAGGAAACTTTGAGGTTTCATCCAGTGGTTCCACTCTTACTCCCTCATGAACCTAGGGAAGATTGTATCGTTAGCGGTTTCCACATCCCAAAAAAATCACGTGTTTTTATTAATGTGTGGGCAATTGGAAGAGATCCAGATGCCTGGACTGATCCTAACAAATTTTATCCAGAAAGGTTTGTGGGAAGCAATATTGATCTTCGCGGACGTGACTTTCAACTCATTCCATTCGGTTCTGGCTGCAGAAGCTGTGCCGGAATGCAGTTGGGTCTCATCGTGGTTAGGCTGGTACTAGCACAACTTATACATTGCTTTGATTGGGAGCTTCCTGATGGGATGGTGGCAACGGAACTGGACATGACAGAGCACTTTGGTATTGTTACTAGGAGGGCCAAACATCTTTTAGCTATTCCTACATGCCGCCTTAATAAATAATAATCCAGTTTTGTGTATTTTTTTGGGTTTACAAGATAAAAAAATAAAAATGATCATTTCATAACAAATGATGTATAACTAGCATGTATATAATTGATAGAATAACATGATTAATGATGTTGTTAAAATTGTCAAGCCAGTCAAACACTGGTATTAAAAGTTGAACAAATTCAAAAGATGATGATACATCACATCATACGATTAATCCAGTAGACCCATTAGATCACATTCAATTAAGAAAATAATTTCAAAACAAACTAATTATAATTATAAATTATGGGTCGACCTCGAGAAGTTCTTCATCTTTAAGGGAAGGTTCTCGGAGAATACGAAAATGGCTGTATTTGTCTTCTTGAGAAACCAATATCAACCAGCAAAATAAGAAGAAAGTCATGTCAGAAGTGCCGGATGATAACAAATCAAGTCAGTGAATGATCGTTTTTTAAGATAATTTGATAGAGTTTTGGCTTATAGTTTTTATGTATCAACCTCTTTTCATGGAGATGCTCCCTTATTTATCGGGGAGGATTGGATGTTGATCTGGATGAGATATCGAGCTGGACATAAGATGTTGCCACGTGGCACCTATATACAAGGTTATCATTGCTTGTGCACCTACCTTTAGGGGTGGGCGTGGTTCGGTTTGGTTTAGTTTTGGGTAAAACCGATAAAAATCGACAATTGATCGATTTTTAAAAAAGTGAACCAAACCAAGAACCGAGAAAAAAGTGAATCGAACTAAACCAAACCGAATTGGACCGGTTTGGTTCGGTTCGATTTAGTTGGTTTGTGGACCTATTGGACCATATAAATTATAATGGGCTTTCAATACAATAATTTATGCTCTGCATGAGCAAACAAATCAACCCATGACAAAATAATGAATTTTCATTCTAACTAATAAAAAATCAATCTAATAATCCAATAATATAAAATCAATCAAATAATCCAATAACACACATTTATGTCAAATTAAAAAATAAATCAAACATTAGGATACCTCAAATGCTTTCATTGAATTATCACTAGTAGACAATATTAATCTATTAATCTCCTTTCCAGCATGCAAATCAACAAAATTCTCAAACTCTAAAACCTAAAACACACGGGAGTAAAATCAAAAACACCAAAATTTTCACTAAAACACTTATAATCATATATATATATATATATATATATATATAACTTCAACTAACAAATGTACACAAAAAACATAAATTTTCAACTGTTAAAATAAAAATAAAATATAATAAAAATGTGATTTCGGTGCATACAGTTTTGTTCTTTGAATGATAACAGCTTTGTCTCCACTCTCCGGAGACACCAACACACTGTTACTGTTCGTCAAGTTCTTCTAGTTCTTCCTGTCTATGACAGATTTCGCTTCCACCTGGCCGCCCATGATCACGAGGCGATCTTGCTGGTCCTGATCGGACAGCTCCGAGCAGTCTGATTCCAGGAGAGTGCGAAGGTCGGAGACTTTGAGCGATGGCATGCTGCGGACTCTGCGGAGGGCCTTGGAGGTGGAGTGGAAGCCGAGTAAAGTGCGGATGGCGGTGTAGGCAAGGGTTGTCTAAAGAAGAAGTGGTGGTGGCCGTGGGTGAGTGGGTGGTCTGCGGTGTGTGGTCGGTTCAGGGCTCCAAACCGAGAACCGAACCAATTTGGTTGATTTTGAAAAAAAATCAACGGATCTGAACTAATAAAATGTTCCGAACCCGTTCAAAACCGGTTGGACCAGTTCGATTTGGTTTGGTGGTTTCATGGCCACCCCTTCCTATCGTTCTCAAATTCATTCTACCCATGGAATAATTCTAGGGATTTGGTGACATGTTAAGGTTCAGGTTGCTCAAGGGGCTTCGCATTTAATGCGAAGTGTATTTACATGACCGGAGGGATTTTACATTTATGTCTGTGAAGATGTGAAAACTGAAGAAAACAAACTGTTTCAACAACCTGATGAAAGTGTTTGATATAAATGTGAAAGTGTTTGATAAAAGTACTCTAAGAGTACGCACAAACACAGTAGAAAAGAAAGAGAATTCTGACTCCACTAATGGAGATTTTCCTGAGCTTTCTTCATTGAAACAATCGGTTACAAGAAGACTATATATTATATATCATTACATTCTTAGATTCTTTCCATCAAAGAATCAAAACAACCTCTAACAACATTTCCTAAAAATAAGGACAGGATGATCCACCTACGCTGCTAGCTATGCTAAGTTAGTTACAAGCATATTATGTGGAAGCTTGATGAGTCTTCTTTTATCTCCTATCTAGCATCAAGCTTGATTGATGATCATCATATGGCTGTGATCCTCGAACCACTGCAACTATCAAAGTGTTGCATTGCACTTAATTATATATCCTTGGTGCTTTCATCTGAAGAAAGCTGTTTAGCTGTGGACTGATGCTGAGGTCTTGGCATCTCAATGAGCAGCTTGCTACTTTGGTTAATAATGTCGATGGTACGCCTATTAAATGCCTTTTCAAGTATTATCAATGTTCATTGGATAGCAGCTGATAGTTAGTTTTGTTGACTTTGAGAGGTTTCTCGGATATCAACCCTGTGGCAATGTCGCCTTACAACAAATATAATCATGCATCATATCAATTGATTTCATAATCGATCTATATAATCATGCATCATACCACCTGATTTTTTGTGCATGATGGTATAAATTTTATTAAAAAAAAAAAACATCTGCCTTAAATGTTACAAAATATATATTAGATTATGTTGGTTCAATTATTGGTATCATGAAAACACAATTCTAGTGTTTAAAGATAATGTAAATAGAGAAAATAGCAAATGAAGAAGATATTTGATAGAAACACCAACTGTTTGATGTGTGTCTAAGAGAAGAAGCTAAACACCATTAATGGAGGAAAACTTTTCAGATATTTTTTATTTTTCTTTTGTTTCAACGTTACCAAAATACTGAATACATGTTCAGTATATATATAGATACACAATCACAGCTTTTCTAATCTAAATAAATGATAACTACCAAAACAGAATTTAACCAACTTGACACAATAAGGTTACAATTCTGTTATTGGAAACAATAGGATAACAGCTTGTTCTCTAGCTCCCTAGACTGACAGTAGACCTTGCTAAACCATGGCTATGATCGTGATTGTTGCATTGATCATCAAAGATCTGAATGCTCCTCTGTTGCCTGTCAAACATGCCCAGATAAGCAGCTGTTTCCTGATCAGATTCACTTGAGTTAGTTAAGCTGTGATTGCAATTTGAACAATGAGATTCAACTTGCTTCTGCAGAGTAATAGCATTACACTTCTGTTGAGAAGAGTTGACTAACTGAGCTGACTTCTGCAGATGCACATAGGCAGCCGAAGGTCCATCAGTTCCAGCAATATTCTGCTGCACAGAATTCTTCCTTTGAGATGATTGTGCTTGATCAGATGATGAACATGCTGGACTTGATTCATATACATTCACATAAATAACCACAAAGACTATATTTAAAAAAAAAAAAAAAATACAAGTTCATGTGTTATCATCCACAATTATAATATGCGAAACATTAATCCCAATATTGACATGTATAGAAGGCACTCGAAATATTATAATCTATATCTCTAACATTACTTACTAAAACTGTAGTTACAATCTCTTCCATTATCATGTGCACGTAACTCGTTAAACCGACCAATATTATTAATAAGATGAAAAGTCCAATGGGACTAAAATGAAAGAACACCAAACCAACCTCAAAAGAGCTCTAAGGGAAACGATAAAAAGACAAAGCAGAAAAACCTCTATTAACAAAAGAAGAGTAAAAATTGGGGCAAATAAACCACCATTGATCTTGAGTCAAGGAGAGACTATGAGAAACTAAATGATGTGTTGCTTGATTTCCTTCACGGTAGATATGAGTTGCTTGAATATTCATAGAGGAAAGCTAACGCAGATATTTTCTCCACAAAGCCAAATGTCTCCATGCCACCAAACTAGAACGAGTCCGAAGAAGACATCCAACAATTATGCTTCAAAAGCTAATTATGAATTTGCATGGCATGCAACTTGTCAAAAATTCCGTCTCATGAACCTCATTTGATATATTAGCTGCTTATAGAAAAATTTAAAGTCAACTAAATATATTTAATTACCATTGACATAATATGCATCACCATCCCCAGTGGCGTAACTAAGGGATTAGGATGCCTCTCCTAACTTAAATTTTTTTTAAGTTTTTACACATACGAAAATATGTGGATTTAATGGTTATGATTTTATATTCTATTTTCTTCTTTTTTAGAAAAGACTTTACACATATGAAGACTATGTGACACATAACCAATTTAATGGTTAGGATTTTGTGTAAAAGTTCAAAGAAAAGTTTAGGTTAGAAGAGGATCTTAATCCGTAACTAAGACTTTGTACCAGGTGAGCTCAAAACTTATTATGCATAATTAATTTTATTTTTCTATTTAAAAGTCTTATACAACGTAAAAATTTCTATGTATTCCCCTCCATATGAGCAGTCTCTTCAAAAATGCCGGCCTGTTCTGATCTCATTCTTACCAGCAGCAGATGAGACCCAGTGGTAGATTTGAATCCTTCATTGATTTATAAAAGGGACAACCTTATTACAACAAGCGCATACCAAACAGCTCTGCTTTAGAATATATAATCATGATCATGTCTTGGACATGGACCACTCTTGTAGTTTTTGCATTTCTCTTCTTGCTTCAAGCATTTTTATGGAAAAGAAATGCAAAAGCTAAGAGATTACCTCCTGGTCCAAGAGGTTTTCCGATTTTCGGATGCCTTCATTTGTTGGGAAAATATCCTCACAGAGATCTCCATAAACTTGCCCGAAAATATGGCACCATCATGCACTTACGTTTGGGGTTGAAGCCTACTATTGTTGTCTCATCCCCACAAGCAGCCGAGTTGTTCTTGAGAACCCATGACCTTGTTTTTGCTAGCAGGCCACCTCTCGAGGCTTCTAAGTATATGGCTTATAATCAAAAGAACTTGGTCATGGCTCCATATGGTTCTTATTGGCGAAACGTGCGAAAAATGTGTACTCTAGAACTGCTTAGCAATCATAAGATAAATTCTTTCAAGTCTATGAGAAAAGAAGAGGTTGATATTTTGATTGAATATGTAAAATAGGCTGCTTGTTCAGGTATTGCTGTTGATTTGAGTGCCAAGGTTGGAGCTCTTAATGCAGATATGACTTGTAGAATGGTGTTTGGGAAGAAGTATATGGAGAAGGAGTTTGATGAGAGAGGGTTCAAGGATGTGATGGAAGAGGATTATGGAATTATTAGCAACTATTAACTTAGCTGACTACATTCCTCAAATTGCTTCCCTTGATCTTCAGGGGCTGAGAAAGCGCATGAAGGTTGTTTCCAAGGTGTTTGATGCGTTTTTGGAGAAGATCATTGATGAACATGTTCACTCCAAGGATGATAGCATAACCAAAGACTTCGTTGATCTCATGTTGAGCTTCATGGGATCAGAAGAAACAGAATATCGTATCAATCGAGAGCATATCAAAGCCATAATCTCGGTAACTACTATACATCATAATGGAATATTATATTAGAGTTTCATTGTGCAACTTAGTTTGTTTCTTCATTATTTTCTTAATTGAATGTGATAATTTGTTTATCAGGATATGCTTGCAGCTGGAATCGACACTTCAGCAGCAACTATCGAATGGACTCTCTCAGAACTCATCAAGTATCCAAGAATAATGAAGAAAGTGCAGAATGAGTTAGAAAATGTTGTTGGTAAAGACAAAATGGTTGAAGAATCAGATTTGGATAATTTGGAATACTTGGATATGGTCATAAAGGAATCTTTGAGATTTCATCCAGTGGCTCCACTCCTAGTCCCTCATGAATCTCGAGAAGACTACATCGTTAATGGTTTTCACATCCCCAAAAAATCACGGATTTTCATTAATGCGTGGGCAATTGGAAGAGATCCAGAGGCCTAGAATGATCCTGACAATTTCTATCCAGAAAGGTTTGCGGGAAGTAATATTGATCTTTATGGACGGGACTTTCAACTCATCCCATTCGGTTATGGTCGCAGAAGCTGCGCCGGAATGCAGTTGGGTCTCACGGTGGTTAGGCTAGGTGCTAGCACAACTTATACATTACTTCGATTGGGAGCTTCCTGATGAATGGTTACAACTGAATTGGACATGACAGAACACTTTGGTCTGGTCACTTGCAAGGCCAAACATCTTTTGGTAATTCCTAGTTATCGCCTTAACAAATAATAATTTAGTTTATTTATTTTTTTGGGTTTATAACATAAACAATAAAAATTTACCATTTTATAACAAATGATGTATAACTAGCATATATATAATTGATGGGATAATAAGGACATTGCATGAAGTTACTGTGATTAATCGTTATTTTAACTTGGTTAACGCGGTTAAGGTACTTTTATATTTTAATATAAAATTGGTATTATTTATGTTTTCATGTAAAACTTAAGGGTATTGATTGCAATTTGCTTTTTTTTTTAAAAATAAATGTAACCTCTTGATTTGTTATCCGGTCAGTATTCTTTTCTATATATTAGGCAGCTTATAGAAAAGCAGAAACCACAATAACATTAGTTGACATTTTACATACCGAAAAATATTAATATAAGGTTAATTACATATAAATATCTATAATCGCATTGACCACCGTTAAATATTCATCTTCCTCCTCTTTTCACTGCCATCATTGGGCCACTTTTCTGACCGTTTTATTTTATTTATCTTACTCTTTTTTTTAATAATGTTAAAAATGTGGAGTTGGATTTGGGATGGTGTTGGAGCCTTGGAGGTTGGGATGGAGTTATTGATGTGTTGGAGATGGCGGTGCAGTTGGAGATGGAATTAGTTACTATTATTATTAGTAATATTATAATATTTGTTTTAAAAATTTTATTAAAATTTATTATATTAACTATTTAAACAGGGGTATTATGTTATTTTATTCTTAAAATATGGGTCAAACTATTAATTTTGAGAATATCAATAGTAATGTGTAATTAACCTTAAATTAGCATTTTTTTTTTGTTTGTATTTATGCCCAATATGTTACTGCAATTTGTCCTATAAAATATGTTATCAACTAAACATAATTAATTACTTTTGACATATTATGCAGGGCATTGAAGGCAAAACATATCGTAGCATATTCACTCACAAGAGATGTGAATGTATATTTTCAAATGTCCCAATAAAATTTTCTTTGTGAGCTAAAACAACTACAAGCATTCTTGGGAGCATTTTCTTATTCATCAATGGAGTCACCTTTACATTTTCTTAACGAAAACCAATCAAGCTAACGTCATATATATAGATCAGGCAAACAAGATTCATTTCCATAACTAACTTTTCTGTCTTCTTCTTCACTAGCTGCTGCTGCAGCTTCTTATTGTTTGCTTGAGCTGTACCAGCTGCTGAACTACTACTGGACTCTCTTCCATGCCCCTGCAAACTGAACTGGGGTGAAACCAGTAAGGCCAGTTTGTCACGTAAGAAAAGAATTGAACAGCTGCCCAGGCTTTAGTAATAATGTCAACCGCGTGTATACATGTCACTATATATAGGAAGGGAGAATATCCCGATAGAGTGAATTTCAGCTCTATAAACATCCAAAGTCAAGATTTGTGGGTAAAAAGTATACTGGTTTCGGCGCTATAAACATCCTTGTGACATGAAATACTACTCCCACCTTAGTGGTGAAGGGGTTTGATTTCCACCATGTGTATGTGTGAGTAGTTTTCTCCCCTCATTATGGGAGTAGTATTCTCCCGCTATGGGAGTAGATATCCAGGCCGCGCATTTAGTGGTTAATCTCGACACGTCCCGACAATTGTTGATATTGTAATTGTACCCTCTTAAAAAAAATACAATTTTCATCCCCTAACACCTATAGCTACACACCTAAGGTTAAGACCACGTTATTTGGGACCAAATATTTTTAATCCCCAGGCCTCTAGAGACGTATACGCCCAACCTAAAGACATTATGATATGTGATATGTGTCTCTTGTATAATTGGTTATTCATGCCAGTTAGTATAATTTGATTGGGTTAGTATACTAGTTGGACAATTTAACTACCTTGGTTCGAAAGTCAAGATTTTTAGGTAAAATGTATGGGCTAGTCTCATGCCCTATGAAACAAAATTCAAGTCGATCAAAACACCAATTTGCCTTAATAAAAGGCAAGTCATCTTCTTCATGAGCAAGAACAAGTCTCTTAATTTGCATTACCAAAGACTTTGTTGATCTCATGTTGAGCTTCATGGGATCAGAATAAACAGATTACCGTATTGATCGAGGGCATATCAAAGCCGTAATTTTGGTAACTAAATGGATTCCAATTCACAGACATAGAATATTATACTAGAGCTTTAACATGCATCTTAGTTTGTTTCTTCATTATTTTTTTGTTGAATGTGTTATATTTTTTTTTTCCCGTCAGGATATGCTTGGAGCTGCAATGGACACTTCAGCATCATCTATTGAATGGGTACTCTCAGAACAGATGAATAAACTACAAAATGAGTTAGAAAATGTTCTTTGTAAAGACAGAAAAGTTGAAGAATCAGATTTGGACAACTTGGAATACTTGGACATTTTAGGACATTGTTGCAAAGGAAACTTAGAGGCTTCATCAAGTGGTTCCACTCATATACTATGAATCTACAGAAGACCGTACTGTTCAAGGGTTCCACAACCCTTAAAAACCGCGCATTTGCGTTAATGCTTGGGCAGTTACGAGGGATCCAAATCTTTGGGATGATCCTGAAAAGTTTTTTAGAAAGGTTCTTGAAAAGTAACATTGAACTTTGCGGACGCGACTTTCAACTTATTCCATTAAGTTCTGGCGGCATAAATTGCTCTGGAATTCAATTGGGTCTTACCGTGGTTAAGCTAGTCGTAGCACACCTTATGCATTGCTTGGATTAGGAGCTACCTGATGGGATGGCGCCACCTGAATTGGGCATAGGCAGAGCATTTTCGCCAAAATAAATTATTATAAAAAATTGATAAGTTGGATTTTGTATTTTTCTAGATTTAATAATATGATATTTCAATGGATGAGTATTCTAGCTTGTTTAAACTTTTTTTTTTTTTTTTGAGATCCTAGCTTGTTTATTTTTAATTGTTTATACCTGTGTGATTTTTTAGGGCGATTATTAATTTGGTCCCAAACTTTAAGGAAATTATCAATTTTTTAGATCAGTTTCGTTTATTGGTCCGTTTATGAGTCAACCGTCAGTCAAATTTAACTATTTTAAGGGTATTTTTATTTTTTAACCTGCCCATAATAAAAAATTTAAATAAAAATCTCCACTGTCCATCAAAATTGATGGACTGTGGAGATTATATTGAAATTTTTTTAAAAAACTGAAAATTGTAAAATTAAATTTTTTTCAATTAAACTTTTTTTTTTTGCGCTTGATAAAAAAAATTTAAAACTTGATATTCTTGGTGGAGATCCAGAAGAAAAGCAAAAAAAAAAAAAAATTCTGAAGTTGAAGATCTGGGTTCGTTAAAGAACGAACCCAGAAACTGAGTTCGTTCTTCAACGAACCCATCTGGATTAGTTGAAGACGAACCCATATCTTTTTTTTTTTGCTTTTCTTGGTGGAGATCCGAACATCAAGTTTCCAAAAAAAAAAATATTATGAACAATAAAAAAAAATTTAAAACTGATTTTTTTTCTTGGATCTCCATTAAAAATTTCAGTATAATTTCCATCGTCTATTAATTTTGATGAATGGTGGAGATCCATTTAAAATTTTTAGGGGTATTTAAAAATGTTTTAGAATTTTTAATTAAAATTAATATAAAATGACCATACTACTTTTTTAATTATTAATAATCTTTTTTAATATTTGAGGTTAAAATTATAATTTTAAATTATTTATATAGAATCAAGAGCAACTCAATCTTTTTACCAATTATGTGAGGTTTGTTCGTTAAAAAATTAGTCAAAAAGATCAAATTGATACATTTTCAGAATGTTAGGGCCCAAAGATACTAATAAACGAAATTAATTTAAAAATTAATAATTATCTAGGAATTAGGGACCAAATTGATAATCGCCCGATTTTTTACTGTATTGGGGTATTTATTAAAAACAAGAAGGAAAAAGATACAACTAGTAAGGCCACGTAATAAGTTTTGCCCTTCAAAAATAATACTAAATATTATTTAGCTTGTATATTTCCCATAAAAAAAAGTACTGCTGAATCGAGACTAGCTTATCCTTGTGTCAAGTAATAAGTAGTGAGGCCATGTAATAAGTTTTGCCCTTCAATAAGTTTTCCATGGGATCCAAATCTTTGAAAAGTCTTGGTGATTGTGAGCTTTTTTTTGGGCATTCAAACTTGTCCAAGTATGGAGGGACACCTTTTGCTGATCATTTTCTCTACACAAGGACTATTGGTGCACTTGAGTACCTTACTAATACCAGCCCAGATATTAGCTTCTTAGTTAATAAATTTAGTCAATTCTTGGCTGCTCAAACTAAAGCACATTGGAAGGCATGTATAAGGGTGCTCGGGTATCTTAAAGATACTATCTTCTTTGGCTTGAAGTTCACTTCAGCTGTTGAGTTATATCATGAAGTATTCAATAATGTAGACTAGGTTTCTTGTATTGTTGAGGTAAGAATAACTTGTGGCTGTTGTGTGTTTTGGGGGGTAACCTCATTAGCTGGGGTTCTAAAAACTAAAATGTGATGGAAAGATCAAGTATAGTCATATAGAGATAGAGTGTAAGGCCTTGACTCAAGCTGATACATTAAAGTGATATGAATTCAATCACTATTTGCTATGTAGGGTGTGCATATTCCATATTGCCCAATTGTCAGTGTGATAATACCGGTCCAACTTCTCTTGCATAGAATCTTAATTTTCATGTAAGAACTAAGTACATTGACATTGATATGCACTTCATTAGAGAGACCATTATTGCTAAATTACTGATAATGTAAAATGTTCCTAGTGATTTTTAGAGAATTGATATTTTCATTAAAGCTTTGCAACAATTTCGTTTTGAATTTCTCAAGACCAAAATGTGTTAGGAATTACGCCTAAATCCAATACAACAGAATGATTCACGATTAGCTAAACACTCACACACGCAGGAATAACCTAGTAAAACAACCCAAAATGAAGGTTCCAAGTATTATGTCCAAAAAGTAAAAAGTGTATAGTGTCAAAATATATAGGAAGGAAGAGTGTCTTCAGAGAGTGAATTTCCTTGGTTCAAAAGTCAATATTTATGGGTAAAAAGTAGGGGTTAGTCTCATGCCCTATAAAACTCTGATTTACTATCCTTGTGAGATAAAATACAGTTTTCATCCCCGAACACCTATAGCTACACACCTAAGGTTAAGATGATGAAATAAAACTATCCAAATGAGATTATGATTATTATCCTAAAGAGTAATGCTAGATTGTTTAAAAAAATTTATCTATATGATGAGGACAATAAATTTAGGTAAATTGGTAATGTGATACTAATAAAGATAAATCAGCTTGTCACATCTTCTAGACAGTAAATTTAGGTAAATTTTAGACAGTCTAGCAAATTGGTATATGATTATATTTCTACTAATTTAATAAGTAAAACTTCAATAATTGTAGTTGGGCTTGTGCAAAAAATAAGCCCAGCCCATACAACAGAAGCTCGTGAACCGACTCAAAAGAAAAGTGACCCGGCTGATCCTCCTTCAAAGCCTCAAACCCTCGAAGTCATTTTGACGCACTCTAAGATTTGTTATGGCTTTGAAAACCATTTTTCTTCTTCTCCTTCTTTGTTATTTTTAGCTTTGAAATCTAAACATTTCTCTCAAAAACCCACCAACTCAAATTCCAAAAATGACATCTCTTCTTTTTTGACAGATTACTCAAATCCAGAGGAACTTTACAGATTCCTCAAAGAGAAATGCATATTAGGTAACATCTCACCCGATGAAGCTCGTTACTTTTTTTATTGCATGATTCGGAGGCAATCCGCTCCTCATATGGCATGCTTCACTATTTTGTTTACTGCTCTAGTCAAGAATAGGACATTATGATACTATAATTTCTCTTATTCAGAGGTTGAACTCCAATGGTTTGTTGCAAGACTTGATTATGTTCAACGTTTTGTTGAATTGCTTGTGCAATTTAAGTAGATTTCGAGATGGTTTTGCGGTTTTAGGGAGGATTTTGAGGAAGGGTATTAGTCCAGATGCCGTGACTTTTACTTCTTTGATGAAGGGTTTGTGCAGGAAGGGTAAAATCATGAAGGCTACCTACTTGTTTGAAAATATGACTGCCTTTGGTTGTAGGCATGATGTGATTACATACACAGCACTAATAAATGGATTGTGTCAAGCAGGAAATGTGAGTCTTGCTCTCAAGTTACATGAAGATATGGTTAAAGGGAACAAGTGAAAGTGGGGTAATCTGTAAGCCTAATATTGTTAGCTATAATAGTATGATTAATGCTCTTGACAAGGCCAAGGAACTCTTTTTAGAAATGAAAGGTATGGGAATCATTCCAGATGTAGTTTTTTATAATTCTTTAATTCACTGGTTTGTGTTGTGGGGGTAAGTTGGAAGAAGCTAAAGATTTGATAGGTGAGATGGTGGATCAACATGTGCAGCCAAATGTGGTGACATATAATGTGATTATAGATGAGCTTTGTAAGAAAGGAAACGTAGTTAAAGCGACTGAATTGTTAGAATTAATGATTGAGAGAGGTGTGAATCCTGACACGGTTACCTATACCACATTAATAAGTGGTTTGTGCAGTGTTCGAAAAGTCAAAAAAATCGGCCGCCTAGGCACTAGGTGGCCGGCCGGCGCCTGGAGAATGGCCAAATCAGCCATTCTAGGTGGTCGGCTGCCTAGACGATGCTAGGCGGCCAACTAGGCGGCCGATTCGGTCTACGCGGCCGCCCAACCGCGTAGACATCGGCTGCCTAGGCGGCTGATTACCTCTCCGCGGCCGTCTGGCAGCGGAGAGTAAAATTTTTTTGAATAATAACAGCCAAAACGACGTCGTTTTGGCATGTTATATTAAACAAAAAAAAAAACCTAAAGTGGGCAGTAAACAAGTAGAAGCCCAAATCAATTTTTGTTTCCATTTTTTTCTCTGTTCTGCGGCAGCACACAGCACACTCCAACATCTCCATCTTCTTGATTTTCTTCCCATTTCCAACCCATTTTCTTCATCAACAACCATCTCTAAGGTATTTTTCTTCTATATTTTACTATTTTTAAGAGTTATTGTTGTTACACTTGTTAAATATATTATGCAATCCAAGTGTTTGATAAAATGTGTAGATGAAAGTTTTTTTATAAAATTGTGAATATTTTTAGTTTAATCTTCATTGTTAATTAATATAATGTTATTATGAACATTTGAACTTAAAATGATAATTAAAAAAAATTAAATTGTTATAAAAATTTAGATTTTACTATTTTAGTTTTTTTTATAGTATTGTGGTAATTAATATTTAATTATTTATGTAGAAACTAGGAGATTTTTAAAATTTATAGATGATTTAATTCTTGTATATTTAGATTATGGAATTAATATTAATGTATATATTAATTTATTGATGATTTAATAATTAATACTTGTATAGTTGTAAATTGTAATGTTATATAATTTTATTTATGTTTAAATAAATCATAAATGTTTGTTAATTTTTCTAGGTTATTATAAATATAATGGCGTCCTCGGCAGCCTCAGTAGACCAAACGGTCCAATTCACATCCGAATCAGTGCTTAAAAGAAGGTCGAATGATGTCAGATGGGAGTTTGGGGTGTTAATTGACCTAAAGAATTTGGACAGGGTCAAATGTATCCTATGTGGAAAAGTTATGTTCGGGGAAGTTTATAGAATAAAAGAACACATAGGCCAGATATCAGGAAATGTTGCAGCTTGTCCAAAAGCAACACCGGACGCGCAAGCCAGGTGTAGAAATGTTGTTATGGAGACTAAAGGTAAGAAGAGGGGTAAGAAGAAGGAAGAGTTGTTGTTGAGATCACAAGTAAATGTGGTTGATACAACTGGGGAAGAAGATGCGTGGGAAGAATTGGAGGGGAGAGAGATCCCCATACTCTTGGCCCCATGGATCGATTTGTATCATCTATCAATCTTGAAGCTTCATTGGGCAGTGGAACTAAGAGACAACAAAACATCAATGAAACACTTTTTAAAAAAAGAACTCATAATGTGCACCAGTATGTGAGTAGATGGGTGTACGGAGCAGGGATTCCTTTCAATGCAACTGATAATGATGATTTCAAGCTGATGATAGAGGCGGTAGGTCAATTTGGACCGGGATACAAACCACCAAGTCAGTACGAATTGAGGGAACCGTTGTTGAAATAGGAGGTTCAGAGAACAAAAGAGTTACTGAAGAAGCAAGAAGAAGATTGGGCTTTGAATGGGTGCTCCATTATGACGAACGCTTAGTCCTATAGAAAAAGGAGGAGTATAATGAATTTGTGTGTCAATTGCTCGGAAGGAACCACTTTCCTTTCCTCTAAAGAGTCTTCAGATGGGGCATACATGGCTGATCTCAGTTTTCAATATGTGGATGGGTGCATTGAATAAGTTGGACCGAAGAATGTCGTTCAAGTGGTCACAGATAATGCCACAAACAACATGGCAGCGGTGAAATTACTTAAGGAGAAGAGACCTCAGATATTTTGGACGTCGTGTGCAACTCATACCATTAATCTCATGCTTGAAAGTATTAGGTAAGCTCCAGAAGTTCAAAAAAACTATTGAGCAAGCCAAGAATTTTACCATATTCATCTATGCACACCACAAGACATTATCCTTAATGAGGTCTTTCACTAAAAAGAGGGACATAGTGAGGCCGGGAGTGACTAGATTTTCCTTTTCGTTTTTAACATTGCAGAGTATGATGGAGAAAAAATAATCTCAATTGAAGACAATCTTTTGTAGTGACCTATGGGATCAATGTAAATGGTCTAACACTACCAAGGGGCAAAAGGCATATGCTACTGTTATGAGTACGAGCTTCTGGAATGGTGTGACCACTTGCTTGAAGGACTTTGCACCTTTGGTAAAGGTACTTAGACTTGTTGATGGGGATAAAAAGCTAGCCATGGGTTTTGTATATGGAGAGCTACTGCAAGTAAAAGAAGACATCAAAGTAGCATTGAACAATGTTGACCGGAACTACAAATCAATCATTGACATTATTGATGCAAGAATGAAGGGTCGGCTTGATAGTTCATTGCACTTGGCGGCCTATTTCCTCAACCCATACTACTGCTACAGAGACACCATAATTCAAGATAAGGTTGATGTGAATCTTACAATGTTTGAATGTGTGGAGGCTATTTGTGGTACCGAGAATTTTGAGATGCAAGATACAATTGCAAATACTGAAATTCGAAAGTACAAGATGAAGGAAGGATCT
Organism: Xanthoceras sorbifolium; assembly: GCA_003430845.1. NCBI lineage: Eukaryota > Viridiplantae > Streptophyta > Magnoliopsida > Sapindales > Sapindaceae > Xanthoceras > Xanthoceras sorbifolium. Next base: position 2,510,502 of record CM010609.1, on the reverse strand, counting down.
TTTGGGCTACTATTGGCGATCTCAGGATGTAAAAACAATAGGGAGGCATATGCTCCATGTACTATTTTTAAAGTTGTAGTTGTAGTGCTTTACTTTTTTTTCTTTTAATATTATGTTTTAAATCCTAAAAACTTGAAATATATATCTTCGTGATTGTAGCTTCTTGGTGGTCTAACTATGGAGGTCAAACACCCAATTTGCAAGTCATTGCTAAAAGAATCCTCAACTTGACCACGAGTTCCTCCGGATGTGAACGAAACTGGAGCACTTTTGAAGGAGTGAGTACACCACTACACCAGTTCACTGTAAATTTACAAATTAACTCTTAACTAACAGTTTATTATTGTCATTTTGATTTTGTAGATACATACAAAGAAAAGGAGTAGACTAGATGTGAGTCGGTTGAATAATCTAGTCTATGTTCAATTCAATTCCAAGTTGAGGAACAAAAAAAGAAGAGCAAAGGAAAAGGATGTGGATGTCCTTCTTGCTATGGATGCCGAAGCCACCAATGCACAAGAATGGATTGTTGAAGGTTGTGGTGATGATGAAGTAGAGCCCGGAACAGGGCTAACTTAGCAATTGGTAGACGAAGCAATCGGTGCAAATGAGATTCTACTACCTAGGAGGAGTTCAAGGGTGACACAGGAGAGAGAACTTCATGAAGATGACTTTATATCAGAGGATGAGGACGAAGTAGAAAATGTTGATGTTGAATTTGAGTCCGATGAAGACCGTGTAATGGAAGAATACGGAGAAGAGGAGTTTGATCATGATGAATAGTTTAGGATTTTGGATTATCATTTCATCATATTTTGATATTTTCATGCTTTCATAATTTCATGAGTTTCTTCTTGATTGGAATGTTTGGAATGCTTTATGTTTTATATTGTACTTTGCAATGTTTTTGTCTTTTTGGAATGACTTGTTTGTTTGGAATCACTTAGTTTTATATTGTTTGGAATGTTTGGTGTTTGGAATGACTTAATTTCATATTGTTTAGAAGTTATACATAAAATTTTTTCAGGTGGTCAACAGTGCGGTCAACACATTGACCGTTGACCGCCGAGGAACCGCCTAGGCGCCGATTAATTGGCGCCTAGCCGAAAAAATCGCTAGGCGCTACCTCGCCGCCTAGCTAGCGCCTAGCAATTTTTAGAACATTGGGTTTGCGTTTGACAGATATAATTGATAATGCATGGAAGTTGTTTGTTTCTATGTTACAAATAAGGGGTGTAGACAGGATGTTAGAGCCTATAATATTATGATCAATGAGTACTGCAGGAAATAGAACATAAAGGCAGCCACCAGTCTTTATAGGGAGATGATTTCAAAGGGAGCTGTGCCAGATGTTGTTACATATAGCACCTTGTTAAGTGGCCTATTCCGAGCCAATAAGATTGGACATGCAAAAGAATTGTATTCTGAGATGCAACTCAACAATGTTATACCTAATGAATATACATATAATATTCTCATTGATGGGTTATGCAAGAATGGTTGTGTTACTAAGGTCTAAGGCAATGGAAATACTGCACACTTTAATAAAGAGCAAGTTTAATCTTAGCATCAGGAGTTACAACACCCTCATAGATGGATTGTGTAAGATATGGAGGCTCAAAGTTGCTTGGAAGATATTTCACAAATTATCTCAAGAAGGTTTAGAGCCAAATGTCGTCACATATACGATCATGATCAATAGGCTTTGTAAAGATAGGCAACTGGAAGAGGCAAATAGTCTATTATCAATTATGGAAGAAAAGGGTTGTGCTCCAAATGTCATCACATATAATACACTTATGCATGGATTTCGCAAAATAATGAGAGAACAAAAGTGGTGGAACTTCTTCACAAAATGGCAGAGAGGAACATAACGCCAGATGATTTCACAGCTTCCGTTGTCCTAGATTTGCTTGTAAATGATGAAAAATATCGTGAATGTTTGAATTGGCTTCCATCATTTCCGGCTCAAGAGCCAGCAAGAAGTTGACACGGTGAGTGTAGAATTTGATGAAGTCTAATTTTTATTCTATTTCAATGAAGTACGTGTAGCTAATTTGCTCCGTAGGCTCTTATCTTATAAGTCTTCTCATGCGACAGGTTAGAACCCAAGTGTAGAGTTATACAGTAACAATTCCAAGTCTATTATTCTCATTAAATTGTGTATGATGATGTAATATTAAGCAAAATTTGTTATTTAAATTTCTGAGTTTTATTTATGATGTACACATTGTTGTCTCTTATAATAATGATTTTAGAATTGTTCTTCTGGATAGCAATTTTTTTCTTTTCCTGTCTTTTTGTTCTTCTGTTTTGAAACCCCTTTTAAGTCATTCTGTGCAATAATTCAGAAATGTGATTCAAAGGAAACATTCAGAAATGTAAACCGTTTAATTCATCGTATTATGCGTCAATATACAAACATATTTTGAATCACAATTCTGTATTCCCACGATCATCACAAATCAATCGGCAAGGTCAAGGAAGGTGAGAAGACAACTCATACCACAAAATTCTAATGCAAATGCCAATTCAGAATCTTTAGTCTATGTCACCACCAGTCACAGAATTATCAACAGTAATGATGAATTGAATCTAGCAGCTGGTAAAGATGATGTTAAGGATGAAATAGTCATGTTATCTGTGGGACTCATTGCCGGAGGTTCTCTTCCTTTGAGACTTCCTATGAAACAAAATTCAAGTCGTAACACCAACTTGGCCTTCATGAGCAAAAACAAGTCTCTTAATTTGCATTACCAAAGGCAAGTAAGCACTTGTTCTAGCTACAACACTAATTAATACCAGAGAGCTCAACAGTTGAGCTCTCAAGAATCATCATCCTGTCTTGGACATGGACAACGCTAGCAGTTTTTGCACTTCTCTCCTTGCTTCAAGAGTTTTTATGGAATAGAGATGCAAAAACTAAGAGAATACCTCCTGGCCCAAGAGGGATTCCAATTTTTGGATGCCTTCATTTGTTAGGAAAATATCCACACACAGATCTCCATAAACTTGCCCAAAAATAAGGTTCCTTCATGCACTTACCCTTAGGAATCCTATTTTTGCTTTGCTTAAAGCTCAGCCGCTGTGTCTGTGTGCAAGTGAAGTCATATTTTTGCACTTTCATTATTTTATATGTGTATTCTGCCGCTGCCCACTATGAAACTGTACAACTGTGCAAGTCAAATAAGGTAAAATTTTCATTGTTTATAATTATAAAGTAAGTAATATTGTTTATTTGTTTAATTGTTTTATAAAGTAATATTGTTTATTTATTTTATATATTTATTCATATTTTCTTAAAGTTATTGCCAGTTTGTTTTATAAAGTACCATTAATTGTGCAAGTCAATTTTTTTTATAAGGTAAAAAAGTAAGATAGATTTTTTTTTTCTTGGAAAATTATATTACAAGTTAATTTTATTAAATATTGTTTAGTTTTTTTATAATTTTTTTAACTTTATATTTTTATTTGACTTAAATTTATTATATTTTTTATTTTTATTTTTTTTCAATAGATTATTTTGTTTTATTTGAGTATATCATTTTTTATTTTGAATTGTATATGAGACTTTTGTTAATAGTTAATGTTTTATTTTTGGAACGTGGAATATTTCACTCTGCAACTGCAAGAATTAAACCTTCATTTATATGAACATAAACCGGGTTTTATAACTCTTTGTTGCATTTAGCCTTCTATTGGTTGTGTTTGATAATTTGATTTAGTAGCTGTGTTTTGATTAGTTTATTTATTGTGTGTAGTACTTGTACTTGAAAGTTAAAGCATTAAGCATGTTTCCTAAGAAACATGAATCAGGTTGTCAAAAAAGAAACAAAAGAAAAACGATTGAATAGTGGTTCAATCTCAAAAGGGCTCAAGATTTAGTGAATGAACCAGAGCAACCAGTTAATGAAGAAGAATCAAGAGAAAATGATATGACTGAATTGAATGAAGATATTGTTGATTTAATTGATAATGAAAATGAAACTGATATGATTGCAAATGAAAATGAAACTGATCTAATTGAGACAAAGGTTGAAGTAAGACAAAATTGACATGGCTTGAATGTGAATATCTATGATCTTAGAACATGGGATAATCTTGGTAACAAATTAAAAGATCTTGTGGAAGATCTTGTGGTAGAAAAGAACCATGTAAGATAATATAATTTGAAATTTCCTGAGGATGGGCTCTCTAGACATTTTCATGTTCTTATTATACAAGAAAATTGGCAAATAGAGAGAACGAAGATAGAAAATGGCTTGTGTACTCAAAGAGGTGGACAAAGTTTATTGTTTTTATTGTAAGTTGTTCAAATCAGCAGACCACAAAAGTATATTATTAGCTAATGAGGGGTTGAATGATTGGAAACATTTAAGTGAGAGGCTTAGATAACATGAGAACAGTTTTAAGCACCTTAGTAACATGAAGACCTGGATTGAATTGCAAATAAGATTGAAAAAGAATGAAACAATTTATAAAAATATACAATTGCAAATTAGAAAAGAGAAAGAACATTGGAAACAAGTTTTAGTGAGAATTATTTCTGTTGTGAGGTGTCTTACATCTCGTGGTTTGGCTTTCCGTGGAGAGTATGAGAAAATATATTAAGATAAAATGGTAACTTTTTGGGGCTGCTTGAACTGATTGCTGAGTTTGACTTGATTATGCGGGAGCATTTTAAACGCATTCTTAATAAAGAGATTCATTATCACTATCTCAGTCATAAAATTCAAAATGAGTTGATTGCTTTGTTAGGTTCTAAGGTTAAGTGCTCTATAATTCAGAAAATTACAGATGCCAAATATTTTACTATGATGCTTGATTGTACCCCATATGCATGTCACGAAGAGTAAATGAGTCTAATTATTCGATGTGTAGATGTATAAAACAATTCGGTGAAAGTTGAAGAGTATTTTTTAGATTTTTTAAAGTTGATGATATAACTGGTTTAGGGCTTTTTAATGAGTTATTGGTTGTGTTGAAGTCCCTAAGTGAAGTTGATAATGTAAAAGGACAAGTCTATAATAATGGGTCTAATATAAAATGAAAACACCAAGGTGTTCAAAAGAGGTTGCTTGAAATTAATCCTAGAGCATTTTTTATGCTATGTGCTTGTCATTTTCTTAATTTAATAATTTGTGATATGGCTAATTCCTGTGTTAGAGCTAAGTCATTTTTTGGTATGATGCAACGCATGTATACTTTGTTTGCTAGCTCTACAAGAAGATGGAAAAATTTTCAGGATTTTATGCATCACTTAACTTTGAAATTATTGTCAGCAACTAGATGGGAAAAGTCATGTTAATAGTGTTACGACCATAATAACTCAAGCTAGTGATATAAAAGATGCTTTGTTTGAATTGGTAAAAGTTAGTAAAGAGTCAAAAGTAAGCAGTGAAGCTGAAAGTTTAACAATACATAAACTTGAGAATTTTGAGTTTTTATCGGCAATGACTGTATGGCATTATATTTTAAGGAAGATTAAAGAAATTAGTAAAATTTTACAATATGAAGATATGCAAATTGATGCTGTAATTATGAATTTGAAGTTGCTGATTTCTTATTTTGAGAAGTACAAGGAACATGGATTCGCAGATGTTATTGAGAAGGCCAAAGAGGTTGCATCTGATTTTAAAATTGATCTTATCTTTCTTGAAAGACAGAAGCCTCATAGAAAAAAAATAATTTGATGAATCTGAACATAAAGATATCTCATTGTCTACTGAAGAATCATTCAGGGTTAATTATTTTCTGGTTGTTGTTAATATTGCTCTTTTTTCTTTAAAGAGCATGCTTGGACAACTGGAATCATTTGAAGGTATTTTTGGATTTTTATTTGACCCTAAAAAGTTGGTTATGATGAAGCATAACTGATGGCGAGAATGTTGTTCTAACTTTAAAGCTGCTTTAGCACTTAACAATAAATTAGACATTATTGCAGATGAATTGTTTTCTGAGTTGCAAGAGTTGATAATGTACTTACTTGAAGGAACAAAGACAGTCATTCAAGTTTTTGAGTTTGTGGAATCTTTGAAGTGTTTTCCAAACATTTCAACTGCTTATAGAATTTTGTTAACTATTCATGTTACTGTTGCATCCGCTGAAAGAAGTTTTTCTAAACTTAAATTGTTGAAATCTTATTTGCAGTCAACTATGTCAAAGGAGAGGTTGAATGGATTGGTCATCTTATGCATCGAAAAGAATATGTTAAATAAGTTGGATTTTCAAACTATTATTGATGATTTTTCTTCTCAAATGCTTTAATATCCAAAATCTTTGTGTGATTGTTTCTATTTATTGTGTTTTTGATATCTAGAAGTTTATAACTTGAATATGCAGAAGATGCAAGAGGAATGACAATGGTGCAATCTAGGGGTGGGCACAGATCGAATCAGCATGATTTTGAACAAACTCAAACCGACTTGAAATTTACACGGTTTTTTAAAATTGAAACTGAACCAAATCGAAGATGTGAACTAAACCGAACCAAATTGAAATAATACGATTCGATTCGGTGCGTACGGTTTTAGGCCTAATAGGCCTTGTTCATTTTTTTCAAATTTTAATATGTTTTTTACTATTAAAATTTAATAGCTTTTATACTGATGTGCTATCCTTATAGAAATAAAAACTTTATTTTAAAAGTTAAAACTATCCAGCATCCAGAATTAATCATTGTCCGAATTTTCACTCCCCAAAAGGCCAAAACTGTACATAATTATTAAAACTGTCCTTGATCTTTTTGAGCAGTTCAGATCCAGTCATTCCAGGCATAGAGTAATCTGGCATGATCAAATTCACCTTCAAAGCCTGTAACAACAAGAAGCCATGGATTTAGAGCAAACAAAATTACTTTCTTTCCATTTTCTCATCAACCAAACATGGACACAAAATACACAAAATATTGAATCAAGTATAAATTTGCTTACATGAAATCCAGCCGACCTCTCCTCTCCATCCAACCCCAGATATGGTAGAGCTCTCGTTCTACTCCACAGCTGTCACTGCAAAACAAACAAATACAAAAAAAAAAGCTTCACAAACTTTCCTTCTCATCACGCCAACAAAGAAACAGAAACAAAAAACAAAAATACATACCATTGCAAGACGAATTTCCAACACAAATCAAACTGAAACAACAAATCAAACTGATTTCAAGCTATAAAACTAATTTCCACATAAATTAAACTAATTTCCAAAACATATAGAAGACAAATCAAACTGAAACATATCCACAACTATTTTAAACGAAGAAATCTACATGAAATTGACAACAAAAACCAGAAGAAAAAAGATTTTACCGTACTCGGCGAGGAAGAGCGAGGAGCGGGGTGGTGGCACTGCTAGGCGAGGAAGAGCGGTGGAAGAGGGTTGTGCTAAGCGAAGATAAACGGAAGAGTGGTGGAAGAGGACGAGCGGTGGAAGAGCAACACTGGTGCAGTGGTGCTACGCGAAGATCGGCGCAAGGGCGACAGGGGGTATGGTTGTAGTGTTGCGAGGCGATGAGCGACGAGAGGTGAAGTCTAATGAAAGTGACGAGCGGCGAGAGAGAGAGAAAGAGGTGGGTTAGGGTTTTTTGGTGTGAAAACTGATGAGGAAATGAAAGAAAAATTTTAGGTTTTTGTTTTTCTTTATGTAGGACGGGTCAACGGTTTAAACCGATTTTGGACACCCCAAAATTGAACCGAACCGTTTTTTGACCCTTTTTTTAAAAATTGAAACTGAATCAAACCAAAACCGACTCAAATTATAAAAATGATTCGAATACGGATCGATTACGGTTCGAACCGGTTTTTGTGCCCAATCCTAGTGCAATCAAAATATTTATAAATGATGTGAATTCGTTTATGCTTAGATAGAAGATTGTTAGTTAGCAATTAGCAAAATACTTTTGCCAAGTAATATGTTTATTTTGTTTAGTTTTTGTAAGCTGCATTTTATTACTTTATTTTTCTTTATCCAGCTTTTATAATGACTACTTTTAATTTTAATAAATTAAAGGTGTGATGACCTAACCTCCCATTAGGTTCTAACCATAAAAAAAATATGCCTAGTAAAAATTTTGCATTTGTTAGAATTTATCGAAGTATAACATGTTAGGGCTTTATTTTCTGTTGAATCTCGGACCACCACAAAGTCAGGGCCAGCCCTGCTTAGGATTGAAGCCTACTATTGTTATCTCATCCCCACAAGCAACCTAGCTATTCTTAAGAACCCATGACCTTGTCTTTGCTAGTAGGCCACCTCTTGAGGCTTCTAAGTATATTTTTTATCAACAAAAGAACTTGATCATGGCTCCATATGGATCTTATTGGCGAAATGTCCGAGAAATGTGTATTCTAGAACTGCTTAGCAATCGTACGATCAATTCCTTCAAGTCTATAAGAAAAGAAGAGCTTGATCTTTTGATGGAATAAGCAAAAGAGGCTACTCATAATTCTGGTATTGCTGTTGATTTATGTGACAAGATTGGAGCTCTCAATGCAGATATGACTCATAGAATGGTGTTTGAGAAGAATTATTGAGAGGAGAAGTTTAGAGGGTTCAAGGCTGTGATTGAAGATGTTATGGAATTATTAGCAGCTTTTAACATAGCTAACTACATTCTTCAAATTGCTTCACTTGATCTTCAGGGCTTGACAAAGCACATGAAAGTTGTTGCCAAGGTGTTGGATGAGTTTATGGAGAAGATCATTGATGAACATGTTCAGTCCAATGATGATAGCAGAACCAAAGACTTTGTTGATCTCATGTTGAGCTTTATGGGATCAGAAGATACAGATTACAGTGATAAATCGAGGGCATATCAAAGCCGTAATCTTGGTAACAAAATGGATTATAATTCACAGACAGAGAATATTATGCTAGAGCTTTAATATGCATCTTAGTTTGTTTCTTCATTATTTTCTCTCTTAAATATGATATATATTTTTTCCCATCGGGATATGCTTGGAGCTACAATGGACATTTTAGCATCATCTATGTAGTCCTCAAAAATCGCTCGGGGACACGGGGCACTACAACCTGCAAAGACAGAATGCACGTGACCCGCAGGACGTCTGGGACACCGGGGTGGTGCCGGCCAAAGTCACTCCGACGGTCAAGTTAACGAGTGCTAATAAATGTGTAATGCTCGTAAATAGAGATGAGTGAGTGATACTTTCTGCTATCTTGGCAATTGGGGTCTCCTTGATCAAAGGAGATGTAAGGTCGGAGGGTGATCGGAGAAGATCAACAATGGCCGGAGGATGTGGTTTTTATATTAGTAATCTCTGGATCTTAGTTTTTTCGGTCCCCCTCTTATGAGGGATTATCCTTCTCTTTATAGGAGACTGATGCTTCTCCCTTTTGAGGGATCTCATCATTATCTCTTCTCTGTCTTCCACCAAGAAAGCATCTGGGTGCTTCTTTTGATTAGGCTGCCATCAAGTGTCATTATGGCTTTGTAGGACCCGTTTCAAAGTAGATTATAATCTGGTCTCCCTCGGAACGACGGAGATTCTATGTCGTACGACATGTAGGTTTTGTCAATTTGGACCATGATTGCGTGTCGCATGATGTACTGATTGGATGTCGACATGAGAAGGGCATGTCGTGCTACATAGGAGCTCTTCCAAGTGTGGATACTGAGTTATATCCCTTGATGCTACTCGGATGTGTGGGATATGTAGCACAAGTCATACTATATGAGAGTGCTTCATGTCGAACGTATGTCGTGCGACAACATGGTCTTCGTACTGGTCCACAGTCATACTACATGAGAGCGCTTCATGTCGAATGTATGTCGTGCGACAACATGGTCTTCGTACTGGTCCACCGTCTTCGTACTGGTCCACCGTCGTACTACATGAGAGTGCTTCATGTCAAATGTATGTCGTACGACAATAAGGTCTTCGTATTGGTCCACCGTCGTACTACATGAGAGTGCTTCATGTCGAATGTATGTCGTACGACAATAAGGTCTTCGTATTGGTCCACCGTCGTACTACATGAGAATGTAGTCCCACTTTTAGCTCTGGGCTTTGTCTTTGGGACATACTTTGGGCCAGACATATTTTGGCTACTACAGTTTGCCCCCAAACGCATTGAATTTAGAAAAACCAAGGGGTTTGCGTCGTACGACATGTAGACATGGATATGTATGTGTGAACTTTAATGCTGGTTCCATAATGTCGCACGACTCTGTCCTTCTGAGAGAATGTATCAGTGTTTGTGAGTAGATAATAACGCATAAGTTTTGCCATTGTCGTGCGACAATATCACTTAAAGAAGGAGCGATTGGTCTTCAAATGAATCCTCGATATTTGCGCCAAAATAATTGTGGTTTTATGGGTAACGTGCATGCTTGGCTAATGATACGGTTATGGGAGTGTGTGTCCAATGAGAAGCTGACACGTCAGTGCATGCTTCTTTTTAATTGCCGCCCTTCCTCTCTCTTCTTCATTTTCAATTTTTTGCCTTCTCTCGATTTTTCTTCCTCTCTCTAGAACCAGTCATCTCGGTGAGCTTCTCCGGCGCCGTTTGTTGATCATCTTTTACCATTCTCTCACGTATTCCGGTGAAGCGTGGTTACCTCGCTTTATTTTGGTAAGTTTTTCTGTTCTCTCCGTATTTGTTTCCTATATTTTACATTTCAGTTTCTGGGTATTTTTTGTGTTCTTGAGTAACTTTCGAGAAGAAATTTAAAAATTTTTAGTTTTAGATCGAAAAATAAAACTTAGATTTATATATAACCTGTTTGTAGTGTCTAGGTCGCACGACAGTAGCCAAGTCGTATAGGTCGCACGACCTTCTTAACAGTCTTGGGAACTAATATTAGGTCGTGCAAGGTCTTTAGTTTAGGTTATAATTACTAACCGTGGCTACTGTCGTTCGACTTGTAGGTTTTGATGTCGAGTCGAGGTGATGAGAGTCCTCCCAGTACCTCTGGGCGCGGATACGACGATCCAATAAATCTGTCGTACGACTCATGGGGAGAGTCAGAGGCAGCAAGTGCTAAGGTGACAGTGGCGTCCTCGTCGTACGACACTGTGACTGTCTCTCTCGTGGGTACATCGTGCGTAACGGACGACATTCCTATGGGGATTCCCCTAGTCGAGCTACCGGGCGACGCGGCTGGCCCATGTCCAATGGGACCTAGTAGGCCGCTAGGCTTGCTTTTGAATAATCTAGCAAGCGTGCTAACGGAGGACGACATCATGCGCCTACGATTCAGTTATGGCATACCTGATGGTGTCGCACTGAGGGCGCCGCACAAGGAGGAGAGGCCAGATTGGGACATCCCAGGATGGACCTGTTTCTATGAGTTCTCGTTTTAGCGGGTTGGATTCAGGTTACCAGTAGTCGGACTACTGCGGAAAGTGCTCGACCATTTCGAGCTTGCCCCAGGGTAGCTGATGCCCAACAGTTGCAGGATCCTGCTAGCGTTAGAGCTGTTGTGTATGAGGGAGGGAATGGTCATCGAGCTGCCTGACCTGTTCTACACGTACACCATGCGGGAGCACGACACAGAAAAGGGTCGCTATAATTTGAACCTCCGGCCCAACAAAACACACCTTATCACGGAGTTAACGACAAATGATAGGTTGTGGAAGGATAGGTACTTCTTTGCGAGGGGCCTACTTGTCAATTGGCCTCTCGGGGATACTGTTGTTCGTGCGACCTGGTCCAAGGCTGGTGGGTCTTTAATTCAGTCGCGTCGTTCGACTGTCTTTTGTTTTTACTTTTACTAACTCTTATCTTTATTTGTTTCGCAGTGAACACAGGAGCGCCTCAAGCAGTCGTTGGATTAACCTGTGTGACGCGTACAGAGAAGGTGCTGTCGTACGACGTCAAGGAGAGGAGTTGGAGGAATATATTGATGGAGGAAAATCTGCGGCCAAGTCACATCTGGAAGTTCAGTGTGATCAACGAGCCAGGTACCCCCTACCCTGCATTCAAAAACTTAGTGGAGTTTGTCAAGGTCAGACATTGTGTCGAGCGACTGTACGGCACAAGATTTCTGACTCCAATCTCATACGTCGAGCGACGATTTGCAGTTGATATCATGGCTGGAGAGATTGATCGATCAATATTTGTTACATATTTACGACCCTTAGACTTTATCTTTTGATCGTATTTTGAGTGAATTTTGCGTTTTTGATGTATTTATTGAGCTTGCGCAGATTTTAGGTGTTTATATTGGTGTTATACGAAAGATGGAAGTTTCGGGCTGAAACCATGCAATTCTGGATGAGGAAGCTTCACTAAATAAATCTTCACTACCATCGCGACCGAGCCATCGTGAGCGTTGGTCGCGACAGATCGATCGCGACGAGAATAGCAACAATTACTCCAGAGAGTGTGGCGACCGATCCATCGCGAGCGTTGGTCGCGACATATCGATCGCGACGAAAGTGGCCAAGTCTCCAGGGAGTGTGGCGACCGAGCCATTGCGAGGGTGCCTCGCTAGGATCTGCTCGCGATGATAGCAACAATTGCTCCAGAGAGTGTGGCGACCGATCGCGACACCTCGATCGCGACGATAATGACAAATGAACCAGAGAGTGTCGCGACCGAGCCATCGCGAGCTTTGGTCGCGACAGCTCGATCGCGACGGCAGAAATTCTGACCTAAAGTCAGCGCCTATAAATAGAACAGTTGAAAAACCTAAAAGATATATTTTTTTTCAGCAGCACGAAAATAGCTTGGAAGGGGTCTAGAGCTCATCTCTTTCAACACTTGCTTGTCCTTGGGTGGCATCATAATGGGTTTCATCAATCTCTTCTCTCTTCTTGTTGTAGTATTGATTATTATGTTGAACTAATTTCCTAGTTATGTGGTCAATGGACCAAGATTGAGATTTAATGGTGTAATTGACTGAACATTTCTATGTATATATATTTAGAGATATGTTGCTAGAGGATTTAATCTATTAGTATATAAATCTTATTGTTTGCATTACGAAAGTGTCTGCATGAATTTTGGTTTATTATTAATATGGAAATTATTATCTTTATGAGAAATCATTAGGGCATGAATGAGTTTAGTGATAGCCTAGCAATAATAGTTAAGTTGATTGAGCCACGAAAGTGCTAATTGACCTAAAGAAGTGCAACTATATTGGGGGTTTGATTGCATCGCTTGATGACCATTGGGTGAGGTTATTGAATTCGAATCATCAATGCATGACAATAATTTGATGAGCCAATGTTAGAAAATACTTCTATGTTAAATATATATTAAGCTTCAATAAGTCGATTACACCAGTGACTCTCATGAAGGTTTCCATTCGACCGCGTAACACTTCCGCACATTTGAATACATTCCTTCGTTATTCATAGCTCTGTTGAATTTAATTTCACCAACATCATTCTAAAAATCATTGATTTCAAATTTCTGAACTTTTACAACATATTTAGTTAAGTATTGGTAACCACCTCTTCCTTGTGGATTCGACCCCGTACTCACGGGAATATATTACCTCGACACATCCTGCACTTGGGATTTATTCCCACGCGTTTGAGCGTGTCAGAGATCGCCTGCTGCTGATGATGCGATGAGGAGGCTGAGGGAAAAAAGGAAGGGGAAGAAGAAGGCTCAGTCGAGCTACCAAGCGGTTTCCACTCCACCTCCACCTCCATCAAGTCGAGCCAAAACCTCCCTTGATGTTTCTTCAACTGGAAAAAAACGGAGAAGGGAGGATTCAACTTCGGGGGTCGACGCGTCGGTCGACCTTGTCTTCCCGTAGGATACCTCTGCGTATTCTGATGTTGGGTCGATCCTCCCCCAGGTCGAGCGACTGCTGCTGCCCGAAGACAAGAATCGCTTGAAGGAGATGGGCCTCTCCCAAGCTGCTGATTGGGGCCTTGGCCACCTTTTCCGGGTATGGTCGTACGACCGATATATATATATATATATATATATATATATATATATATTTGAGTACTTTGACTTTCTCTAAGTGTTTTTGTTTGGTATACATTTCTTGTAGGCTCTTCAGTCCCATGTTCATCTGAAGGAGGAGCTGGGCCTTGCCCTTAAGAAGGTGAAGGAGCTGAAGGCAAGCAATTAGAGTCTGAAGCTTGACAATGACAAGCTGAAAGCTTCAAACTTGAAGGCCAAGAAAACAGCTCTTGAAGCGTCGAGTCGTGCGGTTGAGGCGACTCTTGAACTGAACAAACTAAAGTCGAGCGTCGACTTACTACAAGCCAAGCTAAAGGCCAAGGAGGCGGACTATGACTCTCTGTACGATAAAGCGGAGGATAATGTCCTTAATGCTGTCATCAAGACTCGTACAGACTTGATGAGAGAGTACCGGGACGGTCGTGCGACGGAGTGGAAGGTCGACAGTTGGATTGCCGACCATGAGGAGCTGACGCGTTTTGATGGAGAAGACGAAGCCGATGAGCACGTCGACGCGACTGATAACAAAACTGTCGGCGAAGAGTCTGTCTTTCCTCCTCCAGAAGGCTCGACCGTCATAGCTTTGGCTGCTCAGCCGATTGGAGAGCCTGATGATCTTGCCCCATAAGGGGTTGTAATATATGATGCTTTGTCGAACGATTATTTTTTTCTCTTTTTTTTTTTTTTTTATGAAGGCTTTTGTTGAACGAAGTTTTTAATATATGATGTTTATGATTTTCTTTATTGTCATACACCTTACATGATTATTATGGCAATGCATTTTTATTTACGAGCGCGAGTGTAGGTCGTGGTCCATGACCTTGAGTGCGGGTCATGTGGCCATTTGGAGATGGAGACCTTGAAAGCAGGTCGTGGTCTATGACCTCGAATGCGGGTCGTGTGACCATTTGGAGATGGAGACCTTGAAAGCAGGTCGTGGTCCGTAACCTTGAATGCGGGTCGTGTAACCATTTGGAGATGGAGACCTTGAAAGTAGGTCGTGGTCCGTGACCTTGAATGCGGGTCGTGTGACCATTTGGAGAAGCAGACCTTGAATGCAGGTCTCGTCATAGACTTGTGACCATTTGGAGATGGAGACCTTGAAAGCAGGTTGTAACACCCCCTGACCCGACCCAAGAAGTGCTACCGGGTTTTCAAAACTTTCTAAATTCATTTTATAAACCGAAAACCGTTGTGAGCCCATCGATAGATTTTCAAACCATTGGAAAACCAAATAGTTGATAGTTTTAAAACCATTTTCAAGTGAGCCCATCGCAATAAACTTTTTACAAAAATTTCGGCAGAGTTCCGTTTGTTTTTTGGATTTCCCAAAACCTGTTTTTCCACAACTCAATTCAAATACAAAAAATCATATCAACACTTCAAATATCATTTTCAAACAATTGCGCACTCTGCCGTTTAGTGCGACTTTCCAACAACAGTTTAGAAAACAATTCAGTAACTACAATCCTTTTAAAAATGCAAAACAGAAAGCATAAAATAATTAATTACAACACATAATTACAAAACATAATTACAAAATCCTCTGTATATACACGCATATCTAATTATAATATCCAGAAATACTTATATAACAAACTACCCCAAAGATACTCTGACTCTGAGCTCTGAGCTCTTCTCTGCAGCTGGTGTCTCTTCAGTCTTTTCCGTCCTCGGTATCTTTATCACCTATGCGTTAGAAAAACAAAACTAACGCGCTAAGCAATACTGCTTAGTGGGTGTACACTAAAATAAATGGTAATATAATATAAAACAGTATATGTAAATTTAGAAATTCAAAAGTGTATATAAACAATAAAACTTAAAACCAGTACTTTCAGAAATAGAAATATCCATAACAAACATTTTACAATTACTGGAACTAAGTAAACAATCAGTATTTCAAAACTTTCTGGAATTCAGTTTCATATCATGTCTTTATTTTTTTCCATAACAATTCCCAATCATAAATTCTCAATTTGGCCCGTGATACACATAATAGGGTGTACAGGACTGGATTACGGGTTTTACAGTCGGGTTTCCCATTTCATATGAAATGGTATCCCTATATAAACAGTCGGTTTCCCATTTCACTAGGAAATGGTATCCGGGTATTCTCACAGTTGGTTTCCCATTTCACGAGGAAATGGTATCCGTGGTAAACAATCGGTTTCCTATTTCACTAGGAAATGGTATCCGTAATCAATGATCAGAGACATTATACATCACGGTGCAGTACTGCCATAATTCACCCAATTGACATGTCAATCTCCTATATCCAAATATCCCCATACATATATCAGGGCCATAAAATGTAATTCATGAAATACAAATATATACAGTCACTTGTCAACACTTTTACAATTATCAAGTTTGAACTTAATACTCATCAATAATTAGAAATAACAGAATACAGAAACGAAATCTATAGATTCGATATAAACTCAAGTTATGTATCTCAAAAGCAAGTTCAGACAGTTTTCACAAATCGAAAAATAACTATTGCAATCAAAATACGACATACGACTAAACAAAAATCATAAATGTCAACTTAAATTCTGTAAATCAATAAACAATATGAAAAAGGTTTCAGAACTATGTGTACACCAACCTGAATACCGTTTTTCTCTCGACTATCGCGGTTCTAGGTTTCTTTTCCTTTCCCTTTCTCTTCCTCCTACACTTTCCTTTCCTCTTTCCTTCCTTTTCTCTTTCCTTCCTCTTCTCTTCTTCTTCTTCTTCCTATTCTTCTTCTTCCTTCTTCTTTCTTCTTTCTCTTCTTTCTTTCTTCTTTTCTTTTCTTTTTCCCTCTCTCTCTCGGTCTCTCTTTTCTTTTTCTGTTTTCTGTGGCTTCTGTGAGAAGCCAATTTTTTTTTTTTTATATATTTTTCGGTCGTCTCGACCGTTGTCGCGACCTGTGGTCGCGCCACCAGGTCGCGGTACTCACTGGAGCGTTTCCACCGCCTTCATCGTGAGCACACATCACGGTACCATGGTCGCGCTGGTGGTCGCGTTGCTCACTGCCGGAATTTGACATTTTCATCGCGAGCAGTTCATCGCGATCTGTGGTCGCGGTAACTGGTCGCGATGCTCACTACCAAAAATCACCATTTTCATTGCGAGCAGGTCATCGCGATCTGTGGTCGCGGTGACCAGGTCGCGATGCTCACTGCCTCAGTTTTCAATCTTCATGCATCATTTCTGGACCGTTCCATCTGGTCCACCTGGAAATCATAAAAATAAACATTTACACCCCTTCCAATCACAAAATTTATTTTCACATATTCAAAATTAATTATCCAAAATCCGGGATGTTACACAGGTCGTGGTCCGTGACCTTGAATGCGGGTCGTGTGACCATTTGGAGATGGAGACCTTGAAAGCAGGTCGTGGTCCGTGACCTTGAATGCGGGTCGTGTGACCATTTGGAGAAGCAGACCTTGAATGCAGGTCTCGTCATAGACTTAGCTTTTTATAATATTGAATTGCCCCAGTTGGAGTGTGTAACTTCTTAGTTTCATGCTACAACTTTGATTAAGTGAGTAGTTTAGGGTCGGCTGACCTGCATAGAAAGGTTAGGGTCGGCCGTTGGGTTTACCAACGACCCTCAGATAAGCAAGTGAGTTCCATGTTGTAGAGTGATAAAGTTCGAAAAAAAAAAAATTTAGAACTGATATTGTTTTAGATGGCATGCGTTCCAGCTATTGCCGATCTCCATGCCATCTTTACATCGTAGTTTGTAGGCTCCATGTCCAACTACATTGGTGATTTGGTATGGTCCCTCCCACGTAGGACCGAGTTTACCTGCTCCTTTTTCCTTTGTATTTTGGAAGACGCGATGAAGAACCCAATCTCCAATATATAACGATTTGAGACGAATGTTTCTGTTATAATGGCGGGCGACTCTCTGTTGGTATACGGCCAATCTAATTGCGGCCTTGTCGCGACGCTCGTCGATTGTGTCAAGTTCGCTCAACAACTCTTTGTCGTTTGTTTCTTCTGTCGCGTGTCGTATCCTATAAGAAGGGTAGTCAGCCTCTGTTGCTATGACGGCCTCTGAGTCATAAGATAAGGAGAATGGTGTTTCCCTTGTTGATGTTCTGACTATCGTACGGTAAGACCACAGCACACCTTGTAGCTCGCCGGCCCACTTTCCTTTGTATTGGTCGAGTCATTTCTTGAGAATGGACATGATTGTTTTGTTGGTAGATTCTGCTTGTCCGTTAGCTTGAGGGTATCTTGGGCTTGAATAGCTTAGTTTGATGTTCCACTTGTCTCAAAAGTCTTGGAAATCGTATGAGATGAATTGTAAGCCATTGTCAGTGACTATCTCTTTTGGAACTCCGTAGCGGCATATGACATTTTTCCAAATAAAGCTCTTTACTTCGGAGTCTTTGATTCTGGCATATGACTCAGCTTCAACCTATTTTGTGAAGTAATCTGTCACGGCTAGCATGTAGACCTTGCCTCCGGTAGCGACGGGCATTTTTCCTACTATGTCCATTCCCCACTTCATGAAGGGCCATGGTACTGAGATGGGGTGGAGTCTTTCTGGGTGTTGATGTGAAACGTGGGTGAAGCGCTGATATGGGTCGCATCTTTTGACGAGGTCGTGTGACTCGGACTGCATTGTGGGCTAGTAATACCCGGCCGTGATTGCTCTGTTGGCTAGGCTTCTCCCGGCCGAGTGGTTCCCACATTGCCCCTCGTGCAAGTCCTTGAGTACTTACTGAGCTTCGACTGGGTCGATACATTTGAGGCAGGGCCTGGAGTATGATCGCTTGTAAAGTTGACCCTCTATTATGGAAAATCGGGCAGCCTTGATTTTAATTCTTCGTGCTTCTATTTTGTCAGATATGAGGGTGTCGTCCCTCAGGTAGTCGTAGATAGGAGTGATCCAAGTTGGCTCGTCCGAAATTGGCTCGACTTCGAGCTTTGTTGGCTTCCACAGAGCTGGCCATTGGATAAACACCATGGGAATGGTTCGGTTAATCGTGGTATCTAGTGCGGAACCGAGATTGGCGAGTGCGTCAGCATGCGTGTTTTCGAATCTTGGTATTTGCTCGATGTCGAATGACTCGAATGAAGCTTGTAGCTCTTTTACCAAGGTTAAGTAGGCCGACATTTTCAAGTCCCGAGCTTGATAAGACCCTTGTAATTATCTCACAATTAATTGGGAGTCACTACGCACCTTTATTCGCTCGACGCGTAAGTCCTTTGCCAAGGTGAGCTCGGCTATTAGGGCTTCGTACTCGGCTTCGTTGTTGGTGGTCTTGAATCCACATCGGATGGACCTCTCGACGACGTGTCCCACCGGGGAGGTAAGTACTATCCCTAGACCACTGCCCCTAGCGTTACTTGATCCGTCAACAACCAAACTTCATTCCTCCTTTTGTGTGTTTCACGACATGGTGCAAAGTTCTTCCTCCGCTCGTTGTAGAATCCCGGGCGTGAAGTCTGCTATGAAATCTGCCAACACTTGTGACTTGATCGCCGTGCGAGGTTGGTAGTTGACGTCATACTCGCTTAACTCCACGGCCCATTTCACTAGACGGCCGGATAGTTCGGGCTTATGTAGGATGTTCTTCAAGGGGAAGGCAGTGAGTACACTAATAGTGTGGCATTCGAAGTATGGCCTCAATTTCCTTACGGCCGTAACTAGTGCGAGGGCCAATTTCTCAAGTTAGGTGTACCTTGTCTCTGCGTCGAGTAGAGTCTTACTGATGTAGTATACGGGGAGCTGTTTACCATCCTCCTCCCTTATTAGTACCGCGCTAACAGCCGTTTCGGATACAGCGAGGTAGAGTAGGAGGGTCTCTCCTTCCTTAGGTTTGGATAGGAGAGGAGGGTCTGCTAGGTACCTTTTTATGTTTTGGAATGCGTCCTCGCTTGTTTGGTTCCAATCAAATGACTTGCTCTTTCTTAGAGCATCGAAGAAAGGCTTACATTTTTCGGACGACTTTGAGATGAACCGGTTGAGGGCCGCGAGCCGTCCGGTCAGCTTTTGTACGTATTTGATGCTTTTGGGGGACCTCAGATCTATGACGGATCGGAGTTAATCCGGGTTGGCCTCAACGCCCCTCTTGGTTACTAAATAGCCGAGGAACTTTCTTGATGAAACTCCAAAGGAACATTTGGTTGGATTAAGCTTCATCCTATACTTGTCAATGATGTCGAACGACTGCCGGAAGTGGTCGAGGTGTTGATCTGCTACTAATGATTTTACTAGCATGTCGTCGATGTAGACCTCCATAGTCTGTCCGAGCATGGTCGCGAACATTTTGTTGACTAATCTTTGGTAGGTTTCCCCAGCGTTTTTGAGGCCGAACGGCATCACCTTGTAGCAAAAAATGCCGCGCTTCGTGATGAAAGAAGTCTTTTCTTGGTCGTTCGGATGCATGAGGATTTGGTTGTAACCGGAGAATGCATCCATGAAGCTCAATAGTTCGTGGCCTGCTGTAGCGTCCACCATCATGTCGATGTGTGGGAGAGGGAAGGAATCCTTCGGACAAGCCTTGTTGAGGTCTGTGAAGTCGATGCAAACTCGCCACTTCCCATTCTTTTTCTTCACTACTACTATGTTTGCGAGCCAGTCTGGGTAATTTACTTCTCTCACTGAGCCAATGTCAATTAGCTTTTGGATTTCTTCATTTATAACTTTGTTGCGCTCGGACGCGAACTTCCTTCTTTTTTGCTTCACAGGTGGATGATTCGGGTCTACTTGCAACCTATGCACTAGGACTTCTGGGTTAATGCCGATCATGTCTGCGTGTGACCATGCGAAGCTGTCGTGCCGCACCGTCAAGAAGCTGAGTAGGATATTTTGTGGAAGGCGGGATCCGATACTAACTTTGTGGTCTGGAAAATTTGGATGTATGGGCACTTCGTCGAGTTCTTCCATATCTGGTCTGTCTTTGTTGGTAGTGGTGCTCTCACTCTGTAATTGCTATAAGTCGGATGGCCTGCTTTTTAAAGTGTTCTGGTAACAGTCGCGCGAGGTCTTTTGCTGCCCTCAGATCTCATGGACTCCCCACCTGGTAGGAAAACGGATGACCTGATGATATGTTGACGGGACTGTCCTCATCTCATGAATCCACGGGCAACCCATGATTATGTTGTAGGACGACGGACAGTCCAGGATGAGGAAACGAGTGTTCAAGTTGACACCTTCCGCGTAGACAGGAAGGGTGATCTCTCCCAGAATGTTCTTGTATTCTCCACTAAATCCTACAAGGATTGTAGAGTGACGTATGATGTTACACTCATCAATATGCATCTCTTTCAGTGCGCCGATGATGCAAGTACAAAAAGTATATTTAAAGTATGAATATTAATTGATACTTGTAAAATAAAGAGCTTAAAATTGATATTATTCCATAGTAATTTTATAAGTGTTGATTTTTATTAATTATATTATTTTTGTGCTTGTAGAATCCATCAATAAATCAAGAAAAGTCCAAGAAACTCTAGCCCATACATGAATCAACTTTCCATTTGAAAAAGGAATGGTTTCTTACCTAACTAACCAAGAGAAGTAAACAAATTCGGCCAACCATAAAATAAAACAACATGTTTTCAACTTTGGCGGCTGTGCTGAACATACTCCCTTCGTTTGGGCATAACTTTCTCTACAAAAGTCTAAATTAGGTGATTCTTGCTGCTACGGAACGATAAGATGCAGGGCTACAACTCTTATGTTGACCATTGTCCTAAACTCTGTCGGCATGATGGTGGAAATTTCGTGTGAAGTGTCGGATAGGGGACAGGAGCTGCCAAACTTTGAAGAAAAGTCAAACCTCACCTCCACTATATATAGGTGCCTTGGAAGCTTGATGGAGGAGCCAATTGAGCCAATTGAGAGAAATATACTTCAATTTTAAGAGAGCTTTCTTTCTTGTAATTGTTTTTCACATTTTCTCTATAGAACTTGTGGAAACATGAGCAAGCTAGGCTAGAGTTCTATGGTGAGGTTAGAGATGATCTTATATGTGTAGTGATCTTATTTGGATTTTAAGTCTCTAATGTTATGCAAGGTTTATAAATTTGAGTAAATTATTCTTCTTCTATCTCTTCTTTTCAATTCTTATATTAATAAAATTGTGTTGTCAATTTTCATATAAATCTAGTCAAGCTCTTTTTATGTAAAAATTTGCATGATATAATTATATTGATATATTGTAATTATTTTATGAGTAGTCTTTTATTACAATATTGCCTATGGTATATTGTCATTTTTGGATTTCTCATAAGATGAATTTCTACAAGTGCCAAATGTAAGAAATTGATTTACTTAAATACATTTTGATTTATATGTTCTTCAATTCTTTATTTTCCGATTGATTGTTTGGGATGTGAAACTTTCAATTGAGTTATTTTATGAGTCAAATCCAAATAGGTGAACAAAGCATATAAGGGATTCTCGACACCTCACCGATTTTTATTACCGAATTTTCTTTACATCAAATTCTCTTGCTTCAAATTCATAAAATCATTTTTTCTTTCTCTTTTTATTCATCTCTAGAGTTATTTATCTACTAACTTTCCGTACTTGTTTTTGTCATCTCCTTGTGGATACGACCGCCCAATCTACTCTACATCGATCGCTTTGTTTCGACAAGTTTGGGCGTAATCAAATTTTGGCGCCGTTGCTGGGGAGATGCAACAAGTAAGCTTGATAAGTAGATATTCTAGCCAAAGAGGTAAGTAATTATATTTACTTTTGTTCTTTGTGTTGTCTTAGGATTGTGAGAATTCTAATTTGTCTTGTGTTAGTTAGCTTTCATTTAACAATTGCTTAAAAAAAAAAAAGGTATATTTTGGTTTGTCTTTTCATTTTCTATTGTTACTAGTTTTTATTTTTGTAGTTTTTCTTCTATTTAATTTTGTCAGGATTGTTTTATTCTTGTTTCTTTTATCATTTGTTTTGTTCTAAAAAAAAAAAAATTATGTTGAGAATAGTTGTGTGATTTTGTAATTGGTAGAAACCAAGATTGTTCTGTCAAAAAAGCATATGCTTAAGGAAGATTGGTTACAAAAATAAGGTTTGTGATAGCGTTCCCCTCCATACTTTCCTGGGAACCTCGAGGAGTTCTGTCTAGGAAAGGTGGGCCTGAAGTGGGACCTTGGCAACCTTCCCAATCATCCTGGGAACATTTCTGGTGTAAACCTTTTGCATAGTTACATAATTATCCTTTTAACATTTGAAAAAAAAAAAAAAAAATTTTGGGTGTATGAATTGGCAGAGAAACGAGTTTGGTAGGCTTGTAAAAAGAGTTGAATCTAAGCCAGTAAGTCCTACAGCTAGTAAAGCTTCGCCTGACTCTTGGTCAATTATTGCATTGTCTAATACAATTGCCACCATGAATTCACTAGAAAACAACCCTGTAGGATCCTTGAAGGACTACCTACACCCAACCCACACAGCCACTCCCTCATGTATCATGTTTCCTGTAAACATTCCACAACTAGATTTCAAGCCAGGTATGATCCAACTCCTACCCACTTTTCATGGTTTAGATAGTGAGAACCCTTATTTGCACATTAGAGAATTTGAGGAGGTAGTAGCTACTTTTCATAGCCAACCCAATGTCCTCGATTCAATAAGGCTAAAATTTTTCCCTTTCTCCCTAAAAGACAAAGCAAAGAGTTGGCTATACTCTTTGAGACCTAGATCCATAGGTACATGGGCAGAAATGACCGAAGCCTTTTTCAACAAATATTTCCCCCATCATAAGACTAACAACCTTAAGAGACAGATCTCCACCTTTTCCCAAAAAGATAGCGAGACTTTATACCAAGCCTGGGAGAGGTTCAAAGAGTTGCTGAATATGTGCCCACATCATGGGTACGAAAATTGGCGCATTGTTAGCTATTTTTATGAGGGCCTCACACCTAGGGAGCGCCAATTTATAGAAATGATGTGTAATGGTGATTTTCTTCTAAAGGATCCTGATGAAGCTATAGATTACCTTAAAGACTTAGCCGAGAAAGCCCACACATGGACTGGACCTAGTATTGCTGATGGTACTAACAGGTCAAAAGCTGGTGGTATTTACTATCTTAGGGAAGAAGACAATCTCAAATCTCAGGTAGAAGTCTTGTCTAGGAAATTACAAGCCTTAGAAACCAAGGATAGTAAAATACCTCAAACAGTTGCAAGGGTAGAGTCACAGGATAATTGTTTTGTTTATGGTGGAGTGGATCATTTAGCTCAGGTTTGTCCAACACTTAGTGAGATGAGAGGGGTTTATGAAGAGCAATGTAATTCCCTAGGAACATATAGAAAACCTTTCTCACCATATTCTAACACCTACAATCCTGGCTGGAGAAACCATCCCAATTTTAGTTGGAAGAATGATGCCAACAATCCTACATCATCCAACAATAACCATTGGAAACCTGAGGCACCTCTATCACAACAGTCCTATCCTCCACCGCATTACAATGCCCTACCACCGAGATCCTCTATGGAGGGAACTTTGCAGAAATTTGAAACTATTCTCACACAAGTGGTGGAAGATCAAAAGGAGATGAAAAGTCAAATTACTAAGTTGACTAGTGCTCTTTCTGTACAGGAGCAAGGCAAGATCCCATCTCAACCTCATCCAAATCCGAAGGGGTAACACATGGCAGAAACCTCTAAAAGTGCAGAAAATGTAAAGGGGTTAATGCTGTCACAACTCGAAGTGGAAAAGTTCTGGACGAACCAACTCTACCGAGTCCTCCGGTCAACAAAAGTTCAACTAATACTGATGATGCTCTTCTTGAAGAAAAGAAAAAGAAGCCACCAGTACAAGTACCATTTCCCCAAGCTTTACAAACGAGAAAATTACCTAGAAATCATGGTGAGATCCTTGAACATCTTCAACAAGTTAAAGTTAATCTTTCTTTGTTACATGTGATTAAGCAGGTACCGGCATATGCCAAAGTGATCAAGGATTTATGCACCGTGAAGAGGAAGCATAATGTGAAGAAGACTGCTTTCTTGACTGAGCAAGTTAGTGCAGTAATTGAGCAGAAGACACCGCCCAAGTACAAAGATCCACGCTGTCCTATAATTGCCTGTCACATTGGGACACATGAATTCGGTCAGGCTTTATTAGATTTAGGCGCAAGTGTTAATCTCATGCCTTATTCAGTTTACTTGCGCCTAGGTCTTGGAGAGATTAAGCCAACATCGGTGGTATTGCAGCTAGCTGATCGTTCAGTGAGAAAACCAAGAGGGGTGGTAGAAGATGTTCTACTGCAAATTGATAAATTTTATTATCTTGTTGATTTTATAGTCTTGGATACACAGTCTATGGTTGATATGGAGTCAAAAATCCCATTGATCTTATGAAGACCATTTCTTGCTACTGCAAATGCCTTAATCAATTGTAGAAACGGTTTGATAAAGCTTACATTTGGGAACATGACATTGGAGGTCAACATTTTCCACATTGGGAGACAACCACATCAAGAAGATGAGTGTTATCACACTTACATGATAGATTCACTTATGCTAGAAGAACTACACTTGAAAAATAAGTTTGAATCTTTAGAGTATCTTCTTCTTGAAGATGATTTTGAAAATTTGTCTTTTTCTGTTGATGCATTTAACACTTCTTCTATTTCAAATGACAGTCAGCATAAGTCAATGAAGTTCTGGCAACCACGCTTTGAGGAGTTGCCATTGGAAAGAGAAAAGTCGAAACCATCTATCATGGAGACACCAAAGGTCGATCTATCTCCGCTACCCAAGGGTTTGAAACACGCATTTCTTGGTCCAGGTGATACCTTTCCTGTTATTATTTCTTCTGAACTTAGTGTTGAACAAGATGAAAAATTGCTAAATTTGTTAAGAGAACATAAGTCTGCACTAGGTTGGACCATAGCTGACATTAAAGGTATTTCTCCCTTAGTTTGCTCCCATAGGATCCATTTAGAGGAAGGAACTCACCCTCGTCGTGATCCTCAAAGAAGACTTAATCCCACAATGAAAGAAGTTGTTAAGAAAGAAGTCTTAAAACTATTAGATGCAAGTATAATTTATCCAATATCTGATAGTAAATGGGTAAGTCCAACTCAAGTAGTCCCTAAGAAATCTGGGGTAACTGTAGTTGAAAATGAAAAAGGGGTTCCTGTTCCAACTAGGGTAGTGACAGGGTGGCGCATGTGCATTGACTATAGAAAATTAAATGCGGCCACTCGTAAAGACCATTTTCCATTGCCTTTTATCGACCAAATCCTAGAACGCGTAGCTGGTCATCCTTTCTATTGCTTTTTAGATGGGTATTCAGGATATTATCAGATAGAAATAGCTTTGGAGGATCAAGAAAAAACTACATTTACGTGTCCTTTTGGTACTTATGCTTTTCGTAGGATGCCATTTGGATTGTGTAATGCACCAACTACTTTCCAGCGTTGCATGATTAGTATTTTCTCTGACATGGTTGAAAATTACATGGAAGTTTTTATGGATGACGTGACTGTTTTTGGTGATTCTTTTGATTCATGTCTGCTTAACTTAAAATCTGTTTTGAGTAGGTGTGAAGAAAAAGGACTTGTGCTCAACTGGGAGAAATGTCATTTCATGGTGTCTTCTGGAATTGTTTTGGGTCACATTGTTTCTGAAAGAGGGATAGAAGTAGATAAAGCAAAAATTGAGTTGATCGCTAAACTTCCCACTCCCAAGACAATAAAAGATATCCGATCTTTTCTGGGACATGCTGGTTTTTATAGGAGGTTTATACAAAATTTTTCTGCTATTTCTCGGCCCTTATGTAACCTCCTAGTCAAAGATGTTGAATTCAACTGGACTCCTGAATGTGAGAAAGCGTTTCAAACACTCATTGCCAAACTCACCACAGCCCCTATAATGCAGTCACCGGATTGGACTTTGCCTTTTGAAATTATGTGTGACGCCAGCAATTTTGCTGTTGGAGCTGTTCTTGGACAACGAAGGGAGGGAAAGCCTTTTGTTGTTTATTATGCTAGTAGAACTTTAAATATCGCTCAAATGAATTACTCAACAACTGAAAAAGAACTACTAGCTGTTGTTTTTCGTTAGATAAATTTCGTTCTTATTTAATTGGTTCACCCATAACTGTTTATACTGATCATTCAGCTCTTAAGTATCTGTTATCCAAAAAGGATTCTAAGGCTCGTTTAATTCGGTGGATTCTTTTGTTGCAGGAATTTGATATAACCATAAAAGATAAGAAGGGTGTTGAAAATGTTGTAGCCGATCATTTGTCCCGCTTGGAGTTCAATGATTCTGCTGATGGTCCACCCATTAAAGATGACTTCCCCGACGAGCATCTTTTCACCGTTAGCCAATTGCCCTGGTATGCACACATTGTCAATTATTTGGTTTCTGGTGAAATTCCATCACACTGGAGTGCACAAGATAAACGTAAGTTTTTGGTTGAGGTAAGAAATTTCTATTGGGATGATCCATACTTGTATAAGTACTGCCCTGACCAAATCATGCGAAGATGCATTCCTGAAACTGAGATAACTAGTGTCTTAACCTTTTGTCATTCTGAAGCCTGTGGTGGCCATTTTTCTATAAAAAAGACTGCTGCAAAGATTTTACAATGTGGTCTTTACTGGCCTACTTTGTTTAAAGACACTAATGTTTTTTGTCGTTCCTGTGACAGTTGCCAAAAGTTAGGTGCTTTGTCCCGTCGACATATGATGCCACTTAACCCGATACCTGTTATTGAAATATTTGATTGTTGGGGCATTGATTTCATGGGACCTTTTCCATCCTCTTTTGGTTATTTATACATTCTTCTTGCTGTTGATTATGTGTCTAAGTGGGTAGAAGCTGTGCCTTGTCGTACTAATGATAATGCAACTGTTGTAAAATTCTTAAAAGAAAATGTATTATCTAGGTATGGTACTCCTCGAGCTATTATTAGTGATCAAGGGACACATTTTTGTAATCGTTCTTTTGAGGCTTTGCTGCGTAGGTATGGTGTTATTCATAAAGTTTCCAATGCATACCATCCGCAAACCAATGGACAAGCTGAGCTAGCCAACAGAGAAGTTAAGCAGATTTTGGAGAAGACAGTTAACACAACACGCAAAGATTGGTCTTTACGACTTTCTGATGCACTTTGGGCATACCGCACTGCTTATAAAACTATTCTGGGGATGTCTCCTTATCAACTTATTTTTGGAAAAGCTTGTCATTTACCTGTAGAATTAGAGCATAAAGCTTATTGGGTTGTTAAAGTACTTAACTCTGATTTGAATGCTGCAGGTCTTCAAAGGAAATTACAATTGTCAGAAATAGAAGAATTAAGGAATGATGCTTATGACAACTCTAGGATTTACAAAGCTAAATTGAAAGCAGCTCATGACAAACAAATCCTACGAAAGAATTTTGAACCGAACCAACGGGTATATCTTTATGATTCTCGTTTACATCTTCATCCTGGGAAGCTAAGATCAAGATGGACCGGTCCTTTTATGGTGAGACAAGTCTTTCCCAATGGTTCTGTTGAAGTTGAAGATCCAAACGATGGGAGAATCTTTCGAGTAAATGGACAACAATTAAAACATTTTGTGGAGAGGGTAGACCAACCTGAGGAGATTCCACTTGTAGCTCCTATCTACCTTGATTGATCAGGTTTTATCTTTCCTTTATGCATTTTATTATTTTTATTATTATTATTATTTTTATTTTTATTTTTTTTTGGTGTGTTTTATTTTTCATATGTTTTTTTTTCATTAGTTAAATCATCTCTAGCCTTACTTGCATCATTTCAGTTGTCCTCTGTCTTTTGTTTTCTTTGCATTTTATCATTTTGTGACAATGAGGACACTGTCAGCTTTAGGTTGGGGGTGGTGGCATGCTCATTATTTGCACATTCACATGCTTGCACGAAGCACGAAAAAAAAATTGTTGCTTTTATCTTGGTAATTCATACGTAAATAGGTTATAATGTATGTGTGAAAGGATTAATTTGAAATTTTAGATTTTCTATTTAGGTATGATTTCAAAATTATGGGTTTTAGTTACCTTTTCTATCTTGATTACTAGAGAGTAGCTTCCAAAATTAATTTTGTGCACGTTACTAAGCCTTGTGGTAAGATGGATGTTCAATGTATATAGCTAAGAAGACTTCCAAGATTAAGTGCATATTTTCTATACTCACACATCTTTTGTGAGTGAGTGGAGAGATTGAGAAAACAGCTTATGAACTTACAGTGATCTTTTGAAATGGTTAATTTTTAATTAAATAACATTCTTTAAACTAAAAATAAAGGATGATATTGGTCAAAATTAGAAGTTTGTTTTGTTGAGCCATGAGTCATTTGTATGTAACTTTGTGTCAATTTATTTGTATTCATTCAAAGTACTAAAAAAAAAATCAAAAAAAAAATCAAAAAAAAGAAAAAAAAAAAAAAAAAGAAAAAAAAAGAGTGTATCATTTGTTCAATAAATTCATCAGTCATTATAGGAGACAAGTCTTTATTTCTTTTTAAGTTTTTACATGGCTCTATTGTTTATAATGACCAATTGAAATCTAAAAGCTAATTTTTGAAAAGAATGTGACCTCTAAAGAGTTAAGTTTTCCTATCTTTGGATCAATGTTTGTTCATTTGTCTGTCCGTAAATATTGCTTATTCCTTTGAGTGATTATCGATTTTCCAACTCCTTGAGTGAAATCCATATCTCTAAAATTGAAACACTTTACCCGAGAGGAAATGGAGTTGAGGCCTTTTTTTTTGTTAATCTTTCGAAAGCTATATGTATTGTGGTTTGTGGTATGAAGGTTTTGGCTTAGTGCACACACACACTTTTTGGAAGTTATGATCGAATAAATCTTGATAGCAAGTGTGATCTTTAACTACCTTTTGTTTGAAATACTTAAATAGTTTATCTTGTTTTCAAATTAGTCTATTCACTATGCCACATTTCTTATTTACGCTTGAATTGCTAGAGACTAGCAATAAGCTGGTTGGGGGTTGTGATGCAAGTACAAAAAGTATATTTAAAGTATGAATATTAATTGATACTTGTAAAATAAAGAGCTTAAAATTGATATTATTCCATAGTAATTTTATAAGTGTTGATTTTTATTAATTATATTATTTTTGTGCTTGTAGAATCCATCAATAAATCAAGAAGAGTCCAAGAAACTCTAGCCCATGCATGAATCAACTTTCCATTTGAAAAAGGAATGGTTTCTTACCTAACTAACCAAGAGAAGTAAACAAATTCGGCCAACCATAAAATAAAACAACATGTTTTCAACTTTGGCGGCTGTGCTGAACATACTCCCTTCGTTTGGGCATAACTTTCTCTACAAAAGTCTAACTTAGGTGATTCTTGCGGCTGCGGAACGATAAGATGCAGGGCTACAACTCTTATGTTGACCATTGTCCTAAACTCTGTCGGCATGATGGTGGAAATTTCGTGTGAAGTGTCGGATGCGGGACAGGAGCTGCCAAACTTTGAAGAAAAGTCAAGCCTCACCTCCACTATATATAGGTGCCTTGGAAGCTTGATGGAGGAGCCAATTGAGCCAATTGAGAGAAATATACTTCAATTTTAAGAGAGCTTTCTTTCTTGTAATTGTTTTTCACATTTTCTCTATAGAACTTGTGGAAACATGAGCAAGCTAGGCTAGAGTTCTATGGTGAGGTTAGAGATGATCTTATATGTGTAGTGATCTTATTTGGATTTTAAGTCTCTAATGTTATACAAGGTTTATAAATTTGAGTAAATTATTCTTCTTCTATCTCTTCTTTTCAATTCTTATATTAATAAAATTGTGTTGTCAATTTTCATATAAATCTAGTCAAGCTCTTTTTATGTGAAAATTTGCATGATATAATTATATTGATATATTGTAATTATTTTATGAGTAGTCTTTTATTACAATATTGCCTATGGTATATTGTCATTTTTGGATTTTTCATAAGATGAATTTCTACAAGTGCCAAATGTAAGAAATTGATTTACTTAAATACATTTTGATTTATATGTTCTTCAATTCTTTATTTTCCGATTGATTGTTTGGGATGTGAAACTTTCAATTGAGTTATTTTATGAGTCAAATCCAAATAGGTGAACAAAGCATATAAGGGATTCTCGACACCTCACCGATTTTTATTACCGAATTTTCTTTACATCAAATTCTCTTGCTTCAAATTCATAAAATCATTTTTTCTTTCTCTTTTTATTCATCTCTAGAGTTATTTATCTACTAACTTTCCGTACTTGTTTTTGTCATCTCCTTGTGGATACGACCGCCCAATCTACTCTACATCGATCGCTTTGTTTCGACAAGTTTGGGCGTAATCAAATTTTGGCGCCGTTGCCGGGGAGATGCAACAAGTAAGCTTGATAAGTAGATATTCTAGCCAAAGAGGTAAGTAATTATATTTACTTTTGTTCTTTGTGTTGTCTTAGGATTGTGAGAATTTTAATTTGTCTTGTGTTAGTTAGCTTTCATTTAACAATTGCTTAAAAAAAAAAGGTATATTTTGGTTTGTCTTTTCATTTTCTATTGTTACTAGTTTTTATTTCTGTAGTTTTTCTTCTATTTAATTTTGTCAGGATTGTTTTATTCTTGTTTCTTTTATCATTTGTTTTGTTCTAAAAAAAAAAAAATTTATGTTGAGAATAGTTGTGTGATTTTGTAATTGGTAGAAACCAAGATTGTTCTGTCAAAAAAGCATATGCTTAAGGAAGATTGGTTACAAAAATAAGGTTTGTGATAGCGTTCCCCTCCATACTTTCCTGGGAACCTCGGGGAGTTCTGTCTAGGAAAGGTGGGCCTGAAGTGGGACCTTGGCAACCTTCCCAATCATCCTGGGAACATTTCTGGTGTAAACCTTTTGCATAGTTACATAATTATCCTTTTAACATTTGAAAAAAAAAAAAATTTGGGTGTATGAATTGGCAGAGAAACGAGTTTGGTAGGCTTGTAAAAAGAGTTGAATCTGAGCCAGTAAGTCCTACAGCTAGTAAAGCTTCGCCTGACTCTTGGTCAATTATTGCATTGTCTAATACAATTGCCACCATGAATTCACTAGAAAACAACCCTGTAGGATCCTTGAAGGACTACCTACACCCAACCCACACAGCCACTCCCTCATGTATCATGTTTCCTGTAAACATTCCACAACTAGATTTCAAGCCAGGTATGATCCAACTCCTACCCACTTTTCATGGTTTAGATAGTGAGAACCCTTATTTGCACATTAGAGAACAAAGCATATAAGGGATTCTCGACACCTCACCGATTTTTACGGCCGAACCGACCTACCCATTCCTTTGAGTATAGCGACTACCTCTGTTGGTCTGATGTTCAAATTGTATTCTGGTGTTATGTTTTTTGGCCGGACGAACGGCCTTAGTGGTCTATCGTCGCGCCGGCGCTCATACCTTATACGGCCGTCCCTTCGGGGTATTGTTGGGTATGGCCTGCTACGTCGATTGTTAATTCGTTGTTCGACCGTCCACTCTGACTTATCTTCCTTGTAGTTCGCTCTACTAGGTTTATAGTTTACTTCGTCTTCTTCCCATTTTATCTATGCCCATGCCTTGGCTAGGACGTCTTCCATGGTTTTACAAGGGTATTTGGTGAGCTCCTTGTATAGGTCGGAATCATAGAGTAGACCCTTGCGGAAGGCCGATATGGCTGTTGCCTGGTTGCAATGAGGGATGGATACTTTTTTATGGTTGAACCGGCCAATAAAGTCCCGTAGGCGTTCGCCCTTCCTTTGGCTGATTGTATAGAGGTCGTCGGATTGCTTTTCTAGCTTCTAGCTACTAGCGAACTGCTCTACGAAGGTGTCAGTGAGTTGGGCAAAAGAGTTGATGGAAACATTGGGAAGGTTGGTGTACCATTGTAGGGCAGGTCCTACGAGGCTCGAACCGAAACCTTTGCACATGCATGCTTCCCTAAGGTCATGCGGGATGGCGGTCGTGAACATCCGTTGTCGATACTGCGCAATGTGGTCGTCGGGGTCCGTCGTACCGTCGTACTGCTTCATACCTGGAAAGTTGAACTTCCTTAGCATCTCCACCAATGCTATTGTGTCGACGAAGGGAGAGTCAGCAAAACTATTGGCCGCACTTTTCTTTATAGGAGTGGGCATTCCCGGAATGTGTTGGATGAGTGCTTCCATCTCTGTGAACCTTCGTGCCAAGTCCCGGTTAGCCAAGGTTGGCTCGGTACTTATTTGGTTCGAGTTCGACGGCGCCGAATGCGAAGGGCCTGATGGCGTTCCTTGTAGCGGGATGGTTGGTTGGGTTGAGTCGACGTTGCCATTGGGGGTGGATATAGGCGGCACTCCTTGTGTAGCTCTTGCCATATCGTCTGATCGATGTCCTCCCATCCCATTCGGTGTGTTGTCCGCTGTATGTCGTGCGACGATGTGCGGTCCATTCGTGACTAGAATGTTAGGCTCTGAGCCTAAGTGGGTTGGATCGAGGTCTCTTGCGGTAGTACCTTGTTTGTCTAGGCGGACTGGGGCGTAGTAAGTAGCGTGAGCGGCTTGCTCGAATGGCAAGGGTTGGGATGTTGAAACGTCTCCAAACGGTCGTACGATAGTGAGCGAATTGATCTTATTTTGCAATTCTTGGTTCTCCGCCAACACTCGTTGATTCTCTTGCTCGAGTGTTTGGAGCCTTTGGGTATTCTCTTGCATCTGGGATATAAGGAGTTGTACACTAACCTCCATCGCATCGTGATGAAAATCGTCCGATGACATAGTTGGGGTTGCGATGTTCTACCTTTGCTTCCTTAGAGATTGTCGGGCCCCACGGTGGGCGCCAAATTGTAGTCCTTAAAAATCGCTCGGGGACACGGGGCACTACAACCTGCAAAGACAGAATGTATGTGACCCGCAGGACGTCTGGGACACCGGGGTGGTGCCGGCCAAAGTCACTCCGACGGTCAAGTTAGCGAGTGCTAATAAATGTGTAATGCTCGTAAATGGAGATGAGTGAGTGATACTTCCTGCTATCTTGACAATTGGGGTCTCCTTGATCAAAAGAGATGTAAGGTCGGAGGGTGATCGGAGAAGATCAACAATGGCCGGAGGATGTGGTTTTTATATTAGTAATCTCTGGATCTTAGTTTTTTCGGTCCCCCTCTTATGAGGGATTATCCTTCTCTTTATAGGAGACTGATGTTTCTCCCTTTTGAGGGATCTCATCATTATCTCTTCTCTGTCTTCCACCAAGAAAGCATCTGGGTGCTTCTTTTGATTGGGCTGCCATCAAGTGTCATTATGGCTTTGTAGGACCCGTTTCAAAGTAGATCATAATCTGGTCTCCCTCGGAACGACGGAGATTCTATGTCGTACGACATGTAGGTTTTGTCAATCTGGACCATGATTGCGTGTCGCATGATGTGCTGATTGGATGTCGACATGAGAAGGGCATGTCATGCTATATAGGAGCTCTTCCAAGTGTGGATACTGAGTTATATCCCTTGATGCTACTCGGATGTGTGGGATATGTAGCACAAGTCATACTACATGAGAGTGCTTCATGTCGAACGTATGTCGTGCGACAACATGGTCTTCGTACTGGTCCACCGTCGTACTACATGAGAGCGCTTCATGTCGAATGTATGTCGTGCGACAACATGGTCTTCGTACTGGTCCACCGTCGTACTACATAAGAGTGCTTCATGTCAAATGTATGTCGTACGACAATAAGGTCTTCATATTGGTCCATCGTCGTACTACATGAGAGTGCTTCATGTCGAATGTATGTCGTACGACAATAAGGTCTTCGTATTGGTCCACCGTCGTATTACATAAGACTGTAGTCCCACTTTTAGCTCTGGGCTTTGTATTTGGGACATACTTTGGGCCAGACATATTTTGGCTACTACAATCTATTGAATAGGTACTCTTCGAACAGATGAAGGATCCAAGAACAATGAAGAAACTACAAAATGAGTTAGAAAATGTTGTTGGTAAAGACAAAAGGTTGAAGAATCAGATTTAGACAACTTGGAATATATACTTGGACATGGTTGCAAAGGGATATTAGAGGCTTCATCGAGTGGTTCCACTCATATACTATGAATCTACAGAAGACTGTATTGTTGAAGGCTTCCACATTCCTAAAAAAACGTGCATTTGCATTAGTGTTTGGGCACTTGGGAGAGATCCAAATGTTTGGGATGTTCCTAAAAAGTTTTTTTTTTTTTTATTTTCATAAAGGCTCATGAAAAGTAATATTGATTTTCGCGACTCGACTTTAAGCTCATTTCATTCAGTGCTGGCCACAAAAGCTGCCTAGAATTCAATTGGATCCCACGTGGTTAAGCTAGTCCTAGCACAACTTATGCATTGCTTCCATTGGGAGCTTCCTAATGAGATGGCGCCACCTGAATTGGACATGGCAGACCATTTTGGTCTTGTAACTAGCAACGCTTAACATCTTTGTGCTATTCCTACTACCTTAACAAATGATAATCTGGCTTTTTTTATTTTGTTTCAATAAATTTCCTCATCCTGTCTGTTGAGGTTCGCCAAAATAAATATTATAAAAACTAATAAGTTGGATTTTGTATTTTTCTGGATTTAGTAGTATGATATTTCAAACTTGTCAAAGTATGGAGGGACACTTTTGCTGATCATTTCCTCTAAAGACGCACAATTGGTACATTTTAGTATCTTACCAATGCTAGGCCAGATATTAGCGTCTTTAATAAACTTAGTCAATTGTTGACTGCTCCAATTGAAGTACTTTGGAATATATGTATAAGGCTGCTCATGTATTTTGAAGGTACTATTCTGTTTGGCTTGAAGTTCACTACAGCTGTTGAGTTACATTGTGAAGTATTCAGTAATACAGACTGAGTTTCTTATATTATGATTATTATACTAAAGAGTAATGTTAGATTGGCCAAAAAAATTTATCCAAATGATATGGACAATAAAATTGGTAATATTATACTGATAGATAAGTCAGTTAATCACGTCTTTTGGACAAATAAATTTACATAAATTTTGGAATGCGTTGAGATAATATATCTACTAATTTAATAACTAAACTTGAATAATTGTAGCTGGGCTTGTGCAAAAATGTTAAATCCAGCCCATTCAACAGAAGCCCGTGAACCGACCCATAAGAAACATGACCCGACTGACCCTCCTTCCAACCCTCGAGCTCGAAGTCGAAGCACTCACTTTTGACATTTGTAATGGCTTTGAAAACCATTTTTCTTCTTCGTCATTCTAAACATTTCTCTCAAAAACCCACCAAATATGTATCTCTAATATAATTGGTTAATACATATTATTTAGTATGATTTGATTGGGTTACACGTCTACACCGGATGCGTTAAAGCATTACTCGTGTACTAATTAGAGGCTTTAAATACCTTGTTTCAAAAGTCAAGATTTTTAGGTAAAATGTATGGGCTATTCTCAAGCCCTATGAAACAAAATTCAAGTTATAACATGTTGGGATTGTGAAGCTTGAATCCTGAGTTAATTCAAAGCAGGCCCTAGGAGCAGGCAGAGGCAAGCCCAAATAGAGTAGCCAAACAACAGGCCCAGGAGAGGCCCAGACAGCAGGCCCAGGAGAGGCCTATGAGAGGCATAGGAGCAGGCCCAAGTTTTGGCCCAGGTGAACAGTATTGTATATATGAATAGTGCATAGTGAATAGTATCGGGTTGACCCAGTGATACAGTACACAGTGACGTAAGCAATGACATCACAGTGAACAGACGTAAGCAGTGACGTCACTATGAACAGTGAATTATGGTGCCTAACTGGTGAGCCCTACACGCATACGCGTGAATAGTACCTGTGAACAGTACCGTATACATGTGAACAGTACCATGAACAGTAACCAAACATCTCCTATAAATAGCCCCTCATTTGTGATAATCAAAGCAACTCAATATCCTCCAAGTGAGAGAGTTCAAAGAGCTCCACAAGAGTGGCTCAGTATCTGGGCAAGAGGCCCAGGCATCCGGGCAGGAGGCCCAGGCGGATCCGGGCAGGTGGCCCAGGCGATCCGGGCAGGAGGCCCAGGCGATCCGGGCAGGAGGCCCAAGGCGATCCAGGCAGGAGGCCCAGGTGGATCCGGGAGATCCGGGGCGATGACCCCGATGAGGAGCCCAGGTGGGGTTCCGGGAGATCCGGGGCAATGACCCTGATGAGGAGCCCAGGTGCGGTTCCGGGAGATCCGGGGGGTGACCCCGATGAGGAGCCCAGATTTGCGTGTCTGCATACAGTTTGCAACTTCCGCTGCGCCGGGAATCGGACCGGATTCCCAACATAACACCAATTGGCCTTCATAAGGAAAAACAAGTCTCTTAATTTGCATTACCAAAAGGCAAGTAAGCACTTGTTCTAGCTACAACACTAATTAATACCATAGAGCTCAACAGTTGAGCTCTCAAGAATCATCATCATCATGTCTTGGACATGGATAACGCTAGCAGTTTTTGCACTTCTCTCCTTGCTTCAAGAGTTTTTATGGAAAACAGATGCAAAAACTAAGAGAATACCTCCTGGCCCAAGAGGGATTCCAATTTTTGGATGCCTTCATTTGTTGGGAAAATATCCACACAGAGATCTCCATAAACTTGCCCAAAAATATGGCTCCATCATGCATTTACGCTTATGATTGAAGGCTACTATTGTTATCTCATCCCCACAAGTAACCGAGCAGTTCTTGAGAACCCATGACCTTGTTTTTGCTAGTAGGCCACCTCTTGAGGCTTCCAAGTATATTTTTTATCAACAAAAGAACTTGATCGTGGCTCCATATGGATCTTATTGGCAAAATGTCCAACAAATGTGTATTCTAGAACTGCTTAGCAATCGTAAGATCAATTCCTTCAAGTCTATGAGAAAAGAAGAGCTTGATCTTTTGATGGAATACTTAAAAGAGGCTGCTTGTAATTCTGGTATTGCAGTTGATTTATGTGACAAGATTGGAGCTCTCAATGCAGATATGACTCATAGAATGGTGTTTGAGAAGAATTATTCAGAGGAGAAGTTTAGAGGGTTCAAGGCTGTGATTGAAGATGTTATGGAATTATTAGCAGCTTTTAACTTAGCTGACTACATTCTTCAAATTGCTTCACTTGATCTTTAGGGCCTAACAAAGCGCATGAAAGCTGTTGCCAAGGTGTTGGATGAGTTTATGGAGAAGATCATTGATGAACATGTTCAGTCCAAGGATAGCAGAACCAAAGACTTTGTCGATCTCATGTTGAGCTTCATAGGATCAGAAGAAACAAATTACCGTACTGATCGAGGGCATATCAATGCCGTAATCTTGGTAACTATTCATCATATGTAGAAATGGATTCTAATTCACAAGCATAGAAAATATTATACTAGAGCTTTAATATGCATCTTAGTTCATTGCATCATTATTTTCTCTGTTGAATGTGATATTTGGTTTTTCCCATTAGGATATGCTTGGAGCTGCAGTGGACACTTCAACATCATCTATTCAATGGGTACAATCAGAACTGACGAAGGATCCAAGAACAATGAAGAAACTACAAAATGAGTTAGACAATGTTGTTGGTAAAGACAGAAAAGTTAAAGAATCAGATTTGGACTACCATGGAATACTTGGGCATGGTTGTAGAGGAAACTTACAGGCTTTATCTAGTGGTTCCACTCATATGCCATGAATCTACGGAAGAATGTACTGTTCAAGGCTTCCGCATTCCTAAAAAAAATGCGCATTTGCATTAATGCTTGGGCACTTGGTAGAGATCTAAATCTTTGGGATCATCCTGAAAAGTTCTTTTTCCATAAAGGTTCATGAAAAGTAACATTGATCATCACGGATGCGACTTTCAGCTCATTCCATTCAGTTCTAGCCACAGAAGCTGCCCTGGAATTCAATTGGGTCTTGCCGTGGTTAAGCTAGTCGTGGCACAGCTTATGCATTGCTTCGATTGGTAGCTCCTGATGGGAGGATGCCACTTGAATTGGACATGGCAGAGCATTTTGTTCTTGTAACTAGGAAGGCGAAACATCTTTTTTATAAGGCTTTAACAAATGATACTAAGGCTTTTTTATTTTGTTTCAGTAAATTTCGTCCTCCTGTCTGTTGAGGTTCACCAAAATAAATTAATATAAAAACTGATAAGTTTTCTATCTTTTATTTTTCTGGATTTAATAATATGATATTTCAATGAATGAGTTTTCTAGCTTGTTTATTTTTAATTGTTTATACTTGTGTTTTTTCCTTCTTTTCATCTTTCCTTTTTTACAGTATTGGGATATTTATTAAAAACAAGAAGGAAAAAGATACACTAGTAAGGCCATGTAATAAGTTTTGCAATCCAATTTTGCTTTTGAATTGACTCTTGTGATGTGAGTTTTTTTTTTTTTTTTTGGTGGCATTGAAGCAGTTAGAACTGAGGCTAATTATCTCTGTGTCAATCCAAGTATGTCAATGATTAGTATGTCCTAATCCTCTCTGCTCAAGTTCAAACTTGTCAAAGTATGGAGGGACACCTTTCGCTAATCATTTCTTTTCAAAAAGAAGCATTACTGGTACATTTCGGCATCTTACTAATACTAGGCCAGATATTAGCTTCTTAGTTAATAAACTTAGTTAATTTTTGGCTGCTCCAACTGAAGAACTTTGGAAGGTATGTATAAGGTTGCTCATGTATCTTAAAGGTACTATCTTGTTTGGCTTGAAGTTCACTCCAGCTGTTGAGTTACATCGTGAAGTATTCAGTAATACAAACTGGGTTTCTTGTATTGATGATATAAGAATTACTGGTGGCTGTTGTGTATTTTTGGGGGTAACCTCATTAGCTTGAGTTCTAAGAAATAAAATGTGGTGGAAAGATCAAGTATAAAGATAAAGTGTAAGGCCTTAGCTCAAGCTGGTACCAAAGTGGTCTGAATTCAATTATTATTTGCTTAGTAGGGTGTGCATATTCCATATTGTCCAATTGTTAGTGTGATAATACCAGTGCAACTTCTCTTGCACCGAATCTTAATTTTCATGTAAAAACTAAGTACATTAATATTAATATGCACTCATTAGAGAGAACCTTTGCTGTCAAATTGCTGACAGTATTGTATGTTCATAGTGATTTTCATAAAATTGACATTTTCATCAAGGCTTTGCAACATCCTCGTTTTGAATTTTTCAAGACCAAACTGTGTTAGTAATTACACTGAATCCCAACGTAGCATAATGGTTGACAATTAGTCAAAATCACAAACGTACATAAACAACCTAATAAAACAACCCAAAATGATTGTTCCGAGTATTATGTCCAAAAAATAAAAATTATTTAGTGTCAAAATATATAGGAAGGAAGAGTGTCTTTAAAAAGTGAATTTCCTTGGTTTAAAAGTCAAGATTTGTGGGTAAAATGTAGGGACTAGTCTCATGCCCTATAAAACCCTTATTTACATCCTTGTGAGATGAAAGGGGGAATTGCAATAACTCACTGTGGATATAAGTGTAATTGTGCAAAAATCTAAAAATATATGATAATAGTAATAACTCCTCTTTGACTAGTTGATTAACTTTTGCATACCGTTTAAGTTACGTTTGTTAGTAAGGCAGGAAGAGTATTTATGTCTTTTCATCTCTTCTTCTTCAACAACAATTTCATAATGTTTTTTTTATTATTTTTCATCAAAAATTGTCATCTTCTTCTTCATCAAAAAATTTTCATCTTAAAAAAAAAAAAAATTATCAAAACAAATCCAGATTTTTTACTTCTCATCTTCCCCAATCAACCCTCAACTATCAATCAATCCATGCAAATCCACACCCAAAAACAAACATTACAACCAATCAACAACAACCACAAAAAAAAAAAAAATTGCAGACGAGAAGAAAAACTGGAAAAAAAAAAAGAAGACAAAGAAGAAGAAGAAGAAAAAGAGAAGGGAAGAAGAAAAAGAAAAAAAAACAGAGAGATGGTTCCAAAACAAAAAAACAAAAAGAAGAAGAAGAAGAGAACGAACGAAAATCTGGAAAAAAAAAAGAAGAAGAAGAAAAAGAGAAGGGAAGAAGAAAAAGAAAAAAAACAAAAGAAAAAGATAGATGGTTCCATAAAAGAGATGGTTCTAAAAAAAACAAAAAGAAGAAGAAAAAGAAAATGTAATATCCCAAATTTTGGATAATTAATTTTGAATATGTGGATAAAAATTTTTGTGACTTGAGGGGTGTAAATGTAATTAAATGTATGTTTATTTGTATAGTTTCCAGGTGGACCAGATGGAACGGTCCATAAATGATGCATGAAGAGTGAAAAACTGGGACAGTGAGTATCGCGACCTGGTCACCGCGACCACAGGTCGCGATGAGCTGCTCGCGATGAAAAAAATAAAATTCGGGCAGTGAGCATGGCGACCACCAGCGCGACCAGGGCACCGCGATGCATGATCGCGATGAAGGCGGTGAAGTTGCTCCAGTGAGCAATGCGACCTAGTGGCGCGACAACTGTCGCGATGACCGAAATAATATAAAAAAAAAGTTGGCTTTTGTGAGAAACCACGAAACAGAACAGAAAAAAAAAAAAAAAAAAGAGGGCAGAGAACGGGAGAAGAAGAAAAAGAAAAGAAAAGAAGAAGAAGAAAAGGAAGAAGAGGAAGAAGAAAAGAAGAAGAAGAAAAGAAGAAGAAGAGAAGGGAAAGAAGAAGAAAAGAAAAGAAAAAAAAAGAGGAAGAGAAAGGAAAGAGGAGGAAGAAAGGAAGGAAAGGAAAAAGGAAAACTCAGAAGGAAAAGGACGTAGAACCGGTAAAACAATATCCAGGTTGGTGTACACACGTCTCTGAACTTATTTTTGATAAATGTTTTGATTTAATAAGTCTGGAAATATAGTTATGGATTTTATAACTATCTGTATAGATTTGTTTATATACTCGTATTGTATTTTTGCATATTATTGGACTTTTTGTGCGATATTATGTTATTATGGAAATTCGAATAAAAACGTATATTTTCAAAACCTGCTTTACAATTATTATTTGATTTTCCTATTTATGGATTTTGATTTAAAATAATATTCGTTGATTCCTTTGTTATGATATTTAAACGGCCCTGATATATGTATAGGGATATATGAATATAGGAGATTGACATGTCAATTGGGTGAATTTATAGCAGTACTGCACCGTGATTTATGATGTCTTTGATTGTTGATAATACGGATACCATTTCCTCGTGGAATGGGAAACCGACTGTTTACTACGGATACTATTTCCTCGTGAAATGGGAAACCGACTGTTTATATAGGGATACCATTTTATATGAGATGGGAAACCCGACTGTAAAACCCGTAATCCAGTCCTGTAAACCCTGTTATGTGTATCACGGGCCAGATTGAGAATTTATGATTAGAAAATGTTATGAAAAATAAAGAAATGATATTGAAACTGAAACCCAGAAACTTTTGAAATACTGTATGTTTATATAGTTTCAGTAATTGAAAAACGTTTGGTTTGTATATTTATATTTCTGACATTCGGACTTTAAGCTGTATTGTTTATTTATATATATTTCTGAATTTACTGAATTTCTGAATTTATACTCTAGTGTTTTATATTATATTGCAATTTATTTTAGTGTACACCCACTAAGCAGTATTGCTTAGCGCGTCGATTTTTATCGAGCGTAGGTAACAAGGATACTGAGGAGGCTAAAGATTGAAAAGAGAGTTGCTGACAGAGAGCCAGAGTCACTACATTTGGGTAGTTATATATGTATTCCTATATAATGTAGTTAATTATGCATGCATATACAGAGAATTTGTAATTATGTTTTGTAATTATGTGCTGTAATTACTTATTTTATACTTTATGTTTTTCATTTACGAAGGATTGTAATTAATGAATTGTTTTATAAACTGTTTGAAAGTCGCACCAAACGGCAGAGTGCGCATTTGAATGAAATGATATTTGAAGTGTTGTGGATTTTAAGTGATTTGAGTTTTATTTGAAAACAGGTTTTGGGAA
Organism: Xanthoceras sorbifolium; assembly: GCA_003430845.1. Taxonomy (NCBI): domain Eukaryota; kingdom Viridiplantae; phylum Streptophyta; class Magnoliopsida; order Sapindales; family Sapindaceae; genus Xanthoceras; species Xanthoceras sorbifolium. The sequence goes on along the minus strand of CM010609.1, from coordinate 2,467,673 downwards.
ATCAGAAAAACAGAGGGAACTTTGCTGAAATTTTTAAAAGCTGTATTTTAATGGGCTCACTAGACAAATATTTTTAAATTACAAAGTGATATGATTTTAAATGGTTTTAAAATTAATAATGAGAATTTAGAAAGTTTTGAAAACCCGGTAACGCTCCCTGGGTCGATCCAGTCGGGTCGGGTTAAGGGGTGTTACAGAAAAATGAAGAAAACTAAAAAAAAAAGGGTGATTATCATTTTGGTTCCTACTGTTTTGGACAATTATCAGTTTTTTAAACGAGTTATGGTTAATGGTACACTTGGTCCCCAACTTTTAGAAAATGTATCAATTTGGTCCCTCTGTTAGTCAAACTTAACGGTTCTAGGAGTATTTTCGTCTTTAAACCTATCAATAACTCAACAGTAACTTTTTTAGTAAAATGACATATCTGCCCCTAATTAAAAATTTAAAATAAATTAAATTTAAAATTTAAAATAATTAAATTAAAATTTAAAAAAATTTCAATGAATCTCCACCGTCCATTAAGATTGGTGGATGGTGAAGATTATATTGAAATTAAAAAAAAATTAAAGTGAAAATAATTTTTTTTTATTTTTTATTTTTTTAAAAATTAAAATTCTGAGTGGTGGAGATTCATATTGGATCTCCACCGTCCATCCAGATGAATGGACAGTGGAGATCCAATATGGATCTCCACCACAAAAAATAAAATAAAATAAAATTCGAAGTTTGAAGATCAACGAACCTAGAAGGGTATCAACGAACCCAGATCTGGGTTCGTTGCCAACGAACGAACCCAATTTTCTGGGTTCGTTGCACATCAATGAACCTAGATCTGGGTTCGTTGATGTGCAATGAACCCAGATCTGGGTCGTTGATCATTAGCGAACCCAGAAACTGGGGTCGTTGCATCTGCAACGAATCCAGAAAACTGGGTTCGTTGCCAACGAACGAACCCAGAATGGTTCTTCGAAGAACCCTTCTGGGTTCGATTCGTTCGAACCCAGAAGGGTTCGAATGAATCGAACCCTTTTTGGGTTCTTCCCAAAAAAAATTTTTTTTTTTTTTTTTTAGTACCTAGATCTGGGTTCGCTTTCGAAGGAGAACCCAAATCGTTGACGAACCCTTCTGGGTTCGTCGCCAGCAAGTTTCTTCATTTTTTTTTTTTTGGGTGGAGATCCAATCTGGAGATTGGATCTCCCCCTTTCAAACTTTAATTTTTTTTTTTTAGAGTTCATTTTTAATTTTTTTAAAAACAAAAATAAAAAAAAATTATATTTTCACTTTAATTTTTTTAAAAATTTTTAATATAATCTTTACCGTTCATCAAGATTGATGGACAGTGAAGATCCATTAAAAAATATTTTTTAAATATTATTTTTAAATTTTTAAATGAAATGACCATATTACCCTTCTATTTATTAATAATCATTTTAAAATTATGAGGCTAAAATTGTCATTTAACTCATTTAAATAGTATTAAGGGCAAAACTGTCTTTTTGTCAAATTTGTCAAGGTTGACTCACAGAAGTTTAGTCAGAGGGACCAAATTGATACCTTTTCTAAAAGTTAGGGACCAAGTATACCATTAACCATAACTCGTTTAAAAAACTGATAATTGTCGAAAACATAGGGACCAAAATGATAATCCCAAAAAAAAAAAAAAAACTAAAACAAAAACAAGAAGAAGAAGAAGAGAGATAGTTCCAAAAAAAAAAAACAAACTACTTTAAGGGCAAAATGGACAATACACTATTTCCGTCTAATTTAAACTGTACACAAGAGTTAGTCAACTAGTCAAAGAAAAAGAGAGATGATTAAAAAAAAAAACAAACTACTCTAAGGGCAAAATGGATAATACACTATTTCATCCAATTTAAACGGTACACAAGGGTTAGTCAACTGGTTAAAGGGTAGTTATTGCTATTATTATATATTTTCAGATTTTTATGCAATTTTACTTACATCTACAAGGATTTATTGCAATTCCCCCAAGATGAAATACAGATTTCATCCCCCAACACCTATAGCTACACACCTAAGGTTAAGGTGATGAAATAAAACTATCCAAATGAGATTAATGATTATTATTTTAAATAATAATACTAAATTGCCCAACAATGTATATCCAAATGATATGGACAATAAATTTAGGTAAGTTGGTAATGTGATACTGATAGATATAAGTCACCTCATCACATCTTTTGGAAAGTAAATTTAGGTAAATTTTTGAGAGTATAGCAAATTACAATACCTCTACCAATTTAATATCTAAACTTGAATAATTGTAGCTGGGTTGCAAAAAATGTTAAATACAGCCCATTCAACAGAAGCCCGTGACCCGGCTGATCCTCCTTCAAAGCCTCAAACCCTCGAAGTCACTTTACATACTGAGAGATTTGCAATGGCTTTGAAAACCATTTTTCTTCTTCGTCCTTCCTGTTCTCCTTCTTTGTTATTTTTAGCTTTGAAATCTAAACATTTCTCTCAAAAACCCACCAACTCAAATTCCAAAAATGGCCTCTCTTCTTTTTTGACAGATCCCCCAAATCCAAAGGAACTTGACAGATTCCTCAAAGAGAAATGCAAATCAGGTAGCATCTCTCCCGATGAAGCTCATTACTTTCTTGATTGCATGATTCAGAGGCAACCCGCTCCTCATATCTCATCCTTCATTATATTGTTTACTGCTCTAGCCAAGAATAGGCATTATGATACTGTAATTTCTCTTATTCAGAGGTTGAACACTACTCAGTTTTTGCCAGACGTGATTGTTTTCAACATTTTGTTGAATTGCTTGTGCAATTTAAATAGAGTGCGTGATGGTTTTACGGTTTTAGGGAGGATTTTGAGGAAGGGTTTTAGTCCAGATGCCGTGACTTTTAACTGTTTGATGAAGGGTTTGTGCAGGGAGGGTAGAATCATGAAGGCTACCTGTTTGTTTAACAATATGATTGCCTTTGGTTGTAGGCCTACTGTGGTTACATACGGGACTCTAATAAATGGGTTGTGTCGAGCAGGAAATGTGAGTGTTGCTCTCAAGTTACATGAAGATATGGTTAAAGGGAATAATGGTGAAAGTGGGGTAATCTGTAAGCCCAATATTGTCAGTTATAATAGTATGATTGATGGTCTTTGTAAGCATGGATTTATAGACAAGGCCAAGGAACTCTTTTAGAAATGAAAGGTATGGGAATCAGTCCAAATATATTTTCTTATAATTCTTTAATTTATGGTTTGTGTTGTGGGGGTAAATGGGAGGAAGCTAAAGATTTGATAGGTGAGATGGTGGATCACAATGTGCAGCCTGATGTGGTGACATATAATGTGATTATAGATGAGCTTTGCAAGAAAGGAAATATAGTCAAAGCGACTGAAATGTTAGAATTAATGATTCAGAGAGGTGTGAATCCGAACACGATTACTTATAACACGTTGATAAATGAGCTTTGTAAGAATGGGAAGATGGACAAAGCTAATGAATTATTTGAGTTAATGATTGAGAAAGGTGTGAATCCCGACACAGTTACTTATAACACATTGATAGATGGTTTGTGTCTGACTGATAGAATTGATAATGCGCGGAAGTTGTTTGTTTCTATGACAAATATGGGGTGTAGACATAATGTTAGAACCTATAATATTATGATCAATGGGTACTGCAGGAAACAAAACATAAAGGCAGCCACTAGTCTTTATAGGAAAATGATTTCGAAGGGAGTTATGCCAAATATTGTTACATATAGCATCTTGTTAAGTGGCCTATTCCAAGCCAATAAGATTGGACATGCAAAAGAATTGTATTCTGAGATGCAACTCAACAATGTTATGCCTGATGAATATACATATAATATTCTCATTGATGGGTTATGCAAGAATGGTTGTGTTACTAAGGCAATGGAGATAGTACATACTTTACAAAAGGGCAAGTTTAATCTTTGCATCAAGAGCTACAGCTGCCTCATAGATGGATTGTGTAAGACAGGGAGGCTCAAAGTTGCTTGGAAGATATTTCACAAATTATCTCAAGAAGGTTTAGAGCCAAATGTCGTCACATATACGATCATGATCAATGGGCTTTGTAAAGATAGGCAACTGGAAGAGGCAAATAGTCTATTATCAATTATGGAAGAAAAGGGTTGTGCTCCAAATGTTATCACATATAATACACTTATGCATGGATTTTCGCAAAATAATGAGAGAACAAAAGTGGTGGAACTTCTTCACAAAATGGCAGAGAGGAACATAACGCCAGATGATTTCACAGCTTCCGTTGTCCTAGATTTGCTTGTAAATGTTGAAAAATATCGTGAATGCTTGAATTGGCTTCCATCATTTCTGGCTCAAAAGCCAACAAGAAGTTGACACGGTGAGTGTAGAATTTGATGAAGTCTAATTTTTGTTCTATTTCAATGAAGTATGTGTTGCTAATTTGCTCCGTAGGCTCTTATCTTATAACTCTTCTCATGCGACGGGTTAGAACCCAAGTGTAGAGTTCTATCGTAACAGTTCCAAGTCTATTATTCTCATTAGATTGTGTATAATGATGTAATATTAAGCAAAATTTGTTAATTAAATTTGTGAGTATTATATCATATATAGGACACTGATTTATTAAGATTAATGAACAATAAATGGATGTTTTTTTTTCTATGGTTGCACAGTTAAAATTATTATATTTTCTGTTCCCAGCTAATAGCTGACTACCCTCGCGGTTGCAACATGCCTGATGTTCCCGTTGCTGATGTTCTTGGAGGCATGCTTCCTGTTGCTTACGACATGGTTGAATGCCATTTAGGAATGCTGCATTCTCACAGCCTATGCAGACTGTATACCCTTTTAATTCATTCAGACTTCCTGGAAGCTATCCGAAATCGATCGGATTCAATTCCAACGGTTCTGTCTATCCTGATGGTAAGTTCTGTTTTTTGTTTTTTTTGTTTTCTTCATATCTACAGTTACCATTTAGATTTATTGACTGTAGACTCTCTTAAGTCTATGAGTGAAATAGTAGTTATAGAATTATTCTCTGCATTAGCAGTGACAGTGACAAAACCACTAATGAAATAAATCCCTGGTGTTTTAGGGACGTATACGCCCAACCTAAAGACATTATGACGTGATATGTATCTCTCATATAATTGGTTATACATATTATTAGTATGATTTGATTGGGTTACACGTCTACACCAGACGCGTTAAAGCATTTCTCGTGTACTAATTAGAGGCTTTAATTACCTTGTTTCGAAAGTCAAGATTTTTAGGTAAAATGTATGGGCTAGTCTCATGCCCTATGAAACAAAATTCAAGTCGTAAGACCAATTGGCCTTCATGAGCAAAAACAAGTCTCTTAATTTGCATTACCAAAAGGCAAGTAAGCACTTGTTCTAGCTACAACACTAATTAATACCAGAGAGCTCAACAGTTGAGCTCTCAAGAATCATCATCATCATGTCTTGGACATGGATAACACTAGCAGTTTTGGCACTTCTCTTCTTGCTTCAAGAGTTTTTATGGAAAAGAGATGCAAAATCTAAGAGAATACCTCCTGGCCCAAGAGGGATTCCAATTTTTGGATGCCTTCATTTGTTGGGAAAATATCCACACAGAGATCTCCATAAACTTGCCCAAAAATATGGCTTCATCATGCACTTACGCTTATGATTGAAGGCTACTATTGTTATCTCATCCCCACAAGTAACCGAGCTGTTCTTGAGAACCCATGACCTTGTTTTTGCTAGTAGGCCACCTCTTGAGGCTTCCAAGTATATTTTTTATCAACAAAAGAACTTGATCATGGCTCCATATGGATCTTATTGGCGAAATGTCCGACAAATGTGTATTCTAGAACTGCTTAGCAATCGTAAGATCAATTCCTTCAAGTCTATGAGAAAAGAAGAGCTTGATCTTTTGATGGAATAAGTAAAAGAGGCTGCTCGTAATTCTGGTATTGCTGTTGATTTATGTGACTAGGTTAGAGCTCTCAATGCAGATAGAAGAAGTATTCGGAGGAGGAGTCTGGTGATAGATGGTTCAAGGCTGTGATTAAAGAGGTTATGGAATGATTAGCAGCTTTTAACTTAGCTGACTACATTCTTCAAATTGCTTCACTTGATCTTTAGGGCCTAACAAAGCGCATGAAAGCTGTTGCCAAGGTGTTGGATGAGTTTATGGAAAAGATCATTGATGAACATGTTCAGTCCAAGGATAGCAGAACCAAAGACTTTGTCGATCTCATGTTGAGCTTCTTGGGATCAGAAGAAACAGGTTACCGTACTGATCGAGGGCATATCAAAGCCTTATTCTTGGTAACTATTCATCATATGTAAAAATGGATTCTAATTCACAAACATAGAAAATATTATACTAGAGCTTTAATATGCATCTTAGTTCGTTGCATCATTATTTTCTCTGTTGAATATGATATATTTTTTTTCCTCAACAGGATATGCTTGGAGCTGCAGTGGACACTTCAACATCATCTATTGAATGGGTACAATCAGAACTGATGAAGGATCCAAGAACAATGAAGAAACTACAAAATGAGTTAGACAATGTTGTTGGTAAAGACAGAAAAGTTAAAGAATCAGATTTGGACAACCTTGGAATACTTGGGCATGGTTGTAGAGGAAACTTACAGGCTTCATCTAGTGGTTCCACTCATATACCATGAATCTACGGAAGAATGTACCGTTCAAGGCTTCCACATTCCTAAAAAAATGCGCATTTGCGTTAATGCTTGGGCACTTGGTAGAGTTCTAAATCTTTGGAATCATCCAGAAAAGTTTTTTTTTCCGTAAAAGTTCATGAAAAGTAACAATGATCTCCGCGAATGCGACTTTCAGCTCATTCCATTCAATTTTGGCCGTAGAAGCTTCCCTGGACTTCAATTGAGTCTCGTCGTGGTTAAGCTAGTCGTAGCACAGCTTATGCATTGCTTCGATTGGGAGCTTCCTGATGGGATGATGCCACCTGAATTGGACATGGCAGAGCATTTTGTTCTTGTAACTAGCAAGGCGAAACATCTTTGTGCTATTCCTACTACTTATCGCCTTAACAAATGATAATATGGCTTTTTTATTTTGTTTCAATAAATTTCCTCCTCCTGTCTGTTGAGGTTCACCAAAATAAATGAATATAAAAACTGATAAGTTTTGGATCTTGTATTTTTCTGGATTTAATAATATGATATTTCAATGAATGAGTTTTCTAGCTTGTTTATTTTTAATTGTTTATACTTGTGTTTTTTTTTCCATTTTTCTTTTCTTTTTTTACAATATTAGAAACAAGAAGGAAAAAGATACATCTGGTAAGGCCATGTAATAAGTATTGCCCTTCAATTAAGTTCTGCAATCTAATTTTGCTTTTGAAGACTCTTGTGATGTGAGTTTTTTTTTTTTTTTGGGTATTGAAGCAGTTAGAACTGAGGCTAATTATCTCTATGTCAATCCAAGTATGTCAATGATTTGTTACATAAGACAAATATGGGATAATTGTAGACTTGTCAAAGTATGGAGGGACACCTTTTGCTGATCATTTCCTCTAAAGAAGCACTATTGGTACATTTCAGTATCTCACAAACACTAATATTAGGCTAGATATTAACTTCTTAGTTAATAAACTTAGTTAATTCTTGGCTGCTCCATGCTTGCTAATCCCAAGTGCAGGAGTCGCGTAGCAGTATAACTCGGAGTAACGAGTGTCGTATCACGAAGAGCAGTAAGAAAGATCGCAAAATTACAATTGATAAAACGATTCAATTGTGTTTAATTGAGAGTAAAACTTATGAATGAGAAATACTAAGGCTTCGGGGTTCCACCTTCAATTATTTATGCAATATTATTGATTCAATTATTGTCTTAAAACTTACATAAGAATAGACATAGAAAAGATGAATTCGGTTGATGGTGTTCACACATAAGCACAACTAATATCTTATGGGAAAAATCTCAAGCATAGCCTGTACCTACAGCAACAATCTATCAAGAAATAATTCCAATCGAAATTCTAAATAATTTATTGGCTCACCAAAATTATAAAAGCATGGATGTTTTTACCAAACAATAGGAAAAGCATGACTGAACCTATGAATAAGATTATATAACACCCATCAATCATTAAAAGAAGCTAAACCAAATATTAAATTGAACAAACCAAAAACCAAATTTATATTAAAATACTTGTCTAAATTGAATCAACAATACACATAAATAATCTTAGATTTCTCCCCTCACCTTAGTTAGAAGATTAGTTCTCCATAAAAAGAAATACAAAAATAGATAAAAATGAAGGAAGGAAAAGTAGTAGCTTCTCTTCTCCTCTATTCTCTCTCTCCTTTCTCACTTTCTTGGATCCCTTCTTAAATGAAGGAAATGGGGTATTTATAAGAAAATTCTAGGTACTGTTCATCGGGGGGTACTGTTCACGAATACGGCACTGTTCACGTACTGTTCATAATGCACTATTCACGTGTACGGCACTGTTCACCTAGGCCACATCATCAGGAAAATATGCTCAAAATACATAAGATTTATAGACAATAAATATTACTTTTGAGTACTCATCACACCCCCCAACTAGCTTATTGCTAGTGTCTAGCAATTCAAGCGACTCAAAACAAATTGAAATTCAAACCACTAAAAACAAATTCTACCTAATTTTTCTTCACATTATTAGCTCAGAGATTAGCCGAAATTGTATGGCATAATGTTACAGTTTCAAAAGGCGACTACAAGAGTGAGCAAAACTTCTAGACATTTTTTTTTTCACAGCAAAGTCTAATTCATAAACATCGATAATAGCTCAGTCATAATCAGTACACTCCCCTGCTTCAGTTTCAACACAAACCAATCAGCATAAATAAGCTTCAACTTCAAGTCTCACCATGAATATGTCACTCAGAAAAAGAAAAATATCACTAATAAATTAGTTTAGTATTTCACTCAAATGATCTCATAAGGGTGTGCCGCCATATGCTTGCTTGTCCTCCAAATCTCCAATATCAATATCACCTGAATCAAGAGGTCTTTATATAGGGTTGTAATGGAGCTGAGGTTTAAGGCTAAAGAAAGAAAGGATATGGAATACACAACGATTCTAGGAACTAGTAGAGCATATGTAGAAGTAAGAGATATAAATTACATAAAGCTTACAATTCACTTCATACCTGTAACATCCCGGATTTCGGGTGATGAATTTTTGATATATATGAAATATGTGAAAAATAAATTTTTACTATTTGAGGGGGTGTAAATGTAATTAAATGTATGTTTATTTTATGATTTCCAGTGGACCGGATTGAATAGTGAAAAATGAAAAATTGGAAAACTGGACCAGAGAGCATCGCGACCTGGTCACCGCGACCACAGGTCGCGATGGCTCGCTCGCGGTGAAAAACGCAAAATCTGGCAGTGAGTACCGCGACCAGTCACCGCGACCACAGGTCGCGATGGCTTGCTCGCGATGAAAATGGCAAAATCTGGCAGTGAGCAACGCGACCAGCCACCGCGACCACAGGTCGCGATGGACTGCTCGCGATAAAATTGTCAAAAACGGGCAGAGAGCAGCGCGACCACTCGCGCGACCAAGGCGCGCTCGCGAGGAAGGCGGTGCGCGCATTCCAGTGAGCATCGCGACCTGGTGCCGCGACCACAGGTCGCGACGGCGGTCGCAGTAGCGACAAAAATATAAAAAAAATTTTGGCTTCTCGCGGAAGCCACAGAAAAACAGAAAGAAAGAGACAGACCGAGAGAGAGAAAAAGAAAAGAAAAGAAGAGGAAGAAGAGAAGGAGAAGAGAAAGAAAAGGGAAGAAAAGAAAGAAGAAGAAGAAAAAAAAAGAGAGAGAAGAGAAAAGGAAGTGTAAGAGGAAAGGAAAAGGGAACGAAATCGTAAAAACCGTGAGTTCTCCAACGAAAAACGGTACCGAGGTAGGTGTACGTTGTTTTCGAAATCGTTACGAAAAGTTTACGTTATTGTTTTGTTTTCGTTTTCGTTTTCGTCTCTGTTTTCGTTATTGATTTCGCTGGAAGATTTCATTTTCGATTATTAGTATGGAAATTGTTTATTGTATACGAAAAATCGATGTTTGATGTTTTTATTGTTGATTTTGGACTGATTTTGTGATAGATCGTATGTCGATTTCATTTTCGAAAATTTCGATTTCGTTTTCGAATATTTCGACTGTTATGATTTGTGAAAAATACTGCTCGCAGGACTATTGTTTATGATTTGTAATATATATTGTGATTACTTGACAATTTATTTATTGTAACGGCCCTAGGATACTTAGACATAGAACGGGATATAGGAGGTTGGTATACCAGCTGGGTTTTACTGAGCAGTACTGCGCCGTTATTATTGTGTGATTGTTGTTGCGGGGCAATCTCGGACAATCACACCGATTTTAGTGATCGTTGTTGCGGGGCAATCTCGGACGATCACAATGATACTAGCGATTGTTGTTGCGGGGCAATCTCGGACAATCGCGATGATATTAGTGATTGTTGTTGCGGGGCAATCTCGGACAATCACGTGATATCAGTGACTGTTGTTGCGGGGCAACCCCGGACGTCACATTGACCCATATTCCAGTCCTAGAATGTTTAGTATTCTAGTGGGCCAGAATTGATTGAAATTCAAAAGTGAAACGAACATTATTGACTCCATTATTGAAATTAAAGTAATTGGAATTGTTTAATGCTTTGATTTTCAAAATTTAATTGTTTTGAAATGCAATAGAAATGGAATTGTTTTGAAATATATATATATATATATATTGTGATTTATATACATTTATATTATGATTTATTTAATTGAGTTTTTAGTACACCCACTAAGCTTTATGCTTAGCGCGTTAGTTTGTTTCTAACGCGTAGGTACCAGGAATCCAGAGGAGGCTAAAGATTGAAGGAAGAGCAAGTTGCAGACCGAGTCACAGAGATTGTACAGTTGGGTAGCTATATTTATGTTATGTGTATCTATATTTTGAAAGCATGCATATACAGGAAATTTGTAAATACGTTTTGTAAAATGTTTTGTAATTAATTAGTTTATGATTTATGTCTTTTATTATTAAAACTGTTTGTAAATATTAAGGTCTGTTTGTTTTATTTTATAAATTGTGATTGATAAGTCGCACTAAACGGCAGAGTGCGCAATTGTTTGAAATTGATATTGAAGTGTTATTGAGAATTGTTTTTGAATTGAATTGTGTTAAAACAGGTTTGGAAAGTCCGAAAAACAAACGGCACTCTGCCGAATTTTCGTAAAAAGTTTAAAATGTTTTATGGGCTCACACTGATTTTAAAATGAAAAATGAAGTTTTGAAAAGATGTGAAAGTCCGAGTAGCGCGCCCCGGATCGGTCCGCCGGATCGGGTCGGGGGGTGCTACAATACCGGAGCCATGTATCAACTTTTTGGGCTCAAACTTCATTATAAACATCACTAGTATAACTAAGAATCAAATTCAACTCTCTCTTTTTTTCTTTTTCTTTTTTCATTTTTTTTTTCATTTTTTTTTCAATTTTTTTCAATTTTTTTTAGATTAAAAACCTTAATCACCCCGCAACTTGAATCATTCAATCATGTATCCATCAACAACAAGTAACCTTCAACACCAAGATCTCTTTCAAAGCTCTACCAATTCCATAGAATAGGGTAGGATATAATGTTTAAAGTTTTTGGGGAAAGAATAATGGTTTTATAAAAGAATATGCTTATTTTGGCTCAAATGGGTTAACTAGGGGTAAATATTAAAATGGCACAGGATAATTTGGCAATGGTGGTGTGTCCTAAGTGCCTCCATCCTTTTCAGGTCATTGAGTTGATGTATGTCTCGAATGGTTTAAAGCAAGTTCTAGAGTATACACACAAAAATGAGATCATACGCACATGAATAAGTGTGATTGAGGCATAATGTTTCAATCATAAAAGGCTCAAAAGCTCACAAGGGTTTATGCAAGTCTACACTTAATTCATGACTTTTCAACTTGTGCAGATTTCGAAACATCGAAACGTACCAATATGGCTGCATAATTATAAATGGTATGAAAAAGAATGCTTTGCCGGCTAGAAACATAGAGAATTAGTGCTCACATTCATAATAACCAGCTGAATTTGCAACATCAAGAAAATCATTTCATTTATGCCATATTATAAATATACCTACACATCTCATCATCGCTGAGAAGCAAAACAAACAAAAGAAAGAAGAAAAAATAAAATAAAATAAAATCAAACAACTTAGAACCAACAAATTGGAGAATAAAAATACTAAATAGACTATTACTCCCCACAACTTAAAATAAACATTGTCCTCAATGTGATAAATCAAGTAAAAGATAAAAGACAACTTATTTAAAGTGAAGAGGAAGAATAGGAAAGAGTGCACCTGATGGTGAAGAGTTCTCCAAGCAATTTCTCTGCAACTTGCTAGTTTCCAAAACAACAAAATAAAACAAAGCAAAACAAACCAACAAAATAAAATAAAAATAAAAATAAAGAATACAATTACAACAAATTGGACATCAAGTCCAACAAATCAGTCTTCATAGACTGGATTCTCTATAGAGATGGTCTCATCCTCTAGAACCAGATTTTCTAAGAATGGTTTAAGACGCTGTCCATTAACTTTAAACACATTACCTTTCTTAGGGTCCTCAACTTCAATAGCACCAAAGGGAAAAACTCTTTTAACCACAAAAGGACCTGTCCACCTAGAACGAAGCTTGCCAGGAAATAAATGTAATCTAGAATTATACAAGAGAACTTTCTGACCAGGTTCAAAATTTTTCCTTCAAATTTTCTTATCATGAAAAACTTTCATGCGTTCTTTGTAAATTCTAGAATTCTCATATGCTTCATTCCGAAGTTCTTCCAATTCATTCAGCTGTAATTTTCTGAGAGAACTTGCATCATTCAAACTGAAATTAAACGTCTTTATAGCCCAATAAGCTTTGTGTTCCAATTCTACAGGCAAGTGACAAGCTTTTCCATAGACTAATCTGTAGGGGGACATGCCAATCGGGGTTTTAAAAGCTGTACGGTAAGCCCAAAGAGCATCAGTTAGCCTTAAAGACCAATCTTTGCGGTTTGGATTCACCGTTTTTTCTAAAATCTGTTTTATCTCCCGATTGGCAAGTTCAACCTGACCACTTGTCTATGGGTGATAAGGGGTAGCAACTTTATGAGTAACACCATATTTTTTCATCAAAGCCTCAAAAGGTTTATTGCAAAAATGTTTGCCCCCATCACTGATAATGGCTCGAGGTGTTCCATGTCTAGAGAAAATATTTTCTTTCAAAAATTTCAAATATGGAACATTTTGAAACATAATCAATGCCTACCAAAATATAAAGATATCCAAAAGATGAAGGAAACGGACCCATAAAATCAATGCCCTAACAGTCAAATATTTCAATAACCAAAATAGGATTCAAAGGCATCATATTTCTACGAGTTATCGCTCCTAATTTCTGATAGCGCTCACAAGCTCTACAATATGCATTAGTGTCTTTGAAAAGAGTAGGCCAATAGAATCCACATTGCAAAATTTTAGCAGTTGTTTTTTTAACAGAAAAATGACCACCACATGCTTCATTATGACAAAAAGAAATCACATCATGCATTTCATTATCAGGAACACATTTTCTATAGATTTGGTCACCACAATACTTAAACAGATAAGGATCATCCCAAAAGAAACTGCGTACCTCCACCATGAATTTCTTTCGATTTTGTGCGTTCCAATCCGGTGGAGTCTTACCTGTACAAAGATAATTCACAATATGAGCAAACCAAGGTAATTCTGTAATAGCAAAAAGTTGCTCATCAAGAAAAGAATCATTAATTGGACAAATATCAGGATGTTCTTCAAAAACCAATCTGGATAAATGATCTGCCACAACATTCTCTACTCCCTTTTTATCCTTAATAGTGATGTCAAACTCTTGGAGTAGGAGGATCCACCTAATAAGTCGAGCCTTAGCATCCTTTTTACTGAGAAGGTACTTTAATGCTGCATGGTCAGTGTAAACAACAATAGGCGATCCAATAAGATAAGCACGAAATTTATCCAAGGCAAATACTACTGCAAGAAGTTCTTTTTCAGTTGTAGAATAATTCATTTGAGCACTATTTAAAGTCCTATTTGCATAGTAAATGACATAAGGTTTCTTATCTTTTCTTTGCCCTAAAACAGCTCCAATTGCATAATCACTAGCATCACACATAATTTCAAATGGTAAATTCCAATCAGGTGATTGTATAATAGGTACAGAAGTGAGTAATGCAATTAATCTATCAAAAGCAACTTGACAAACATCGGACCATTCAAAAGGAGTGTCTTTAGATAAGAGATTACACAAGGGTCTTGATATGGCACTAAAATCCTTGATAAATCTCCTATAAAAACCAGCATGTCCTAGAAAGGATCTAATATCTTTTATGCTCTTCGGAATGGGCAACTTAGCAATCAATTCAACCTTAGCCTTATCTACTTTAATTCCTTTGGAAGAAACAATATGACCAAGAACAATCCCAGTAGACACCATAAAATGACATTTTTCCCAGTTCAGAACAAGATTTTTCTCTTGGCATCTTATCAACACTTTTTTAAGATTAGATAAACAATTATCAAATGAATTATCAAACACAGATATATCATCCATAAATACTTCAAGAAACTGCTCCACCATATCACTGAAAATACTAGTCATGCATCTTTGAAAAGTGGCAGGAGCATTACATAAACCAAATGGCATCCTACGAAAAGCAAAAGTACCAAAAGGACATGTAAAAGTGGTTTTTTCTTGGTCTTCCATGGCAATTTCAATTTAATAATAACCTGAATACCCATCTAGAAAACAATAAAACTCATGGCCAGCAACCCTTTCTAAAATCTGATCAATAAAGGGTAAGGGAAAATGATCCTTCCTAGTTGCAGAATTTAGTTTCCTGTAATCAATACACATGCGCCAACTAGAAACGACTCTAGTGGGAACTAACTCATTTTTATCATTTTTTACTACAGTTACTCCAGATTTCTTAGGCACAACCTGTGTAGGGCTTACCCACTTACTATCAGATATAGGATAAATTATTCCAGCATTCCACAATTTCAAAACTTCAGATTTTACAACTTCTCTCATATTGGGGTTCAGTCTACGCTGTGCATCCCTAGAAGGTTTAGCATCACCCTCTAAAAGAATTTTATGAGTACAAACAAGAGGACTAATTCCTTTAATATCAGCTAGAGACCAACCAATTGCAGATTTATGAGCATACAAAACAGTAATCAATTTATTTTCCTGCTCAAAAGTAAGTTGAGAAGATATTACCACAGGAAAGGTGTCATTTGGGCCCAAAAATGCATGTTTCAGACCTGATGGCAGAGGTTTCAGTTCCAAAATTGGCACCTCTACGCTTGACGGCTTATTTTCAACACGTGGTGGGATTTTCTCAAACTTGGGATACCATCCTTTAGCGTCTTGCACCTGAAAAGTATCAAAAAATGCACTAATTTCAGAAATTTCAGCAACTTCAACAGTTTCAGGTGAAGTAGAATCATATGAATTCACAAGAAAATTCTCTAAAGTATCAACAACACTGTTTTTAGCAAATTGATCATGCATTAGAGTTCCAATAAAATCAACAAATTCATATTCATTGTCTCCCTGTGGTTGCTTGAACACATTAAAAATGTTCACTTCCATAGTCCTGTTCCCAAAACTGAGTCTCATTACTCTACTCCTGCAGCTAATGTTAGCATCACATGTAGCTAATAAAGGACGTCCTAAAATCACAGGAATTTGATTTTCAGTCTCAGAAATAGGTTCAGTATCCAAAATAAAGAAATCAACAGGATAGTAAAATTTGTCTATTTGAACCAACACATCCTCAATTATTCCCCTTGGAATTTTTATGGAACGATCAGCCAACTGCAATTTAAGCTTTGTGGGCTTAATCTCACCAAGACCTAGCTGCAAGTACACTGAATAAGGAATTAAATTCACACTAGCACCTAAATCAAGTAAAACACGATCAATCAAATGGCTTCCAATAACACATGATAAAGTAGGATTTCCAGGATCTTTGTGTTTTGGGGGAATTTTATTTTGAAGCACAGAACTTACATGAGTAGCTAAAAATGCAGTTTTCTTCACATTATGCTTTCTCTTAACAGTGCACATATCTTTCAAAAATTTAGCATATGATGGAACCTGATTAATAGCATGTAACAAAGGAATATTGATTTTTACCTGCCTAAAAAGATCTAAGATATCATAATGATTATTCAATTTCTTTGAAGGCTGTAAAGCTTTTGGAAAAGGTGCCGGCAATGGACAACTCTCTGCAATATCATTTAGTTTGGACTCATCAAGTTTATCTTTACTCTTAGATTTCTCTATATCCTTAGCCGGAGGAATAATATCAATAACTTTACCATTCCTAAGAGTAAAAGAATCAACATGCTCATATATTTCACAAGAATTTAGACCTTTAGGATTTGGTTCAGTATTAGAAGGAAACTTCCCTTTTTCATTCACAGCAAGAGAATTAGTCAATTTAGAAATTTGATTCTTAATATCCTTATTCTCTTCAACTAACTGTCCAATCATGGAATCATATTTAGTGAATATGGTTTCATACCTCTGGCCTTGTTTTTGTTGATCCTGCATAAATGCCTGAAGAGTATCTACCAAAGATGGCTTAGAATTAAATGAATTGGGTGCTGAAAATTGATGGTTAGGAGCACTTACCTGTTGTTGAGGTTCATTTCTCCAACGAAAATTAGGGTGGAACCTTGTTGCTGGATTGTATACCTCTGAATAAGGAGAATATGGTTTCTGAAAGTTTCCAATGGCAACAACCTGAGGGTCCTGTGATACCTGCAAAGAAGGACAATTGTGACAGAAATGACCAATATCATAACAATGATCACATACTTGAGTAGAATTAACCTGATTAACAGATTGAGGCACAGAAGAGTTATTTAAATTTAATTTGGCCACCAAGGTCTCATATTTCAACTTCCAACTATCTTCGTCCTTCAATTGATAAATTCTTTTACTAGTAGAAGATGTAGAAGGCTTGGAACGATCTGTGTTATCAAGTGGACTGGGGGTAGACCACTGATGAGCTTTTTCAGCAATTTCATTCAGGAATTCTATAGTATCATCGGGATCTTTTTTCATGAAGTTTCCATTACACATAGACTCAATGAATTGACGATCCTTAGGGAGAAGTCCCTCATAGAAGTAACTATCCTGACGCCAAGATTCAAAACCATGATGTGGACATAAACTTAAGAGCTCCTTAAACCTTTTCCATGCTTGATATAATGACTCATTTTCAGTTTGAGCAAAATTTGAAATTTTTTTCTTTAAAGCCATTGTTTTGTGGTTAAGAAAATACTCATTAAAGAATGCCTCACACATTTCATCCCATGAACCTATAGACCTAGCCCCCAAATAATACAACCAACTCTTTGCTTTATCTTTTAGAGAGAATGAGAAAATTTTCAGTTTCACAAAATCCAATCCCTCATCTTGATTATAAAATGTACAAACTGCATCCTCAAATGCTCTGACATGCAAGTATGAATTTTCATTCTCTAGACCATGAAATGAAGGAAGAAGTTGAACCATGACAGGTTTGAAATCATACCTAGGCATGTTATGTGGTAACATGATGCATGAAGGAGCAATATTACGTGCTGGATGCAAATAATTCTGTAAAGTTCTTACTGGTAGCGGAGGATTGTTATTATTATTCAATGCAAAATCATTATTAAAATCCTCCATGTCTCCAACTGATGTAGATGAACTAGAAGAAGCAAATATATTTCTGAGACAAATTACAGATTCAGATTCATGTTCAGATTCAGATGCAGGCTTATTAATAAATCTACCAAATTGATCTCTATAGCGCATATGATGAAAACAAAATACAAAACAAAAAAAATAAAAAATAATAATAAATAAATAAAAATAAAAACGAAAATAAGTAAACTGAAAGAAAGTAAAGAAAATGGAACGAGTGTACCAAATGTAGGAAACATTCGGCGGTCTTTGCTGAACCACTCCCCGGCAACGGCACCAAAAATTACTTGCTAATCCCAAGTGCAGGAGTCGCATAGCAGTATAACTCGGAGTAACGAGTGTCGTACCACGAAGAGCAGTAAGAAAGATCGCAAAATTACAATTGATAAAACGATTCAATTGTGTTTAATTGAGAGTAAAACTTATGAATGAGAAATACTAAGGCTTCAGGGTTCCACCTTCAATTATTAATGCAATATTATTGATTCAATTATTGTCTTAAAACTTACATAAGAATAGATATAGAAAAGATGAATTCGGTTGATGGTGTTCACACATAAGCACAACTAATATCTTATGGGAAAAATCTCAAGCATAGCCTGTACCTACAGCAGCAATCTATCAAGAAATAATTCCAATCGAAATTCTAAATAATTTATTGGCTCACCAAAATTATAAAAGCATGGATGTTTTTACTAAACAATAGGAAAAGCATGACTGAACCTATGAATAAGATTATATAACACCCATCAATCATTAAAAGAAGCTAAATCAAATATTAAATTGAACAAACCAAAAACCAAATTTATATTAAAATACATGTCTAAATTGAATCAACAATACACATAAATAATCTTAGGTTTCTCCCCTCACCTTAGTTAGGAGATTAGTTCTCCATGAAAAGAAATACAAAAATAGATAAAAATGAAGGAAGGAAAAGTAGTAGCTTCTCTTCTCCTCTATTCTCTCTCTCCTTTCTCACTTTCTTGGATCCCTTCTTAAATGAAGGAAATGGGGTATTTATAAGAAAATTCTAGGTACTGTTCATTGGGGGTACTGTTCACGAATACGGTACTGTTCACGTACTGTTCAGAAATAACATAGGCGCCCTGTTTGGCATAACTTTTACTTTTAACTTTTAGTTTCTTGGAAGCTCTTCCTGCAAAAGTCATAAATTTTAGCTTTGTCTGGAAGAGCTTTTAAAGCTTAAAACTCTTCTACTGAAACATCCAAACACTTCCAGAAGAGCTTTTGAGCTTAAAAAACCAAAAACAGGCTTCCAAAAGCCATGCCAAATAGGCCCATAGTAAAACAACCCAAAATGATGCTCCCAAGTATTATGTCCAAAAAGTAAAAAGTGTATAGTGTCAAAATATATAGGAAGGAAGAGTGTCTTCAAAAGAGAGAATTTTCTTGGTTCAAAAGTCAAGATTTGTGGGTAAAATGTACCGACTAGTCTCATGCCCTATAAATTTACTTCCTTGTG
This sequence comes from Xanthoceras sorbifolium, assembly GCA_003430845.1. Taxonomy (NCBI): domain Eukaryota; kingdom Viridiplantae; phylum Streptophyta; class Magnoliopsida; order Sapindales; family Sapindaceae; genus Xanthoceras; species Xanthoceras sorbifolium. The sequence continues at coordinate 2,448,366 of CM010609.1, read as the reverse complement.
AGATGAAATACAGTTTGGCAATGTGATACTGATAGATATAAGTCAGTTCATCACATTTTTGGACAATAAATTTAAGTAATTTTTTGACAGTCTAGTAAATTGGTAGATTACAATATCGCTACCAATTTAATAACTAAACTTGAATAATTGTAGCTGATAGATATAAGTTAGTGAACTGCGAATCTTCTATTTAAAAGAGATTATGATTATTATTTTTAAAAAATAATATAAAATTGCCCAGAAAAATTTATCAAAATCATATGGACAATAAATTTAGGTAAATTGGTAATATGATACTGATAAATATAAGTCAGTTTTTCATCTTTTGGACACTAAATTTAGGTAGATTTTAACCAGTCTAACAAATTGGTAAATTATAATATCTCTACCAATTTAATATCTAAACTTGAATAATTGTAGCTGGGCTTGTGCAAAAAATGTTAAATCCAGCCCATTCAACAGAAGCCCGTGAACCAGCCCATAAGAAAAGTGACCCGGCTGATCCTCCTTCAAAGCCTCAAACCCTCGAAGTCACTTTGACATGCTGAGAGATTTGCAATGGCTTTGAAAACCATTTTTCTTCTTCGTCCTTCCTGTTCTCCTTCTTTGTTATTTTTAGCTTTGAAATCTAAACATTTCTCTCAAAAACCCACCAACTCAAATTCCAAAAATGGCCTCTCTTCTTTTTTGACAGATCCCCCAAATCCAAAGGAACTTGACAGATTCCTCAAAGAGAAATGCAAATCAGGTAACATCTCTCCTGATGAAGCTCATTACTTTCTTGATTGCATGATTCAGAGGCAACCCGCTCCTCATATGGCATCCTTCACTATATTGTTTAATGCTCCAGCCAAGAATAGGCATTATGATACTGTAATCTCTCTTATTCAGAGGTTGAACTGTTGAGAATATAGTGAATTTTAAAATTTATTTTTTATTATGACATGTGGTCATTGACTTGGTATAGGGAGTCTAGTTAGAATAATTATTCTCTCTCCTGATTTCTCTCCCATTATCTCTCCACTATGCACGTTAAAATTTGGTTTACAAATTTTTTAACGTTAAATTTTTTGACTATAAAAAGAGACTATGTATTACTAGTTTAATTCATTCAGTATTCATAGAAACCAGTTTTTAAAGTCTCACGGTACATTTCCGAAATCAACAAAAGAGGAAAAAAAAAATGTTTAGTCAAAGTTGCTGAATTGCTTCTTCTTCGTGATTCCCAAAGCAAAAAGAAAACATCCACTTTTTTTTATACTTTCTTATTTTTTATTACATTAGCAATCTGTTTCAAGTTTTTTTTGTTTCACGAACAGCAACTTTTCTTCGGCCACTGTTTCCAAAACAAAACAAACAAATTCTCTTCCAAAATACTATTGTCATCTACAAAGTACAGTTACTACGTGTATTAAATCTCTTTCGAACTCAAGCCACTCTGTACGAAGTTCTGTTTTGTATTCTTATTGTATGCGCAACACCAGCGTGAAAAGTTCTAATTTTTATTGTTTGCACCATTAGTAAACAACAGTATTTTGCCAAACAGCGGTATCTTTTTCATTTTCTACTTTCAATATTTGATTCGATTCCGAGCAATTTGTGGGGTGTTAGTATTTCAGTTTTCTTCAGTACAAAGAATTCTGAGACAGAGGTGATTTTGGGCTGTTTTATCATGGAGACGACGGGGCTATATATTGCTTGTACAAAATTTAGGCAAAGCCACGAAACGTCTTAAAGAAAGCGACCTAGTCCGCGACTCAACCCAAGTTTGGTATTTATTTACTGCACTATTATAGCAGCATTTGTTTTGTAAATAGTAATCTGCAGCAATAATTTTAAAACGTAATCTTCTGCCATGACTTCTGAGATTATCAAAACTTCAACTGATCTGAACAAACCCTTCCGTTTTGAGGGGATTCATTTTGAAAGATAGAGGTAGAAAATGTTGTTTTTCTTAACCATAAAAAAGGTTGCTTATGTTCTCACTACTGAAAAACCAATTATGCCTCTTCCTCCCGCTGCACCAAAAGAACATGAATCTTGGGTTGAAAATGATTTCCTATGCAAGAATTACATTCTTAATGGTTTGTCTGATGATCTGTATGACTACTACAATTCTGACAAATCTGCCAAGGAAATTTGGGATGCACTTTAGAAAAAATATGACACAGAGGAGGCTGGAGCAAAGAAATATGCCGTCAGCCGATACATGAAATATCAAATGACTGATGACAAATCTGTAGAAGCCCAATCACATGAGCTACAAAAGATTGCACACGAAATCATCTCTGAAGGTATGTCTCTCGATGAATAATTTCAAATTGCTGTTCTGATTGATAAATTGCCCCTTAGCTAGAAAGATTTTAAAAGTGTACTTAGGCACAAAACCAAAGAATTTTCTTTAGAGAGTTTGATTACTCGTCTTCGGATTGAAGAAGAAGCCTGTAAACAAAATCAAAAAGGCGAAGTACTTATTATTTCTAATAATAATACTAAAAAGAATTCCACCTCTGTTATTCTGAAACCCAAAGGAAAAAATATGAAGAATCATAATCGCAACTATCAGAATCGTAACAACCAGAATCGCAACAATCAAAATAAGAATAATCCACAGAATCAGAATAGACAGCAACCCCCCTCAAGAAATGATTCGGGACAGTTTACATGCTATAACTGTAACAAGCCAGGCCATTTGGCTCGAAATTGTCGGAATAGGCGTTGTCCTGCACCGCAGGCGAATCTGACCGAAGAGTAACTTATTGCTATGATTTCTGAAATCAATATTGTTGGTGGATTCGAGGGGTGGTGGGTAGATACTGGCGCTTCTCGCCATGTTTGCTATGATCATACAATGTTTAAGTCATATTCTGAAACTGTGGATAAGAAAGTGTTGTTGGGTGATTCTCACTTCACTATTGTTGCTGGTACTGGTGAGGTGGAATTGAAGTTTACCTCTGGAAAGGTTGTCATTCTTAAGGATGTACTGCATACTCTAGAGATGAGGAAGAACTTAGTTTCGGGCTACTTTCTTAATAAGGCTGGGTTTACTCAAACTATTGGGGTTGATTTGTATACCATTACTAAAAATAATGTATTTGTTGGGAAAGGGTATGCAACTGATGGTATGTTCAAATTGAATGTTGAGATGAATAAAATTGTTCATTTTGCTTATATGTTGTGTTCTTTTAATACTTGGCATGCTAGAATTTTTCATGTTAACAAACGCATAATTAAGAACATGAGTAATTTAGCACTGATTCCTAAATTGTCTGTGAATGATTTTGATAAATATGAATTTTGTAGTCAAGCTAAAATTACCAAAACCTCACATAAATCAGTCTTTAGAGAATCTGAACCACTTGATCTGATACATTCTAATATTTGTGAACTTGATGGTGTTTTGACTAGAAATGGAAAACAGTATTTTATTACTTTTATTGATAACTGCTCTGATTATACATTTGTAAATCTTATGAAAAATAAAAGTGAAGCTTTTGATATGTTTAAATTGTTTTTTTTACAGAAATTGAAAATCAATTTAATAGAAAGATAAAGAGATTTCACAGTGATAGAGGTACTGAATATGATTATAGTATTTTTAATGAATTTTACAAAACTCATGGAATCATACATGAAAAAACTGCATCTTATTCTCCTGAAATGAATGGTAAGGCTGAAAGAAAAAATAGAACTTTTACTGAGTCCATAGTTGCTATTTTACTTAACTCTGGTATTGCTTCTCATTGGTGGGGAGAAATTTTATTGACTGTTTGTTATGTATTAAATAGAGTTCCTAAATCAAAAAGTAAAATATCTCCTTTTGAAGTATTTAAAAATAAGAAACCTAATTTGTCTTATTTTAGGACTTGGGGATGTTTGGCTTATGTTCGGATTCCTGATCTTAAAAGGAATAAACTTGCTAGTAGAGCATATGAATGTGTATTTATTGGTTATGCTGTGAATAGCAAAACTTACAGATTTTTTGATTTATATAATCATGTTATTATTGAATCGAATGATGCTGATTTTTATGAACATAGATTTCCTTTTTTATTGAAGAATAGTGGGGGCTCAACATCTAGTAATGTGCCTATGGTTAGAGTTAATGAGGAAGTAGATACTGAATCTAGGAGAAGTAAACGAGCACGAACTATTAAAGATTACGGTCTTGATTTCTATGCATATACCTTAGAAGAGGATCCTAATACTCTCCAGGAAGCCTTATCTTCTTTAGATGCCAACTTATGGCAAGAGGCTATTGAAGATGAAATGGACTCGCTTGAGTCTAATAGGACTTGACACTTAACTGACTTACCTCCAGGTTGTAAAACAATTGGTTGTAAGTGGATTCTTAAAAAGAAACTAAGACCTGATGGCACGGTTGATAAATATAAAGCTCATCTTGTAGCCAAAGGGTTTAGACAAAGAGAAAATGTAGATTTCTTTGATACCTTTTCACCTGTTACTAGAATTGCATCTATTCGTGTGCTATTTTCTCTTACTGCTATACATGATCTTGTTGTGCATCAAATGGATATTAAAACAACTTTTTTAAATGGTGAATTGGAAGAAGAGATTTATATGGATCAACCTGAAGGTTTTGTTATTCCTAGACAAGAAAACAAAGTCTGTAAACTTGATAAATCTCTTTATGGTTTGAAACAGACACCTAAACAGTGGCATGAAAAATTTGATAATCTTGTTATCTCACATGGTTTTAAAGTGAATGAAAGTGACAAATGCATTTATTATAAATCAGAAAATAACATGTGCACTATTTTATCTCTTTATGTGGATGACTTGCTTATTTTTGGTTATAATATTCATGTCGTGAATAATGTGAAATTTATGCTTTGTGCTAATTTTGACATGAAAGATCTCGGAGAAGCAAATGTGATTTTAGGAATTAAAATTACTAGGTCTGAAAAGGGAATTTTTTTGGATCAATCTCATTACATTGAAAAGATCTTAAAGAAATATAATCACTTTTACTGTAAACCAGCATGTACTCCTTATGATCCTAGTGTTAAATTGTTCAAGAACGTCGGAGACGGTGTTAGACAAACTGAATATGCGAGCATCATTGGTAGTCTACGATATGCTACTGATTGCACTAGGCCAGACATAACTTATGCTGTGGGATTACTATGCAGGTTTACCAGTAGACCTAGTATTGAGCATTGGCATGCTATTGAAAGGGTCATGAGGTACCTTAAAAGGACTATGAACCTTGGATTACATTATCAGAAGTTTCCCGCTGTCCTAGAAGGATACAGCGATGCTGATTGGAATACCCTTTCAGAAGATTCCAAGGCAACCAGTGGCTATATATTTAGCATAGTTGGAGGTGCTGTTTCTTAGAAGTCTAAAAAACATACTATTTTGGCTCAATCAACAATAGAATCAGAAATGATTGCACTAGCATCTGCTAGTGAAGAAGCAGGTTGGTTAAGAAGTCTCTTATCTGAAATCCCTTTATGGGAAAGACCGATACCAGCAATTTTGATCCATTGCGATAGTACCGCGGCTATTGCAAAGATTCAGAACTATTATTACAATGGAAAAAGGCGACAAATACGTCGCAAACACAGTACTGTTAGACAATTTCTCTCTACTGGAGCTGTTAGAGTGGATCATGTATGTATTGATGATAACTTGGCTGATCCTTTGACGAAAGGATTAGCTAGAGAGAAGGTTTTCAAAACCTCAAAAGGAATGGGACTAATGCCCTCAGAAGGATGGCTCACTCATGATAGTAACCCAACCTAAAGATTGGAGATCCCAAGAACTAGGTTCAATGGGTAATAACAAGTCATGAAGTGATTAGTGATGAATCATGCTATTATATAAAATATACTACGTGAAGCATGATATCCTGAAGTGATATAAGGATGAGTTTATGTTAAACTCTTAATCAGTTCTATACTCTATGTGGAGTGGAGTACCCAGCTACAGGAGTACTCTTGATAGACTCACCTAAGTGAATGTGAAAGTGTGGTCGCTTTCTATGGAATTTTGGGCAAATTCTCTAGAGCATTCACTATACTGGGATACACGTGCATGGCCGTAAAGCACGAGTTTTTTGACGTCACCCTAGTAGGGTTGTGTATGAGATGTTTGTTAGAGATAGAGTTCAAAACTACGAGTTACTCTAGTATAATCTAAACCATCTACACTATACAAAAGTTCAAGTCAATAGACACTTTTGTTTATGCACAATCTTATACTATAATATATTGCTCGATGAAAAATTTTTGTTTAAAATTCAAGTGGGGGATTGTTGAGAACATAGTGAATTTTAAAATTCATTTTTTATTATGACATGTGGTCATTGACTTGGTATAGGGAGTCTAATTGGAATAACTATTCTCTCTCCTGATTTCTCTCCCATTATCTCCCCACTATGCACGTTAAAATTTGGTTTACAAATTTTTTAACGTTAAATTTTTTTACTATAAAAAGAGACTATGTATTACTAGTTTAATTCATTCAGTATTCATAGAAACCAGTTTTTAAAGTCTCACGGTACATTTTCGAAATCAACAAAAGAGAAAAAAAAAATGTTTAGTCAAAGTTGCTGAATTGCTTCTTCTTCGTGATTCCCAAAGCAAAAAGAAAACATCCACTTTTTCTTATACTTTCTTATTTTTTATTACATTAGCAATCTGTTTCAAGTTTTTTTTGTTTTACGAACAACAACTTTTCTTCAGCCACTGTTTCCAAAACAAAACAAACAAATTCTCTTCCAAAATACTATTGTCATCTACAAAGTGCAGTTACTACGTGTATTAAATCTCTTTCGAACTCAAGCCACTCTGTACGAAGTTCTGTTTTGTATTCTTATTGTATGCGCAACACCAGCGTGAAAAGTTCTAATTTTTATTGTTTGCACCATTAGTAAACAACAGTATTTTGCCAAACAGCAGTATCTCTTTCATTTTCTATTTCAATATTTGATTCGATTCCGAGCAATTTGTAGGGTGTTAGTATTTCAGTTTTCTTCAGTACAAAGAATTCTGAGACAGAGGTGATTCTGGGCTGTTTTATCCTGGAGACGACGGGGCTATATATTGCTTGTACAAAATTTAGACAGAGCCGCAAAACGTCTTAAAGAAAGCGACCTAGTCCGCGACTCAACCCAAGTTTGGTATTTATTTACTGCACTATTATAGTAGCATTTGTTTTGTAAATAGTAATCTGCAGCAACATTGAACACTACTCAGTTTTTGCCAGACGTGATTATTTTCAATGTTTTGTTGAATTGCTTATGCAATTTAAGTAGAGTGCGTGATGGTTTTACGGTTTTAGGGAGGATTTTGAGGAAGGGTTTTAGTCCAGATGCCGTGACTTTTAATTGTTTGATGAAGGGTTTGTGCAGGGAGGGTAGAATCATGAAGGCTACCTGTTTGTTTAACAATATGTCTGCCTTTGGTTGTAGGCCTACTGTGGTTACATACAGGACTCTAATAAATGGGTTGTGTTGAGCAGGAAATGTGAGTGTTGCTCTCAAGTTACATGAAGATATGGTTAAAGGGGATAATGGTGAAAGTGGGGTAATCTGTAAGCCCAATATTGTCAGTTATAATAGTATGATTGATGGTTTTTGTAAGCATGGATTGATGGACAAGGCCAAGGAACTCTTTTTAGAAATGAAAGGTACGGGAATCAGTCCAAATATAGTTTCTTATAATTCTTTAATTTATGGTTTGTGTTGTGGGGGTAAATGGGAGGAAGCTAAAGATTTGATAGGTGAGATGGTGGATCACAATGTGCAGCCTGATGTGGTGACATATAATGTGATTATAGATGAGCTTTGCAAGAAAGGAAACATAGTCAAAGCGACTGAAATGTTAGAATTAATGATTCAAAGAGGTGTGAATCCGGATACGGTTACTTATAACACGTTGATAAATGAGCTTTGTAAGAATGGAAGATGGACAAAGCTAATGAATTATTTGAGTTAATGATTGAGAAAGGTGTGAATCCCGACACGGTTACTTATAACACATTGATAAATGGTTTGTGTCTGATTGATAGAATTGATAATGCGAGGAACTTGTTTGTTTCTATGACAAATAAGGGGTGTAGACATAATGTTAGAACCTATAATATTATGACCAATGGGTACTGCAGGAAACAAAACATAAAGGCAGCCACTAGTCTTTATAGGAAGATGATTTCGAAGGGAGTTATGCCAAATATTGTTACATATAGCATCTTGTTAAGTGGCCTATTCCGAGCCAATAAGATTGGACATGCAATAGAATTGTATTCTGAGATGCAACTCAACAATGTCATGCCTGATGAATATACATATAATATTCTCATTGATAGGTTATGCAAGAATGGTTGTGTTACTAAGGCAATGAAAATATTACATACTTTACAAAAGGGCAAGTTTAATCTTTGCATGGATTGTGTAAGACAGGGAGGCTCAAAGTCGCTTGGAAGATATTTCACAAATTATCTCAAGAAGGCTGAGAACCTAATGTCATCACATATAATATCATGATCAAGGGGCTTTGTAAAGATAGGCAACTTGAAGAGGCAACTTATCTATTATCAGTTATGGAAGAAAAGGGTTGTGCTCCAGATGTTATCACATATAATACACTTATGCATGAATTTTTGCAAAATAATGAGACAACAAAAGTGGTGGAACTTCTTCACAAAATGGCAGAGAGGAACATAACGCCAGATGATTTCACAGCTTCCATTGTCCTAGAATTGCTTGTAAATGATGAAAAATATCGTGAATGCTTGAATTGACTTCCATCATTTCCGGCTCAAGAGCCAACAAGAAGTTGACATGGTGAGTGTAGAATTTGATGAAGTATAATTTTTATTCTATTTCAATGAAGTATGTGTAGCTACTTTGCTCCGTAGGCTCTTATCTTATAAGTCTTCTCATGCGACATGCTAGAACCCAAGTGTAGAGTTATACAGCAAAAGTTCCAAGTCTATTATTCTCATTAAATTGTGTATAATGATGTAATATTAAGCAAAATTTGCTAATTAAATTTGTGAGTATTATATCATATACAGGACATTGAATTTATTAAAATTAGTGAACAATAAATGGATGTTTTTATTCTAAGGTTGCACAGTTAAAATTATTATATTTTCTGTTCCCAGCTAATAGCTGAATACCCTCGCAGTTGCCACATGCCTGATGTTCCCGTTGCTGGTGTTCTTGGAGGCATGCTTCCTGTTGCTTACGACATGGTTGAATGCCATTCAGGAATGCTGCATTCTCACAGCCTATGCAGACTGTATGCCCTTTTAAGTCATTCTGTGCAATAATTCAGAAATTTGATTCAAAGGTAACATTCGGAAACGTAAACCGTTTAATTCATTGTATTGTGTGTCAATATACAAACATATTTTGGGATCACAATTCTATATTCTCACGATGATCATGAATCAATCGGCAAGTCAAGGAAGGTGAGAAGACAAAACCCATACCAGAAAATTCTAATGCAAATGCCAATTCAGAAGCTTTAGTCTATGTCACCACCAGTCACATAATTATCAACATTAATGATGAATTGAAGCTAGCAGCTGGTAAAGATGATGTCAAGGATGAAATAATCATGTTATCTGTGGGACTCACTGTTGGAGGTACTCTTCCTCTGAGACTTCCTGGAAGCTATCCGAAATTGATCGGATTCAATTCCAACGGTTCTGTCTATCCTGATGGTAAGTTCTGTTTTTTGTTTTTTGTTTTCTTTATATCTACATTTTTTGTTTTTTGTTTTTTTTTTATGCAATTCATATCTACAGTTACCATTTAGATTTATTGACTGTAGACTCTCTTAAGGCTATGAGTGAAATAGTAGTTATTAGTATGAAATAAATCCACTAATGAAATAAATCCCTGGTGTTTTAGGGACGTATACGCCCAACCTAAAGACATTATGACATGTAATTGGTTATACATATTATTAGTATGATTTGATTGGGTTACACTTCTACACCAGACGCGTTAAAGCATTTCTCATGTACTAATTAGAGGCTCTAATTACCTTGTTTCAAAGTCAAGATTTTTGGGTAAAATGTATGGGCTAGTCTCATGCCCTACGAAACAAAATTCAAGTCATAACACCAATTGGCCTTCATGACGAAAAACAAATCTCTTAATTTGCATTACCAAAAGGCAAGTAATCACTTGCTCTAGCTACTACACTAATTAGTACCAGAGAGCTGAACAGTTGATCTATCAAGAATGATCATCATCATGTCTTGGACATGGATAACCCTAGCAGTTTTTGCACTCATTTGTTGGGAAAATATCCACACAGAGATCTCCATGAACTTGCCCAAAATATGGCTCCATACAATATGGATCTTATTGGCAAAATGTCCGAAAAATGTGTACACTAGAACTGCTTAGCAATCGTAAGATCAATTCCTTCAAGTCTATGAGAAAAGAAGAGCTTGATCTTTTGATTGAATATGTAAAAGAGGCTGCTTGTAATTCTGGTATTTCTGTTGATTTGAGTGACAAGGTTGAAGCTCTTAATGCAAATATGACTTGTAGATTGGTGTTTGGGAAGAAGTATACGGAGGAGCAGTTTGGTGATAGAGGGTTCAAGGCTGTGATTGAAGAGGAAACAAAAAACTTAACAAACCACCTAACAAACTAGTTTGTACACAATAAAAATACAAATCAAAATACGTACTAATCAAATAATTGAAATACACAGTAACTAATAAAGTCTAATAGCCCCTCTCAAGATGGAGAGTAAATATTATGAACTCCCATCTTGCTGAGGAGAAAAAGAAATTGAGAAGGGTGAAGCGCCTTAGTGAAAAGGTCTGCAAGCTGATTTTGAGTGGAAACATGCAGAGTTTTCAGAATACCAGACTGAATCTTTTCACGAACAAGGTGACAGTCGATCTCAATATGTTTAGTTCGCTCATGATAAACTGGATTAGCTGCGATATGGAGGGCAGCCTGATTATCACAAAACAAGAGAGCTGAACCCTGATGAGGCACCTGCAAATCAGATAGTAAAGAAAGTAACCAAACTAACTCACAAGTGGTATTGGCCATAGCACGATATTCGGCTTCAGCTGATGATCGAGAAACGGTATGCTGTTTTTTCGACTTCCAAGAGACTAGGGAAGAGCCAAGGAAGATATAAAAACCAGTGGTTGAGCGACGAGTGTTAGGGCAAGTAGCCCAATTGGAGTCCGCAAAAGCCTTAAGCTGCACCTTTGAATTAGTAGAGAAAAACAAGCCTTGACCAGGAGCTTGTTTAATATACTGCAGAATTCGATGAGCAGCTTTTAGATGTGGAATCCGTGGAGCAGCCAAGAACTGGCTAAGTCGATTCACTGCATAACAGAGATCCGGACGAGTGAAAGTCAAAATTTATCAACCGACCAATTAATCGCCGATAACTAGTTGGATCAGAAATCAAGTCACCATCATCTTGAGAAAGTTTAAGATTGGTTTCCATAGGAGTGGAAGCAGGCTTACAAGCCAAATAACCAGAATCCGAGAGTAATTCCAAAGCATATTTACGTTGACAAACTGAAATTCCAGCTGTTGAACGAGCAACTTCTAAACCCAAGAAATACTTAAGGACCCCTAAATCCTTCATCTTGAAACGCGTATTAAGGGCAGATTTTAAATTGTCAACAGCAACTTGATCATTAGTTGCAAGAATAATGTCGTCAACGTAAACTAAAAGAGCCAAAAAAGAATTACCACGATGTCGGATGAAGAGAGAATGGTCACTAGCAGACTGAGTAAACCCTTCGTCAATTAGAACACCTGAAAACTTGGAAAACCATTGACGAGACGCTTGTTTCAGCCCATAAATGGACTTATGCAATCTGCTGACAGCATTAGCAAGTAAAATCTCACCCTTTTTGCAAATATAACCAGGAGGTAATGCCATATAAACCTCTTCTATAAGATCACCATGCAAAAAGGCATTAGTGACATCAAGTTGAGTCAAAGACCAGCCAAACACAGCAGCCAAACAGAGTAAAATTTTAACTGTAACAAGCTTTGCAACAGGAGAAAAAGTGTCTAAGAAATCAATACCTTCCTGTTGAGTGTATCCCTTGGCGACTAAGCGTGCTTTGTGCCTTTCGATTGTACCATCAGCTCGAAACTTGGTCTTGTACACCCATCTACAACCAACGGGGCATTTTCCTTGGGGAAGAGATACAATAGACCAAGTACCATTGCTTTCCAAAGCATCCTGCCATTCCTGAAGCATGGTTGCTTGGGAAAAAGTTTGAGGCTCAATTTGGGATGTAATGGCTAATGTAAAAGCTCAGTGAGGTTGAGAAAGTTTCTGGTAACTTAAAAAGGAAGAAAGGGGATAAATGGGTGAAGAGGCCGAAAAGGAAGACGATGATTGAGCTGCTAAGAAAAGGTGGTAATCCGAAAGATAAGAGGGTTGTTTAGTGGCTCTTTGTGGGCGTGAATACTGTTGAGATGGTGATGAAGGTGTAAAGGAATTATTGGATTGAATGTTATGTGACTCCGAAAAATCATGCATGGACTTAGGAAGAACTCTATGATCAAAAAAATCAAGTGGCAAAGAAGTAGATTTAGGATCAACAAAAGGAAAAATAGACTCATGAAAGACAACATTCCTAGAGATATAAGTGGTATTACTAGCTAGATCAAGAAGCTTATATCCTTTATAGCCAAAAGGATAGGTAAGAAAAATAGAGGCTCTAGCTCGTGGAGTAAATTTGGAACGATTACTAACAAGAGTGGACCCATAACATAAACACCCGAAAGTCCTAAGGTGACTATAAGATGGACGTTTGGTGGTTAATAATTTGTAAGGTGTTTTATTTGACAACAAAGGTGAGGGAGTGCGATTAATCAAGTAAACAGCAGTGAGAACACAATCACCCCAATAGCAAAGAGGCACACGAGATTGAAAAAGCAAAGCACGAGCCACATTAAGTATGTGTTGGTGCTTTCTTTCAACAACAGAGTTTTGCTGAGGTGTCTCTACACATGAATGGTAATGCACAATTCCCTTGGAATGAAAAAAAATCAGTAAAAGCCAATTCAGGCGCATTGTCAGAACGAACAGATTTAATGGTTGTGTTGTATTGGTTTAAAACCAAATTGAAAAATGAAGGAAAAATGGTTTTAACTTCAGACTTAGAACACAACAAATAAACCTAAGTTGTACGTGTGCAATCATCAACAATAGTGAGGAAAAATTTGTAACCCTTAGTAGTGGAAACATGAAATGGTCCCCAAATGTCAAGATGTACCAAATCAAATGGTTTGGCTGACATATTATAATGAGAAATGAAAGGAAGCCGTTTTTGTTTAGCAAAATGACAAATAGCACAATGTGAAGGCAATCTCGTAGAAACAGGAATTTGTAATTCATTATGTAAAATTTGAAGTTTAACAAAAGACGGATGTCCAAGGCGAAAGTGCCATACATCAGATTTGTGCATTACAACCGAATTACAGGAAGAAACAATCGAATTACAAGAAGTAGTCCAAAAATCTAAAAGATAAAGATTGCCTTATCTCCTACCCTTCCCAATTGTCAAGCCCCGAGTAAGGTCCTGAATCAGACATGAATATGGAAGAATGTTAACGGAACAGTGATGTGAAAGAGTCAAGGAACTTGTGCTCAACAGATTAAAATGAAATAAGGGAATTTATAGAACATCATGCAGAACCAACATATCCGTCAATCTGACTGAACCTATTCGGGTAATGTGTACTGTGCGACCATCTGGTAGTGTGACTTGTGTGGTGGGTATCTCAGTGAAAGAAGAAAATAAGGTGGAATCACAACAAACATGGTGTGTAGCACCGGAATCGATTACCCAAGTACGAGAGTAAAGATAACGATGATTTGAAAAAGGGAAGGAAAAGAGATTACCAGAGCAACTCGAAATCGAAGGACCCATGGTAGATGAAGCTTCAGGAGGAACGAGAGAGCTTTGATGAAGCTGAGTGCTGAGGTAGGCGATAAGTTGCTGACATTGATCTGCTGTGAGGTGACTCGGCGATGAAGAAGAAGCAGTGGCTGTCATTGCAAATGGAGAAGAAACCCCACTCGAAGAAGACAAAGTGGATTTGCTAATGGATTGAAGTGAGCTCTGTTGCTGCTGTTGGGCCTTTCCTTTGGGCTTATACCCAGGTGGATACCCATGGAGCTTATAACAACGATCCATAGTGTGGCCCATTATACCACAATGTGAACAAATGGGTCTGTCTTTCTTCTTCATAGATTGGGAAGAAAATGCAGCAACATATGGAGTAGAAGAAACGGTAGAAAATGCCATAGACTCCGACGAAGAAAAACCAGATGACGGATTCGACCCAAGAGTACGTTGTTGTTCTTCCTGAATAACCAGATTAAGTACCTTTGAGACATTGGGCAAGGGGTCAAGCATGAGGATCTGGGCTCTAATGGCAGAGTAAGACTCATTTAATCCAACCAAAAATTGCATTACATATTCATGTTGTTGATAGTTAACCCAATTTTTCATACCACCACAGTTACATACAGGTATAGGTTGGAAATCTTTAAGCTCATCCCAAAGGATTTTCAGGCGAGTAAAATAAGTGTTGATATCAAGAGATCCTTGTGAGAGACCGAGCAGTCGCTGCTTGATCTGGAAAACACGGGGTGCATTACTCCGATGAAAACGATCATAGAGATCAGTCCAGATAGCATGAGCACTATCCATGTACAGTAGACTATCACCAATTTCCTTCTCCACCGAATTCAACAACCATGAAATAACTAATCTATTACATCGTGACCAAACACCAGACAATAGATCTGTAGCTGAAGGTTGAGGAAGAGAACCATCAACAAAACCAAGTTTATTCTTGGCATTAAGAGCGATGAGCATGGATCGACGCCATGTATTGTAGTTGGATCCACTGAGAAGATGGGAGACAAGAACCAAACCAGGATTATCTCCACTGCGAAGAAAATATGGACTGTTAGTATCATCCATGGTAGATTGAACACGAGGATGAGTATCGTGATCGTGTGGAGGTGTAATCGGACCAAAGCGATTGGTATTGGTATTGTGTTGGCCCCCTCCGCGAGCCATGAATAAAGTTCAACAAGAGAGCAGCAAAAAGAATTTCTCTGATACTATATTACAAAAGAAAAGAATGGAGAAAAGGAATATTTTCCATTAACCAAAACAAGCCAAAAAAACAGAGTTATATAGCTGGACCTATTGAACAGCTCAGCAGAAACAAACAAAAAACTTAACAAACCACCTAACAAACTAGTTTGTACACAACAAAAATACAAATCAAAATACGTACTAATCAAATAATTGAAATACACAGTAACTAATAAAGTCTAATATTATGGAATTATTAGCAGCTTTTAACTTAGCTGGGTACATTCATCAAATTGCTTCACTTGATCTTCAGGGCCTGACAAAGCGCGTGAAAGCAGTTGCCAAGGTGTTGGATGAGTTTATGGAGAAGATCATTGATGAACATGTTCAATCCAAGGATGATAGCAGAACCAAAGGTTTTGTTGATCTCATCTTGAGCTTCATGGGATCAGAAGAAACAGATTACCGTATTGATTGAGGGCATATCAAAGCTGTAACCTTAGTAACTATACATCATATATAGAAGTGGATTCCAATTCACAAACATAGAAAATATTATACTGGAGCTTTAATATGCATCTTAGTTTGTTTCATCATTATTTTCTCTGTTGAATGTGATATATTTTTTTCCCATCAGAATATGCTTGGAGCTGCAATGAACACTTCAGCATCATCTATTGAATGGATACTGTCAGAACTGATGAAGGATCCAAGAACAATGAAGAAACTCCAAAATGAGTTAGAAAATGTTGTTGGTAAAGACAGAAAAGTTGAAGAATCAGATTTGAACAACTTGGAATACTTGGATATGGTTGTAAAGAAAACTTATAGGCTTCATCCAGTGGTTCCACTTGCGTTAATGCCTGGGCACTTGCGATAGATCCAATCTTTAGGATGATCTTGAAAAGTTTTTTCCAGAAAAGTTCATGAAAAGTAACATTGATATTCGCGGATGCGACTTTCAGCCTTTTCCATTCAGTTCTGGCCGCAAAAGCTGCCATGGAATTCAATTGGGTCTCACCATGGTTAAGCTAGTCGTAGCACAGCTTATGCAGTGCTTCGATTGGGAGCTTCCTGATAGGATGATGCCACCTGAATTGGACATGGCGGAGCATTTTGGTCTTGTAACTGGCAAGGCCAAATATCTTTGTGCTATTCCTACTACTTATCGCCTTTAAAAATGATAATCTGGCTTTTTTATTTTGTTTCAATAAATTTCCTCCTCCTGTTTATTGAGGTTAACCAAAATAAAATCTTAAAACAATTTATAATTTGGATTTTGTATTTTGTATGTTTCTGGGTTTATAATGATATTTCAATGGATGAGTTTTGTACCTTGTTTGTTTTTATTTTTATTATTTTTTACAGTCTTGGGATATTTATAAAAATGAAACATTAATTTTTTACAGTATTGCCCATGAAGAATACTCTTAATTGAACTATATGGAAAAAAAAGTGAAACATTAATTTTAGATGAAATATTAATTGTTTACTTACGTTTTCTTTTTTAATTCATGTGGTCCTAATATTTTTTAAATATATCAAATTAATCATTTTGACAATCGTTTTGATGGTCAACTAACAGAAAATTATTTAAAACACAGATTTACTCTTGAAAAATTTAATTAATAAAAAATTATAATTTTACCTTCTAAATTAAAATACAATATAAATAAATAAAATAATATTCAACTAAATTATAGAAACTTAAAGCTATAAAATCAAAGGAAATTGAGAATTAAAAAAATTAAAGGAAATGTTTTGAAAAAAATATAAAAATAAAAATATTTCCTTTATTTTCTTTAAATTCTTCATTTTATTTATTTTATTTTTTATTTTTTTAAATGTTAAATTTTCTAATAAATAACTTAATTTGAATTTTTATTAACAGGTTTTACATTTTTAAATTTTTGTAATTTAGTTATTTTTTTATTAATTTTATAATTATTTATTTTTATTATATTTTAATTGGAAGGTACAATTATAATTTTTTATTAATTGAATTCTTCGAAGGTAAAACTGTTTTTCGATAATTTGTAATGGTTGATTATCAAAAAATTTATTAAAATGATCAATTTAATATATTTAGAAAATATTAAGAACCACGCGAATAAAATAAAAAAAATATAAGTAATAAGATGACGTTTCATCAAAAAATAGGGATTAAATTAAAGTTTTCCTGTATATATAAGTTATAACATCATGTGTTTAATTAATATACCATTGTCAGTTTAATCATAGGTCATATAGATTGCTTTCCAGAGAAAAAAAAAAAAAAGTCATATAGATATTGTTGTTTTTTTGAAGGGTACAATTATAATATTAATAATAAATTTGGCAGGGTCTGCCGAATGGTTATCCGAATATTTACTCTAATAATATGATATATCTATTCCCACAATAAAGGGAAAAAAAAAAAAACTAGCCACAGTTAGTAGTGTACATATCCTCGTTACCAAAATGGAAGGGATGTGTACTAATCACTTGAACTATAATTGAATGTATATGTTGTTTAACGGAAACACAATTATAGTATTGTTACTTTATCATGAAAACACAATCCTTGCATTTAAAGATCACGTAAATAACTACAAATTAGACTATGTTAAAAAAATTACAAGTCTCCAATAGTTTGCGAATTGACATCAACCATTATCAATTATTGAAATATACTAAAGCTGACTCACAATTAGAATCTACATCTCTAACGTTACTTACAAGTAGTATAGTTCAACTATAAAAATTGCAATCTCCACCATTATCAATTATTTAATTAGCATGACAACTTACTCTTTGTCTCATGTAATATTAGCTGATTATATCAATACATCACATTAAAAGCAAACACGTCTTGAAGCATTTTCACTCACATGTACAGATGTGGATGGATATTTCAATGTTCCCAAAATCATCATCTTCATGAGCAAAAACCAAGTAAGTCTCTCAATTTTGTCTTGCTAAAAAGGCAAGCACTACAGTTGATATCAAGAATGGTCATGTCTTGGACATGGATCACACTTGCAGTTTCTGCACTTCTCTTCTTGGTTCGAGCATTTTTATGGAAAAGAACAGAGAGAGCTAAGAGATTACCTCCTGGTCCAAGAGGGTTTCCGATTTTCGGATGCCTTCATTTGTTGGGAAAATATCCACACAGAGATCTCCATAAACTTGCCCAAAAATATGGCTCCATCTTGCACTTACGGTTGGGATTGAAGCCTACAATTGTTGTCACATCCCCACAAGCCGCGGAGCTGTTCTTGAGAACCAATGACCTTGTTTTTGCTAGCAGGCCTCCCCTTGAGGCTTCAAAGTATATGTCTTATAACCAAAAGAACATGATCATGGCTCAATATGGTTCTTATTGGAGAACCGTACGAAAAATGTGTGCTCTAGAACTGCTTAGCAATTTTAAGATCAATTCTTTCAAGTCTATGAGAAAAGAAGAGCTTGATATTTTGATTGAATATGCAAAAGAGGCAGCTTGTGCTGCTACTCCTGTTGATTTGAGTGCCAAAGTTGTAGCTCTCACTGCAAATATGACTTGTAGAATGGTGTTTGGGAAGAAATATACTGATGATGAGTTTGATGCGAGAGGGTTCAAGGCTGTGTTTGAAGAGGTTATGGAATTAGCATCAACTCCTAACTTGGCTGACTTCATTCCTCAAATTGCTTCACTTGATCTTCAGGGCCTGACAAAGCGCATGAAGGCTGTTGCCAAGGTGTATGATGAGTTCTTTGAGAAGATCATTGATGAACATGCTCAGTCCAAGGATGATAACAGAACCAAAGACTTTGTTGATCTCATGTTGAGCTTCATGGGATCAGAAGAAACAGAATATCGTATCGATCGAGAGCATATCAAAGCCATAATCTTGGTAACTACTATACATCGTTTATAGAAATGGATTCAAATTCACAAACATAGAATATTATATATTTAGAGCTTTAAATATGCATCTTAATTAAATGTTTCTTCATTTTTTTTTTGTTTATTAGGATATGCTTGCAGCTGCAATGGACTCAACAGCAGCAACTATTGAATGGGGACTCTCAGTACTCATCAAGCATCCAAGAATAATGAAGAAAGTGCAAAATGAGTTGGAAAATGTTGTTGGTAAAGACAGAATGGTTGAAGAATCAGATTTGGACAACTTGAAATACTTGGACATGGTTATAAAGGAAACATTAAGGCTGCATCCTGTGGTTCCAGTCATAACCCGTGAATGTAGGGAAGACTGCACTATTAAAGGCTTCCACATCCCCAAAAAATCGCGTGTTTTTGTTAATGTCTGGGCTATTGGGAGAGATCTGAACGTCTGGACTGATCCTTACAATTATTTTCCAGAACGGTTTATGGAAAATAATATAGATTTTCACGGACACGACTTTGAGCTGATCCCATTCGGTTCTGGCCGCAGAAGCTGTCCTGGAATGCAGTTAGGGCTCACTGTGGTTAGGCTGGTGCTGGCGCAACTTATGCATTGCTTCGATTGGGAGCTTCCTGATGGGATGGTGTCAAGTGAATTGGACATGACAGAGCACTGTGGTCTTGTCACCGGTAGAGCCAAACATCTTTTGGCTATTCCGACTTATCGCCTTAACAAATGATACAATCTCAGTTTTATTTCGTTTCAATAATCACAATTAATATGATATTGCTTTTTTTATCACAAATTTGAACCATTCCAAATTATATCAAGTGCAAAACTAATTTACAATCCACCCCCTGAATTTTAAACAGTTTCAATTGATGAAATCTATCTAAATCTTTCATTTAAGAGTTCAAAAGTTAAAATAAATAATCCATAGAAAATCAACAAATATCAAGAAGTATAGTAAAAATAAAATAGAGCAGGTAAACTAAATTAAGCTAAATTTATCTCAATTGTCAGTATTTAGGCATGTGTCTTTTAATTTATTAAACCTGAAAAAAGAAAGATAAAAATGTTTGGTTGTAAACGAAATGTGGAAGAATTGAGATGATAGAAAATGTTCAAAACTTTTATTTTTGCTATATGTTTATTTACAATAGAATAGAGCTCTTTATATAAAGACTATACACCAATGTACATGGAAAGAAAATAACAAAAAGGAAAGAAATAAAGGAGAATAATGAATACATTAATGAAAATATTGACTCATCAATCCATGATTCTAGGGAGGATTTTACTCCATCAAATCTTTAACACTCCCCCTCAAGTTGGAGCACGAATCTTGTGAATGCCCTGCATGCTTCTAAGATATTGAAATTGTTCTTTTCCAAGTGGCTTTGTAAAAATATCTGCAATTTGATCTAACAATGCGATGTGTACAGTTTTGATTAATCCAACTTGAATATTTTCTCGAATAAGGTGGCAATCTAACTCAATATGCTTAGTTCTTTCATGAAACACCAGATTTGCAGAAATATAAAGAGCAGCTTTGTTATCACAATAAAGTCGGATGGAATGTGGATGATTAATTCCAAGATCATTTAAGCCAAAATAATTCCCATGTGGTAGATGCCATGGCCCTATATTTTGCCTCTACAGAAGATCGAGATACAGTTGATTGTTTCTTACTGTCCATGAAATAGGACTCTTCCCAAGGAAAACACAATACCCGGTTACAGATCTACGGGTTGTGAGACAGCTACCCCAATCTGAGTCACAAAAAGCTTCTATTTGAAGGGAACTATTTGATGGCAATAAAATTCCTTTCCCAAGTGCAGATTTCACATATGCTAATACCTTATAAGTAGCATCAAGATGAGATTTGTAAGGATTAGACATATATTGACTAAGAGTTTGAATTGAGTACACCAAGTCTGGTCGAGTGATCATGAGATAAAGAAGGCATTCCACCAATCGTCAATATTGGCTTAGATTCTCTAATACATCACCATCATTTGGGCATACTTTTGTGTTTTGCATCATAAAAAACTTCTGTAACATCCCGGATTTCGGATAATTAATTTTGAATATGTGAATATAAATTTTGTGATTGGAGGGGTGTAAATGTAATTAAAAGTATGTTTATTTTTATGATTTCCAGGTGGACCAGATGGAACGGTCCAGAAATGATGCATGAAGATTGAAAACCGAGACAGTGAGCATCGCGACCTGGTCACCGCGACCACAGATCGCGATGACCTGCTCGCGGTGAAAAATGTGATTTCTGGCAGTGAGCATCGCGACCAGTCACCGCGACCATAGATCGCGATGAACTGCTCGCGATGAAAATGTCAAATTCTGGCAGTGAGCAACGCGACCACCAGTGCAACCATGGTACCGCGAGGTGTGCTCGCAATGAAGGCGGTGGAAACGCTCCAGTGAGTACTGCGACCTGGTGGCGCGACCACAGGTCGCGACGACCGAAAAATATAAAAAAAAAAAAAATTTGGCTTCTCGCAGAAGCCACAGAAAACAGAAAAGAGAAAAGAGAGGGTGAGGCCGAGAAAGAAAGAAAGAAGAAGAAGAAAAAAAAAGAAAGAAGAAGAAAGAAAGAAGAGAAAGAAGAAAGAAGAGAAAGAAGAAGAAGAGGAAGAAGAAGAAGAAGAAGAAGAAGAAAAGAGGAAGGAAAGAGAAAAAGAAGTGTAGGAGAAAGAGAAAGGGAAAGGAAAAGAAACCTAGAACCGCGATAGTCGAAAGAAAAACGGTATCCAGGTTGGTGTACCTTCGTTTTCAAACTCTTTACAAAAAGTATTAAGTATTTTTAGTTTGAATCTGAGATTTATTCGAAGATTTTCATTTTTATGTGTTGATTTTATTTTCGTTGAATGATTTTATTATTGATCGTATTTTTATTACTTCGATTTCGTGGAGATTACTTGTATTCGGTTATCATATGAATAATGTTTATTTTCCATGAAAAATCTATGTTATTGAAATCGAATGTTTCCGTTGTTTGGAAATACAGTGAACGTTTGAAAATAGTTTATCGAAACGGCCATAGGATACTTAGACATAGAAATGGATATAGGGGGTTGGTATACCAGCTGGGTTCAGTGAGCAGTACTGCACCGATATTGATATGTTATTGATGACTACATGTACCTCCTCATGGATTCGTCTAGAGGTAGGGAGACACGTACCTCCTCACGGATTCGTCCTGGGGTAGGGAGACACGTACATTCCTAAGGATTCGTTCTTGGGATAGAGAGTTATGTACCTCTCTAGGTTCCGACCACTCGGTCCTAGAGTAGGGAGATACGTACCACTCTTAGGATTCGTCCTAGAGTGGGAGTTATGTTCGATCGACAGTCACTGTGGTCGAACGACCCATATTCCAGTCCTAGTTATGTTGAGTATTCTAGCGGGCCAGATGTGAAATGAATTAAAAAGTGAATTGAGTAACTTTATTCATCAATTTTACATATTGATCTTAGTCTTGAAGTTAAAGTGATTATAACTGTTTTATGATTTGATTTTGAAGTTAAATTGATTTGTAAATGATTAGAATTGAACTATATATATATTGTGATTTGTTTCTTATTAAAAGTTATTTATGCTTTTCATATTTGAGTTTAGTGTACACCCACTAAGCTATATGCTTAGCGCGTTAGTTTTGTTTCTAACGCGTAGGTACCAGGGATACTGAAGAGGCCAAAGACTGAAAAGAGAGAGAGTTACTGACAGAGACACAGAGTCACTACAGTTGGGTAGTTATATTTTCATATATATATATATATATATATATATATTCTGTAAGCATGCATATACAGAGAGTATGTAAATATATTTTGTAATTAATTATTTTATGGTTTCTGTCTTTCATTTTTAGAATGTTTGTAAATATTGAATTTTGAATCGTTTTATTTTATAAACTGTTGTTGGAAAGTCGCACTAAACGGCAGGGTGCGCAATTGATTGAAAATGAGATTTGAAGTGTTATTGAATTTGTATTTGAATTGAGTTGTGGAAAAACAGGTTTTGGGAAATCCGAAAAACAAACGGAACTCTGCCGAACTTTTTGTAAAAAGTGTATTTCGATGGGCTCACTCAAAAATGTTTTTTAAATTATAAACTATGTGGTTTTCCAATGGTTTGAACATATATTTGATGGGCTCACAACGGTTTAAAAATTTATAAAGTGAATTTAGAAAGTATTTGAAAACCCGAGTAGCGCTCCCTGGGTCGATACAGCCGGGTCGGGTCAGGGGGTGTTACAACTTCGTTGAGTTACCACAAAAAAAAAACCTACATCATTCAAAATTTCCAAGGCATATTTTCTTTGAGATAGAAATATTCATTGTTTGGATTTAGCAACCTCAATTCCTAAAAAATATTTTAATGCTCCAAGATCTTTGATATTTAACCTACTGTGCATAAAATCTTTGAGTGCTTTTATTGCTAGATCATTGTTACTAGTAATAGTAATATCATCGACATATACCAAAATTACATTAATATAAGATCCTTGTTTAAAAGTGAATAAAGAGTAATTACAATAAGATTGTTTGAATCCAGCAAGACGAAGTGCAGATAAAAAATTTTTAAACCAATTTCAAGATGCTTGCTTTAAACCATATAATGACTATGATTAATATATTGCTCATGCTTTATTCTGAAACCAGGGAAGCTTATTTATAAGCTTCTTACACAACTAAATTCCTAGACTTAAGGAACAAAAAAAAAAAAATAGCTGTTGGAAACGGTAAAACAAAAGAACTGAAAGCTAAAGACTAGGCTAAACACTAGTTCCCAAGACCTGGTCCCACGCCTCTCACTCAAGCAAGAAAGTAGCATATATGAAATAGTTCTTAAGACTTGGTCCATGCTTCCCACTCAAGCAGTGCACACATCATTCCATCCCCCTTTTAAGCGCCCTTGTCCTCAAGGACAAAAGAAGGGTATGCTTGCAAGAAACGCCAACAATTTTCCCATGTTGCGTCTTTAAGATGAGCACCCGACCATTTAACTAGGATTTCTTTGCGAGGACGATATTTTCCTTTCTGTATGATTCTACTAGCAAGGACTGCCTCGGGTTGTTGATGAATTGGGGTATCCAACACGTTAGTACTTGCAGGTAAAGTTGGACTAACTGGAAAAGAGGAACCCATATATTTCTTTAGTTGGTTGACATGGAAAACATTGTGGACCTGAGTGTAACACCCCCTGACCCGACCCGACTGGATCGACCCAGGGAGCGTTACCGGGTTTTCAAAACTTTCTAAATTCACATTTTCCATTTCAAACCATTGAAACTCGTATCAATTAGTAATTTAAAAATATTTTTCTAGTGAGCCCATTGAAATACACTTTTAAAAATTTCGGCAGAGTACGGGCCTCTGTGACTGCACTGGACCACTAGGCTGCGGTCCCTTAAACTTCTTACTCTGGGGCTGATATGAGCTGGATGGCCCTGCTCCTCTTATTTGCTGCCCTCTGTCTCTTCTGGCATGCTCTTCTTTCTTAATTCGTTCAACATTCAGAGCTGCCGAGACGAGTCTGGTAACATCTTCAAATTCAAAGGCTGCGGATAAATTAGGTTGTGTGACATTCCTAATTTCTATTTAATGAATACCTGTAACATTTATCTTAAATAGAAATTCATTAAATAGAAATTAGGAATGTCACACAACCTGTAGGCGGATATAATCGTTCAATCCATCTTCAAATCGTCTACATTTATCCGCCTCTGTCGCCACCATGTCTCGTGCATATTTACTCAACCTGACAAATTCTCTCTCATATTCGGTCACTATCATCTGCCTTTGCTTCAGGTTGGTAAATTCCCTCTTCAGATTGTCCAAATAGATGCGACCAATATATTTTCTCTGGAACTCCTTCTGAAAGAAATCTCACGTTCTGTCCTCTGGTTGCACTGTCTGTATAATTGAGGTCTACCATTGATAGGCATCCTCCTGTAATAAGGATACTGCACACTCCAATCTCTCTTCAGGTGTACAGTGCATCTGCTCTAATATTCTGTCAGTTCGCTCAAACCAGTACTCTGCGGCAGAAGTATCCTCATCCTTTCTACCATGAAAATCTGTGGGTCTGTATTTAGCCAGTCGCTCTATGGCTGATCTTCGTGGCGCTGCTCTAGCCACATTCTGAAAGAACTCAGCCTTCTGCTGCATAAATGCTGGCTGTACAAGGTCCGCCACTCTCGGACTTACTGATTCCCTAGATGCTCCCCCAGCCACGCTGGCGGGACTCTCAGGTCTATCTCCACTTCCTTCCATTTCTTTTATCCTATATAAGACAGAAGAAAGGTCTGCAGATTAGAGTCACACATTCCTATGGGTATCTTTAAACAATGCATGCATATACAGACTCTTTTGGTCCAGAAACGCCTAAACCGCGCTCTAATACCACTTAAATTGTAACACCCCCTGACCCGACCCGACTGGATCGACCCAGGGAGCGTTACCGGGTTTTCAAAACTTTCTAAATTCACATTTTCCATTTCAAACCATTGAAACTCGTATCAATTAGTAATTTAAAAACATTTTTCTAGTAAGCCCATTGAAATACACTTTTAAAAATTTCGGCAGAGTTCCCTCTGTTTTTCTGATTTCCCAAAATATGTTTTCCACAAAACTCTAATAAAATAAAATTCACAACAACACTTCAAATATCATTTTCAATCAAATGCGCACTCTGCCGTTTAGTGCGACTTTCCAACAGCTTAAAATAAAATAATTCATAATTCAATATCTACAAACAATCTACAAATGAAAAACAGAAATCATAAGATTATTTACAAAGCACATATATAAACTCTTCGAAATTTACAGACTTCTGTATATGCATGCTTACAGAATATGTATACAAAAAATATAACTACCCAACTGTAGTGACTCTGGGACTCTGTCAGCAACTCTCTCTTCAGTCTTTGGCCTCCTCAATATCCCTATGACCTACGCGCGAGAAAAACGACGCGCTAAGCATATCGCTTAGTGGGTGTACACTAAACTCATTTATTAAAACTCATAAATAACTTTTCATAATAAACTCATAAATACCTTTTCATAGTAAAAATATCACAATATACATATTTCAATTCCAAGCATTTACAGAAATAAAACGGGTGAAATTGATTCAAAGAAACCACTCATTTCAATTTATAATACATATAAAACCAAATCATAAACTAGGTTATAATCATAAACGTATAAAATCAATTCTGAAATTCACTTATAAACATATTATTTAAGCCATTTCAATTCTGGCCTTCTAGAATACTCAACATAAATCAGGACTGGAATATGGGTCGTTCGACCACAATGACTGTCTGTCGAACATAACTCCCACCCTAGGACGAATCCTAAGAGTGGTACGTATCTCCCTACTCTAGGACCTAGTGGTCGGAACCTAGAGAGGTACATAGCTCCCTATTCCAGGAACGAATCCTCAGGAAGGTACGTGTCTCCCTACCCCGGGACGAATCCGTGAGGAGGTACGTGTCTCCCTACCCCTGGATGAATCCATGAGGAGGTACATGATAAGTCATCAATAGCAATATCAATGTCGGTGCAGTACTGCTCACTGAACCCAGCTGGTATACCAACCTCCTATATCCGTATATATGTCCAAGTATCCCAGGGCCATTTCACAATATCATTTCTTTATGGTCAAATTAAATTTTATTAAATTCAAATCAATAAACACATTTACAAAATTCAATATATATATATATATATATATATATATTCAAAATCAATTTAGTACAAACAATATATATATATACTAAATTATCCCAAAATCAATTTTAATTAACAAATCATAAACAATATATCATAAATAAACTAAAAACAATATAATATAATAATTCCAAAAAGTTCTGAAAATCTGAAAAATACAAACATTAGTGTACACCGAACCTGGACAATTTCTGGACACTAATTCTTTCCTACTCTTCTTCCCTTCTTCTTCTCTTTCCTTTCTCTCTCTTCTTTCTCTCTCCTCTTCTCTCTTCTCTCCCGCTTCACTCTCCTTCTCCTCTTCTTTTTTTTTTTCTTTTCTTCCTCTCTTCTCTCCCGCTTCTCTGCCTCTCACTTTTGGTAGATTGCTTTTTTTTTTTTTTTTGCTTTTTGTGCTGAGATTACTTTTATATATTTTTTTATTCTTTTTTTATTCTTCTTCTTATCTCATGCCAACTCACCCTCTCTTTTTATTATTTTATTATTTTTTTCCACTAATAATATTATATATATATATTATAAATATCTTCTTAATTACAAATTGCACCCTTGAGCTTCTTAAAATCCTATCATGATATAAATTTACTCGTAATCACAATCCATCTCAATAATTATTCTAAAACTATTCCACACTTATCCAATTACCAAATGAACTTCACCAATAGTCAATTAGACCTGTTATTCTCCAAATGCAATATAAAAAGAATATACTTTTCATAATTCGAAAAATTAGGGGCGTTACACTGAGAGTCAGGAGGTAACTCTAACCGATAAGCGACCGGCCCAACTCGAGCCAGAATTTTGAAGGGGCCAAAAAATCGAGGAGCCAGTTTCTGAGAGGATCGATTAGTCACAGTTACTTGACGATATGGTTGAAGACAAAGGTACACATAATCGCCCTCATCAAATGTCACATCACGGTGATGCTTATCCACTAGAACCTTCATACGGTTACTTGCAACTTGCATATTATGCCGCAACTCTTTAAGAATCGATTCTCTGATACGTAATAAGTCATCAACGGTTGCTAATTTAGTGGTTCCTAGAACATATGAAGTTAGGGTCGGTGGAGGTATTTTGTAGCACCCCCCGACCCGTTCCGGGCGGACCGATCCGGGGCGCGCTACTCGGACTTTCTGAACTTTTAAACATTCATTTTGTATACAGAAAACCATATAAATTATAGTTTAAAAATCGTTTTCGAGTGAGCCCATAAAAATAATTAAACTTTTTACGAAAATTCGGCAGAGTGCCGTTTGTTTTTCGGACTTCCCAAAACCTGTTTCCACAAATCAAATCAAATTCATATTTTCACAAACACTTCTATAACACTTTCAAACAGTTGCGCACTCTGCCGTTTAGTACGACTTTCACAAATAGTTTATAAAATAAAACAAAACAGACTTTACTATTTACATTTAAATAATAAAAGACAGAAATCATAAAATGCTTAATTACAAAACGTTTTACAAAGCATATTTACAATTTCCCTGTATATGCATGCTTTCAGAATATATATACACATAACAAAAATATAGCTACCCAACTGTACATTCTCTGTGACTCGGTCTGCAACTTGCTCTTCCTTCAGTCTCTAGCCTCCTCTGGATTCCTGGTACCTACGCGTTAGAAACAAACTAACGCGCTAAGCATAAAGCTTAGTGGGTGTACTAAAATCTCAAATAAATAGATCACAATATAGATATTTCAAAACAATTCCATTTCTATTGCATTTCAAAACAATTAAATCTCGAAAATCAAAGCATTAAACAATTTCAATTACTTTAATTTCAATAATGAAGTCGATAATGAATGCTATCAATAAAATCATTCGGTTCAGTTTTCAATTTCAATCAATTCTGGCCCACTAGAATACTAAACATTCTAGGACTGGAATATGGGTCAATGTGACGTCCGGGGTTGCCCCGCAACAACAGTCACTGATATCACGTGATTGTCCGAGATTGCCCCGCAACAACAATCACTAATATCATCGCGATTGTCCGAGATTGTCCCGCAACAACAATCGCTAGTATCATTGTGATCGTCCGAGATTGCCTCGCAACAACGATCACTAAAATCGGTGTGATTGTCCGAGATTGCCCCGCAACAACAATCACTATATAATAACGGCGCAGTACTGCTCAGTAAAACCCAGCTGGTATACCAACCTCCTATATCCATTTCTATATTTCTGTATCCTAGGGCCGTTACAATAAGTAAGGTTCACAATCAGTGTATACATTTCGCACAATATTTTTCAAGAATATCAACAATAATCATACAATAGTATAAATCATGTATTTTTAACAAAATCGACACAATCGAAACACGATCAACACACGATCTAACATAAAACCAGTTCCAAATCAACAATAAATGCATATAAATCATTAATTTTTCATATAAATAAACAAGTTTCTTACGAAAATCGAAAACGTGAAACTTCAACGAAATCGAAAACGAAAACGGAAACGAAAACGAAAACAATAACGAGATACTTTTCGTAAAGATTTCGAAATCGAAAGTACACCAACTTCGGTACCGTTTTTCGTTCGATCAACCGCGGTTCCATGATTTCTTTCCCTTCTCTTTTTCCTTTTTCCTTCTTCCTCTTCTTCCTCTTTTTCTTTTCTTTTCTTTCTTCTTCTTCTCTCTTCTTCTTCTTCTTTTTCTTCTCTCTTTTCTCTCCTTTTTCTCGGCTCTTTCTCTCTCTTTCTCTTCTGTTCTGTTTTCTCGCTTCTGCGAGAAACTTCTTCTTTTTTTTATATTTTTTTGGCTACCGTGACCGCCGTCGCGACCTGTGGTCGCGGCACCAGGTCGCGATGCTCACTGGAATGCGCGCACTGCCTTCCTCGCGAGCGCGCCTTGGTCGCGCGAGTGGTCGCGCTGCTCTCTGCCCGTTTTTGACACTTTCATCGCGAGCAGTCCATCGCGACCTGTGGTCGCGGTGGCTGGTCGCGTTGCTCACTGCCAGGTTTTGCCATTTTCATCGCGAGCAAGCCATCGCGACCTGTGGTCGCGGTGACTGGTCGCGGTACTCACTGCCAGATTTTGCGTTTTTCACCGCGAGCGAGCCATCGCGACCTGTGGTCGCGGTGACCAGGTCGCGATGCTCTCTGGTCCAGTTTTCCAATTTTTTTTCATTTTTTATTTTTTCACTATTCAATCCGGTCCGCTGGAAATCATAAAACAAACATACATTTAATTACAATTACATCCCCTCAAATAGTAAAATTTATTTTTTCACATATGTCACATATATCAAAAATTCATTACCCGAAATCCGGGATGTTACATATTCCATAGACAGCTTCAAAAGGGGAAACTTTCATGGCCGAATGGGCAGTGGTGTTGTAGCTATATTCTGCCCAGGCAAGCCATACCAACCATTTGCGTGGCTGGTCACTCGTGAAGCATTGAAGATACTGTTCCATTGTGCGATTAATTGCTTCTATTTGTCCATCAGTATGAGGATGGTAACTGGAACTCATTTGAAGCTGCGTCCCTTGAAGCTGAAATAACGTTTTCCAGAAAGTACTAACAAACAACTTATCTCGATCACTCACAATTGATGATGGCAAACCATGGAGACGCACTACATGATTCAAGAAGGCTTTGGCAACCAAAATTGCAGTAAATGGATGTTTTAGTAAGATGAAGTGAGCATATTTCGAAAGGCGATCTACCACCACCATAACCATTGTATGACCGTTTAAAGAGGACAGTCCCTCCACAAAATTCATGTCCAATTGCGATGCAGAATAGGTAAGGGTTGGAGGAGGCCGGCTGGCTGTAGGGTTTCATATTTGCAACGTTGATATACATCACAATTTCGAATCAATTCCTTTACTGCTGTGCGTAACCCATGCCATAAAAAATTTGAATGTATACAACTGATGGTTTTGTGATAACCAAAGTGGCCTTCTGCTGGTGAAGAGTGACTATCTGATAAAATATCAAGTATCAGCTTAGAGGTAGGACTTAATAACAGCTTTCCCTGTTTGAACCAGACACCATTCTGTTGGACATACTTCTGGAAGGCAAACTTCGAACGTGACTGAAACTACTAGTAGTATAAATCTTTTTGACATTCAGATTGTAATATTTTCTACCAGTCCGCTATTGATAAAGAGATTGCTTGTAGCTCCAACTCTGCAACTCGGGATAAAGCATCAGCGCCCAGATTTTCCCTTCCCTGTTTATATTGAATAACATAGTCATATCCGAGGATTTTAGGCAGCCAACTCAATTGAGTAGGAGTCAAAATTCGCTGCTCCAACAACTACTTTAAACTCCGTTGATCTGTCCAGACAATAAATAATTTACCCGAGAGATAAGGTCTCCATTTTCGAATTGCTTTAATGATTGCCAACATCTCCTTATCGTAAGTGGACAGGTTCAATGTAGCACCTTTCAAAGCCTCACTGTAGAAAGCGATTGGTCGATCCTCCTATGATAAAATTGCACCCAAACCAGTGCCGCAGGTGTCACATTCAATGACAAACGGTAATCGGGTAAACGCAAGACTAAAGGAGAAGTCAAGGTCTATTTGAGTTGATTAAAGACTGTAGCCGTTTCTGAGGTCCAATGGAATCCGTCCTTTGAAAGTAGACGAGTGAGAGAAGCTGCAATACTGCCAAACCCACGGATGAATTTGCGATAGTAACCGGCAAGGCCTAGGAAGCTGCGAAGAGATTTCACTGTTGTTGGTGACGGCCATTGGAGGACTATACGAATTTTTGTTGGGTCGACACTTACCCCGCTACTTGATATCACATGATCGAGATGCTCTACTTGAGTCACACCAAAGTGACATTTGGACTGCTTAGCGGCCAACTAGTTTGACTTCAAAATTTCCAAGACCATACGGAGATGTTATAAATGCTCTTCCCATGACTTGCTATAGACCAAAATGTCATTAAAAAAAGAACAAGAATAAATTTCCGAAGACAAGGTCGAAATAATTCGTTCATCAAGCTTTGAAATGTCGAAGGTGCGTTTGTTAGACCAAATGACATTACAACGAATTCGTAATGACCCTCATGCGTGCAGAATGCTGTCTTGTGGATCTCTTCTTCTTGTACGCGGATTTGATTGTAGCCAGAACGAAGATCAAGCTTGGAGAAATAAACCGCTCCATGTAACTCATCCAATAATTCATCAATGACTGGGATAGGATACCGATCCTTAATAGTGGCGTTGTTGAGGGTTCTATAATCAACACAAAAGCGCTAAGTGCCATCTGATTTTTTGACCAATAGTACGGGGGAAGAGAAAGGGCTTGTACTAGGGCGAATGATTCCAAATGCCAAAAAATCCCTCACCATTCGTTCAATTTCCATCTTCTGGTAATGTGGATAGCGACACGGTCGAACATTGACTGGTTTTTTATCGATCATAAGAGGTATTCAATGGTCTTGTGGACGTCTTGGAGGAAGATGTGTAGGAGTCACAAATACCTCAGTGTATTCATCAAGAAGCGTTGCCAAGTGTGCAGATAGGGATTCCGGTTGCTGCCGATAATTGTACTTACCGAAAACGGAAGTGATTTGCAGAAAATAACCGAATCCTGTGATGTGAAGCAATTCTTTATTGCTAAGAGGCTCTAACCCCAATTTGTTTAAGCCTTGAAACGTACATGTCTGGTTTGTTGCATGAATTTCATAGTCAACTTTTTGTAGTCCATCTCCACCGATCCGAGAGTCTCAAGCCATTGGACTCCAAGTACCACCTGGCAAGCGGCAACTGGGAGCACATAAAAATCAGCCTGGATGGAATGGTTTTGAATAACCAAAGTGAGTGCCAAATATCTTCCTGGACAATTGATAGTTTCGCGGTTGCCAACCATTCACCTGAAAGGTTCCATCGCGAACTACAGGTAATCCCAAGTTAGAAACAAGAGATTGGTCAATAAAGTTATGAGTACTTCCCCCATCAATGAGTACAATCACCTCTTTTTGTTTCAGGGTGCCTTTGACTCGTAAAGTTCGTGGATGTTCGGTTCCGGCCATGGCATGGAAGGAGATCTCCGAACACGGTTCGCTAAAGGAATTATCATCTTGAGTATTCGGAAGTGCAGTTTCTTCTTATAGAGGGCAATCTTCAATCATAAAAAACTGGGGTCGTTGGCAAGAATGGTCTGGTATGAACTTCTCATTGCAGTAGTAACAAAGACCTTTCTCTCGTCTTTCCTTGGCTTCTTGTCCTGTGATCCGACGGACCGGAGTAGAAGAAAAAGGGCTGCCAAGCTTTTGGTTTGGCGCAGGTCCAAGTAGGCTGGGAGTGGTATTGGAAGCTAGTCGAGGGGCTGCGGCTTGGTAGCATGGATTGAAGCTGGGTTTTCGTTGAAGCGAGTTTCATTCTTCAATGAGTCGTGCAACTCCTATGGTGTCAGACAAGGTGCTGGGTTTTTTAACTTTCACATCCAGACGAATTTCATCCTTGAGTCCAGCAACAAAACAACCAATAAGGAAATTTTTGGGTAAGCCATCTACTCGGTGGGAGAGCTTCTCGAAAGCTTCTTGGTAAGCGATCACAGTGGAGGTTTGCTTCAATCGAGTGAGAGCTTCTGAGGGGTTTTCGTATTCGGTTGGACCGAAACGCAGGAGTAAGGCTTTGGTAAATTCTTCCCATGTAAGTGGTCCCCGGAGTTTAGTTAACCAACGGTGCCACTGCAATGCAATGCCTTCCAAGTGAAACGATGCGAGAAGTACTTGATGGTTCAGGTCAACACCTTTGAACTTGAAATACTGTTCTGCTTTGTATATCCATCCCGTCGGATCATCTCTACCAAACTTAGGGAAAGAGAGCTTGAGCTGGGTGTGATTTCAGTCTTGGAATAGTGGAAAGGAATGGCTGGTCTAGTTTGTTTGTTCGCTGCTGGAGGCTATATGTGTGTGAGTGGCTTGCAACATTCGCATCGCTTGAAGTTCAGCAACTACAGCTTGGATTGAGTGATTCAGCTGTTGGTAGTTATTTTGCATGATGTCGAAACTTGTTTCATGACGACTGAGGATTTCGTGGACTTCGCTCCTGAATTTCGCGTTTGTTTTTCCCCTAGTTTCCATAGATCGTAGTCTCTGATACCAAATTGATAAGAACTTTTATAAGAAATGAAAGAAGAGAAGCAATAAAAGAAGAAGAAGGCAGTGAAAATGATTAATATATTGCTAATGCTTTATTTTGAAACCGGAGAATTATTTATAAGCTTCTTACACAACTAAATTCCTAGACTTAAGGAACAAAAAAAAATAGCTATTGGAAATGGTAAAACAAAAGAATTGAAAGCTAAAGACTAGGCTAAACACTAGTTCCCAAGACCTTGGTCCCACTCCTCCCACTCAAGCAAGAAAGTAGCATATGTGGAATAGTTCCCAAGACTTGGTCCATGCTTCCCACTCAAGCAATGCACACATCAGGTTGATAGTAGTAAAGTCTTTTATGTTCTTTACCCAATCCAATCATTTGTTTCGTGACAAGGTACTGAAAAACACAAAAACCATGAAAAAAATGATAGCACAATTTAAAGATATTGAAATTTTACCAAAGGATAAAAGATTAAAATGAAAATCAGGAACACACCAAACATTGTTAAGAGTGATTTTGTCTAAAAGTGTAGCACGCCCTTTATGAGAAATATGAGAGAATTCTCCATTTGGTAATTTAACAGGTTTATGAGATGATACAGGAACAACATTAGATAAAAAATGAATGGATGAAGTAATATGATCAGATGCACCAATATCAATAACCCAAGAGGAAGAGGTAATAAAACTGGAACAACAAATAAAATCACCTGCTAGATTTGCCGTGGGTTGAACAACATTAAGGTTAAGAATGGATATTAATTGTTGATATTGTTCTGAAGTGAGTTACTGAAGTTCATTTTGATTGATTCATAGGGTGTCATTAGTAGAAGTAAAATTCACCTGCTTTGATGGAAAGCCATGAAGTTTATAGCATTTGCCTTAGTATGTCCAGACCTATAACAATAATCACATTGACTACGAGGCTTACTTACTCTTGAAATCAATTTTCGATGAACAAAATTTGTTCTAATTCGGTTTGGTTTTGACTACTGTGAGTGCAGCAGATTTATGTAGAGGTAATGGAACGACGTGACCTTTGTTTTTCTTCTTGAAGTAAAAGGGAATAAATCTTACCATGGGAAGGTAAAGAATCCATGACAAGAATTTGACGGATGGAAGAATTGGACTCTTTGAGTTCCATTAAAAATTGATAGACTTGTTCTTATTGTTGATATTCTTCAATAGTTTTAGAAGATCCACAAGAACAATCAGGAATGGAATTGTAAGAGCCAAGTTCATCCCATAAGGTCTTTAATTTTGTAAAATAAGTTGTTATGGAAGCTTGTTCTTGAAGAAGAGTACATATTGCACGTTTAATTTGAAAGACCCTAGTGGGATTGCCTTGAGAAAAACAATTAAAAATGTCCTCCCAAACATATCAGCATAGATTACGCTGATAGCAATATTTGGAGAGATAGAATTTAATAACCACGATAAAACCATATCATTACAATGTTCTCATTAGTAATTTTAGCCTCTGGACTTTGTGGTTAGATAATGGTACCAGTAATTAATCCCATTTTATTATTGGCAAATAGAGCCATTCACATGGCACATCGCCAAGTGGGATAATTATAACCATTGAGAAGTTGAGAAACAAGAAATGTTCCTGGACTATCAGATGGGTGAGCATAAAAAGGAGAGTTATGAGTGGGACTGATAGAATTGAGAATGACTGAATTGATAGAAGTATTCGAAATGGTTGACTCCTCACTCATGATAAAAAAACTGATATATATTAGTGCAATATATTAGTTCTTATTGATATATATATAAATAATAAAAATATATATTTGCACTTGAAGACAATAATGATTTGCGTGAAATAAAATCACATAAATATTAGTGCATATTCATTGATCTTATAGGTATTATGAACGCCAAAAAACATGTATTTTTGCACAGAAAGCCACGTACATAGAAAGGACATGAAAGAATTGGAAATGATTGAATTGATGGAAGTATTCGGATTGGTTGACTGCTCACTAATGATGAAAAAAATTAATATATATTAGTGTAATATATTCGTTCTTATTGATATATATATATATATATAAACAATAAAAATATGTATTTGGACTTGAAGACAATAATGATTTGCGTGAAAATAAAATCACATAAATATTAATGCTTATTCATTGATCTTATAGGTATTGTGAACCCAAAAAACATGTATTTTTGCACATGAAAATCACGTACATAGAAAGACATGAAAGAATTGGGAATGACTGAATTGATAGAAGTATTCGGAAGGCTGACTCCTTACTCATGATGAAAAAAAATTGATGTATATTAGTGCAATATATTAGAGTGGGATTGATAGAATTGGGAATGACTGAATTGATAGAAGTATTCGGATTGGTTGACACCTCACTCATGATGAAAAAAAAATTGATATATATTATAATATTAGTGCAATATATTAGTTCTTATTGGTATATATAAACAATAAAAACATGTATTTGCACTTGAAGACAATAATGATTTGCGTGAAAATAAAATCAGATAAATATTAGAGCATATTCATTGATCTTATAGGTATTGTGAACCCAAAGACATGTATTTTTGCACATGAAAGCCACGTACATAGAAATGCATGAAAGAATTGGGAATGACTGAATTGATAGAAGTATTCGGATTGGTTGACTCCTCACTCATGATGAAAAAAATTGATATATATTAGTGCAATATATTAGTTCTTATTAACATATATAAACAATAAAAATATGTATTTGCACTTGAAGACAATAAAGATTTGCATGAAAATAAAATCACATAAATATTAGTGCATATTCATTGATCTTATAGGTAGGGGTGGGCGTCGGTTGGATCGGATCACTTTTTGTATGATCCGAACTGATCCGACAATTAATCGGTTTTTCAAAAAATGATCCGATCCAATCGAAAGTCTAAAGTGATCCGAACCAATCCAAATCGTATTGGACCGGTTCGATCCGATTCGGTTTGTCAGTTCGATGGACTTAATGTTATTATTCATATTTTAAGCCTATTAATTTAAGTCTCAAGATTGTATAATAATACAAATTGCATTACAAATAACAAATTATAAATATAAATATGTTCAAAATTCAAGTAACATTTTAAGTCCTTAATATAAACCTATTCAAAATTCAAATAACATTTCATGTCCTCAATATAAATACAAACATAATAGTTAACAATCTATTAATAACAGTCCACAAAAACTATTAAATAATATATAAAAATCCAAATATCAATTCATAAATAATAATAAAAATTTCAAATAAACAATAAAACTTGTCCATTCTTGAATCTTGATGGTGCTCTGTCAAAGAGATATTATCGGCTTGATAAGAACATGTGGAATCAACATCACGATTCATATTATGCATGATATAAAACTAACAATCAATTTAGATATTAACTAAATCACAACAACTAATTAAAATAAATCACAGCCCCATATATATAAATAACAATATATAAAACAACAATGCATATCCAATTAACCAATTTGACAAAAAATAAATTAAATTGACTTGCTAGACATAAACATAAATTAAATCACAACTACTAATTAAAATAAATCACAACCATACCATTATATATAAATAACAATATATAAAACAACAATCCAGTTCACCAATTTGACAAAAAATAAATTAAATTGACTTATTAGACCATGTACATAAATTAAATCACAACAACTAATTAAAATAAATCACAGCCATACCCGTATATATAAATAACAATATATAAAACAACAATGCATATCCAGTTTACTAATTTGATAAAAAAATAAATTAAATTGAATTGTTAGACATAAACATAAATTAAATCAATAAAATTTATAAATATAAATTAAATTGTTAGAAAATAAAGAAAATCTAAAGTAAAAAGAAGAGACCCAGCACCACATTCTGTACCATTATGAGTTTTTGACCAAACAAGATCAAAGCAAAATGAATAAAACCTGAAGCAATGAACAAATTAAATCTGAATCACAATGAATAGAAAATAAACAAATTCTAAAGTAAAAATAAGAGACCCAGCACCATCTTTTTGACCAAACAAAATCTAAAGCAAAATGAATAGAATCAGTATCAATAAAATCTGAATAAACCGACAGGTGACAACAAAATATGAGCAAAACAAACCAGTTCACCACTTTGACCAATAACTAAAAAAAAACAATGAAGATTGAAGAGTAAATGGACCTGTGAGATCGATGGCAACACAGAAGGTGCTCTGCTCTGCGACTGAGGGAGGGCTGAAGAGTGGAGGCAGTAACACAGGTGATGCTTTGCAAATTGAGGGAGGCAAAGAAGATACTGCTCTGCGAATAAGGGCAGCTGGAGAGTGGAGGCAGATCTAGAGAATGGAGGCAGTGGCTGGAGTGGAGAGTGGAGGCTGCATATTAGGTTTTTTTTTAATTTATATACTGGGTTAGCGGATCGGTTCACGGATCCTAAAATAGATCCGCGAACCGATCCGGTAATGACGGATCCTAAAAAAATGACCCGAATAGATCCGTTAAAAAATTGAATCCGACTAAAATCCGGTTCGGACCAGTTCGGATCACTGATTCGGATCGGATCGCCAGATTTTTGCCCGCCCCTACTTATAGGTATTGTGAACCCAAAGAGCATGTATTTTTGTACATGAAAGCCACGTACATAGAAAGGCATGAAAGAAAGCCAATCATGTTAAATGGCATAACAAAACATAAAAAGAAAAATGAGTCTATTTTGGATAGATTAGAAATGAAAAAAAAATTGTAAAACTAATTTCTCTAAAACCTAATGCTCTGATACCATGTAAAAGAAATGTAGAAGAATAGAGATGATAGAAAATATTCAAGACTTTTATTTTTACTATATGTTTATTTACAATAGAATAGAATTATTGATATAGAGAGACTATAGTCCAATGTATATGGAAAGAAAATAACAAAAAAGAAAGAAATAAAAGAAAATAATGAATACATTAATGAAAATACTTATTCATCATCAATGATTGTAGGGACGATTTTCCTCCATAAAATCTTCAACATTGGTTTCCAATAATCCAAATTTTTCTTTAGCAAAATGACATTGTTTAAAGTAATTTAGGGCATTTAAATAAATTACACACCTTAACACTTTCTTTTTTTTCCCATTTTTTTCTTTTGCAAAACTACTTCCTCCAAATATTGCTATGAATGCTTGCAATCTAGCTCTTTTTTTTTTATGACCAAAGATAGCTATAGGACATGTTTGTTGCTTGGGATTGGAAATGAATTGGTAAAAAAAATAGTCCAATTCTTGTTTGGCAATACCTAGCAACAAGCATTATATTTAGTTCCATTAATTTTTAATCCCACGGAAGGCGTATAAAACAAACCCCTCCAAATTAAAGGGACTGATTTATCCCCCCCCCCCCCCTCCAAATTAAAGGGACTGATTTATCAACCCCCCCCCCCCCCCCCCCCCCCCCCTCCCGTCTCTATCTCACAGTAAAAAAAAAAAAATTCCAATTTTTTCATCTGCTCTTCTCTCTCTATAGTTCGTTTCTGTTTCCCCCCCCCCCCCCCCCCCCTCCCGTCTCTATCTCACAGTAAAAAAAAAAAATTTCCAATTTTTTCATCTGCTCTTCTCTCTCTATAGTTCGTTTCTGTTTGTTTCTTTTTTTTTTTTTAATTCCTCTTATTTTATTAAACTATAATAAAATTAAATTTATTTAATATATTTTAAAAATTAATTAAATATATTTTGTTAAAATTTTTAAAAATTAAAATATTTTAATATCAACTAAAAGCAACATTATTTTTTATAATATTAATTCTTTTAAAATATTTTATTTTATTTCAAAGTTAAATAATTTCATATTATATTTAATAATTTTAAATAATTTGATTTAATTTTTAACAAAATATAATTTAATTTATTCTAAAAAAAATTAACAAATTTATTTTTTTTAGAATTGATTTTAAATGATATAATTTTATTTAAATATTAATTTAATGTAATATTATTCAAATCAATCTCACTCTATCAAACATAAAACACAATAATTTATTATACAATTTCATATGACACCAAACAAGGGACATCATTACTTTTACTCCAATGCTACAATACATTAAACACTTCATAATACTAATTAGTCCAATTCTACCAACCTAATCTAACCCAATCCAATCCTATAAAAATAGTCCTATCCAATCTCGTTCGTCAAATGCACTCATAATGTATTGTTGTGAGATTTAATAAGATCTTGGTTACTTGGATGTTTGAAATGACTTACAGAGTGAGAGATGCTAGGAAAAGAAGAGATATAAAACAATATGAGAGAAATAGTTAAAACATTATGGGCTCATTTGGCAGATAGGACTGCCTTGGACTGGACTAAGTCCTGGAATTAGACTGGACTGGACTGGCTTGGTCTGGACTGGGACTAAGTCTTGACCTGTGTTTAGTACTACATCGGACTAAGGAGCTGGACTATTTTAATTGTGTTTGGTACTGTTTCGAACTATTTTTCGGACTATTTTTTTATTTTATAAAATTGTAAATATAAAACATTGATAGATTTTTTGTATGACATTAGTTCAAAATGAAATAACAACCAATTATGTTGCTTCAATTCATTATGCAACTTTCTTCTTAACTTTCAAATATCACTTTGTTCATATTTTTCAATATTCGAAAATGAAATACAAGGTACAAACTCACTTGTTGGAGACCAAAACGCATTCACATAACTCCTGCTCAGGTCCAGATGGGTTGAAACTCACAATATTAAGTTCACATTGTTAGAAAATGACATTTTGAATAGGTTTTTTTTAAAAGCTTAATTTCAAGTATGACCGATATAGGTCAAAGTACATTTGTATTCTCATTCGTGTGGTGATCAAAATGATTTTTAAATGAATGGAAAATTGTTATGGTAATTAAATTTGTAACGGTCAAATTGATTATGTAACGGACAATTAAATTTGTAACGGTCAAATTACTTACGTAACGGACAATTAAATTTTTAACGGTCAAATAAATTGTCATGAATCCTTTTGTAACTATCATTCCATTGAATGTATATATATTAACATCAGATTATTTTGAAAAATACAGAATCATACACCAAGCAATTCCGAAAAAATTTTCCTTCAGTTTCCTTGTAATAGAGTTCTGACATTATTCAGTTTGCCGAAGTTGTCTAACGACAATAAATTGAAACAGTTATATGCTAAGAAATATATGTACCCACGGTAGGGGACAAATATGTTTTAAGGACACTGTGTAAAACACGGGCCTCGGCTTCAAATTTAAATTACTATTATAATAATTGTTTATTTTTTATATTCAATTATTTTTCACTTAGCATCTGTGTTGATTCATATTCTGTGTACTGGTGATAACACACATATTGTTACCCATAAAACTAAATACCATAGTTCAAAATATGTGAGTGCTTAACAACATAGTTCAAAACACCATATTTGCAAAGCTTGTTCTCCAAATCCATGAGTACTTAGACCAGAAATTATTGAATTCTAGTTACTAATATCCTTCCTCGAAGTACTTCTAAATACTCTTGTAGCCTTCTCAACGTTCCCACATTTGAAATACTCTTGTAGTCAACAAGAGCTGTAGCTATAAAACCATCTATGCCGAAACCGTTCTTATCAATATAAGCATGAATCCATTCACCTTGGCTTAACGCCCCAATACGAGCACAAGTAGATAAAATATTCACAAGTGTGCAATTATCGGGCTTCACTTTTGTATCCTCCATTTCATTGAACAATTCACTTGCTAACTCCATCATTCATCTCCATATAAGCACTTAACAAGGCATGCCAAGAAACCACATCTCTTTCTGCCATTCTATCAACAACATTACATGCAGTCTCGATACAGCCAATCCTAGCATACAAATAACTCAAAAGTATTTTGAATAAACAAATCACACCCAATTTCAATCTTCAACACGTGACCATGAATTGGCATTCCTTCCTCTATACAAATCAACTCAGTAAATTTGTAAGAGAAACCCCAATACAAAAAAAAAATATGTTAAAAAAAATTACAAGTTAATCAAGTTAATTACAAAAAAATTACAAGATCAAGACCATGTGTCATCTGGAGGAGATGAGGATAAGTAGTGGCACGAGTCCGTGAGAGAGAATGTAACGCCCTTAAGTTTCTATAATTATGTTTTATTAATTATTATTAAGCATGCAACAGTTAAGCATGTGATTTAAATTGGTAGAATGTAAAATCTAACTTTTTAAAATTTATTTTTAATTTATTACTAAGGGCGTATTTGAAATATTTTTAAAACTTTTGAAGAATTTGTGAGGACTTAAAAGATATATTCTAAACGTTATTAATTAAAATTGTAATTTACTAAGGGTTGGGGGACAAAACGGAAATTGTACAGTCCTATATATAAGCTTCTTCTCTGGCCGCACCCTTCCATTTTCTCTCTCTCTCTCTCTCTCTCTCTCTCTCTCTCTCTCTCTCTCCATTTTCCTCCATTTTCTTCTCAACTTTAACTTCACATTCCGACCAACTCCGGCTTCTATTTCGGTCGATCTTGGTACCAATAGAAAGCTCTTACGACATAGAATTTATTAATACCAACTTTGAAGATTTTCGTAGCCGTTTGACTCTCCGATTTGGTGGAGGAAGTGAGTGATTTTCTAATTTCAGAAATCCTTCGATCCCTGCGATTCTAGCCTCTTCCAACTCCGGCCACCGTTATAAACTTTGATGAGGGAGACGAAGCGAACAAAACCTGAACATTTTTGGAGGTTGCCGGAAAATCGCCGTCGGCCGCCACGTACGGCGGAGGTAAGTTGTCGACCTTCTGAACTCAGAATTTGGCTCCGAACACGTCTACGGACTCGTTTTAAAGTGTAGGATATTATTTTGAGGTTAATTTTATGATATGGCAGCCATA
The DNA here is from genome assembly GCA_003430845.1 of Xanthoceras sorbifolium. Taxonomy (NCBI): domain Eukaryota; kingdom Viridiplantae; phylum Streptophyta; class Magnoliopsida; order Sapindales; family Sapindaceae; genus Xanthoceras; species Xanthoceras sorbifolium. The sequence continues at coordinate 2,405,622 of CM010609.1, read as the reverse complement.
TAAAAATTAAATAATTATATTCTCGTGTAGATTTTATCGATCGGGAGAAGGAAGAGGAAAGAGGAAAGAGAAGGTTTTAGAAAAAATCCAAGTTCGGTGTACGCTAGTTTTAATTTTTCCAAAATATTTAGGAATAATAGAATTTTACTAATTTTGAATTATTTGAATTATATTGATTAGAATTTATATTTTGAAATTGATTTTGGATTGATTTGAATTACGTATTTTCGAAATATAGTTTATATTCGAAATATTGATTGTGGATAATATTACGAATTAATTTTAATATGTTATGAATTTATTATTGAGATGTGAAATATAATTAAAAGTGATTTGGAATATATTGTTTTGTGAAATGTATAAAAAAAATGATTTTGGGCATTTTGATTTAATATGGATTTACGAAATATATTCGAAAACGATTTTGAATTGATTTGATGCAATTATTGGTTTAAGAACTATATTTGAATATGATTTTGTATATTTTCTTTATATGAATATTGATGAAATTTGAATTTCGTAAATATGTATATCGATTTGGATTAATTGAAAGTTGAATTTATTTATAAAAGAATGATCTGTAAATTTGTATTGTGAAATTGAAATTTCGAAATCAAAATTGAATGCTTTGAAAGTTGAATTTGATAGTTCTGAATAAACAGAAATGAGTTGATATTGAATTTGAGAAATCATATTATGAAATGGCTCTGATATATATGAACATATATATGAATATAGGTGATTGACATGTCAATTGGGTTCACTTAGCAGTACTGCATTGAGATTTCTGAGATTTTGATAATTATGATACCATTATTTGGATTATGTGTAGTCACCGTTGTGGACGGCCCTAGAGTGAAGACATTTCCGTCAGACAGTCCCCGTAGGGTCCGATGTCGGAAATGATACCTGTATAGGGATACCATTTCATGCTAAAATGGGAAACCCGACTGTATATAATTCAGCAAGCAGTCCCCGTTTGGTTCTAATGCTGAACAACCAGTAATCCAGTCCTGAAATTATGTTATGTATGTCAGGAGCCCGATATAAAAATAGAAATGTGATTTGAATTGAAACGTGATTTAATTTGAAAAGTGATTTGAGATTATTAGTGAAATTATGAAATTGATATGTTATTTAAAAGTATTTGACTTGATTTGAGCCCCATAGTTGAATATTTATTTGTTATTTATATTTCTGATAAATTGATAGAAATTGTTATAGTATTTGTAAATTCAGTTTTGTGTACACCCACTAAGCAATATGCTTAGCTTGTTGAGTTTCTCACACATAAGTAAAGGAGGTTCCAAAGAAGTTAAAGTCTGAGAAGAGTTGAAACTGCAGGAGCAGAGACCAGAGTCACATCATTTCTGTATATTTGGGTAGCTATTTTGCATTTAGCATATATATTTTAATTAGCATGCATATACAGTAAAAATTTGTAAACGTGTGTAAAAGTTTGGTTTTGTCCATATTTCTCTAAATGATTATATTGAATAAAAATATGGGATTTATTATTTTAGAATTGATATTGATTATATATTTTGAAGAAAAGATGGGAAAAGTCGCACTGAATTTGGAAGGGTGCACAAAATGATTGAAATGAAATTGAAGTGTAGAATTCTGCTATATTATGATTTTATTGTAAACAAGTTTTTAAAAAGTCAGAAAAACAGAAGAAACTGTAGCGAAATTTTCAGAAATTTAATTGGGTCATCATTAAAGTTTACCTTTTAATTTTAAAAGTATGGTTTTATAAAAGTGAAGTAGAGATTTCAGTATATGGTAGCGCTCCCTGATTTGGTTTAAGCAGATTGGGTCAAGGGGTGTTACATTTTGGTGGTATCAGAGCGAGGTTCAGGCGTTTCTGGACCAAAGAGTCATTCATTGTATATGCATGCATTGTGTAAAATATATATATATATATATATATATATATATATATATATATATATATATATATTGGAGGATGTGACTCTAACCTGGAGAATGTCTCTTCTGTCTTATATAGAGTGAAACAAAGAAAGAAGATATGGAACCTTCTGGAAGTGGAAATAGAAGCAGACCTGGTAGTCCTACTAGCGTGGCTAGGGGAGGTTCTGGAGAATCAGTGGGTCCAAGAGTGGCTGGGCCAGAAATTCATGGTCAGCCTGTAGTACTACAGTAGGTGACAGAACTTTTACAGAATGTGGCGAGAGCAGCGCCACGGAGGTCAACCATAGAGCGATTGTCCAAGTACAGACCCACAGACTTTTATGGCAAGAAAGATGAAGATGCGTCCACTGCAGAGAATTGGTTAGAGCGGACAGAAAGAATATTTAAGCATATGCATTGCACACCTGCGGAGAGTTTGGAGTGTGTAGTGTCATTGTTACAAGGAGATGCATACCAATGGTGGAACTCAGTCAAGCGAACAGTTCAGCCAGAAGCCAAAACTTGGGAATTCTTTCTGAGGGAGTTCAGAGAGAAGTATATTGGTCTAATCTATACAGATAATTTGAAGAGAGAGTTCATAAATTTGAAGTAGAGACAGATGACGGTCACAAAATACGAGAGAGAGTTTGTCAGACTGAGTAAGTATGCACAGGAGATAGTGGCCACAGAAGTAGAAAAATGCAGACGATTCGAAGATGGCCTGAATAATTACATACGAGTCCATCTTGCAGATTTAAGGATGGAAAATTTTAACAGACTGGTGGCAGCCGCCCTTGATGTAAAAAGGGTCGAAAAAGATGAACAGGTTAGAAAAGATAGAAGCCAGCAGAGGCGAGGTCCTGGACAGTCTAGTTCTTATCAGCCACCGAATAAGAGATTTAGAGGACCTCAGATTTCAGGTTAGACATCTTAGCAGAGGCAGGGATCCAGAGTCAAATCATAACAGCTAGCTGCTTCAGTTGCCAGTACCCCTGGAAGCACAGCTAGGGGACCAGCCCCAGCTCCGTGTGTACATTGCGCAAAGAATCATCCAGGAGAGTATTGGCGAGTCATAGGAGCATGTAACAGATGTGGGTCCCGTGACCACTTTTTCAGAGATTGTCCGAGAAACTGGGCCACATCCATACCTGCTCAGCAATCGGAGAAATCAGTTCCAGTTGCATCCCGAGGGAGGAGGCCCACTCAGTCTAGGGCCGAAAAGAGCAGTCATAGGGGAGTACTGAAGTCCACCGATAGACAGAAGACTCGTACTCTAGCACAAGCCTACGCTATCAGGGCTTAGGAGGACAGAGATGCACCAGATGTAATTACTGGTATGATTTCTATTTTTGATACTACCGTAATTGTATTAATAGACCCAGGATCCACCCATTCATATGTTTGTGATGCATTGTTGAAACAACGAAATTTGAAAACTGAACCTACAGAGTATGAGGTGGTAGTTAGTAATTCGATAGGCCACAGTGTGGTGGTAAATAGAGTGTATAGAAATTGTCCTATTTGGATTCAGGAGTATGAATTTTCAGGTGATTTGATGAAGTTGCCATTCCGTGAGTTTGATGTTATCTTAGGCATGGATTGGCTATTCAGACACCAAGTAGTTATCGATTGCAGATTGAGACGGGTGATACTCAGAACTAATGATGGCACAGAAGTCACAATAGTGGGTGAAATGAGGGATTATCTCTCCAATGTCATTTTAGCCACTACAGCCTATAAACTAATCAGAAAAGGTTGTGAGACTTATTTGGACCATATGGTTGATTCCAAAAAACGTTGATTCTAAGATTCAGAATATACCCACTGTGTGTGATTTCTCAGATGTATTTCTAGAGGAGCTTCCTGGTTTGCCACCTTAGAGAGAGGTTGAATTTGTGATTGACGTGGTACCAGGAACTGCACCAGTATCAATAGCTCCTTACAGAATGGTGCCAGCAGAGCTGAAAGAACTGAAGATACAGTTACAAGAATTGCTGGATAGAGGATTCATCAGACCCAGTGTATCTCCGTGGGGAGCTCCAGTACTATTTGTGAAAAAGAAGGATGGGACACTGAGATTGTGCATCGATTATAAGTAGCTGAATAAACTTACTGTGAAAAATAAATATCTGCTGCCCAGAATCGATGATTTATTTGATCAGCTGAGAAGAGCTACCGTCTTTTCGAAAATTGATCTCAGATCAGGGTATCATCAACTAAGGGTAAAAGATTTTGATATACCGAAAACATCATTCAGAACACGGTATGGGCACTATGAGTTTGTAGTGATGTCATTTGGGCTGACAAATACATCTGCAGCCTTTATGGATCTAATGAACCGGATATTCCAACCGTACTTGGATCAGTTTGTGGTTGTGTTCATTGATGATATCCTGGCATACTCACAGACGATAGAAGAACATGACAGACACCTCAGAGTGGTATTGTATATTCTGAAGGAGAAGTAACTCTATGGTAAACTAAGTAAATGTGAGTTCTGGTTGGCTGAGATTGCATTTTTGGGCCATATTGTGTCAGCAGAAGGCATTAAGGCAGATCCCAAAAAGATTGAAGCAATTGTGGAATGGAAGCCTCAAAAGAATGTAACAGAGATCAGAAGTTAGGCTTGGCATGTTATTATCGACGGTTTGTAAAGGGAGTCTCATTCATAGCAAGTCCGTTGACCAAGCTACTGCACAAAAATGTCAAATTTGAATAGAATGACAGGTGTCAGGTAGCATTTGACAGACTGAAGACAATGCTAGTAGAGGCTCTAGTCCTGATTCAGCCGGTTTCAGGTAAAAACTTTATGATATACAATGATGCCTCATATAATGGTTTGGGTTGTGTGCTGATGGAGGAAGGCAAAGTGGTTAAATATGTGTCCAGACAGCTGAAAACTCATGAATAGAACTATCATATACATGATCTGGAACTTGCAGCCATTGTATTTGCCTTGAAGATATGAAGGCATTATCTGTATGGTGAAAAATGTTACATATATACAAATCACAAGAGTCTGAAGTATCTGCCTACTCAAAGAGAGCTCAATTTGAGACAGAGACGATGGATGAAATTGATTAAAGACTATGACTGTGTGATTGACTACCATCTAGGGAAAGCTAATGTGGTAGCAGATGCTCTGAGCAGCAAAGCATTATTCGCCCTAAAAGCTATGAATGTCCAGTTACAGTTGAATACGGACAATGCGTTGGTAGTTGAGTTGAAATGCAAGCCAAATTTAATTCAGCAGATAGCAGAAAAACAGAATCAGAATGAGAGATTTCAGATAATATGTAGACAGATCCCAGAAGGGAAGCATCCAGATTTTACAGTCAGAAGTGATGGTATTGTGTGTTTTAGAGATAGGATATGTGTTCCAAACGATGAAGAATTGAAAAAGATGATCCTGACCGAGGCACACAGTAGTCCGTATTCAGTATACCCAGGTAGTAGTAAGATGTATAGAGATATGAAGACTCAGTACTGGTGGTCTGGTATGAAGAAAGATGTGGTAGACTTTGTGAATAAATGTATGACATGCCAGCAGGTGAAAGCAGAACACCAGGTTCCATCAGGTTTGCTACAACCCATATCCATACCTGAATGGAAGTGGGACCGCATCACTATAGATTTTGTCACAGGGTTACCTCTCACCCGGAGCAAACATAATGCAATTTCAGTGATAGTGGACCGATTGACTAAATCATCCCACTTCCTACCTGTCAGAACAGACTATTCATTGGATAGATTAGTCGAGTTGTACATTAAAGAAATAGTCAGATTGCATGGAGTGCCTGCATCGATAATATCAAACAGAGACCCGAAGTTTACATTCAGATCTGAAAGAAATTTCAGGAAGCTTTGGGTACTCAATTAAGCTTCAGTACAGCTTTCCATCCACAAACTGATGGACAGTCAGAGAGAGTTATTCAAGTGCTCGAAGATATGCTCAGGAGTTGTGTGATTGATTTTGAAGGAAGCTGGATCGATCACCTTCCACTAATTGAATTTGCTTATAATTACAGTCACGAGACGAGCATAGGGATGGCACCTTATGAAACACTGTACGGAAGAAAATGTAGGACACCTGTGTGTTGGATAGAGTTGGGTGAGGACAAATTAGAAGGCTCAGACTTGATCAGACAAACTGAGGAGAAGGTGAAGATTATCAGAGACAGACTGAAAACAGCATCTGATCGACAGAAATCATATGCAGACCTGAAAAGAAGAGATATAGAATATGAAGTCAGTGAAAAATTGTTTTTAAAAGTATCTCTATGGAAGAAAGTACTCAGATTTGGTAGAAAATGGAAGTTAAGTCCTAGGTTTATTGGCCCATACGAGATTATTGAACATGTGGGATTAGTAGCCTACAGACTGGCTTTGCCACCAGAACTAGAGACGATTCATAATATATTCCATGTGTCCATGCTGAGGAGATATATATCTTATCCTTCTCACAGAGTCCAGACGGAAACTATAGAAGTACAACCAGACCTAACATATGATGAGGAACTAGTGAAAGTTCTAGATAGAGGGATTAAAGAATTACGGAATAAGAAAGTTCCTTTGGTTAAAGTTCCCTGGAGAGATCATAATGTAGAAGAGGCTACTTGGGAAAGTGAAGAAATAATAAGACAGCAATATCCACAATTGTTTGAATAAGGTAAATTTCGAGGACGAAATTTCTTAAGAGGGGAAAAATTGTAACGCCCCTAATTTTTCGTAATTATGAAAAATATTATTAATAATTATTATTAAGCATGCAATAGTTAAGTATGTGATTTAAATTGGTAGAATGTAAAATCTCACTTTTTAAAATTTATTTTTAATTTATTACTAAGGGCGTATTTGAAATATTTTTAAAACTTTTGAAGAATTTGTGAGGACTTAAAAGATATATTCTAAACGTTATCAATTAAAATTGTAATTTAATAAGGGTTGGGGGACAAAACGAAAATTGTATAGTCCTATATATAAGCTTCTTCTCTGGCCTCAACCTCCCATTTTCTCTCCCTCTCTCTCTCTCTCTCTCTCTCTCTCTCTCTCTCTCTCTCTATTTTCCTCCATTTTCTTCTCAACTTTAACTTCACATTCCGACCAACTCCGGCTTCTGTTTCGGTCAATCTTGGTACCAATAGAAAGCTCTTACGACATAGAATCTATTAATACTAACTTTGAAGATTTTCGTAGCTGTTTGAGTCTCCGATTTGGTGGAGGAAGTGAGTGATTTTCCAATTTCAGAAATCCTCCGATTCCGGCGATTCTAGCCTCTTCCAACTCCGGCCACCGTTATAAACTTTGACGAGGGAGACGAGGCGAACAAAACCCGACCATTTTTAGAGGTCGCCGGAAAATCGCCGCCGGCCGCCACGTACGGCGGAGGTAAGTTTCCAACCTCCTAAACTCAGAATTTGGCTCCGAACACGTCTACGGACTCGTTTTAAAGTGTATGATTGAGGTTAATTTTATGATATGGCAGCCGTATAAAAATTAAATAATTATATTCTCGTGTAGATTTTATTGATCGGGAGAAGGATGAGGAAAGAGGAAAGAGAAGGTTTTAGGAAAAATTCAGGTTCGGTGTACACTAGTTTTAATTTTTCCAGAATATTTAGGAATAATCGAATTTTACTAATTTTGAATTATTTGAATTATATTGATTAGAATTTATAGTTTGAAATTGATTTTGGATTGATTTGAATTACGTATTTTCGAAATATAATTTATATTCGAAATATTGATTGTGGATAATATTACGAATTAATTTTAATATGTTATGAATTTATTATTGAGATGTGAAATATAATTGAAAATGATTTGGAATATATTGTTTTGTGAAATGTATAAGAAAAAATGATTTTTGGGAATTTTGATTTAATATGGATTTACGAAATATATTCGAATACGATTTTGAATTGATTTGATGCAATTATTGGTTTCAGAACTATATTTGAATATGATTTTGTATATTTCTTTTATATGAATATTGATGAAATTTGGATTTTGTAAATATGTATATCGATTTTGATTAATTGAAAGTTGAATTTATTTATAAAAAAATGATCTGTAAATTTGTATTGTAAAATTGAATTTTCGAAATCGAAATTGAATGCTTTGAAAGTTGAATTTGATAGTTCTGAATAAACAGAAATGAGTAGATATTGAATTTGAGAAATCATATTATGAAATGGCTCTGATATATATGAACATATATATGAATATAGGTGATTGACATGTCAATTGGGTTCATTTAGCAGTACTGTATTGAGATTTCTGAGATTTTGATGATTATGATACCACTATTTGGATTATGTGTAGCCACCGTTGTGGACGGTCCTAGAGTGAAGACATTTCCGTCAGGCAGTCCCCGTAGGGTCCGATGTCGGAAATAATACCTGTATAGTGATACCATTTCATGCTAAAATGGGAAACCCGACTGTATATAATTCAGTGAGCAGTCCCCGTTGAGTTCCAGTGCTAAACAACCCGTAATCCAGTCCTGAAATTATGTTATGTATGTTAGGAGCTCGATATAAAAATAGAAATGTGATTTGAATTGAAACGTGATTTAATTTGAAAAGTGATTTGAGATTATTAGTGAAATTATGAAATTGATATGTTATTTAAAAGTATTTGACTTGATTTGAGCCCTATAGTTGAATATTTATTTGTTATTTATATTTCTGATAAATTGTTAGAAATTGTTATAGTATTTGTAAATTCAGTTTTGTGTACACCCACTAAGCAATATGCTTAGCGTGTTGAGATTCTCAAGCGTAGGTAAAGGAGATTCCAAAGAAGTTAAAGATAGAGAAAAGTTGAAACTGCAGGAGTAGATACCAGTGTCACATCATTCCTGTATATTTGGGTAGCTATTTTGCATTTAGCATATATATTTTAATTAGCATGCATATACAGTAAAAGTTTGTACACGTGTGTAAAAGTTTGGTTTCGTCCATATTTCTCTAAATGATTATATTGAATGAAAATATGAGATTTATTATTTTAGAATTGATATTGATTATATATTTTGAAGAAATGATGGAAGAAGTCGCACTGAATTTGGAACGGTGCGCAAAATGATTGAAATGAAATTGAAGTGTAGAATTTTGATATATTATGATTTTATTGTAAACAGGTTTTTGGAAAGTCAGAAAAACAGAGGAAACTCTAGCGAAATTTTCAGAAATTTAATTGGGTCATCATTAAAGTTTACGTTTTAATTTTAAAAATATAGTTTTATAAAAATGAAGTAGAGATTTCAGTATATGGTAGCGTTCCCTGATTCGGTCTGAACGGATTGGGTCAGGTGGTATTACAGAGAAGACTGACTTGTGAGTGGTGGTGAGGGCGTGCGGCGTGAGTCAGGTGAGTGAGGCTGAGGCGGTGAGGAGACTAGAGACTTGAGGACTAGGGATGACTGATTAGAGAACAAAATAAGCCTCATGTTTTGAATGAGACTCCATAGTGAAGCACAACTCCTATTTTTTTTTTGTGAGCCCATGACCATTTAATACCATTTAAATTAATTCAGTGACGTACTAAACATGGGTCTAAGACTCAGTCTTGCCCAATATCCAAGCTAGTTCCATGTACCGAACGAGCCCTATGTGGACAAGAACAATAATCATTATTGGCGGATGTCTATTTTTAACTTTTTCCATAAGATGATAATGCAATTAGTGGATAGGGATGATTAAGTAATTTTAGATCATGGAGTGAAATATAATTTTTAAATGTAGTTAATGTATGTGGTTAAAAGTAAATTTTTTGTATTTTAGATGGTTAAAATTCGACAATTTCCACTAAATAATATGATTTGCGAATCTTAACAATCCATTTTTACTATTAAAAAGCCCATGAAAATTTACTATATATAATCAAACAAAATGTTTACAATTTTAAGTCTTAGTTGTAACTTGTACCACCATTGCACTTAAACAGAGAATAAATATATATACACATGACAAAAGCCACATGAAGCTAAAAGTAAGCCGCATATAACGGCTATATGCTCTACCCATCTCCTCCTTCGTCACGCGAGAGAAAATCTTCAGTGTATCGTGTGCATTATTAAGTGATTAAAAATGTAATATGTAGTAAAAAAATACACATGTATCAACAATACATCTCTGTCTTTACTAGTCGAGTGAACACCAAAAATTTTCTCTCGATTTAAATACGAGACAAAATTTGATCTAAGGAGGTGATTGGTCCAGGACTAAATTTTCTTCTGAGTTGGGCATTGGAGTGAAAATCCGGACAACCCACCGTCGCTGTCTCTTACCTTTGTTGCATTGGTAGGAAGCTACGGAGGACTTGCATGAGATCTTGGAATCAAAATTATTCTGACTTGAATAGTTTTTAATCAAAATTTTTAATATAATCTTAAAATATCCACAACATCTATCAACATCTTAATTATTAATCTATAAACATAAAAAATTGAAATCCCCTTCTGACTTGAATTTTGTTTTGATCTCACCAACTCTCAGAGGATGACATTTACACTTACATTCTTTTTAAAAGCACGAAACTCAGTAACTGACATTTACACTTATATATAAATGTTTCCATCCATCTCTATCGAAAAAAAAAAATGGATCAATCACTAACTTTTTTTCCATCAACATTATGATCATCATGTCTTGGACATGGACCACACTTTCAGTTTTTGTGCTTCTCTTCTTCCTAATTATTCGAGCAATATTTCTATTGAAAAAAAGAGATGCGAAACCAAGAGATTACCTCCTGGTCCAAGAGGGTTTCCAATTTTTGGAAGCCTCCATTTGTTGGGCAAATATCCTCACAGAGATCTCCACAAATTTGCCCAGAAATATGTTCCCATCTATTCATGCGCCTAGGCTTGAAGCCAACCATTGTTGTATCATCCCCACAAGCAGCAGAGCTGTTCTTGAGAACCCATGACCTTGTCTTTGCTGGCAGGCCTCCTCTTCAGGCTTTCAAGCTAAAAGGACATGATCATGGCTCCATTCGGTCCTTATTGGCAAACCGTGAGGAAAATGTGCACTCTAGACCTGCTTAGCAATCACAAAATCAGTTCTTTCAAGTCCATGAGAAAGGAAGAGCTTGGTCTATTGATTGATTTTATAAAAGATGCTCCTGCTGCTGTGGATTTGAGTGCCAAGGTTGGAGCTCTCAGTGCAGATATGATATGTAGAATGGTGTTTGGGAAGAAGTACATGGACAAGGAGTTTGATGAGAGAGGATTCAAGGCTGTGATTCAAGAGGGTTTGGAGTATGCAGCAACTCCAAACTTGGCTGATTACATCACTCAATTTGCTTCGCTTGATCTCCAGGGGCTCACCAGGAAGCTGAAGGCGATTTCAAAGGTGTTTGATGATTTTCTAGAGCTGAACATGTTCAGCATTCCAACATGGATGAAAATAGAAACACAGACTTTGTTGATCTCTTGTTGAGCTTCATGGGGTCAGAGCAAAAAGACAGTCAAATTGATAGAGAGAATGTCAAAGGCTCAAAGACATAATCTTGGTATACATATGTATATGTGTGTATATATATATATATATATATATATATATATATATATTGTTGACAGTGAAAAATGGATTCAATGGTCAACAAGGGTCAACTGTGCCACGTAAGGTGGTTTCGTGGTTCGTTGAGCTGGATGTATGAGACTAGTGATACTGTTCCTACAAAGAAAGTTCTCACAGGGACTAAAGGCTTTTCGGAGAATGCTTTGAGGGTCTGCTACCTATCAATGCAAAGTAAAATCGGTGAGGGTTGTCGGACTTTAGCCGGCGATCCACCTCCAATGATCAAGTCAGTCTTTTTGTCTTCGAGGAGAAAAGAGTAGATTCAATGCTCTTTAGGGTTGGTGAGAGTATTCAATAGCTTACCTTCTTACTTTCGAGTCTTTCCTATTTATATTTCTTCAAAGCAGTTCTCGTTGACTCCTAGTTCGGGGTCGATCAGACACTGTCAGGGGGAGGAGCAGAGTTAGGTTTCCTTAAACATGTAAATCCCTAAAACCTCGGAGCGATCACCTAAGATGGGATAGGACATAACGGATTCAAAGGTGATTTACATGTTGCCATGAATTTATTCGTCTGATACTCATGCCGATAGGTTCTTAATTTGTACTGAGTTAGTCGCAGGTGTTAGGCTGTCATGTTACTGTCGAGTCTCCCTAAGCCTTTCACACATATCCCAGATCTAGCTTCTCGACGGATGTTTGAGATTGTTCGGTGAGGATATGTTGGAGAGAGGGAGTTCTCGCCGAATCGTGGGTTCCCTCGGTGGAAAGGAGGGAAGTGATTTTTTGACAAAACGATGTCGCTTTGACTTATAATCCCACGTGGCAAGACTTGGTGAATATTTACTCATAACAATACCCCCTAAATCTGTAAGAAAGGCAGTGTTTTTTGAAAGAGATTTACTTCATATAGGACGGGATTTTTGCTGACATGGCATTGTTTTGCAAGCTCTTTCGGGAAGAGACACGTGGTTTTAGTTTTCCAGACCCTTTCGAGAGAAGACACGCGACTTTGGTTCTCCCGTCTGCATTGATGGTTTTCAAAAGTCTAATCGTTTTGAAAAGATGGGAGGCGGCTATTCTTTCGTCTTCGGCGTGCGTGGTGCCTCATTGCCTTACCATCTAATAAATGCTTCTTGTACGAAGCGTTAATAATTTCTTCTTGTTTTTCTGAGGCGTTCCTAGGACCGTTTGATTGCCTTAGTGATCGACGGTTAGGGGTTTCTTCTTGTCTAGGGGCTATATATACCCTTTCTTTGGCCTTTCGTAGTTTTGCTTCCACTTTCTTTCTTTTAATAAGAAAACCTAAGCTTTCCCCGAGCAAGTTGCTACTCCTTGAAATTTATCGCCGCGAATCTATTTTCTCAGGTGTTTTGCCTCGCTCAACTCCTCGGGTAAGCTTCTATCTTTTCTCCCATACTTTTTCCCGTTTTTACTTATGGATTCGTTGTTGAGGGCTAAGCGAATTTTTGAGGAAATAAAAAAAGGCGGTTTCCTCCATTATGCTGCTCGTCAACATCCCATCCCTTTGAGCATTGATTCTTCGCATATGCAGGTTCCTATTACTTCCTTTGTTATTCCACTAATCAGTCCGCCTTCTTCGTCGTCAGATAGTTCAGTTGAGGTCTCTCTCGGGAATTCCCAAGCGAGAGCATCTGCTTTATTGGCGGCCATGGCGAAACGTTCCCTTTACGGCGATCAAACGATGGAGATCTCTGACAACAATGTTCAAGAATCCAGGCTTTTTAATTTCCTGGTTTTATAACCGAGCTTCCTGGATGCTGAACCAAATGTTGTCACCGCGAGACATTTACAACTCTACAGAGAATATTACGAGATTCCCGAGACGGTTGAACTCGCCTTGCTCGAAGGTAGGACTATGTGTAATCCTCCTAAGGGATTTGTGTCCATCTATGGTTATATGCTGAATTGTGGGGTCACACTTCCCCTTCAGCCTTTTATTGCGCGTTTCCTTGACGACATCAGTCTCGCTCCGGCGCAGTTGGCTTCGAATGGGTATCGGGCCTTGTTGGCTTTGTGCGCTCTATGGCATCACCTTGGCCTCTCGAACCCCACACCCAGTGAGATCCGTCATTGCTATCGACTTCGATCCTCACCACAAGAAGGAGGGTCATATTACCTCATATCCTTCAACTCGAGTCAATGGCTTCCTATCGGCGAGGATGGCAGGAGGTACTCTGGCAAGCTTAACGTCTCAGGTGAAGGGAAGGGAGGAGTTATCTGGGGAATGCCTTCTTCCAACAAGTTCTAGAAAGGGGCCTGGTTCTTCGTTGGGGGCGCAAAGTTCCCACCGACAATAATCAATCCCTTCATGAGACATATTTCCTCGGTTGTTTACCAAGCCAAGTAGATCTCGGAGTAGTCTTATTTTCAGGTTTAGGCATTCTCTTCTTCTTTCTGAATCGAATTTATTGTCGCGTCATCTTTTTCTTTCTTTTGTAGACGTTTGGAGTGAAAGTCCAAAGTTGCCTGATTACGAGGCTCGTAGCGTTCTGCGAGCAGTTACTACTCGCACAGAGGAAAGGTGGGTAAATACACTTTGTTGTAGTGCTACCGAGAACTACCCTCTAAACCGTTCTTGAGGTAAGATTTCTTTGAGATTTACCCCCTCGACTTTTCTTGAAACGACCGTTCTGTTGTTGAGATTTATTTTTCTTTTTTAGTTCAAGAAGAGGATCCCGTTTCTAGCCGAGAGGTGAGGGATCTTAAAAATCTCCAGGATGCTTCTCGTCGAGAGGGGAAAGTGCAGGAGAAAGAGAAACTTTCGAAAGGAGAAAGAAAACTGCTGATGAGAGGGTGAGGGTGTCTGTTCCCGTGAAGCGTCGACTAGATGATTCGGCGTTTCCTCCTACTTCAACTAGTGAAGTTCCCAACTCCGCTTCTGAGGTTCCGCTGAAGAGGGCAAGGAAAGATGGTATAACACCCCCTGACCCAAATCGCTCGGACCGAATCAGGGAGCGCTACTATATACTAAAATCTAACTTTTACTGTTATATAATCATAATTTAAAACTATATTCAAAATATTTGAAAATGGGCTAGATAAATTTCCGAAAATCTTGTCAGAGTTTCCTCTGTTTTTCTAACTTTCCAAAACCTGTTTACAATTAAAATTCATAAAAATCAATTTATAATATTAAATTTTCGAAGCAATCTTTGCGTACCCTTCCAAATTTAGTGCGACTTACCAAATCAATTTATCGCAATATCATTTATAAAAATTCAAATAACATAAACATATAATAAAATATTTACATAGCGGAAGCTCTTTTAAATATGTAAAAACATTTTCTGTATATGCATGCTGTATCAAAACATATATACTTATTACAAAAGGACTACCAAAATATATGTAGCACCGATGTGACACGAATCTATGGAAGACTACATGGTTAACGGCTTCCATATCCCAAAAAATTCGCGAATTTTCATTAATGTGTATAAAATTGGGAGAGATCTGAATGCTTGGAATGATCCCGACAAGTTTTTCCTAGAAAGGTTTGTTGGGAGTGACATTGATCTTCAAGAACGTAACTTTCAGCTTATTCCATTCAGCGCTGGACGCTAGAAGCTGCCCTAGATTGCAATTAGGCCTTACCACGGTTCAGCTAGTGCTATCACAACTTATGCATTGCTTTAATTGGGAACTTCCTAAGGGTGCATTGCCAAGTGAATTGGACATGACAGAGCACTTTGGTATTGTAATTTCAAGGGCCAAACATCTTTTGGCAATCCCTACCTATCGTCTTAATTAATCATAATCTAGCTTGTATATTTTTTTGTGTTTGTAATGATATATACTTTTTTTAAAAAATAAATATAACTTTTTAAAATTATTGTTAAAAACCTTTGGGCTTTGTTTGGTATTCCGTACTAGATTGTGATAGATTGAATTAAATTGGATTGAATGGGATTGAATGTTATCAAATTCTATGGTTGGTGGATGATAGGATTGAGCTGGTTGAACTCTTGTCTTGTATTTGGTATATGATAAGATTGGATAAAAAATTTAAAAGTGTGTGTGCTACAGTGTGTAACTAACAACCTATAGAGGGGTAAATAGGTTTATACCTAATTTTTTTATAATAACCCCAATAATGCACAGCGGAAATAAACAATAAAAATCAAGTAAATAATAGAGACATTGAACACTTAATTTTTACGTAGAAACCTCAACGAGGAAACAAACCATGGGACCAACACCCTGCTGGCCACTTGCGTCACAGATAATCCATTATATTGTAATTTAACTACACCCTTAATTTTACTACACCTAGTCCACTGCTATTGGGTAATAACATAAATATACCTACCTCGCAATCCTCTTATAATGATGCTTGATTAATGCTCGAACAACCGGACCTTTGATTGCTAAGACTTGAACTCACACATAGTTTAAATTAATCATTTTCTCCACCGACACCTTCCGCTAACAAGAGTTACAATGCTCGTTGAAGCCGAACCTCCAACTAACGAGACTTGAACTGGAGAAAAGAGTCAAATGTGGTTTATCTTTTGACATGAATAAACATATATAATGCATAGAATGCTAGACGAACAAACTTTCTAGGATAAGAAATATGCAATTATCCTAGTCAATATGAACCCTAACACATGTGCTCAACAACCACAAGACAATTACACAAATAATTCTAATGGAAAGTATCAAATACAAGTCAAGAAAGAAGACAAGTACTTATATGGACTTTGAAAACCAATGGAGACAAGACCCTATAAATCTATCACATGATGAGCATAAAGGTCTACGATTTGAGTGAGAGTTTCTCTTTTCAATTTTGTATGGCTCTCGCTATCTCACTTCTAGGGTTTCCAAAAAGCAAGGGTATAGAGGGCCTAAGATTTTACTTAAAAATGATCCTGACGGGGAACCTGTGACCCCGACTCGTGACCTAATAGATCAGTGGCTTATGGTCATGAGTTAGAACTAGCAAGATATTGAAACCAATTGTGACGCTCTCTCACGATCATAAGTCCGTGAGATTCCTTATATGGCACCTGTGATTCAAGCAATCATGCATGAGGTCGCACCTATGTATCGCAGTCCAAACCAAGAACCTACAGGTCTGGACTCACGATGGATAACCAATGAGCATATGCAAGCAAGCCTTAGTTGCGAGTTTATCTAGCACTCTCTTAAATCCAACTCCCAACGCAGCTCGCGACCAAGGGTCACAGTCACACCATCTCAAAAAATGTCCAAACTCTCTGGTCCTAACCCGCGAGCTAACCCGCAATCAAGGGATAATGTCATAAGGTCGTGAGATCTAACCATTACTAAACCTGTGACCAGCCACTCGCGAGTGCAATGACACATATAGAATCGCGAGATAAGAAACAACTTGGTTTCTTGGAGGCTAAACACGCGTGCTGACGAACACAAAGAGCTATAAGCTCAAACACATACGTTTGCAACTAGGAAAACGATTTACACAAATTGACATGCCATCACAGGATATGAACTAAGCTTGCATGCGACGGATAGGCCTACGATGCAGAAACACATGTATGAAGTGTATGTGTTTGCACTTTAGTCTTTTCAAAAATTCAAGCCAAGTTAGAAATTACCAAGTCTTTAAGGGATGACTAAGCCTGAAGTTGCTTCAGTTGAAGTGCAGATTTAAACGAACACTTATGCAGCTAAAAAAAGGGCAAACAGGTGTTTTGGTATAAGAATAAGCCAACCTAAAAATACATGTCCTTACAAATTCTTTCCAATGTTCATTATAGAACTGTATAATACAAGAGAATTATATACAGCAAAACCGTGTTCTTTTTTTATATATCACTTTTTTTAGGGCACCTTTTGTGAGATTAACATCACTTTAATAAACTTTAGAGAAATAAACCATATTTGAGTGAAAACCTCATTATGTCCTTCATTAAATGAATTCGAGTTTTTGTTTCGAGTAGTTCACAGAGGAAGAAATAGTTCACGGAGGAAGCAAAATAGTTCGTGAAGGAAGCAAAATAGTTCAAGGAGGAACACAATAGTTCACGGTCATATAAATCATAGACATGGGACTAGATTACGAACAAGGATAATAGATCACGACAAATAAAAAAATTTCAATTTTACCCAATCCTCAAACCAACACAAAATCCAATCAATTTCAATACAATGCTCAATATAAAAAATTAATCCACCACATTCAAACCCAATCTCATAAAAAATCAAACCATGAAATTGTCTTTAAAGGTGGTGGTTGAGCTTCTCTTCTCGTCTCTCATGTCCTGATGATGCGTCAAGCTTCTTCTCTCTTTCATAGGTCGAGTTTCTCTATTCTCTTCTCTTTCACAGTCGACCTTCTCTTTCTATTATCTTTTTCTCATGTCTTCTCTTCTCTTTTTCTTCTATTTTGTTTGATGATGGATGAGGTATTTTTATCTCAAACACCTTTTAGGTGCTATTTCCACTAAACTTAATAAAGTAGTGCTAGTGTCATTAACAGAACCAAAATTATGTGTTATTTCTTACCATTCTCTCCAATAAAATTATATTATAAATGTAGTGGTAAAAAATTGGCTTAAAACTCGTTCCTCTTTTATGGTGAAGCCCAATGAAAGAACATGCCCAAAATGAATCACTAGGAAGCCCAAAACGTATATTTGAGAAGTCCCACTATGACCAAGTCAAGCTTGGACCAAGTCAAACGGGTCACTGACTTGCATTTATCTCTTGAATCATGGGATCAACCCATGATTCCAGGGATCACACCAACGAGCTCAAGCCCCCTATAAATAAAGGTCTTGAACTCAGAATTGAGGACACTATTTTCTTACTCACTCACACTCTTATACTCTTGACACACTGTAGAACCTACGTTCTATCGACACTGTCAAACATTGTCGACCTTTATCAGCTTGCATCCCACCTTCCATTTCACCAGCCATATCCTTCATTCTACATCAATCTGCCAAAACCTCACCATCTTTTGCTCTATATCGATATACCTACTTCTTTACGCACTGAAATTCTATGAGTAGAAGATACGGTCTACATCTATGTTTTGCTCAAGCGAAGCACAATGTTGACCTTTATCAACTTACATCTAAGTTTTAGTTCCAGTCTCCACATTCTATCCCACTGCTTTACAATCTACGACTTCTCACCCTAGTCGATATCAGGTCCTACGACTCTCCGCTCGACATTAGGGTTCTATGACCTTTCGCTTGACATCATGTACTACGTTCGACATCAGGTCCTACGACCTTTGACTCGACATTATAACTTACGGTCAGCATCATGTTCTACAATCGATTTCAGGTCCTACGTTGACACATGTCATACGACCCTCCGCTCAAAATTCAGGTCCTACGACCTTCCACTAACATTATGTTCTACTGTTCGGGAATCATTTTCTACGTTCGACATTTGGTCCTACAAACCTTCCCTCGACATCAGGTCCTACAACCTTCCGCTCGACAGTAGGTTCTATGCTCAACATCAAGTCTTACCTTTAACACCAGTTCCTATGGCTCGTCGTTCGACAGCAGTTATTATAGCCTCATGCTAGATGCCTAACGTCGACCTATAGGTTTGTTGATTATACACTATATTTGTTCTACGCTCTACTTGTTCTATATCCAGCATTCCCATACATTTCCTGACTTGAGCATTGGAGTCCATTTGATTGGCACTTCCCTAGTGACCCAAGTGCTTTACGTTCACTATTTCTGTCTTTACAGGTTGTTGGTCCCACCTTCGACTTGGATCGCAAATTTTAGCATCTACAATTATCATCCTTCCAAACATAGCCTTGAAGTTTGAAGGTACCTAGTTGAGTAATTGAATTCGATGTTTTCAAAATCTGATAATCCTCTTCTAGTATTAAAATTATTATTTTTTGGCTATTACAATTAATTTGAGATTAGAGCAAAGAGTACACAATTCAAACTCACGATCTTAAGGATACAAGTGTGAGACTCCTACTACTGGATCAACCTCATCATGTTTTCTTGAATTTTTTAAGAAATGAACAGTTTTTAAACAAGAAAATATTGAAAATATATCTGGTTCTAGTACGTATTGATTTCTCAATCGATCCAACTCTAACCCTGTTAGGATATGAAGAATGAATCAGACTCAGGCATCGTTGGGCAGTAAGTTACTCGACCAGGGATTTGCACAACCGGGTGGTCACGACGATAGGTCGATGCAGCATAATTATGCACGAAGTCGCCCGAGCAGAAAGGGCAATTTTGGCAGCAAGTGGCATGACTAAGAGGTCGCGCGACAGGTCTCGTGCAATTCCTGATTCTAACAGAATAGTCAATTTGTGAATGATTCATTTCCTAATCAAACTAGTTCTTATATAGGTCGACCCTAGCCCTAATTATTCAGTATATATACCTTATGTAATTAATAATTATGTACTGGAAGTTGAAAAGCAAGTGAGAGAGAAAAGAGAGAGTCTGTAATTTTCTCATATAGTGGATTGAGTGCATGTGCGTTCCGTAGATGTAGAAAATGTTTCTGAACCACGTAAAATACGTGTCTTACTTGTTTCTTATTTGCTTATTATTTCTATGTGTTTCTGTGAGTTTTGTTATTGTGAACTATTCCGCTGTACTGGAAGTTGGCGTAACTCCTAACAATTGGTATCAGAGCTCTAGGTTGAGCGATCCGGTTCTAGCAAACTCAGGAGACTTAACGGTTATTCGATTTTTCATATATTTGACTTGAAGATTAAAGATGTCTAAAAATAGTAGTTTTAAGGAGTAGCTTAATGCATTCAAAAAAATTACCAATCAGTTGAATTCGATAAATTTAAAGTTTGAATGAGAGACTCAAGCATTAGTGATTCTGGAGCATATGCTACATAGCAGGAAATGGGCAATACAGTCAATCAGTGCATTATTCGGGGCGACACCGTTAAAGTTTCAGAAATTCGTGAACATGATCATGACTGAAGATATAAGAAGACACGAAAAAATGGGTGGTAGTTAATCATCAGCCTTAATTGAGGAAAGCAGGGGTAGAGCCAAAACTAAAAACAGAGGCAATCGAGGAAAGTCGAAGCAAATATCCGGAAGATCGAAATCCAAAGACCAGTCAAACCAATTCCAAACTATGTAAAGACATTGAGTATTGGAATTGTGGCAAGATGGTCATAATCAAGCTGAATGCAGAAGCGCCAAGAAGGGTAATGACGACCAGACTAGTGCAAATGTAGGCTCTGATGCATCTGATTATGCCTTGATTTGCTCATTAGATAGTAGGATCGAGTCATAGGTTCTGGTCTTTAGGGCATCATTTCATGGCAACTATTGCAAAAAAAACAGTTGAAGAACTATGTGTTTGGGTATCTATGAATGGTTTATCTTGGGAATGACCAAGTTTGAGACATCATCGGCAAAAGGGGACATACAGATGAACTTGAATGGATACGTATGGAAGCTGAACTAATGTTTAGGCACATATCGAGCTTAAGGAAGAATTTTATTTGCATAGGGCAGCTGGTAAAAAATGGGTATGTGCCCACTTTTGTCGAGGACATATGGAAGGCCTCAAAGGGGCCATGAAAATTGCCTAGGAAAAGAAGAATGGATCTCTTTATCTAACCACCGATGGAATTAGGCCTATTGCAGTGGTATAAGGAAAAAAATATCCAAATTTGTGGCACCAATGACTGGGGCACATGAGTACAAAAGAAAGAAAATCTTGCACTCGAAAGAGAAGCTAAAGGACATGAAATCAGCAGAGATTGATATGTGTGAGAGTTGCATCAGGGGAAAAAGAAAAGGGATAGCTTTCATAAAGTTAGCAGAACTCCGAAAGAGACCAGATTTGAGCTCGTACACACAGTTGTTTGAGGACCAGCCTTCAATTGCATCGATACGTGCTAAATGATATTTTGTTACCTTTATTGATGATCATTCCATGAAGGTCTAGGTATATTTCTTTAAACACAAGTCAGAGATATTTGAGGTGTTCAAGAAATGGAAAGTTATAGTAGAGAATGAAATTAGTTTGAAGATCAATAAAATACAATCTGATAATGGAGAAGAGTATGAAGATTCCAATTTCAAGCAGTTTTGTCACGTAAATGGTATCAAAATGGTAAGACTGTACCGAGAACACCACAACATAATGAAATTTCATAATGGATGAATAGGACATTGATTGAGAGAGCCAGAAGCTTAGTATGCATGCACGAATGCTAAAACAGTTTTGAGCTGAGACAATCAACACGGCAGCTTACTTGATC
Source organism: Xanthoceras sorbifolium (assembly GCA_003430845.1). Lineage (NCBI taxonomy): Eukaryota > Viridiplantae > Streptophyta > Magnoliopsida > Sapindales > Sapindaceae > Xanthoceras > Xanthoceras sorbifolium. The sequence continues at coordinate 2,383,933 of CM010609.1, read as the reverse complement.
AACCGAGGTCCCTCAATTCCTTTAGAGTTCAGAATACCTCAAGAAGTCTGAACGGGAAAAGAGGTAAAGTTTTCACACCTTAAGATATTCAGTTGTATCTCTTACGTGCATGTTAGTGATAATGGAAGGAACAAGATTGATGCAAAATCACTCAAATGCATGTCCATCGAATATAGAGAAGATGATTTCAGTTACAAGTTCTAAAACTGGTAGAATAAGAAAATCATCAGGAGCATAGACATCGTCTTCAATGAGAAGATTTTACACAAGTGTAAAGATAACCATGACATCGACAAAAGTTTTGAAATCATCATCGAAGTATTTTGGGCTGAAAACATATCAAACAGCGATTTAGGAAGAACATGGCTGAAAAACGGACCAGGAGGTCGGGCGACCATGGCGGCGCGACCACTTGTCTGCACGCCAAGTCACCCGAATGAAAAAGTAGGCCCCAGTGAATACTGCATCCCGCAGGTCACTCGACCAGACCCTCGCGCGTAAGGTTGGGCAGTTGAAGTTGATGAAACCAATGAGTTACGCGACCCAGAGATCGCACGATCAAACGATTGTGCCACAAGTTGTACGGAAGAAATTTCTGATCTGGGCCAGGATACCTAGATGATAAGATCCAGCCGACCACCGATTCTGAGCAAAAAATACCTAAACTACTTGTTACTTATGAATAGGGGTAAGCCTGAAAGCTATAATGAGGCTTGTCAGATCGATGACGCTAGCGAGTGAGAGCTTGCGATGAATGAAGAAATGAAGTCTCTTATGTCAAATCAGACTTAGGAGTTGGCACAGTTACTAGTGGGTAAGAAAGCACTTCAGGACAAGTGGGTCTACCACATAAGGCATGAACATAATGGTTCCAAGAGAGATAAAAGGCAAGACTGGTATTCAAGGGTTTTTAGCAAAAAGAAGGCATTGACTACACAGGCATATATTCTCCAGTTGTGAAGCTGGCTACCATCCGATCAATCTTGAGTATAGTAGTTTGAGAGGAATTACATTTATAGCAGCTAGATATGAAGATTGCATTGCTTCATTGGGATCTAGAAGAAGAAATCTATGTGCAGCAACCAAAGGCTTTGCAGTGAAAAGGTTGGAACACTTGGTGTGCAAGTTAACCAAAAGCTTGTATGGACTGAAACAAGCTCCGCGTCAATGGTACAAGAAGTTTGACAACTTCATGCCGAATAATGATTTCTTTAGATGCAATGCTAATCATTGCTGCTACTTCAAAAAGGTTAAATCCAGGTTATATTATTTTGCTACTTTATGTTGATGACATGTTAGTAGCTGATGCAAATTTAAGGGAGATTAACAATTTAAAGAAAGAGTTTTCTATCGAATTCAAGATAAAGGATTTGGGTGAAAGCAAAACTGATTTTGGGTATGAGGATTACCAAAGACAGGCAGAGAGGTATTCTGGACTTATCTCAAGAGAATACATCAACAAGATATTATAGATTCAGCATGAGTGATGCTAAGCCTATCAGAACGCCGTTTGCTAACTATTTTAGGTTGTGCAAAGAGCAATGTCCAGAGACAGATGAAAAGAATAACCTCATGGACAAGGTTTTGTTGCTGCTTTATAAATTTAAGGCGTAGTTACAAAAACTTTAAGGATACATGGTAATTTTGAGAGAGTTATTATTTATTTTTCAAGTTTTATAGTTTTTGTTTTAAAATTTCTCATTTATTTGAACCGTTGGATTAAATCTAATGAATATTTATCACCAATGTATAATTACAGAGTCCATATAGTAGCATTACTTTTAATTTTTGGAAAAAAAATATTATTAGGATCAAACACTTACAAGTTACCACTATGCCAAAAGATTAAGTTGTTGGCATATTGTATTTCCTTATACTCATATGATAAATTAGAATATCACATTTATGGTGCTAAGGTGGGCCTAAGAGGCTTCGAAGTGTCACGTGGCACCGACTGGTTTGTATGGCCAAGCACCGCTGTAATGATAATAAAATTCCATAAGGTTGATCGTTAACTCTAATAAAGCCAACACAAATAGTGTTAGATATTTTAATTAATATCTCAATTTGCATCAAAACTATTGAGCGGGATATTGATGTACAGTAATTACAACGTCATTTCATTAGTTGAATAAATATTACTGGTCATATGATAGGTGAATGGAAATGACATACATCTACTAGTATTTATTGAAAAATATAATATATTTTTTTAAGACTAACACTTACCGTGTCAGGGGTCTGCCAAGATTTGATAAGATTAATTATTATAAATATGGTTCGGAAAACAACTCCTACCACAAGGGAGGGATCTCCCCATATTTCATTTATTTATTGATAAATATGATACTCAAACTCCTATTACAAATATAAAGGGAAAGTGCACTAACCACTTAAGATACACAGCGTGACGAGTTGTTTTTTTATCACAAATGATGTAGTAAATGATTTATAATTTATGTATAGTTCATAATTTGGTCCACCGGTTGGTTTTTAGCAAGTGATATTGCTTTTCTATCACAAATTTGAACCATCCAAAATTTTAAGTGTAAAACTAATTTACAATCCACCACCCTATATTTTAAACGGTTTCAAATCTAGACTGTTTTATTAAAGAGCTTAAAAGTCAAATAAATCATTCATACAAGATCAACAAATAAAAAAAGGTATTGTCAGAATAGGAAAGAGTAAGTAAATATAGGAAAGAGTAAGTAAATATAGGGTGAACTACACTAAAGCCTAAATTTATTTATAATTATATGTATAATATCAATTTATTATTTATTATACGGTTATTTATATATTAATTTAGTCTTTATAAATAAAATTTTGACGGTCAAAATTGACAAAAGTATAAATTAATTATTTAATAATTTAATACAAAGAGTAAAATAATTAATTTATACTTTCTGTCAAATTTAATTGTCAAAATTTTGATAATATGTATTAAATTGATGTATTTAAAAAAATTCCGGAAAACACAAATTAAAAAAGTAAAAATAGATCAATATAATATTTCTAAATAAGTTAAATACTAAATTAATAGTTATCCGAGATATTAAGTTGTACGGTTAAATAAAAGTATGGTTTTATTATAATATAATTAAATATCAGGATATTCAGTTATAATTTGCTCTGAAATCAATTAGAGGATAAATATATATGGTATACCTTACCATTAAAGATGTAATAGGTAATAAGAATTATATACATGTCAAAAGAAAATATACATATATCAACCACACGACATTTACTAAAGATTTTCTCTCCATATAAACATGAGAGAGAGCAAAAAGAAAATATACATATATCAACCATACGATATATACTAAAGATTTTCTCAGAGAGAGAGAGAGAGAGAGAGAGAGAGGTATGACTATGACATGCAGTATAATATTAGGAGGTAGGGACATCAATGGGTAAATTTCTTTTCTTTTCTTTTTTTGTCACAAAAATTTAAATATTTGCTTCTTTAATTAATCAAATAATTGATTTAATTAATTAATTTCTTTGTTTTTAATAATATAATATAAAATATCCACAATATATATACATCCTTACCCACAAAGAATTGTAATATTTGTTTTTTTAATTAATAAAATAATTAATACCAATTGGATTAGGGAACAACCAGGCCTAACAAGGATTAGTACCAATTGGATTAGGAATCAGCCGGGACCTAACGAGATTAACTACTACAAATAGTGCCCAAAAAACAACTTTAGGAACTATAGATAGGTCTCCCCACACATTATTTATTTATTAACATTGATATATTTTAAACTTCTATCGTATAGGTGAACAGGAAGTGAACTATCTATTTTTTTTTCTTTTTCATTTTTTAATTTGTGAGAAGAGAAATTCGAAAATTTGGGACCTCAACTTCTTTAAAAAATGTAGTTACTAACTATCCACTTGAACAGTAAATGAATGTGCAGAATATCTTATTTTAATAATATAATATATATAACATTAAATATTCACAGTATCTATCAACATCCTAATTATTAGTCTATACTAATTAAATTATTGACAAAGTCTCCACAGCAGCAATATATAATATACTTCAACTGAAAAAAGATCAATCACAGTTAACATTATCATGTCTTGGTCTGGGACATGGACCACACTTGCAGTTCTTGTGCTTCTCTTCTTCCTAATCATTCAAGCAATATTTCTATTGAAAAACAGAGACGCAGAAACCAAGAGACTACCTCCTGGTCCAAGAGGGTTTCCAATTTTTGGAAGCCTCCATTTGTTGGGCAAATATCCTCACAGAGATCTCCATAAACTTGCCCAAAAATATGGCTCCATCATGTTCATGCGCCTAGGCTTGAAGCCTACCATCGTTGTATCATCCCCACAAGCAGCAGAGCTGTTCTTGAGAACCCATGACCTTGTCTTTGCTAGCAGGCCTCCTCTTCAGGCTTTCAAGCTCGTTTTGTATGGTCAGAAGGACATGGTCATGGCTCCATACGGTTCTTATTGGCGAACCGTGAGGAAAATGTGCACTCTACAGCTGCTTAGCAATCACAAAATCAGTTCTTTCAAGTCCATGAGAAAGGAAGAGCTTGGTCTATTGATTGGTTTTATAAAAGATGCTGCTGCTGCTGCTCCTGTGGATTTGAGTGCCAAGGTTGGAGCTCTCAGTGCAGATATGATATGTAGAATGGTGTTTGGGAAGAAGTACATGGACGAGGAGTTTGATGAGAGAGGGTTCAAGGCTGTGATTCAAGAGGGTATGGGGTATGCAGCCACTCCAAACTTGGCTGATTACATCCCTCAATTAGCTTGGCTTGATCTCCAGGGGCTCACGAAGAAGTTGAAGGCGATTTCGAAGGTGTATGATGATTTTCTAGAGAAGGTTATTGCTGAACATGTTCAACATTCCAGTAGGGATGAAAATAGAAACAAAGACTTTGTTGATCTTCTGTTGAGCTTCATGGAATCAGAAGAAACAGACAGCCAAATTAATATAGAGCATGTCAAAGCCATAATCTTGGTAATTATATATAAGTATATATAGCACTTCAAAGAAATTTGCATTATATAGACAAGAATTTTAGTTTGCACATATAGAATTTTATAACTCTACTGGTACATTTTAGTTCTCTGAATTATGATCATGAAATTTGTTTGTGATTAAAAGTGTCATATACCTACCACCGCACAATATAGTTTAGTGGTAAAATACATTTATTTGTTTTGACAATACCTAAAATTCGAGTTGTAGTACCGTCAGTGTGTTAAAAAAAGAAAAAAAAAAGTCACAAGATTGATCATTGGTCTTTTTTAAAAAAAAATTCAGAAGAAACCTATCTAAAATATTGGTTTTATATTGTAATTGACTATTTTTTTCAATTGAATACATTTTCTCTTTGGTCAGGACATGCTTATAGCCGGCATGGACACCTCAGCAGCTGTCATTGAATGGTCAATCTCAGAACTCATGAGGCATCCAAGAGTAATGAAGAAAGTGCAAATGGAGCTGGAAAATGTAGTGGGCAAAGACAGAATGGTTGAAGAATCAGATTTGGAAAATTTGGAGTACTTGGATATGGTTATAAAAGAAAGCTTGAGGCTCCATCCAGTGGCTCCATTACTCCAACATGAATCTATGGAAGACTGCATAGTTAACGGCTTCCATATTCCAAAAACATCGCGAGTTTTTATTAATGCATATGCAATTGGGAGAGATCCAAATGCTTGGAATGATCCTGACAAGTTTTTCCCAGAAAGATTTATTGGAAGTGACATTGATCTTTACGGACATCACTTTCAACTCATTCCATTTGGCTCTGGGCGAAGAAGTTGTGCTGGATTGCAATTGGGTCTGACCACTGTTCGGCTAGTGCTAGGACAACTTATCCATTGCTTTGATTGGGAACTTCCTGAGGGTGCATTGCCAAGTGAATTGGACATGACAGAGCACTTTGGTATTGTAATTTCAAGGGCTGAACATCTTTTGGCAATCCCTACCTATCGCCTTAATAAATCATAATCCATTGCTTGCGTACTCGTTTTTTTTTTTTTTCTGCGATTGTAATGATATATAATTTATTTATTTTAAATAAAAGAATAACTTTTTAAAATTATTGGTAGAAACTTTTGGACTACATCTGGTATTTTGTGTTGAATTAAAATGGATTGGATTAAATAGGGGTTGGATTGGATGTCATCAAATTCTGTGATTGGTGCATAATAGGATTGAACTAGTTGTACTCTTGTCTTGCATTTGGTGTATGATAGAATTGGATAAAAAAAATTTCAAATGTGCATGATAGGATAGTATAAAGCAAAAACAAAACAGTGTTAGATATTTTAACTTATATCTCAAATTGTATCGAAACTATTTAGCTATATATTGATACACATTAATTATAACATTATTTATTTTATTTTTTTTGACATACCACTTGCGGTGATAACAACTCGAACCTGAGACATTATCAGGCTGAATAAGCATCTTTACTACCGAACCCAGGAGCGGACCCCTCCCCCTGGCCCCCTATAATATTTTTTTTAAAAAAAATTACATATTTAATTTAAATATAAAAAATAAATTATATATATTAATAAATTTAGAATTTTAGACCCGGCCCCTCCAATTTTTCTCTTCACGTTCCGCTCCTGACTTTCATTAGTTGAAATAGTATCGATCATAAATTAGGTGAATGGAAATGACACATTATTAAAGAATATGAGCATACACCTACTACTATTTATCTAAAAGTGTAGGTTTTTTTTTTCACTAGTTGTGCTAGGGGTATGACGAGATCAACCACTATAAATACTGGCTCAAAAAGTAACTCTCACCACGAGGCAGAAGCCTCCACAGTCTACACACTATGTTTATGTATTGATTAAGATCGAACTCAAATTCCTATAACAAATGTGAATGAAAAATGTACTAAATTGTTGAGAATGAAGTTTAGTTGTTTTTACCCTTAGACTTTTACATATTCATGTTTTTAAATTATTGAAGTTATGTATTTGACTTAAAAATATTTTTTTTTTAATATTTTAAATGGTCAAAATGGGTCATGTCCACTAATAAAAATTTAAAATTTTGATTTGAGAATCTGAAAAGTAATGAGAGAATCTAAGCAACCAATTTTCACAACTAAAAAAAACCCATAAAAATAAAGTATATAAATTAAAATAAAGTATTTCAAAGTCTTAGCTGTACCACAATTGCATTTATATAAGTGACAAAAGCCAGCCACATAAAACTGCTATATGCTACCCATTTCCATTTTTTTACACGTCTTTTATATATATATATATATATATATATATATATTATATTTTCAGTAATCGAATAATCCGCCAACACATTTATTGGGCTGAAGATTTTCTCTCCATAAAGAGATGAGATAAGGTTTGGTTTAAGAAGCTGATTTTGGTCGAAAATTAAAGAGCCACTTTCCTCATATACGTGAAAGAGAGAGAGGTGACAATGACATATTGACATGCAACAAAATAAATAATCTCTAGAGAAAAATTTCAGTATATTTAATGTATCAATCAGTGTATATATATAGAACCACTTAAAATTTAATTTATGGTAACATAAATATAAAAAAATATTAGTGAAAGAGAGAGAATAAAGTTATCAGAAAAAAAATTGCCAGAAAAATATTTGCTTAATATTCACTTTATTATGTGTTAAAATTTAAAGGGTTCAATATACATATTAATTATAGCATCGAGTACATTCAAAATTAATATATATATATATATATATATATATTAATTGCTTAAGATTTATCCATTATTTTTAAAAAAAAAATTGTTTTTTTAAAATGTAATATTGAAAACATAAAATTAAATCAATATTTTATTGATCAGAGCATATGATTAATAACAATTTTCAAAAACAGCTTTAACTTTAAGTATTATATTTAAAAATATAGAAAAATAAAATACTATTTTTTTAAGCACATAATTATAAGATTAATAATCTGTCGAAACCTGTCGTAATCAATCCCTAAACTCGCGGTTCAAATATCTACTCACATATACTGGTACATGGTGGAACTTAAACTCTCACTACTAAGATGGGAGATATATACATTAATCACTTGGATTATAAATGTATGTAATATTAATATAATATAAAGGTAATTTTTTTATTTTACAAAATGCTAAATATTTGTTTTCTTTAATTAATCAAATAATTGATTTAATTAATAACATTTTTTTGCTTTTAATAAATAATATTTTTTTAAGGGTACAATTATAAAATAAATAACTTAAATATTTAATTCTAATAAGAGAGAAAATTACCCACACATATTAATAAATGCATATGGTGGAAATTAAATTCTTACCACTAAGGTAGAAGAGAAATGCACTAATCACTTTAACTATGAGTATATGTGTTTAATAAAATAATATTAAATATCCACAATGTTATATACATCCTTATTCATAGAGAATTGTAAGATTCATTGAAGTTTTTTAAAGACCGGTAACAGTTGGATCAAGAATCAGTCGGATCCTAGCAAGATTAACTATAAATAGTGCCTTGAAAATAACTCCAGGACGATGTAGAGTTCTCCTCCACATATTATTTATTTATTAATAATAATGAGATTTTCGAACTCCTATTATAAAGATGAATTATCAACTTAGAGCTATAAGTTTTTTTTTTTTTAAGGGAATACAATTACAAAATTAATAATTATCGAGATCTGTCGAAATCAATCATTAAACATATGGTCTGGATATCTATTCCATAACGGAAGATATTTACTCTCATAATAAGGGGAGAAAATTACCCACATATGCTGATAAATGTACATGGTGAAAATTGAACCCTCACTACTAAGGTAGAAGGGAGATACACTGACCACTTGAGCTAAATGGACGTGCAACTTAGAGTTATGACAAGTGTCAACAACTGCAACGTATAAATGTTTTCAACCATTTCTATTGAAAAAAAAAAGATCAATCACAAATATTTGGAGTACTTGGATATGTTATAAAAGAAAGCTTGAGGCTCCATCCAGTGGCTCCGTTAATCCAGCATGAATCTGCGGAAGATTGCATAGTTAACGGCTTCCACATTCAAAAAAATTGTGAGTTTTTATTAATGCATATGTAATTTGGAGAAATCCGAATACTTGGAATGATCTTGATAAGTTTTTCCTAGAAAGGTTTGTTGGAAATGACATAGGTTTTTACGGACATTACTTTCAGTTCATTCCATTTGGCTCTAGATGCAGAAGATGCACTGGATTGCAATTGGGCCTCACGACTGTTTGGCTAGTGCTAGCACAACTTATGCATTGTTTTGATTGGGAACTTTCTGAGGGTGCATTGCCTAGTGAATTGGACATGACAGAGCACTTTAATATTGTAATTTCAAGGGCCGAATGTCTTTGGGCAATCCCTGCCTGTTGCCTTAATAAATCATAATTTAGCTTGTGTACTTTTTTTTTTTGGGTTTGTAATGATATATAATTTATTTATTTTAAATAAAAGAGTAACTTTATAAAACTACTGGATTGGAATGAAGTGAATTGAATTGAATAAATGTTGGATTAATTGGAATGTCATCAAATTCTGGTTTGGTGCATAATAGGATTGAATGAGTTGTACTCCTGTCTTGCGATTGGTGTATGATAGAATTGGATTAAAAAAAAAAATTCAATGAACATGACTGCATGATAGGATTGTATACTAAATAGAAGAGAATTATGAACAATAAAAAATTATATTAATTATAAAATATAATAAGAATATTACACAGTGAACAAATTTTTAGTTAATATTAAAGAATTAAAAATAAACTAATTTAGAATTAATAATAAATTATTAAACTAAACCCAACTTTTATTTATTTTTTATTTTTTTTACTCGAAACTCAACATTTATTTGACAGTTTCTATTATTATTAACTTTTATATATAGAAAAAAAATAATATGTGCATTTTTCTCAGCAACCAGCAACCACAAACAAAAAAAAATCCAATTGAATTCAACATGAAGATTAAGGAGAGAGAAAGCTATTTTTTTTTCTTTTTTTTTTCAATCGACTAATTGGGTGTTTGTGGATTACATCAGAACGCATTATGGGAATAGTTACTTAAATGTTAAGAATATAAGGAAGGGGTACACGATTCGAACTCATAACTTTAATAATACAATATGAGGGTGTTAGGTCGAGTATTTTCTAGGTTGGCTAATTCCGTGCAAAACACTCTTTGATTGTAATTATGTTTGGGAGCTTTCGTTGAAAGCATCAAAATCATCAGATTTATTTGGTAAGTTGCTCTCAATCTCACAAAGGTTTTTAGGATCTCACACACTCACAACATATCAGTCATTATGTTTCTGGGCATCTTATTCATCATTGACATGGTATATGGTGCATAGTTCATTGTATTGCATTCATATGTTATGTTTTGCAGATGCATCCTATAGAAGGTCTCATATCTCCACCTTCCTATCCGAATTGCAAAGTATATTATTCATGAAAGTTGTTGGCCTATGTGTGTACTTACTTCTGTAATTTTTTCAGAATTTTCTGGGCAGGCACTTCGCTAGATATTAGATAGACACCGAACATAGGTCAGTACTGGAAAAACAGGGGAGACAGTTTTTGTGTGACATGTATGTGGTCCGATATGTCACCCTTCCTGTCCAAATTGTAAATGGTGTTCTCCTATGAAAGTTGTTCATATATGTGTCTACTTTTTTCTATAAGTTTTTCAGAATTTTCTAGGTGGCGTTTTCTCTAGATAATAGCTAAATATCAGACATATGTCAGTGCTAAAATAACAGGGGAGACAGTTTTTGTGTGTCATATATGTGGTCCAAGATGGCACCCTTACTGTCCGAATTTTAAATGGTGTTCTTCATGAAAATTGTTCATATATGTGTCTACTAGCTTCAGGTAGTTTTTCAAAATTTTCTAGGTGGCGTTTCTCTAGATATTAGCTTGAAACCGAACATAGGTCAGTGCAGAAAACTGCACCCGACCCAACATGTGCGCCCGACTCATTTTGTGTGGCAACCAGACCCGTGGCTCTTCCTATATAAAGGCCACTTTGTCTTTTTCATCCACAAACCAGAAAGAAGAACCCTAGCAGCTCCCTTTCTTTATACTTTCTCAAATCCAATCTCTCAAAACTCACTCAATCTCTCTTATATATCCATGGAATCAAACTAGAGACTTGTGGTAAGTGTTTTTCTTGTATGTTGAAGGTGTTTTATGCTTCATATCATTTAAATCTCTTTTTTGTTCTTGAATGAGAGTTAGATATTGATTGGATATTGAAAGCTTGTGGGTTTTATGTTTAATGCATGATAAGGGGTTTAGAAAGTTGAATTAGTACCTAAATAACTTCATGTTGTGATTTAGAGTGCATGTCTTACTTGAATGAATTAAACCTCTATCTCACATGTGTTTAGTGGATTTGTACTAATCTAGGTTGGATCAAGAGTGTTAATTGTTGTTATAATAATTTACTTGTTGCTAGAATCACATTCATATAAACATGTTGCTACCTTGTAGAGTTCATGCATTGAATATGTTTATTTCATGAGTTGAAAGTGTTGAATTTGTTGCAAAATTTGTAAGGTCTTGAAATGTGTTTATGCTAAGTGTTATTTAAGTAGATTGTGTGCACTAATTCACTTAGCATCATAGGTTGTATTGGTCATGCATCCTAATTGTATGTTCATGCATCATTGAACACTTAGACCATAATCCTTTGTGTTGTTGGAAGAGCTTGTGTGAGTTTGGTGAAGTCTTGTGAATGAGCTCAAGATATGCTTCTTGTGGAAAAGTTGCATTTGTGTGGAATTTCACTAGTTGGCTCTTGCGAGACAATAGGTGTAGGCTCACGCCAATAGAAGCGTGAATTCTAGGATATCTTGAGAATATACGTTTAGTCACCTAGTGGATCTTGGGAGATCATTAGGGAAAAGGCCTGCGGGTAAACTAGAGCGGGATAGTCCAAGAGGAGTGAGTTCTTGTAATTTCAACTTGAGAGTGTACTGCATTTATCACTAGTGGATTGTCCGTTAAGTGGCCAAGAGTGGTCCCGTGGTTTTTGATCCCTTGTTGGAAGAGGTTTTCCATACTAAAATCCTTGTGTTGATTTTGTTTATCTCTTCCGCATTTGTTATGTATTTATAATTGTTGAATTGATCTAATTAAATTGTTGGTAATCAAAAAATTGGTTAAGAACCTATTCACCTCCTCTCTAGGTTCATATTAGACCGTTGCACTTAAACTTTCAGAAGGATATACTAATAGATCAACATCGTGTTGTTTTCTAAATTTTATTAAAAAAAAAAAAGGTTTCGAACAAGAAAATATTAAAAATAAATATCTAGTACTAGTATGTATTTGTTTCTCCATCGGTCCAACTCTACACTAAACGTGTTTGTAGCTCCTCTTTAAATTTGGGGCATAGTTACAAGAACTTTAAGAATACATGGTGGTTTTAAGAGAACCATTATTTATTTTCCAGTTTTGTATTTTAAAATTCCTCATTTATTTGAACCGCTGGAGTGAATCTAATGAATATGAATCGCCAATGTATTAATAGAGTCTATATAGTAGCATTACTTTTCATTTTTGGAAAAAACATGTTAAGATCAAGCACTTATAAGATACCATTATACTAAAAGTTTAAGCTGTCAGCAAAGACGATATTGTGTTTCCTTATACTCATATGATGAAGTAGAGTTTCATGTCTTTTGTACTAAGGTGAGCCTAAGGGGTTTTGAAGTGTCACGTGGGACCGACTGATTTGTACAGTTAAGCACTGCTGTAATGACAATAAAATTCATAGGGTGATCGTTGACTCCAATAAAGCAAAAACAAATAGTGTTAGATATTTTAACTAATATTATCTCAATTTGTATCGAAACTATCTAGCTATATATTGATACATATTAATTATAACATCATTTCATTAGTTGAAATAGTATCGGAGATATATTCGGTGAATGGAAATGACACGTGATTATAGAATCTGAGCATACATCTACTAGTATTTATTGAAAAATATAGCTTTTTTTTTTTTTTCATATGTCAGATGTCTGACGAGATCAACCACTACAAGGACGGTTTAAAAAGCAACTCCCACCACGAGAGAGAGGCCTCCAAAATCTGCACACATTGTTTATTTATGGGTGAATTGCACTAAGATATCCTAACTTTATTCATAATTACACGTATAATCCAGTTTACCGTATATTTCACACAGATACCTTTGACTGTGTTGACCACCGTCAACTTAACAATGATCTTAACGACTCAAGGGTATTTTAGTGTTTTACACTTAAAAATTTTAAAAAAGCTACCTAAGCAATTAAGACATGCCACATCATCCATTAAAATTAATTTTTATATAAAAAATTAAAAAATTTTAAATTTTTAATAAAGAATATCTGAACCTTTAAAAAAATTAAAAAATTAATAAGCAAAATAACAAAAAGAAGAGATTGGGAAAAGGAAGAGATCCAGGTATTTTGGGTTGAATGTTTGAAAAAAAACAAAAATTTGTTTGAACTCCATTTTATTTTATTTGTATTTTTCTTTTTTTATTTTAAATTTGAATTTTTTTTGTTTTTTTTATTTTTGTTTGTTGTAATTTAGTTTTTTGGATTTGGATGAATGGTTTATGGAAGATAGATGGATGGTGGTTTTTTTTATTATTATTATTATTGGTGGGTTGAAGATGAAGATGGAGATTTTTTAGATTTGGATGAATGGTTAATGGAAGATGGATGAATGATGAATGATTTTTTTTTTTTAATTGATGGGTTGAAGATGAAGATGAAAATTTTTTGGATTTGGATGAATGGTTGATAGAAGATGGATGGATGATGGTTTTTTTTTTTTTTTTTTTTTTTAAATTGGTGGGTTGAAGATGAAGATGAAGATTTTTTGGATTTGGATGAATGGTTGATAAAAGATGGATAAATTTTTTTTTTTTTTTTTTTTTTTTGTGGGTTGAAGATGAAGATAAATATGAATATGATGGTGGTTTTTTTTTGTGAGCTGAAGATGAAAATAAAGATTTTTTAGATTTGGATGAATGGTTGATGGAAGATGGATGAATGGTGGGTTTTTTTTTGGTGGGTTGAAGATGATGGTGGTGTTTTTTTTTTTTTTTTGGTGGTTGAAGATGAAGATGAAGATTTTTTGAATTTGGATGAATGGTTAATGAAAAATGGATGGATTTTTTTTTTTTTTTTTGGTGGTTGAAGATGAAGATGAAGATTTTTTGGATTTGGATTAATGGTAGATGGATGAATTGTGATTTTTTTTTTTTGATGGGTTGAAGATGAAGATTTTTTGAATTTGGATGAATGGTTGATAGAAGATGGATGGATGGTGTTTTTTTTTGTGGGCTGAAGATGAAGATGATGGTGGTTTTTTTTAGTGGGTTGAAGAAGATGATTGTGGTTTTTTTTTTTTGTGGGTTGAAGAGTAGGTTGTGATTTTTTTTAATTATTATTTATTATTATTATTTTATATTTTTAATAGGGCTAATATATCATTTTACATAAAAAAAAATTTGGTCAACCGTTATTTTTAACTAAATCAACTAACTGTATGATACTTAAGTATAATAAACGGTAAACTAGTATTATGTATGTAATTATGGATAAAGTTAGAGTACCTCAGTGCAATTCCTTTATTTATTGATAAAGGTTGTATTCGAATCCCTATATCGAATGTAAATAAAAATATACTAAATTGGTGAGAAAGAAGTTTAGTTGTTTTTACCCTCGGTCTTTTATATATTCATGTTTAAATTATTGAAGTTATATATTTGATTAAAAATAATTTTTTTTTATATTTTAAATGGTTAAAATGGGTCATTTACACTAAAAAAGAAATTTTAAATTTTGATTTTAGAATCTGAAAAGTAATGAGAAAATCTTAACAACCAATTTTCACAATTAAAAACCCATAGAAATGTACTAATATAAAATCAAATAAAATGTTTACAATTTCAAAGTATGCCACATAAAACTGCTATATGCTACCCATTTCCATTCTTTTACACATATTAGTTATAAGCTACATCTTATCTTAACACATTTATTCGGCAGAAGATTTTCTCTCCATAAAGATATGAGATAAGATTTGGTCTAAGAAGCTGATTTCGGTCAAAAATTAAAGAGCCACTTCGAGAGAGGTGACTATGACATGCCACACATGCAACAAAATATTAGGAGGTAGCTAACCAAAATGCACATGGCCGGAAAAGATGAAAATTGGAAAGGATATTTTCAGGCTTCAAGATCTATTATTATATATAATTTAATTTTTTATATTTAAATTAAATATTAATTTTCTTTTTATATATAAATTTTTATTTTTTAAAAATTCTAGGAGGGTCAGGGTGCCCTCAAAGGGGTACACTCCTGTGCACAGACATAATCTCTCTCTAGAGAAAATTTTCAATATACTCAGTGTATCAATCAGTGTATATATGGAACCACTTAAAATTTGATTTATGGTAAAATAAATATAAAAAAAAACATATTAGTGAAAGAGAGAGAATAAAGTTATAAAAAAAAACTGCTAAAAAGAATTTACTTAATATTTACTTTATTATGTGCTAAAATTGAAGTAGTTCAATATACATATTAATTAGTGTTTCGAGTACACTCAAAATTCTCTCTCCTAGCACATCCATTTATAGTAAAACGGTTAGTACACCTCCCTCTCATCTTAGTGGTAAGGGTTTAATTCTCACCATGCACATTTTATTAGCATGTGTGGGTAGTTTTCTTCCCTTATTGTGCAAATAGATGTCTTCTGTTATGAGAGTAAACATTCGGGTCGCATATTTAGTAATTGATTTCGGTAGATTCTGACAGATATTAATATTGTGATTGTTTTCCCTTCAAAAAATTTTTTTCTCTCTCCTATTTATAAGATTGAAAATCTAAAATTAATTATCTAACTTGAGTGTTGGAGGGACGAATTCAGTGACAACTTCAGCGTCCTGCTGTCTTTGACCTTTGTTGCAGTGGACCAGTGGTTGGAAGCTAAGGAGGACTAGCTGGAGGTCTTGGGAATCAAAATTATTTAAAGGCTAAATTAATATATATATATATATATATATATATATATATATATATATATATATATATATTAAGGGCGAATTGTAATGGAATACCCTAACATTTGATCATATTATAATGAAATCGTGAGTTTAGTCTTAATTATACATTAGTACCCCCCTCTTTTAGTTGACTTGGTCAAAAACAAAAATTTGACCAAATGTTTACCTAAAATGATAAAAATACCCCTAGTTAAAATAAATAATATTAATTATTAAAATTAAAAAATTAAAAAAATTTAAATTTTTTAAAATGGATGAATCCATTTAAATTAATTTTTTTATTATTTAATTTTTTTAATTTTAATAATTAATATTATTTTTTATTTTTTAACTAGGGATATTTTTATCATTTTAGGTAAAAAATTTGGTCAAACTTTTATTTTTATCCAAGTCAACTAAAGAAAGGTACTAATGTGTAATTAATGCTAAACTCATGATTTCATTGTAATATGGCCAAATGTTAGGGTACTCCATTATAATTCGCTCATATATTAATTGCTAAAAATAATTGTTCTTTAAAATGCAAAATTGAAAACATAAAATTAAAACAATATTTTATCGATCAGAGCGTATGATTAATAACAATTTTCGAATACAGTTTTTAAAATGAAACAACAAAAATACTTTTACAATATAGAAAAAGAAAATATTATTTTGTTTTAAAGGTATAATTATAAAATTAATAATCTACCAGCACCTACAATAAAGAGGGGAAACTATCCATACATACTGATAAATGAGCATTGTGGGATTTGAACATTCACCAGTGAGATAAAGAGAGTTGCACTAACCACTTGAACCAGAGGCGGACCATAATGGGGGCTGGGCCGGGCTGTCGCCCGACCAATTGTTTTTCAAAAAATTTCATATACAATTACATATTTACCCTTCAAGTTTTGTAATTTTATAAATATATCTTTTATCAATTAAATTAAAATAAAATAAAATTTTTCTCACCTCACTTACACAGACCACATTTACACGATCAGCTCTCTCTCCCTCCTCTCTTTCTCAATCTCACCAGTCTATTGTCAGAATTATGTCAATATTTAGCTGAAACAAAAAAGTTAGAACAGACACTTTGATTGATAAATTGATTCGTTTAGTCTTAACATTTTTTGTGTCCACGACAAAAACAAAACGAGCACTTTATGCTATGGAGCTTCTTTAAGCACCACTTCGCAATAAGATGGAGAACGATTTTCTGACAAATTGTATGGTCATATATATTGAAAGGGAGAATACTGATATCATTGACTTAGAATATATAATAGACGAGTTTGATTGTGTAAAATCTCGCAAGACAAAGTTTAAATAAGGCTATTTGTATTTGTATTACATGTTTCTTTTTCTTTTTTATTGTTATATTATTAAAAGTTATTGTACTTTATTTAATATATGCATTTTGAGAGGTAAAGTTCATTATGTCACCTATATAGTTTTATCTTTACTTTTCAATCAATAAAATTTCTTTGTACTGTTGATGTTCGCTAAAATTTTTTTTTTTTTTTTTTTCGCCCACCCTAATAAAAATTCCTGGGTATGCCCCTGACTTGAACTATTAGTGTAAGCTATTAGCAAAGACGATATTGTATTTCTTTATACTCGTATGATAGAGTAGAGTTTCGTGTCTGTTATGCTAAGGTGGGCTTAAGGGGTTTCGAAGTGTCACGTGACACCGACTGGTTTGTGCGGTTAAGTACTATTGTAATGACAACAAAGTTCATAGTGTGATCATTGATTCCAATGAAGCCAAAACAAATAATGTTACATATTTTAACTAATATTTCACTTTGTATCGAAACTATTGAGCGATATATTGATACACATTAATTATAACATCATTTCATTTGTTGAAATATTATCGGTCGTATGTTAGTAGATTGGAAATGACATATTATTGTACAATCTGAACATATATTTACTAGTATTTATAGAAAAATATAGCTTTTTTTTTTAAGACTAACACTTGTTGTATTAAGGTTCTGCCGAAATCTGATGAGATCAACCACTGTAATTACGGCTCGAAAAACAACTCCCACCATGAGGGAGGGGTCTCTACAATCTACAAATTTTGTTGATTTATTGATAAAGATCGGACTCAAACCCTTATAATGGATATGAATGAAAAATATTATAACCACTTGAAACATAAAACTGTGAGGAGTTGCTTTTTTTTTTTTTTTTTTATATCATAAATGATGTAGTAAGTGATTTATAACTTATGACTATGTTTGACAGAGCTTTTACTTTAAACTTTTGACTTCTTAAAAGCTCTTCCTACAAAAGCCATATATTTTTCTTTGCTTGGAAGAGCTTTTAAAGTTTAAAAGCTCTTCTCTTGAAAAATTCAAATACTTATAAAAGAGCTTTTAGGCTCAAAAAGTCAAAAGCATGCTTCGAAAAGCTCCGCCAAATAAGCCCTATATATATTTCAAAATTAGGTTCACTGGTTGATATTTAGTAAGTGATATTGCTTTTTTATCACAAATTTGAAGCACTCCAAAATTTTAAGTGCAAAATTAATTTACAATCCAGCACCCTAAATTTTAAACAGTTACCATTGATTAAATCTAAATTTTCCAGTTAAAAACTCAAAAGTTCAAATAAATAATTCATACAAAATTAACAACCACCAAGAAGTAACTAAAAATATAATAAATAAAAATGAGTAAGTAAACTAAATTAAGATAAAAAGAGAAAATATATCTTAAAAATTATTGAAGGATTAAGTCGATAAAATTCCATTAATATAAATTGCTTAACTGTCAGTATTCAATCCTCTGTCTTTTTGGAATCGTATGCTTCTTTTATTTTGATTAAACCTGAAAAAGAAAGATAAGAATACTTAGTTACCAATAAAATAAAAATAAATAGTTTGTAACTAATTTTATCAAAAAAGTTTAGTTGTTATTAGTATATGACAAAATTTTACATATGTTAGGAATTTTCACCGAATTCCTCTTGTAGCAGAAGCAAAACAAAACAAATATACGTACAAAGACAAAGCGCACACAAGAAAGTAAGAAGAATAATCAATATAGTAATTTGATGTGGTTCAAAAACTTTCTTACATCTACCAAGTGCATTTGCACTTAATTCACTGTGAAATTACTGATTACAAAGATATTGGAAAAACTTTCACACAGTTTTTTTTCTCTGTGTATCCTCTTTGATAATCTCTCTCAACTCTTGAATTTGTCTTATCGAAACCCTAACGTTACATGGGTATTTATAGGAAAAACTTGAGATAGGAAAAGGTTTTCCTATCTGGTCAAGATTCAGACTTAAAACAGGAGTCTGATTAGAACACAAGAAAAATTGTAAGCTCAAGGCATACGATCAAGGCCGCGCGACTTAATGCCTAAACTGGCAATTGGTTGCGCGCGACTTGCTAGGAGGTTGCGAGACTCTCTACCTGTTTTCCCAACAATTTAAGATAAAACGACCTAGGAAAAGATTTTTCCTATCTGATCAATATTCAGACTCAAAATAGAGTCTGATTAAAACACAGGAAACTTTGCAAGCTCCAAGGGCACGCGACTAAGGCTGCGCGACTTAATGCCTAAACTAGCTATTGGTTGCGCACAACCTGCTAGGAGGTTGCACGACTCTCTGCCCGTTTTCCTAACAACTTAAGAAAAAATGACCTTGCCTTTGCAATCTTTGCTACATGGGTCTTATAGGCAATCATAAAACCACTCTTGATGAGATCTAAAATTTTCTTTTGCAAATCGATATTATTTAAAGTAATTTTTAGGATTTAAGTTAAAATATTACACACTTGAATTACTAACGATATCCAATTTTTTCTTTTGCAAGCAAAACCATCTCCTCGAAAGATCTAGCTCCTTTTTTTTTTTTTTTGTGATTTCTATGGCTAAATTTTTAAATATGTTTATAAATGATAAAGTTATATATATATATATATATATAGTTAAAAATAATTTTTTTTATACTCATCTACTTGTAGTATTGTGAGAGTAGATATATCCCCTTTATTAATATTATACCTGTACTCTTTTTAAAAAAAAAAATTTATATTTTAAGTGGTTAAAATGTGTCTTTTACATTTTAGGGGTGAGCACATTAACTAGACAAAAAATAATCGAAAATAACGGACCGAAAATAACTGAACAAATAAGGTTATTTTCGGTTATGGATCGTGACTCGTGGAGGTTTGGTTAATCACTTTGATAACCAAATAAAAATTGGTTATGGTTAGGTTATGGGTGACAAAACCGTAAATAACCGAGCTTATATAAATTAAATTTTTTTTTAAAAAATAGGGTTCCACGTGTATGTTTCCACTTATATAATTAAATTGTTAAAAGTATAACATTGTTTATATTCTAATGAGTTTAGTATTGTTTTTTGTTTTGAAGAAATTTCAAGACGCTCAATGAAGATGTTTTAACTTTTTTGCACTTTTATATTTGTCTTTTTTTTTTTTATGTAATTCGGATTGTTTTTATTATGGTACGATTTAATTATGGACTGTATGACATGAACTGTTTTATGAACGGTTTTGTTATGGACCTTTTTATTAATTATTATGGTGGAATAGTTTAAATCTCTGATTGTATGTTTTATTGTAGGTTGTTGACAAGTGTAATATAGGTGTTATCGAAGTATATTAAAAGATTATTGATAGAAGATTGTATATTTTCCAATACAATGAGATGACAATAGGTTTTTATGAATATATATATATATATATATATATATATATTTATATCAAATTATAATATAACTCATAAGAGGCCCAAGTTTGATATTGACTTAAATTTAATGCATATGGATCTAATATTTTAAAAATATACAAACAATTGGATAAAATATAAAAAAAAATTATTTTTATTAATTAAGCCCATATGCACAATTTAGGCCCAATAAAGCCCAAATTGAAATAACCGAATTTAATCGAACCGAATTTAACCTACTTTTTAAGGTTTAGTTATTTTAAATTATTCATATAAAACTCACGAGGTTTGGTTAGCTCAATTAATAACCGAATAAAAATTTAGTTATATTAAATTATTAGTATAACCGAATACAATCGAATAGCGCTTACGAGAAAATCTTAACAACCAATTTTCACAATTAAAAACTCATTGAAATAAAATAAAATGTTTACAATTTTAATGTCTTAGCTGTACCATATGAGGCTAAAAGTAAGCCACATAAAACGGCTATATGCTAGTGCTATTTTCCTACATATAGGACAAAATTTTGAGTCCACTAATAAATACTTTTACACGTGTAAATATATATATACTGATATGATTAATATATATACTTATTGTACACGTCACATCTTCAGTAGCTATCATTAATATACTTATTGTACTGAAGATTTTCTCTCCAGAGATAAGATTTAGACTAAAGACGTAATTTGGCAGAAAATTAAAGAGCCATTTCAACTTGCATGATAGAGAGGGGGAGGTGACCATGACATGCAAGTTGCAACACAATATTAGGAGGCGGCGGACCAAAATACATCGTTTAAGACTAGACCATGGACAGCCATATTTGCTGAGGAACAAAACTTACAAAAGACACCAATCAATTTGAAAACGAAGACAAAAGCTGCTGTGTATTAAAATCCACCAGACCTATATCAGCAAGAGAAGGCACAGAACCATACACAAGATCTATCACCAAAGAGAGGCATCAGATTATTTTCGAGACTAAGGAAAACTCTATCAGCATATTATTTATTTATTAACAATTATTAATATAATATAAAATATTCACAGCATCTATCAACATCCTAGTTATTAGTCTATACGCGTTAAATTATGGACGAGTCTCATCAACTGCAATATATAATATACTTCTATTGAAAAACAGAGATGGACATTATCATCATCTCTTGGACATGGACCACACATGCAGTTCTTATGCTTCTCTTCTTCCTAATTATTCAAGCAATATTTCTATTGAAAAATGTTGGTCCACCTCATGTGGAATAAAGCATGAGATGCTCATCTCATGTGAAATAAAGGTTGAAGATGCTAATGCACATGAACTCTAGTTGTAAATGCTTCTTTCATGGTGGATCAACATAATTGTGTTTGATTCTTTCTACAAATCCTCACCTATAAATAGGTGAGCTCTTAGTTCATTCTAATCAAGCAAAAACACAACAATTGAGAGAGTGTGTGTGTTGAGAGATCCTCAGAGAAAAATAGAGAGAGTTTTCTGAAAAAGAAATTGTGAGCCAATTTGTGAGGTTCTATCCACAAGTTGAAGTTACATTATTATTGTAATTTGTGAGAGATCCACCCAAGGGTGAAGTTTGTAATCTCATTATTATTATAGTGGAGTTTTTAAGTGGCCTACGGGTCCCGTGGTTTTTACCTTCATTTTCTGGAGGGTTTTCCACGCTAAAATTGTTGGAGTTATTTTTACTCTATTTGTTTTGGGAAATTATCCTGGGGCCGCAAAATTTATTATTTTACAAACACATTTTTCCCAACAAAGTGGTATCAGAGCCTGTATCAGATTCTCTAGAAAATTCTTAGTATGCTCTGTGGTTGCAGTATTATCTGATCTTCCACATCAGAAAAGAATTATTCTTGAGTTTACTGATTTTTGTGATTGCTGGAAGTGTGGTGGTGCGGAAAGTGCATGTCTAGGAAAGATTCTGGCTAGGAAAGATTTGGTATTTAAGTGTGTCCGTTGTGACCCACCTCTCTTTCCTGGGAACTTACCTGGTGTACTGTTCACGACCACGTGCACTATTCACGCATACGAAGTACTATTCATCGCTGAAAAATATCAAATTCGGCTAAACTTGTTGACTAACGATCCAAATGGAGGAGAGCACATGCAACATGATCAAGTTGACTACATTTAATTATGCAGTATGGAAGCCAAAGATGGAGGATCTTTTATACATTAAAGATCTGTGGAAGCCAATTGTAATGCCGAAGGAGGAAGCAGTGACTACAGCTTCGACGGATGTCAAGACATCCAGCACTTCGACGTCCACATCAGACGTTGAGTGGACTGTGCTAAACCGAAAATGTGCTGCTCAAATCAGACAATGGATCGACAGAAGCATTTTCCAAAACTTTGCTAATGAACACGATGCTTACGTTCTTTGGCAAAAGTTAGAGAAAATGTATGCAAGGACAACCGCACAGAATAAAGCTAATCTGTAACGGCCCGGGACGCTCTACGGCTCTTGCCCGACCCCGTTACTCACAGGTACTGTCCGCTTTGGGTCGCTACAGCGTTCTACCCCTCACGGCTTTCTTTCGCCTCACTCATCTTGATAAGAATTGGTACTTATGGACAAGTACCAAGTTCAAATCTTGTTGAGGGAGGCGAAAGAAAGCCGTGAGGGGTAGAACGCTGTAGCGACCCAAAGCGGACAGTACCTGTGAGTAACGGGGTCGGGCAAGAGCCGTAGAGCGTCCCGGGCCGTTACAATACTAGCTCAATTGGTACTTAACTTGATAAGAATTGGTACTTATGGACAAGTACCAAGTTCAAATCCTGATGAGGGAGGCGAAAGAAAACCGTGAGGGTATTGCCCAAAGCAGACAGTACCTATGAGTAACATTGGCTGGGGGTAGACGATAGGGTCAAACCTGGGATGTTACATAATCTGATGCGACGATTAGTCAACTTGAAGTATAAAGATGGAAACAGCGTGTCAGAACACATGAGCGAGTTCCAAGGCATCGTAGATCAACTCAACTCTATGAAAATGACTGTAGATGATGAGTTGCAAGCATTGTTGATGCTGAGTTCTCTACCAAAAAGCTGGGACACTCTGGTTGTGTCAGTTAGTAACTCTGCTCCTGACGGCAAACTTACCATGGATATGGTAAAAGACAGAATGCTCAACGAAGAGTCTCGATGAAAAGACGAAGGGCATACCCCTGAAAATGAAGCACTTGTTACGGAGAAACAAGGCAAGCAAGAATGGAGGGGAAGGAGTAAAAATCCCCATAACCAAAGTCAGCAAAGAGGACGGTCAAAGTCCCGACCAAGGCATGACAAGAAGTGTCACCACTGTGGTAAGCTCGGACATTTCATTCGAGAATGTCGAAAGTTAAAGGCGGAGCGAACCAGAAATCAGGATGCACAAACCCGAACAAATGACACCGCAACAGTCACCGAAGAAGTTGTCGTTGTTCAAGTTGAGGATTATATCAATCTTGCAAGTCAAGATTCTACATGGGTAGTTGACTCAGGTGCATCATACCATGTCACTTCACGACTGGAGTTCTTCTCAACCTACACTCAAGGTGATTTCGGACGAGTGAGGATGGGAAATGATGATGTCTCCAAAATTATCGGCATCGGAAATATCCATTTAGAAACTAACCTTGGATGCAGGCTAGTTCTGAAAGATGTGAGGCATGTTCCTGATATCCTCCTCAATCTGATCTCCACCGGAATACTTGATGACGATGGTTACAGCAATTATTTTGGTGAAGGAAAATGGAAGCTTACTAAAGGCAATTTGGTAATAGCAAAAGGCAAGAAAGATACATCCCTCTACCACACAGAAGCCAAGCTATGTAGAGGAGAAGTAAACACCACCAGGAAAGAAGTTCCCACCGAGCTATGGCATAAGCGGCTCGGCCACATGAGTGAAAAAGGTCTCAATATTCTTTCCAAGAAGGCGCTTTTGCCAGGGATGAAAGGTACATCATTGCCTACTTGTGTTGATTGTATTATGGGAAAACAACACAGAGTTGCATTTCGTAGTTCCCCACCATCTAGAAAGGCGAATATTCTAGATTTAATATACACAGATGTCTGTTCAATGAGTTGTAAGTCACTAGGAGGTGCTACTTATTTTGTGACTTTCATTGATGACCATTCTAGAAAAGTATGGACTTTTGCTTTGAAAACTAAAGATCAAGTGCAGGAAGTTTTCAAGCAGTTTCATGTAAAAGTTGAACGAGAAACTGGCAGACGTTTGAAGTGTGTACGTGCAGACAATAGCGGTGAGTACCGCGGACCATTCGAGGAGTACTGCAGAAGTTTCGGCATCAGGCTGGAAAAATCAGTATCAAAGACACCTCAACATAACGGTGTTGCAGAGAGGATGAACAGAACCATTTGTGAAAGGGTCAGATGTATGCTCTCAAATGCAAAACTGCCAAACTCCTTTTGGGGGGAGGCAATGAGAACCGCAGTCGACTTAATCAACCTTTCTCCGTCAGTTCCGTTGAACTATGACGTACCAGAAAGAGTTTGGACGGGGAAAGACGTTTCTTACAAACACTTGAAAGTATTTGGTTGCAGAGCATTTGTCCACATCCCAAAAGACGAGAGGTCTAAGCTGGATGGAAAAGCAAAACAGTGTATTTTTGTGGGACATGCCCATGAAGAATTCGGCTACAGACTTTGGGATCCTATTAACAAAAGAATCATCAGAAGTAGAGAAGTCGTGTTTCTTGAAGATCAGACGATCGAGGATTTCGAGAAACCCGAGAAGCCACAGTCAGATGAAATTCCAGTTAATCTGGAACCAGTCTCTCCACCAATAAATTCTGATGAAGGGGGAGCTACACCAGATACTAATGATGTTCATCCACCAGCTCGCAATCCAGAACCAGAACAAGTTCCTGAACAAGTTCAGCCAGAAGTACAGTTAAGGAGGTCCACTAGAGAGCGACAACCAATTCGTAAATATTCTCCTAATGAGTATGTGATGCTCACTGACGGGGGAGAACCAGAGAGCTATGATGAAGCTATTACTGACCAGCACAAGACTGAGTGGTTAAAAGCCATGCAGGAAGAAATGAAATCCTTACATGAGAACCACACATTTGACTTGGTGAAATTACCACAGGGAAGGAAAGCTCTCAAGAACAAATGGGTGTACAAAATCAAAAGTGAAGAAGGCAACTCACAACCACGTTACAAAGCAAGACTGGTTGTGAAAGGATTCGGGCAGAAGAAGGGTGTTGATTTTGAAGAAATATTCTCACCAGTGGTAAAAATGTCTTCAATCTGAGTTGTTCTTGGCTTGGCAGCTAGTCTCAATCTGGAGGTTGAACAACTTGACGTAAAAACCGCATTCTTACATGGTGATCTCGACGAGGAGATCTACATGGAGCAGCCTGAAGGTTTCCAAGTCAAAGGGAAAGAAAAATCAGTATGTAGACTAAAGAAGAGTTTGTACGGTCTGAAACAAGCACCAAGGCAGTGGTACAAAAAGTTCGACTCGTTCATGGAGAAAAATGAGTACAACAGAACGACAGCTGATCACTGCGTCTTCATTAAGAAATTATCTGATGGTGATTTTATCATTCTTTTGCTTTATGTTGATGATATGTTAATTGTTGGCCAAGATATCGGCAAAATTAACAGGTTGAAGAAAGAGTTGAGCAAGTCCTTTGCAATGAAGGATTTAGGACCCGCTAAGCAGATTCTTGGCATGACGATTACCCGTAACAGACAAAATCGAAGAATCTGGCTATCTCAAGAACGATATGTTGAAAAGGTTCTTGAAAGATTCAACATGAGTAAAGCTAAATCTGTTAGTGCTCCACTTGCAAGTCACCTCAAGCTTAATGCAAGTCGGTGTCCTTCTAGCGAGGAAGAGAAATCAGAAATGAGCAAAGTGCCTTATGCATCGGCGGTTGGCAGTCTAATGTACGCTATGGTATGCACTAGACCAGACATTGCTCATGTTGTTGGTGTTGTGAGCCGATTCCTATCTAATCTTGGAAAGGAACATTGGACAGCAGTCAAATGGATACTCAGGTATCTCAGAGGTACTTCCAGTCATTGTTTATGTTTTGGTAATTGTAAACCTGTATTAGAAGGATATACAGATTCAGATATGGCTGGTGACATGGATATGAGAAAGTCTATATCCGGGTACCTAATAACATTTGCAGGGGGAGCTGTCTCATGGCAATCACGGTTACAAAAATGTATTGCCTTAAGCACCACAGAAGCAGAGTACATCGCAATTACTGAGGGTTGTAAGGAGATGATGTGGATGGAAAAGTTCCTACAAGAATTGGATCAGAAACAGGAAAGCTATGTTCTCTATTGCGACAGTCAGAGCGCAATTCACCTCAGTAAGAACCAAACCTTTCACTCAAGGTCCAAGCACATCGACGTAAGGTATCACTGGATTCGTGATGTGTTGGAAAATAAACTGTTACAAGTTGAGAAGGTTCATACCAATGACAACGGCGCAGATATGATGACGAAAAATCTGCCTAGAGAAAAGCTTGCTATATGTAGAGAGATTGCTGGTATGGAGGAACCCTGCTTCACATGAAGTGGAGGGGGAGATTTGTTGGTCCACCTCATGTGGAATAAAGCATGAGATGCTCATCTCATGTGAAATAAAGGTTGAAGATGCTAATGCACATGAACTCTAGTTGTAAATGCTTCTTTCATGGTGGATCAACATAATTGTGTTTGATTCTTTCTACAAATCCTCACCTATAAATAGGTGAGCTCTTAGTTCATTCTAATCAAGCAAAAACACAACAATTGAGAGAGTGTGTGTGTTGAGAGATCCTCAGAGAAAAATAGAGAGAGTTTTCTGAGAGAGAAATTGTGAGCCAATTTGTGAGGTTCTATCCACAAGTTGAAGTTACATTATTATTGTAATTTGTGAGAGATCCACCCAAGGGTGAAGTTTGTAATCCCATTATTATTATAGTGGATTTTTTAAGCGGCCTACGGGTCCCGTGGTTTCTACCTTCATTTTCTGGAGGGTTTTCCACGCTAAAATTGTTGGAGTTATTTTTACTCTATTTCTTTTGGGAAATTATCCTGGGGCCGTAAAATTTATTATTTTACAAACACATTTTTCCCAACAAAAAAAAGAGATGCAGAAACCAAGAGATTACCTCCTGGTCCAAGAGGGTTTCCAATTTTTGGAAGCCTCCATTTGTTGGGCAAATATCCTCACAGAGATCGCCACGAACTTGCCCAAAAATATGGCTCCATCATGTTCATGCGCCTAGGCTTGAAGCCTACCATCGTTGTATCATCCCCACAAGCAGCAGAGCTGTTCTTGAGAACCCATGACCTTGTCTTTGCTAGCAGGCCTCCTCTTCAGGCTTTCAAGCCCGTTTTGTACGGTCAAAAGGACATGATCATGGCTCCATACGGTCCTTATTGGCGAACCGTGAGGAAAATGTGCACTCTAGAGCTGCTTAGCAATCACAAAATCAGTTCTTTCAAGTCCATGAGAAAGGAAGAGCTTGGTCTCTTGATTGGTTTTATAAAAGATGCTGCTGCTGTTCCTGTGGATTTGAGTGCCAAGGTTGGAACTCTCAGTGCGGACATGACTTGTAGAATGGTGTTTGGGAAGAAGTACTTGGACAAGGAGTTTGATGAGAGAGGGTTCAAGGCTTTGATCGATACAAGAGGGTATGGGGTATGCAGCCACTCCAAACTTGGCTTATTACATCCCTCAATTAGCTTCGCTTGATTTCCAGGGGCTCACTAAGAAGTTGAAAGGAATTTCGAAGGTGTATGATGATTTCCTAGAGAAGGTTATTGCTGAACATGTTCAACATTCCAGCAGGGATGAAAACAGAAACAAAGACTTTGTTGATCTCTTGTTGAGCTTCATGGGATCAGAAGAATCAGAAGAAACAGACTGCCAAATTGATATAGAGCATGTCAAAGCCATAATCTTGGTAATTATATATATATATATATATATATATATATATATATGTATATATAGCACTTCAAAGAAATTTGCATACTATATAGATATGAATTTTAGTTTCCATATATAAAATTTTATAGCTTTACTGTGCATTTTAGTTCTCTGAATTATGATCATGAAATGTGTTTGTGATCAAGAGTGTCACGTAACTAAGATTGCTCAAAGATCTCTTTTTTAAATTTATGAGAAAGCTATCTAAAATATTGGTCTTATATTGTAATTGACTATTTTCTTCATGGAAACATTTTTTTCTTTGGTCAGGACATGCTTATAGCCGGCATGGACACCTCAGCAGCTGCCATTGAGTGGTCACTCTCAGAACTCATGAGGCATCCAAGAGTAATGAAGAAAGTTCAAGAAGAGTTGGAAAATGTGGTGGGCAAAGACAGAATGGTTGAAGAATCAGACTTGGAAAATTTGGAGTACTTGGATATGGTTATAAAGGAAAGCTTGAGGCTCCATCCAGTGGGTCCACTCTTACTCCATCATGAATCTATGGAAGACTGCATGGTTAATGGCTTCCACATTCCGAAAAAATTGCGAATTTTTATTAATGTGTATGCAATTGGGAGAGATCCGAATATCTGGAGTAATCCTGACAAGTTTTTCCCAAAAAAGTTTGCTGGGAGTGATATTGACCTTCACGGACGTGACTTTCAGCTCATTCCATTTGGCTCTGGACGCAGAAACTGTCCTAGGTTGCAATTGGGCCTCACCACGATTCGGCTAGTGTTAGCACAACTTATGCATTGCTTCGATTGGAAGCTTCCTAGTGGTGCATTGCCAAGTGAATTGGATATGGTAGAGCACTTTGGTCTTGTAACTTCAAGGGCCAAACATCTTTTTGCAATCCCTACCTATCGCCTTAATTAATTATAGTCTAGCTTGTCTATTATTTTATTTTTTTGGGTTTGTACTGTTTGTAATGATATATAATTTTTTTAAAAATAAAACATAACTTTATAAAATTTTTGTTACAAACCTTTGGACTTAGTTTGATATACCTTACGAGAATAAATTGGATTGAATTAGATGTTATAAAATTTTGTGTTTGGTACATAGTAATACACTTCCTTTTAACTAATTTTAAAAAGTTATTATTTTACTTTTAAAAAAATTATATATCATTACAAACTCAAAAAAAAATAGAAATGTATTACCATCAGATTATACATACGGCCACATAATAAAAACAACTTACTTATTATATTTTTTAGATTTATTTTTAACTAATTTTTTAATAGCGTAGTATTATTCTTTTTAAAATGAATATTATTTTATTTAAAATTTTATTCAAATAATATGATAAGATTATTTGTATCAATTATATTAATTACGAGATGATAATGTAGTGATTACAAATTATATTCTCATATTATTTTAGTAATAAATTTTAATTAAATAAATTTTAAATAGCATAACATTACTCTTTCGGAAGACGAGAATGCACCTACTAATATTTATTGAAAAACAGTTTCTAAACACGTTGATTTCTCGAACCTACCGAAAAAAAGTGTTTTCAGCACATATTTTATCATCGCTCTCTGACGTAACTTGTGCTTAACTTACCAATTCATTTAAATATCTTCTCTTTTGTTTTTCGTTTTCGTAATCTTTTAAATATCCAAGTATACCTTTTAGTAATCACATTAGATAAAAATATAATAATCACAAAAATAACACGAATAATTATTAAAACTTTTTTTTATTAAAAAAAAAATTATTAAAATTTTTTTTAATATAATAATCACAAAATAACACGAATAATTATTAAAATGTTATTTTGAAAAAAAATATTGAATTAGAATAAGATTTGATAATTTTGAATATATTATAGTAAAAACTCAAAATATATATAAAATAAAATTATAAATACATACAAATAACTAACAATATTGTACATCCCCGTTTTCATATTTATTTTGTGATCGTAACATTGATTCAAGCATGGGCGGAGGCACCTTGGGGCTTGGCAGGAGGCCAGCCAAGATCTTTTAATTTTAACCTCCAGCCAAGTTCTTTTAATTTTTTTAGGTTAATTACATTAATATCCCCTCTTTTTTGACATTTTTGCACATGCTAATAACTTTACCAAACCTTCCTTGGAATAGAGAAAAAGATCGACACGTCAACTTTACCAAAATGTTGACATGTGAATCTGGTCAACATAATTAACAAAAAATCGAATTGGCAAAAATAGAGAAAAAAATCGACACGAGATTTTTTAAGTAGTTCGGCCTCAAGAAATGCCTACATCCACTGATCTTAGTATTCAAGTCGAGCTCACTGAGAGTATACGCGGAGCTCGCTTATATGTGTTTTTCTGGAATAATTTGAGCTCGCTTCTATGTGTTTTTCTGGAATAATTGGTAACTTTTGTAACAGTGATAGTCCGTCCCTTTTATAGTGTGATGGGGTTGGAGTCATTCTGTTTTACATGGAATCTAATTACAGAAATTATGGACTAAATTATATCCCTAAGAATCATCTTTTAATTGAAATAGAATTACTAGAATTAAGGAGATTAAGACTGATTGGGATTCTGCTAGTTGACCGAATCAAATCCCTTTATTCTTGGGATTCCTCCTTTGATTGGGGTTTCGAGCTAAGTGTCATGCGGGCTGGGTAGTAAGTGAGCTGCGGACAAGCCTTCAATGAGAGGTGGCGCTTGATTCTTTTAGGTGCTTTTGGAGCGGTAGCACATTTTTCCTTTATATATGTTGGAGTGGGTTCATCTGTTGTATCGTGCTTCATTAGCTTCCCTCGCTTGTTGGGCCTCACTGTTTCCTTTTGATCTGTATAGGCTTCGTTGGTTTGTCTGAGCCTGTTGGGGTTTTTAGTGCCTTTGGGTCTATATATGCCTAGTGAAATTTGGCACATAACATTAGCCCCCCAGCTTCTAATTCGATGATCTCGTGGTGGAAGCTGCAATAGTTTCCTCCTGCGAGCAAAGGTTTTGAGGGGTTGTCTTCAGTTCGTTTCTTGAGGAGGCCATGGGTCGTCCCTTAAGCTTACTGGTAACAGGTCATGAAGGCGGTTACTCTTCGGTGAGTGGGAACCGTCGCGTCAACTGCCACACTGTCAAGTGTATTAAATACGTATGTTAAATCTGCGGCCCTTCGAGTATCCCGCCGTATCCGCAGGTTGAATTTTGACCGTAGATTCTTATTAGGCCATCACTGCCTTGATCTAATGGTCAGTCTTTTGAGCTATATATGTAGGATAACTTTCGCCAGTCCCTCCTTATTCTCGTCAATTTTTCAACTTCATATGTACTCATTTTCGACAAATGGTACAGAAAATGGTAGCATTACTGTATAGCATTACTATATAGTAGCATTACTTTTAATTTTTGAAAAAATAAATGTTAAGATGAAGCATTTATTAGCAAAGATGATATTGTGTTTCCTTATACTTATATGCTAAAGTAGAGTTTCGTGTCTTTTGTGCTAAGGTGGGCTTAAGGGATTTTGAAGTGTCACGTTGCACCGACTGATTTGTACGGTTAAGCACCGCTGTAATGATAACAAAATCCACAGGATTATCGTTGACTCTAATAAAACAAAAATAAATAGTGGTAGATATTTTAACTAATATCTCAATTTGTATCGAAACTATTTAGCTATGTATTAATACACGTTAATTATAACATTATTTCATTAGTTGAAATAGTATCCGTCATATATTAGGTGAATGAAAATGACATATTATTATAAAATCTGAGCATGCATCTACTAGTATTTATTGAAAAATATAGCATTATTTTTTTTCTCCAGTCCTGTCAATGGCCTGTTGAGACTTACGAGATCAACCACTATAAGTATGTCTCAAAAAGTAACTCCCACCATAAGGGAGAGGTCTCCACAGTCTACACACTTTATTTATTGATAAATATCAGACTCGAACTCCTATAACGAATTTGAATGGAAAATTTACAAAATTGGTGAGAAAGAAGTTTAGTTGTTTTTACCCTTAGACTTTTACATATTCATGTTTTTTAAATTATTGAAGTTATGTATTTGATTAAAAATATTTTTTTTATATTTTAAATGGTTAAAATGGGTCATTTCCACACGAAAGTTTTTTAAAAAATTTGATTTGCGAATCTGAAAAGTAATGAGATAATCTAAACAACCAATTTTCACCATTAAAAAAACCCATAGAAATGAAGTATATAAAATCAAATAAAATGTTTACAATTTCAAAGTCTTAGTAGGTGTTCCTCAATTGCATTTATATAAAACTGCTATGTGCTACCCCTCTCCATTTTTTTTACACGTGTTAACATATATGTAGCGGTAACTTCAACTTAGTGCCTATTTTTTTAATAAAATATAACTTTTTTACTTACGTAAGCCTCTTTACGTTTCCTAAATAAATTAAATTGATCATTTTAACTAATTTTTTTACGGTCAACCATCACAAAATTATTTAAAAGGCAGTTTTACACTTAAAGAATTCAATTAATATAATTATAATTTTACCTTCTAATAAAATAATAAATAAATCATAAAAACTTAAAATTATAAAATTATTAAAAAAATATTTAAAATAATTTATTTTACTAGGAAAAATCAACATTTAAAAAATTAAAGAATTAAAAAATTAACAAAAATAGAGAATTAAAAAAATTCAAAATAAGTTATTTTATTAGAAAAATTAACATTTAAAAAAATTAAAGAATAAAATTTAATTCTCAATTTAATTTATTTTATTTTTTAGAAGTTTTTAACCTTTTTTATTCTTTATTTTTTTAACTATTAATTTTTCTAATAACATAATTTAATTTGATTTTTTTTAACAGGTTTAATATTTTTAAATTTTTATAATTTAATTTAATATTATTTTATTTATTTTTCTATTTATTTTTTTTGTTATATTTTAATTGGAAGATCAAATTGTAATTCTATTATTTTTTCAAGGGTAAAACTATTAAATAGTTATGGTTGACCGTCAAATAATTGATTAAATGACCAATTTGATCTATTTAGAAAATGCTAGGGACCAAGCAAACTAAAAAACAAAACGTAAGTAAAAAAATAATATTTTACTAAAATATAGTGACTAAATTAAAGCTCCCTATGTGTCTATATATATATATATATATATATATATATATATATATATATATATAACCGAATACTCCAGCAACACATTTACTCGGCTGAAGATTGTCTCTCCATAAAGAGATGAGATAAGGTTTGGTCTAAGAAGCTGATTTTGGTCGAAAATTAAAGAGCTACTTCAACATTTCTAATCTACAAAATTATTTAAAATACAGTTTTTGCGCTGTACTTATCTTTAGTACAGTGGTTGGAAGCTAAGGAGAACTAGCTGGAGGCCTTGAGAATCAAAATTATTTAAATGCTAAATTAATATATATTAATTAGTAAATCCATGATTCTTGCTCTTACAGCCAAAACAAAATTGGTTTCATTGATGGATCTATTGAGCCACTCTCTGAAACAGAGTATCCAACAGAGTAAGCTCTTTGGAATTAATGTAATAGCATGATTCTATCATGGCTCACTCACTCGGTGGAACCTGATTTAGCCAAGGGAGTCGTTCATGCCAAAACGGCTCGTCAAGTATGGGAAGATTTCAAAGACCAGTTCTCACAGAAAAATGCTCCAACAATTTATCAGATTCAAAAGTCACTTGCCACTCTTTTACAAGGCATGATGACAGACTCAGCCTATTTCACAAAACTCAAGAGTCTTTGGGACGAATTAGACACATATCGTCCCATATATGCTTGTAACCAGATGAAGGCACACATTGAGCAAAGAGAAGAAGATCGGATGATGCAATTCCTCATGGGTCTCAAAGACACTTACAATGTTGTTTGTAGCAATATCCTTATGATAACTCCACTGCCAAATGTTCGCCAGACCTATTCTCTAGTTAACCAAGAAGAAATACAGCGACAAGTGACATCAGAGACAGCTGAGAACTTCTCCATCGCCTCGGCAATTCAAAATCATTCAAACAACTCCTCAAACAAATTAAAGAACAAGTATTGTGAACACTGTAACAGAGAAGGACACACGATTGAAAATTGTCGTACTCTAAAGTTTCACTGTAAATACTGTGATAGAAAAGGCCATATTGAGGATAGATGCAGTTACAAGAATGGCTCGTGGAAACCCAACATTACAAGCAATCGACAAGGTCAACCATAACATGGATTTCAAAAGAATCATTTTCCTGCTACTAATGCAACAAATTCTTCTCAATTTACATATGAAGTCTATCCACATGACACTAGCAACACAAGCCAAGTTTCTAACCCGAACAACATCTAGCACGGAATTTCCACCGAGCAACTTCAACAGCTTTCTCGTGCTTTATCAATGATAAGTTCAAACCATGGTGCTGGTAATAAAAACACTTATGCAAATGCGACAGGTCTGTATCCTCTTTCTAATGCTTCAATTAATTCTGTATTTACAAAGCTATGGATTTTGGATAGTGGAGCCACCGATCATATCATTTCTGATTCCACACTTCTCACCAAAACACAATCATCATCCATACCTATTGTTAATTTACCAACACAATCTTCAGCCTCAATCACTTTAACTGGCACTGTATCTTTTAATTCTAATACCACTTTAGATGATGTTTTATGTGTTCCTAGTTTTCGCTTAAATCTAATTTCTGAAAGCAAACTTACCTCTGCTCTTAATTATTGTGCCATTTTTTTTTCCTACCTTTTGTGTCCTACAGGACTTAGCTACGGGAAAGATGATTGGCTCGAGTAAACAACATGGTGGTCTCTATTACATGCCTTCGTTGTAAAGGATGTCAATTTGTCATCAAATTTCACACCCTTCCAATCTATAGTATATACGTCTTGGACATCCATCACCATCTCGTCTTTAAATTAACTTCTTCTTTATTATCTTCAAACAATATTTCTTATGATAATAATTGTGTTGTTTGTCCCATGGCAAAACAAACAAAACTTCCATTTCCATTAAATTCCATATCAACTCATGCTCCATTTGATTTGTTATATTGTGATATCTGGAGTCCTCACAAAGTTCATACACACTCAGGGGCATGATTCTTTCTTACCATTGTAGATGACTTCACAAGATGCACATGGATATTCCTTATGCAACACAAGTCTGAAACTCAAAACATTTTGAAATCTTTCATTGATTTTGCTCACACTCAATTTCATGCCTATGTCAAAGCAGTCAGAGTAGACAATGGTTCTGAATTTTTATCTATGAAAAACTTTTTAAGACTTCATGGTATTGAATATCAACGCACTTGTGTTTACACTCCACGGCAAAATGGAGTCGTTGAAAGGAAACATTGTCATATTCTCACTGTGGCACGAACACTATTTTTTCAATCCCATTTACCTTTGAATTTCTGAGGTGAATGTGTTTTAACTGCAGTTTATCTCATTAACCGATTACCATCACCACTGCTCTCAAATAAAACACCTTTTGAATTGCTATATAATCGCCCGCCATCACTTGATCACTTAAAGGTTTTTGGTTGTCAATGCTATGCAACTGTTGTATACCACATTCAAAAATTTGAATCTCGTGCCAAACATTGCATCTTTGTTGGATATCCGACTAGGCAAAAGGGATACAAACCATATGACATGGAAACTAAGAAATTTTTTGTCAGTCGTGATATCAAATTTCATGAAACCATTTTTCCTTTTTTATCTGTCTTAACACCACCCACTTCTGATTTTGTAGTGCTTAATTTCCTCTCTGAGACCACAGAAATGCAATCTATCATGCCACCATACCCTTCTAACACCAATCCTCACCCACCCGAGCAAACAGAAACATCTAATACACATGAAGTCATCTCACCCACACCTGTTGTTCCCTTCAGCATTGATCAACCTTCCACAAACACACCAGACATCGAAACCTCACTACCACTTTCAGACCCATCAAACATTCCTTCTGAAACTACTACCATTCCACCTCTGAGACAGTTAACACGACCTAAGCGACCTCCGACATGGCATAGAGATTTCCTGATGTCATCTCAGGCACATCAGTCTACCTCTGCACTAAGTCCTATACCAGGTACTCGATATCCACTCTCTGATTTTCTTTCCTACTCACATTTTTCACCTTCCTATTCTACTTTTTTAGTTAACATCACAGATTACATTGAGCCCAAAAATTATGCTCAAGCTGTCCTTAATCTACATTGGCGACAAGTTATGAATACAAAATTAGAAGCCTTGTAGCTCAACAACACATGGAGCTTAGTTCCTCTGCCCATTGGCCACAAACCAATTGGTTGCAAATGGGTCTACAAAATCAAATACAAATTTGATGGCACCATTGAAGGCTCGTCTTGTTGCTAAAGGATACAATCAAGTTGAGGGTATTGACTATCAAGAAACATTTTCTCCAACAGCAAAGCTTACAACACTTCGTTGTCTTCTTACTGTCGCTGCTGCTCGCCATTGGCACATCCACCAATTGGACGTTCAAAATGCTTTCCTCCATGGTTACCTCTATAAAGTTGTCTACATGGAACCTCCACCTGATCTTCGCCGACAGGGGAAGAACACTGTATGTCGGCTCAAAAAGTCTCTTTATGGACTTAAACAAGCATCAAGAAATTGGTTTTCCACATTTTTAGATACTATCAGAAAGGCCGGCTATCAACAATCAAAGGTTGATTATTCCCTTTTCACTAAGACTCAAGGCACTTCTTTTACAGCGATTCTTATATATGTCGATGACATACTTCTCACAGGAAATGATCTACATGAAATGGAACGTCTCAAAAGATTCCTTCTTAAACGCTTCCGTATCATAAATGTATATTGTATCTTCATGTATATATACCACACAAGGTTAATGAAAATATTGAACATTTTTCCTCCATTATATTTTCTGTCATTTTCATTATTTTACATTATCATCATGTCTTGGGCATGGACTGCACTTGCAGTTCTTGTGCTTCTCTTATTCCTAATCATTCAAGCAATATTTCTACTAAAAAAAGAGATGCAGAAACAAAGAGATTACGTCCTGGTCCAAGGGGTTTTCCAATTTTCGGAAGCCTTCATTTGTTGGGCAAATGTCCTCACAGAGATCTCCACAAACTTGCCCAAAAATATGGCTCCATCATGTTCATGCGCCTCGGCTTGAAGCCAACCGTTGTAGTATCATCCCCACAAATAGCAGAGATATTCTTGAAACCCATGACCTTGTCTTTGCTAGCAGGCCTCCTCTTCAGGCTTTCAAGCTCCTTTTGTATAGTCAAAATGACATGATCATGGCTCCATACGGTTCTTATTGGCGAACCGTGAAGAAAATGTGCTCTCTATAGCTGCTTAGCAATCACAAGATCAATTCTTTCAAGTTTATGAGTGACAGACCCCTAGCCTACTATCTTACATTAGGCGGCCTGCTAGTAACCCCACAGTAGCTTCCCAGTCGAGGCTTGCCCCGCTGAAAGGCTTCCGTAAAGCTAAGCCGTTACTTATCCTGTGAATCTGAGTAACTTTTTTTTTATACAAAACTATTTTATTAAAATTTTGGCAGCATAACAGCTGCATTTTGAAATATTCTCATTACCTGTAAAACAGTCTAAAAGCACTTCTAAATATCCAATACTTTCTCCACTACCCATAGGACTTCAGGTTCATCATAAAAAATATAGCACAACTCAATCATAAATTTCAAAGTAAGCGAAAGTGGGCAAATCCAATTTTAAATAAAATATTTGTATACTAAACAAATAATACTTACTTAAGGTAATTCTTCAAAATACAATTTTACATAAGTGTTACAATAAAACATAATACATATTTTTAAAACAGTCACAGCAATGCCTGATTAGTTTTGCTGGTTGTGAAAGTCCCTGCAATATCTACACCTGTATCTGGGGAGGTTTGTTTATAAAACATAAAAATATAGTGAGCTAAACAAGCTCAGCGAGTGTTATTAGTTTCTAAACAATTTAGTCTTTCTAATTTAACCTCCCTCAAAACTGTACTAAAAAGAATAGAAATCTATTTTCTGATAACTGTACTGAAATGCACAATAATAAACTTTTTCCTGTTTTCTGAAAATACTGAAATGAATATTATAATAATACTTTTCTTGTTTCCTGAAAACAATGTACTAAAATGAATGCATAGTAATAAAACTTATTCTGTTTCCTAAAAACAATGGACTGAAATATGTATCCTAAAAACAACGTACTGAAATCTGTTTTATGAAAAGTATACTGAAATCTGTGATGAAAACTGTATTGAAATCTATTTCTTGAAAGTAGTATACTAAAATCCATAATAATGAAACTTTTTCTGCTTTCTGAAAAGAGTACTAAGATACATAGCATAATAATAAAACTTTTTTTGTTTTCTTGAAAACTGTGCTAAAATCTATTTTCCTGAAAACTGTTCTTAGTGATGGTTATAAAATCATCGAAAATATTACTACTGAAAATAACCAACCACTGATGGCCTTCCTCCTGAGAATACCCTAGATAAGGTACGAGGAACCTCGCATTCACATCGCACTGGGATTCGGGATTCGCCTATACTGAGCCTTGGTCCAGGTTTGCCCTGCGAGCCCATACTGAGGTCCGGGATTCGCCTATACTGGCCTCGGTCCAGGTTTGCCCCGTGAGCCCATCTAATAAATAAACCGATTTACGTAGCGGAATTTCTACATCGCCACGTAAAAGCCAGTGCGCTAACTCAATATATACCCCAAATGTGTAGAGGGCGACACACTGACAATTGACACACTAAGCCCAATTGCCTACTTGGCAGGATCCAGGATACCTCTGATCGGTTTCTGAATACT
This sequence comes from Xanthoceras sorbifolium, assembly GCA_003430845.1. Lineage (NCBI taxonomy): Eukaryota > Viridiplantae > Streptophyta > Magnoliopsida > Sapindales > Sapindaceae > Xanthoceras > Xanthoceras sorbifolium. The sequence continues at coordinate 2,344,322 of CM010609.1, read as the reverse complement.
GATATCTGAATGCTGAATACTAGAGATTCATTATAGACCAAAAATCTTGAAATCTTTAGTTTATTTTCATTTCTAAAAATCATGAAATAAATAACTTTCAATGAATTTACTTAAAACATATCATGAAAATGAAATGCACTTTTTATGAAATAATTTTAATACTCATTTAAAAAAATAATAACTTGCTATGAATTTTCATAAAACATATCATGAAAGTAAAATTCACTTTTCATGAAGTAGCTTTTAACACTCACTTGAATAACATAGTAACTTTCCATAAATTTTCATAAACTTATTATGAAAATAAAATGCACCTTTCATAAAATAGTTTGAATACTCATTTGAGTAAAATGATAACTTACTATAAATTTACATAAAACATAGTATGAACATAAAATGCACATTTCATAAAATAGTTTTACACTCACTTGAATAAAATCATAACTTTCATAAAATACATGTTACATAAAAATACTTTAAACATTCACCTTTTTCGTTACTAACTTTCCGAGCACCAATCCGATCTTTCCTACACATTTTCACATTATCTTTTTTAGAAAATGTCATACTCAAACTCATTCACACAACTACTTGCACAAGAGCAATTAAAATCATCCAAACTACTTAAAACAATTCCCTAATTCTTACGGCATTGTTTTGGCCATAGCTTGACCATTTTATTTTCGATTCTTTTCCTTTAAGTTCCTACATTTAAGTATGATGTTTAGATACATTCTTAAGCATAAAATTAATCCAATTAAATCACATATCATTTTAGCCCTTCAATGTAATACATCCTCCTGATAGTATGTACTGTACACGTACAGGTATTGTAATATATTGTTTTCCAAAATTGATTGTACGGTACTATAATGGAATCTATTGGACAATTAGTAAGATTTCATAAAGTATATACGAAATCCAATTATAAGTTTTAGTGAATATAGTAAGGATTTCCATAAATTGGAGTATTAAGAATATTTATTGGAAGTTAAAATATATTTTTATGATATGAGATTGTAATTTTATTAGTATATATATATATAAAGGAAAAAGTAAATTAAGTGTTGTAATTTGATTGGTGTTTTAAAAGTAAATGGATTTTTATGGAAAAAGAGTTAGTGGATTTTTATGGATTGGATTGAAATCCAACTAACCATTAGAGATTAACCAATCAAATTTCATCATCTCTAACCAATGGCACCTTTGTAAAATTTAAGATAGTTTAAGGACAATTGTTTAAGTAAACTAAAGATTAAATAAAGGAAGATTTATGATAGGAAATGGAAGTGAAATAAACTTGAAGTGAAAATGAAATGAGAATTTAAATGAAAATGACATAGAAATGAAATGATAATGAGATGAAATGCAAGTGAAATGCAAATGAAATGAGAGTGAAGTGCAAATTCAACTTAAAATAAAAGAGTTTATCGGCCAAGAGGAAGAGAGGGACCAGAAAATTTGAGAACAGGGGAGAAGAAAGAAAAGAAAAAGAGAAGAGAGGAAGAAAGAGAGGAGAGTGACCGGCCGAAGGAGAAGGAAGAGAAGAAGAAGAAGAGAGCAGCGACCGGAGAAGGAAGGAAGAGGAAGAAGAGAGAAAGAAGAAGAGAGCCGATCAGCAGAAGAAGAAAAAGAGAAAGAAGAAGGAAGGAGACAGCTTGGCAGAAGAAGAAAGAAGGAGAAGGAAGAAGAAGAAAGAGGATCGGCTAAGCTAGAAGAAGAAGAAGAAGAGGATTTGGGTAAGTAATTGATGAAATTGAATTGATTTTAGAGATTGATTGAGTTATAAATTGTTCTTGAAATTGATTGGTGAATATAAAGTGAAATTGGATTGATGAAAGTAAAGAAAATGATGGGTTTTGTTGATTTAGTATTTGATTTGAGTTTTTGTAGAGTTTTATTGGAAATTAGTTGGAATTGAATTGATTAAAATGAAAATTTAGAAAACTAGTAAGTTAAAGAATTGGAGATTTGATGATTTTTGAGTTTAGATTATTAAATTGAGATATTATTTGAGTAAATTGAGTGTTTTTGAGTTAATTGATAGTTTGAATTTGGAATCATTAAGTAAGGAATTGTTCTCAAATTAGTAAACTTGTATTATAAGTTTTTGTAATATTGTGTTTGGTGATTGATAAGAGTTGTAGTAATTATTTGGAATGATGTTGAATTTAAAGTTTTAAAGCATGAAAGTGGATATAAATTGTATGGAAGTGAATTTGTAAGTTAAAGTTATGATTGAAGTATGATGAGGTATTAGAATTAGATTATGTGTATTTGCGATGCTAATTGATACTTAGAAATTCAAGAAATTATGTTGATTTTGAATGTTTGAAATTCGGTCAAGAAGAGGAATCGTATGATTGATATATGTTTAATTAAATTGACATGGTTTATATTAAATTAGATGTAATTGGTTGTGTTGTATGAGAAGGAATTGAGAAAGAAAGCGTAGAATGTGTTAATTGAGTTTTTGAATAAGTTGATGGTATTTATATTACTGATTTAATTGGGAAATATATTACTTTAGGGAGAAATCTCCATAGAATGGGAGGAAATAAAATTGTGCAGAAAGGCAAGAAATGTAATGAGACGAAGGAACCAGAGCACCAAGCCTAGAGAAAACCAGAAATCAGTGAGTGTTTAAAGTATTTTTATATAAATGAAATTTTATGAAGTGTTGATTTTAATTAAGAAAATTTTATTTTAAGTTTTATTTAAAGTTTAGTAAGTTAATATTTGAATTCAAGTTAGTGCAAAATTTTCGGTTGAATTGCATTTTGTATATTTCCTTCCAAGTTTGATTCAGTATTTTATGACCTTCTATATAATTGTTTATTTCTATGTGTTTTATAAATTAAACATAATGGATATCTTAATTTAGATATTTTTATCGTAGAGATTTTAATTTATTTTCACTTGAGAAATATTTATATATGAGATTTAATTTAAGAAATACGTTTTATGCTTTCAAGCTTTTGATTAGTTTTAAAAAGCAAAGAAAATATTTTCAGGCCAATAGGATACCCATTTATTATCAGATTATCAGCAGCTTATCAGCATTATCAGATCAGTTATCAGATTATCAGTAGTAGACCCGGCCGGTACACCTCATTTGTGTGTGGCAAGTTAAGGGGGGATAGTCCGCTAACTCCATGGGGGTTGAGTCTATTGAGTCTGTCAATCGCCCACACATTGGGGTTTTGTCTCGCTATATGTATGCACGCAGTATTCCGCACATAGACAGTGAGATGTCTTTTATCAGATAATTAGAGTCACCAGTGCGGCACCAGTTAGTCGCCTGGTGACACCCTCCATATGGTGCGGCACCAGCTGAGTCGCCCTATGGATTATCAGTTATCAGATATGGATTTTCCATTGGCATTATCAAAAAAGTATTACCAGAAAAGTATTACTAGAAAAGTTTTATCAGAAAAGTATTATCAGAAAGGTTTTATCAGAAAACGTTTTATTAGGAAAAACATTATCAGAAAAGTATATTATTTTAGCATTTTAGTTTTCACAAAAATATATTATCTCAACATTTCAATTATCAGAAAAATATATTATTTCAGTTTTTCAGTTATCAGAAAAATATATTATCTCAATATTTCAGTTTTCAGAAAAAGTATATTATCTCAGCTTTTCGGTTTTCAGAAAAGAGGCCAAGTCAAAAGTTATAATAGAATTTTAATTATCTCAGTGATTAATTTAAAAGTAATTATTTTAGGCTTGGCCATCAGATTTTATAGTTTATAAAATTCTCAGTTTGTATTTAAAGAAAGTATAATGTTTCAGTTTATTAGTTTTCAGCAATAGCAGAGAGTTTTTAGTTTATCAGTATTCAGTTTATTAGTTTTCAGCAATAGAAGAAAGTTTGAAAAGAAATTCAGTTTATCAGTTTCAGTAATAGCAGTAAGTTTAAAAAGTTTCAGTTAAATTCAAAGTTAATCTTATTATATTTAAGGTTTCTCAGTAAATTAGAAACACACTCACTGAGCTCCTTTAGCTCATATTAGTTTTATATATTTTTTAAACCAACCTCTCAGGTGCATGTGCAGATAGTGCAGTGACGTCCAAGACCGGCTGGACCAGTCAGAACATTGCTGTGACAGTTCAGAATTACGTTTAATATTTCAGTTGTAATAATTATGTAAAGTTTATATTTTGATATTATTTTTAGCACATGAGTATTTTATTTAAAAATTAGATTTGTCTATTTCAGTTAATTCGATTTTTGTAGTTGAGTTGTGATTTTGGTGATGGACCTGAGGTTCTAAAAATAGTTGAGATTTGAAATTTTGTAGAAGTGTTCAAGTTTTTATGTAGGTCTCTAAGATTTGGTAATCTCAGAAAAATAAAGGAGACTCTGCCAAAATTTTTATAAAAAAAAAAAAATTCTACTCAGATTTCCAAGTTAAGAAACGGCTTAGCTTCACGGAAGCCTTTTAATGAGGCAAGTCTCGACTGAGAAGCTACCGTGGAGTGCCGGCAGGCCGCCTAACGTGAAATAGTAGCTTAATGGCCTGTCATTCACAACAACCCATGTCATGATTTTCTTTCAACACTTAATACTTCCTTCTTCTCTTTTCAATTTTCGTCACTTCCTTCCACTTTACCATACTTGAATGACAATTACTACACATTAACATGTAGAAAAATATAACTCAATCATTACACACATGGCTGCCCAAAAGTACATCATGCACTCACCAAAAATTTTCTTTCAATTTCTTAACATAAATTGCTTAAAAATTACATCAATTTCTATACTAGTGCCTTAGCATGCATAGATTGAAATTTTCAAGCAAAAATCACTAAAAACCCTAGCTTAATCACACACTACTTTTTATCAACTTAACATACATGACTTTCCTTTAGTTAGTAACATTAAATTCAACATCATCCAACTTGATTTAAACTAATTATAACATCAATTCAAATTTAATTTAAAAATCTCCAAACAACTAGTAACTCACCTTACACCTTATGACTTTAAATCCTCTTGCTTGGCTTGGATACTTGTTTGATGCCTTAATCCCAAAATTCATGCATCAAAATCGTCACCCAAGCACCAAGAATCAAAAGAAACAAAAGTTTATCTTACAACTCATCAATTTAGTGCACTTACCACTTGATTCCACTTGATATGAGTGAATCTTGCTTCTAGGCTTGTAAGGTAAGCTTGTATGGCTTTGAGAATCCTTGAGAATGGCTTGAAAAATACCTTGGATCTCTTCCTCCTTCTTTTCTCCCTTGGCCGGACCTCCCTCCTTTTCTTTCTCGCTTGGCCAACTTTCTCCTCTCCTTTTCTTTCTTGATTTCATTTGATTTCTATCATAACTTATTCTTTATATACTCTTTGATTTTCCTTAGCTTTTGCCCTTAAACTATCTTAAAATTTACAAGAGTACCATTGGTTAGGGATGATGAAATTTGATTGGTTAAACTCTAATGGAACTCTAATGGCTAGTTGATTTTTTAACTAGTTTCATAAAAATCCAATTCCATAAAAATCCACTCACTTGATTTTTATTTTTCCATATGGTTTACTTTGATTAAACCACTTGTTCACCTCACATTGATCCACTTAATTACTTTCCATCACACTTTTAAAATACCAATCAAATTACAACACCTAAATTACTTTTCCATCAATCAATCAAATTACACAATCTCATGTATCATAGAATATATTATTTAACTTTCCAAAAATACCCTTAATACTCCAAATTTATGGAAAATCTTTCCTAGGACTTCCGAAACTTATAATTGAATTTCGTATACACTTTACGGAGCCTTACTAACCATCTAAAATCGTTCCAAACATTTCGTATATCCTTTAATACCCGTCCGGACACATTTTGTAACTTTTCCGGGTCTCTGAACACCTTTCCAAAAATCTTCGGATCCGTCCAATAAATTTCATTATAGCACCGTTAATACTTTTGATATTCAATTTACTCATAATAAGGGTATATTTATTCACATATTTACCGTACACTAAATTCTGAAAAAATATATTACAATACATATATGTACAGTATAAACTATCGGGAGGGTGTATTACAATAAGAAAGGAAGAGCTTGGTCTATTGATTGGTTTTATAAAAGATGTTGTTGTTCCTCCTGTGGATTTGAGTGCCAAGGTTGGAGCTCTCAGTGCAGATATGATATGTAGAATGGTGTTTGGGAAGAAGTACATGGAGGAGGACTTTGATGAGAGTGGGTTCAAGGCTGTGATTCAAAAGGGTACGGGGTATGCAGCCACTCCAAACTTGGATGATTACATCCCTCAATTAGCTTGGCTTGATCTCCAGGGGATCACGAAGAAATTGAGGGTGATTTCGAAGGTGTATGATGATTTTCAAGAGAAGGTTATTGCTGAACATGTTCAACATTCCAGCAGGGATTGTAATACACCCTCCCGATAGTTTGTACTATACATGTACAATATATTTTTTCAGAATTGATTGTACGGTACTATAATGGAATCTATTGGATGATTAGTAAGATTTCGTAAAGTATATACGAAATCCAATTATAAGTTTTGGAGAACATAGTGGAGATTTCCTTAAATTGAAGTATTAAGAATATTTATTGGAAGTTAAAATATATTTTTATGATCTGAGATTGTAATTTAATAAATTGATGGAAAAGTACATTGAAATGGATTTCTGTGGAAATGAGTTAATGGATTGTATGGATTAAATTGTAAATGAAAAGATTGTTGACCCAAAATTATGTGATTAGTTTTCAAATTGTGGTCACATTATGATTTTACAATGTAATGGGATAAGTTGCAATTATTAAAGAGATATATATATATATATATATATATATAAATGTGAGTGGAGAAACACAAGTCAATCAAAACAAATGAAATACAAAATGAAAGTGAAATGAAAGTTAAATGCAAATGAAATGTAAACGGAGATGAAATGAAATTTAAAACAAGAGAAAGAGAGTTGACCGGCCAAATGAAACAAACTAGAAAATTCGAGAGAGAGGAGAGAAAGAAAAGAGAGAAAAGAAAGAGAGGATAGGTGGCCGGCCAAGGAGAGAGAGAAGGAAGAGAGGAGAAAGAAAAGAAGGAGAAAGAAGAGAAGGAAGAAGTCGGCGAGCAGAAGAAGAAAAAGAGGAAAAAGAAGGAAAGAAACAGTGACCGAAGAAGAAGAAGCTTCGGCCAAAGAGAAGAAGAAAGGAGAGAGAGAAGGAAAAGAGAAGAAAGGAAGAAGAAGAAAGGGAGCTGTGACCGAAGGAGGAAGAGGAAGAAAACATAACAGCAGCTGTGAAGAAAAAGCTGTAGAAACCGTGAGGGAGAAGATAAAGAACAGAAAAAGAAAAGGAAAGAAGAGGAAGAAGAGTAGGAAGAATCAAAGTGGACTTTGGGTAAGTGTTTGTGAAATTGAATTGATTTAGACTTTTGATTGGGTTTTGAATTATTCTTGAAATTGATTGCTGAGTATAAAGTGAAATTGGATTTCTAGAAATGAAGAAGATGATGGGTTTTGTTAATTTTAGTATTTGATTTGAGTTTGGTGGTGTTTTGTTTGAAATTAGTTTGCATTGAATTAATTAAAGTGAAAATCAAAGAAACTAGTAAGTTAGAGATTTTGTGAATTTTATGATTTCAAGTTTAAATTGTTTAATGGAAATATTGTTTGAGTAAATTGAGTGTTTTTTAGTTAATTAATAGTATGAATTTGGAATCATTAAGAAAGAAATCAAAATAATTATCAAATTAGTGAATTTGTATTATGGAGTCTTTGTGATATTGAGTTTGGAATGAAATTGAATCACTAGTTTTGAGAATTTTTGAATTTAATTTAAAATTGAAGTTATAATCAATTTAATCAAGTTTAATGAGATTGAATTTGATGTTGTTAAGTGAAGGAAATTCACGTATGTTAAATTGATGAAGATTAGAATGAGAATTTGTGTAGAAATCGAAGTTGATAGTGTAGAGATTTCAATTTATGTGTAATTAAGTATTAGAAATTGTATTTGTATGGTTGTGATATAAATTTATGCTTAGAAAATAAAATGAATGTATTGGATTGTGATGTATGATATTCGATTTAAGAGAAATTGAAGGATTCAAGGAATATATAACTGTAGAGACATGATTTTTAGCAAATTAAATGTAATTGATTTTATTAGAATAGAAGAAATTGAAGAATAAAGTGTTAAATGTGTTAATTGAGTTTTATATTAGTTGTTGTATTTATATTAATGATTTATTTGGAAATATATTACTTTAGAGAGAAATCTCCGTAGTATGGGAGAAAAAGAAATGTTATGGAAAGGCAAGAAATATATTGAGACGAAGGAACTAGAGCACTAAGCCTAGAAAAAACCAGAAATCAGTGAGTGTTAAACTCTTTTAAGCAAAGTTATAGAAAATTTATTTATTTATATTGTGTTTTATTAGTTAAATAGAAATTTATGCCTTAATCATATGTTAATAGAGATATTTTTATATTTCAGAAAGTTTGAACTTATATTCACAGCAAAAATATGTTTTGTCTATACATTTATTTACTTATATGAGTTTTGTGTTTTAATTAAAGTATTTATATTAATGATTTATTTGGAAATATATTACTTTAAGAAGAAATCTCCGTAGTATGGGAGAAAAAGAAATATTATGGAAAGGAATGTTACTTTAGCTGGCATGGATTCCTCAGCAGCTATCATTGAGTGGTAACTCTCAGAACTCATGAGGCATCGAAGAGTAATGAAGAAAGTTGAAGAAGAGTTGGAAAATGTGGTGGGTTAAGACAAAATGGTTGAAGAATCAGACTTGGAAAATTTGGAGTACTTGGATATGGTTATAAAGGAAAGCTTGAGGCTCCATCCAGTGACTTTGCTCTTACTCCCTCATGAACCTATGGAAGACTGCATGGTTAATGGCTTTCATATTCCGAAAAATTGTGAATTTTTATTAATGCGTATACAATTGGGAGAGATCCGATGGAATAATCCTGATAAGTTTTTCCCATAAAAGTTTGTTGGGAGTGATATTGATCTTCATGGATGTGACTTTCAGCTTATTCTATTTGGCTCTGGACGCAGAAGCTGCCCTGGATTGCAATTAGGCCTCACCACGTTTCAGATAGTGTTAGCATAACTTATGCATTGCTTTGATTGGGAGCTTCCTGATGGTGCATTACCAAGTGAAGTGGATATGACCAAGCACTTTGTTCTTGTAACTTCAAGGGCCAAACATCTTTTTGCAATACACTTTCTTTTTTTGCAATAATCATCTGTTAGCATAATTGTGAAGGATTGCATCTTTGGCAAACAGAAGAAAGTCAGTTTTGCAAAGATTGGCAAGATACCCAAGGCAGAAAAGTTAGAGTTGGTTCATACCGATGTGTGGGGACCATCTCCAGTTTCATCTCTTTCAGGCTCATTGTATTATGTCACCTTCATCGATGACTCTACAAGGAAGGTGTGGGTTTATTTTCTGAAGAAGAAATCAGAAGTCTTTGATACCTTCAGAAAATGGAAGGCCATGGTGGAAAATGAGACTGATTTAAAAATCAAGCGGTTGAGGTCTGACAATGGAGGAGAGTACAGAGATAGTAGATTCAGAGAATTTTGCGCAAACAGTGGGATCAAGATGGAGAAAACAGTTCCCATGACACCACAGCAAAATGGCGTAGCAGAGCGTATGAACAGAACTCTGAATGAACGTGTCAGAAGCATGAGAATACATGCCGGTTTACCCAAGCTGCTGTGGGCTGAAGCTATCAACACTGCAGCATACCTAATCAACCGTGGGCCCTCAGTTCCCTTAGATGGTGGAATACCAGAGGAAGTTTGGAGAGGAAAAGAGGTAAACATTTCGCATTTAAGAGTGTTTGGTTGTATCTCTTACGTACATATAGATTCTGCCGAAAGAAGTAAACTTGATGCCAAGTCCAATAAATGTGTCTTTGTTGGCTATGGTGGTGATGAGTTTGGTTACCGGTTTTGGGATTATGAAAATCGGAAGATCATCAGAAGCAGAGATGTCATATTCAATGAGAATTTGATGTACAAAGACAGATCAATCGCAGAATCAAGTAACTCCACTACCGAAGCTGAAACAAAGGAATTTGCTGAGTTTGAGGAGATTTCTGGAAGTGATGTTCAGATTAGTCCTGAAACAGTTCAAGAAGAACTAGACGCACCAGCACTGAGACGCTCCTCCAGAGTTCCTAAGCCAATCCAGCGTTATTCGCCTTCTTTACACTACTTGTTGCTAACTGATAGTGGTGAACCAGAGTGCTATGATGAAGCAATGCAAGTGGAGGATTCAGTCAAGTGGGAGTCTGCCATGAGAGATGAGATGGACTCGCTTATGTCAAATCAGACATGGGAATTAGCTGAATTACCACCAGGCAAGAAAGCTCTTCATAACAAATGGGTCTTCAGGATTAAAGAAGAACATAATGGAAACAAGCGCTACAAAGCTAGAATGGTTGTCAAAGGCTTTCAGCAAAAAGAAGGTATTGACTACAATGAAATTTTCTCTCCAGTCGTGAAGCTGACTACAATCAGACTGGTGTTGAAAATTGTAGCTGTAGAAAATTTACATCTTGAGCAGTTAGATGTAAAAACAGCTTTCCTTCATGGTGACTTGGAGGAAGAAATCTATATGAGGCAACCGGAAGGTTTCAAAGAAGCAGGCAAGGAAAACCTAGTATGGAGGTTAAAGAAGAGCTTGTATGGCTTAAAACAAGCTCCCAGGCAGTGGTACAAGAAGTTTGATAGTTTTATGAGCAGCAGCGGTTTCACAAGATACCAAGCAGATCATTGTTGCTAAATCAAAAGGTTCGACAACAGCTTCATTATCTTATTGTTGTACGTTGATGATATGCTCGTTGCAGGTTCAGATATGCAAGGGATTATGAATTTGAAGCGGGAATTGTCGAAGCAGTTCGCAATGAAAGACTTAGGTGCTGCAAAGCAGATTCTTGGAATGAGGATCAAGAGAGACACTAAGTCGGGGACTTTGTTGTTATCACAAGCTGAGTACATCAAGAAAGTACTCTCAAGGTTCAACATGCAAGATGCTAAACCAGTGAGTACACCTTTGGGTATTCATTTTAGACTCTTCAAGGAACAGTCACCGAAGACAGAGGAAGAGCGTACACATATGGCAAAGGTTCCGTACGCCTCAGCAATTGGAAGTCTAATGTATGCCATGGTTTGTACCAGACCAGATATTGCCCAAGCAGTTGGAGCTGTTAGCAGGTACATGAACAATCCAGGTAAGATACACTGGGAAGCAGTCAAATGGATCCTCAGGTATTTACGAGGTACCACAAATAAGACACTTTGTTTCAAAGGTGGAGATACGACACTAACAGGCTATGTGGATGCTGACTTAGCCGGAAATGTTGACATCAGAAAGAGCACTACAGGGTATGTCTATACTCTAGGAGGTACCGCAGTGAGTTGGGTGTCTCAGTTACAGAAGATAGTTGCTCTTTCCACAACTGAAGCAGAATATGTTGCTGTCACGGAAGCCAGCAAAGAAATGGTTTGGCTACAAAGTTTCTTAGAGGAACTAGGAAAGAAACAAGAAGACAATGTCTTGTATTGTGACAGTCAAAGTGCTATCCATCTAGCAAAGAATCCGTCTTTTCATTCCAGAACGAAGCACATACAGTTGCGGTATCATTTTATCCGGTCACTTCTGGAAGATGGGATTTTGAAACTTGAAAAGATTAGTGGAGCACAAAATCCAGCAGACATGTTGACAAAGACGGTGACGACTGACAAACTGAAGCTGTGTTCAGCTTCAGTTGGCCTGCAATAGTAACAAGACCGTGAAAGAGCTGCTGCATAGATCGAGGTGTGAAGACAGATTGAAATCAGTCTTCAAGTGGGAGATTGTCAAGACAATTGTAAATGCCAAATGGAGGTGCCTAACTTCTTGCCTAACTTGAGCAAATGTCAAATGGAGGTGCCTAACTTCTTGCCTAACTTGTGCAAATGTCAAATGGAGGTGCCTAACTTCTTGCCTAATTCCACCAACCCATCTCTTTTGAAGCCTATATAAACCCTTTAGCTCTCATTTGTTAGATATCTCAAAATTGGAGAATAAGAGAGAGTTTGAGAGAAAAGCTTGTGAAAGAATTTTGTGAGAAAAATTCTTGGGCATAATTGGGAATGGGTTGTAGTTTGTGAGTGGTTGTGAGTTGTAAGTGTTGTAAACACTTTGTATATTTTCTCCCTTTAGTAAAACGATTTGCAGCGGGTCCGGAGACGTAGGCACAGTTGGCCGAACTCCGTTATCAAATTGTGTGTGTGTTTTTTTATTTCCGCTTTTATTTCGCTTTCTCACAAATCTGGTTATAGGGAAATTACGCTTCAATTTCCTAACAGTTATAAAGGAAAGCTTGAGGCTTCATCCAGTGACTCTGCTCTTACTCCCTCATGAATCTATGGAAGACTGCATGGTTAATGGCTTTCACATTCCAAAAAAATCGTGAATTTTTATTAATGCATGTGCAATTGGGAGAGATCCGATGGAATGATCCTGACAAGTTTTTCCCAGAAAGGTTTGTTGGGAGCGATATTGATCTTCATCGACGTGACTTTCAGCTTATTCCATTTGGCTCTGGACGCAGAAGCTGCCCTGGATTGCAATTAGGCCTCACCACGTTTCAGATGGTGTTGGCATAACTTATGCATTGCTTTGATTGGGAGCTTCCTGATGATGCATTATCAAGTGAACTGGATATAACAGAGCACTTTGGTCTTGTAACTTCAAGGGCCAAACATCTTTTTGCAATACCTACCTATCGCCTTAATTAATCATAATCTAGCTAGTGTATTTTTTTTTTCCTTTTTTGGGGTTTGTAATGATATAATTTTTTTAAAATAAAAGAATGACTTTTTAAAATTATTGTTACAAACCTTGGGCTTCTTTTGATATTTCTTAGAGGAATAAATTAGATGTTATAAAATTTTGTGTTTGGTACATTGTAATATACTTTCTTTTAACATCACAGATATAAAGAGAAAGTGTACTAACTGCTTAAGATATGAGTAGATATATATTAAAAAATATAGTTAAATATGACAATTATTTTTTTGGTTGAGATGTGTAATTACCACCAAATTATCATCTTTCTCTGATTTAAATATCTTCTCTTTTGTTTTTAGTTTTCGTAATCTTTTAAATATCTAATATATCTTTTAGGCCATCTTCATTGGTTCTTTATTTTTCTAAATTAAAAATAAATAAATTTCTCCAATCATATTCTATATTGGTGTTTCCAAAAAATATTAAATAGAGATTGGTAAATAGATTTCCCAATTTGAAGATCCATTATTTCAATCTCCATTACCTTTTTAACATTATATATTTCACTATTACCCTTACATCTATTCTTTAAACAAATTTCATTCCTCAACTAAATAAATTAACTTATTATAACTTTTTATTTATAAATATAATTAGTATAAAAATTATATAATTAGAAATATTTTGTTGAGATCTTTCAAGTGAATATAAAATTAACTATATTTTAATTATTTTTACAATTTTTATTTATCACATCCATTTATTAATCAATAACCTAATAATTATTTTATTTAAAAATAAATTATTTTAAAGCTTCAATATATATATATATATATAATTATCATTTTAAAGCTTCAATATATATATATATATATATATATAACTTAAAATAATTTAGTAAAACAAAATAATTACATTAACATATACAAATAAAAATATTATAACTAATAATAACAAAACAAGTACATAAAAAATTAAATTAAAATCAATAAAAAAAGAATTGAAATTTAAAACTTTTAAATTTTTAATATTATGATAAATCATCTCCATTTCCTCCATTAAAAGTTAAAATTACTAAGACCTTGGCTTATACCAAACGACCACCTTAAAATTGGCTGGAGTTATTGAAACTAACATGGATAGTATAAGCAGATGATCGTAATAGTTAGGTGTAAATATATTATGTGAGTAGATTATTATCTAAGTAAATTATTATCTGAAACAATTTAGAGAAAGTTAGAAAAATAATTTATAAATTAAAAAAATAATAATATGTTATTATATGAAGATTATAAAATGTAGAATGGTTGGAGTTGTGAATTTATGGAGATTGAAATATTCTTGGATTATTTTATTTTAAATCTCCATTTTGATAAAAAAAAAATATAGAACTATTGGAGATGGCTTTAGTAACCACATTAGATAAAAATATAATAATCACAAAATAACAGGAATAATTATTAAAACTTTAAAATAAAAAAAGCAATTGAATTAGAATAAGATCTTATAATTTCGAATATAGCACAAACTCAATAAATATATATAATAAAATTATAAATACATACAAATAACCAAAAATTTTGCACACCTCCATTTCCATGTTTATTTTGTGACCGTGGTATTGATTCAAGTCTCACCATGTCCATTTAATTTTTTTTTTCTTTTTTGGGGTTTGTAATGATATATATATTTCTTTAAAAATAAAAGATTAACTTTTTAAAATTATTGTTACAAACCTTGGGCAAATGTTGATATTTCTTACTGAAATAAATTAGATTGAATTAGATGTTATAAAATTTTGTGTTTGGTACATGGTAATACACTTCCTTTTAACATTACATATGTAAAGTTGAAGTATACTAATTGCTTGAGCTATGAGTGGAAGTATACTAATTGCTTGAGCTATGAGTGGATGTATATTGAAAAATATAGTTGAATGTGATAATTATTTTTTTGGTTGAAGTGTGTAATTACCATCATATTATCCCTACGATCACATTATAAAAACAATTTGCGTACCACATTATTTGGGTTGATTTTTAGCTAATTTTTTATTTGCATTACTGCGTAGCATTATTCTTTTCAAAATGAATACTATTCTATTCAAACTTTTGTTCAAATAATATAATACGATGATTTGTATCAATTATATTAATTACGAGGTGATAATGTAGTGATAACAAATCATATATCTACTCCCATAATGGGAGATATTTACTCCCACAATAAGCGGAGAAAACTATCCATACATACTGGTAAATATACATGGTGGGAATTGAACCCTCACCACTGAGATGGGAGGGAGATGTACTAACCACTTTATTATAAGTGGATGTGTCATACTCTCGTATCATTTCAATAATAAATTTTAATAAATTTGAATAAATTTTGAATAGCATAAAATACGAGATTGTACCTACTAATATTTAATGAAAAACAGTTTCTAAACACGTTGATTTCTTGAACCTACCAAAAGCGTTTTCAACACATATTTTATCGTCTTTCTCTGATTTAAATATCTTCTCTTTTGTTTTTAGTTTTCGTAGTCTTTTAAGTATCTAATATACCTTTTAGTAATAACAGAAGGTAAAAATATGATGAATTATATTAAGGTATTTTGATTTTATTTATAATTACACATATAATATCAGTTTATTATTTATTACACTCAAGTACCTTTGACTGCGTTGACCACCGTCAATTTAACTGTGACCTTAACGGCTCAAGGGTCTTTTGGTCTTTTACACTTGAAAAAGTTTTAAAAAATACCTAACTAATTAAGACACGCTACATCATCCGTTAAAATTAATTTTTATTTAGAAAATTAAAAATTTTAATTTTTTTAATAAAGAGTATCTGAACCTTTAAAAAAAATTAAAAAAGTAAAAAGACAAAAAGAATGGTTAATGGAAGAATCTTAATCTGTATTTTTATTTTTATTAATTTAATTTTGAATATTTTTTTTTATTTGTTGTAATCTAGTTTTTTGGATTTTGGATGAATAGTTGATGGAAGATGAATGTATGGTGATTTTTTTTAGTGGGGTGAAGATGAAGATTTTTTAGATTTGAATGAATGGTTAATGGAAAATGGATGAATGGTTGTTTTTTATTAGTGGGTTGAAGATGAGGATGAAGATGATGGTGGGTTTTATTTTTTTAGTTTGCACATATAGGATTTTGTTTAATGTATTCAATTGATATAGAGCATGTCAAAGCCATAATCTTGGTAATTATATATAAGTATATATAGCACTTCAAAGAAATTTGCATTATATAGACAAGAATTTTAGTTTGCACATAGAATTTTATAACTCTACTGGTGCATTTTAGTTCTCTGAATTCTGATAATGAAATTTGTTTGTGATTAAGAGTGTCATATACCTACCACCACACAATATTGTTTAGTGGTAAAATACATTTATTTATTTTGCCTAAAATTCGAGTTGTAGCACAGTCAGTGTGTACAAAAAAAGAAAAAAAAAAGTCACAAGATTGATCATGGTCTTTTTTTTTTAAATTCAGAAGAAACCTATCTAAAATATTGGTTTTATATTGTAATTGACTATTTTTTTCAATTGAATACATTTATTCTTTGGTCAGGACATGCTTATATATAGTATCGATCATATATTAGGTGAATGGAAATGACACATTATTAAAGAATCTGAGCATACATCAACTAGTATTTATTGAAAAATGTAGCTTTTTTTTTATACCAGTCATGTTAGGGGTCTGACGAGATCAACCACTATAAACATGGCTTAAAAAGTAACTCTCACCATAAGGGAGAGGCCTCCACAGTCTACACACTATGTTTATGGATTGATAAAGATCACATTCAAACCCCTATAATAAATGTGAATGAAAAATGTATTAAATTGGTGAGAAAGAAGTTTAGTTGTTTTTACCCTTAGACTTTTACATATTTTAAATGGTTAAAATGGGTCATTTCCACTAATAAAAATTTAATTTGAGAATCTAGAATCTGAAAAGTAATGAGAGAATCTAAACAACCAATTTTCAAACTTAAAAAACCCATAAAAATAAAGTATTTCAAAGTCTTAGCTGTATAGAGAATAAATAGATATAAGTGACAAAAGCCAGCCATAATCGACTAATCCACCAACACATTTATTGGGCTGAAGATTTTCTCTCCACAAAGAGATGAGATAAGGTTTGGTTTAAGAAGCTGATTTTGGTCGAAAATTAAAGAGCCACTTGCCTCGTGAAAAAGAGAGAGGTGACTATGACATGTAACAAAATAAATAATCTCCAGATAAAATTTTCAGTATATTTAATGTATTAATCAGTATTTTATATATATAACCACTTAAAATTTAATTTATGGTAAAATAAAAAAAAATATTAGTGAAAGAAAGAGAATAAAGTTATCAGAAAAATATTTGCTTAATATTCACTTTATTATGTGTTAAAATTTAAAGAGTTCAATATACATATTAATTATTGCATTGAGTACATTTAAAATTTTCTCCTATTTATAAGATTAATTTTTGAAAATCTAAATTTAAGTATCTAACTTGAGCGGTGGAAGGACAAACTCAGCGACAACTTTTAGTACTATTTTTTTAGAAGTATAGAAAAAGAAAATACTATTTTTTTTAAGCACATAATTATAAGATTAATAATCTGTCGGCACTTGTCGTGATCAATTTCTAAACACGCGGTCCGAATATCTACTCACATATACTAGTACATGGTGGGACTTAAACTCTTACCACTAAAATGAGAGATATGTACATTAACCATTTGAATTATAAGTGTATATAATATTAATATAATATCAAGGTAATTTTTTTCTTTTACAAAAAACTAAATATTTGTTTTCTTTAATTAATCGGATAATTGATTTAATTAATAACATTTTTTTTTACTTTTAATAAGTAATATATTTTTTTAAAGGGTACAATTACAAAATTAATAATTTAAATATTTAATTCCATAACATGAGATATTTACTCCCACAATAAGGGAGAAAACTACCCACACATACTAGTAAATGCGTATGGTAGAAATTGAACCTTCACTACTAAGGTAGAAGGGAGGTGCACTAACCACTTAAATTATAAGTATATGTGTTTAATAAAATAATATTAAATATCCACAATACTATACATCCTTACTCACAGAGAATTGTAATATTTTATATTATTTTTTAAAGACCAGTAACAGTTAGATCAAGAATCGGAACCTAGCAAGATTAACTATAAATAAATAGCGACTTGAAAATAACTCCCGGGACTATGTAGTGGTCTTCCCTACATATTATTTATTTATTAATAATAATGAGATTTTTGAACTCCTATTATAAAAATGAATTATCAACTTAGAGCTGTAAGTTTTTTTTTTTTTAAAGGGAATACAATTGTAAGATTTATAACTTTTAAAATCTGTCGAGATCAATCATTAAATGTGTAGTTCGGATATCTACTCTATAATGAAAGACATCTACTCCTACAATAAAGAGAGAAAATTATACACACAAGCTGGTAAATGTATATAGTGGGAATTAAACCCACACCACTAAAGTAGAAGGAAAATATACTAACCCTTTAAGTTATAAATAGATATGCAACTTAGAGCGGTGAATTGGTCCGCATAATATTCAGTTTTAAGAATATAATGTTAAATATTCACAGCATCTATCAGCTCCTAGTTATTAGTCTATACGCATTGAATTATTGACAAGTGTCAACAACCGCAATGTATAAATGTTTTCAACATGATTATATGGAAGATTGCATAGTTAAAGCCTTCCACATTCAAAAAAACGTGAGTTTTTATTAATGCATATGTAATTGGGAGAGATTTGAATACATAAAATGATCCTAATAAGTTTTTCCTATAAAGGTTTGTTGAAAGTGACATTGATTTTTAAGGACATCACTTTTAACTTATTCCATTTGACTCTGAATGCAGAAGCTGTGCTGGATTGCAATTGGGCCTCACCACTGTTTGGCTAGTGCTAGCACAACTTATGCATTGTTTTGATTGGGTTTGTAATGATATATAATTTATTTATTTTAAATAAAAGAGTAACTTTATAAAATTATTGATAGAAACCTTTGGGCTACGTTCGGTATTTTGTATTGAATTGAAATGAACTAAATTGAATAGGGGTTGGATTAATTGGATGTCATCAAATTCTAGTTTGGTGCATAATATGATTGAATTAGTTGTACTCTAGTCATGCGTTTGTTGTATGATGGAATTGGATAAAAAAAAAATTTCAATGAGTATGACTGCATGATAGGACGATATACTAAATAGAAGAGAATTATGAACAACAAAAAATTATATTAATTATAAAATGTAATAAGAATATTACACGGTGAACAAATTTTTAGTTAATATCAAAGAATTATAAATAAACTAAATTATAAATCATTAATTTAGAATTATAATAAATTATTAAAGTAAACCCAACGTTTATTTATTTTTTATTTTGTTTTACTTGAAACTCAACATTTATTTGAAAGTTACTATTATTATTAACTTTTATATATAGAAAAAATAATATGTGCATTTTTCTCGGCAACCAGACAACCAACAACCATAAAAAAAAAATCCAATTGAATTCAACAAGAAGATTAAGGAGAGAGAAAGCTATTTATTTTTTCATTTTTTTTTCGATCAGCCAACCGGGTGTCTGTGGATTACATCAGAATCCATTATTAAAATAATTACTTAAATATTAAGAATTTGAAGAAGGAGTACACGACTCGAATTCATAACTTTAATAATACAATGTGAGGGATATACTAATAGATCAACATCGTGTTGTTTTCTAGATTTTATTAAAAAAAATGTTTTCAAACAAGAAAATGTTAAAAATACATATCTAGCATGTATTTGTTTCTCCGTCGATCCAACTCTACACTAAATGTGTTTGTAGCTCCTCTTTAAATTTAGGGCATAGTTATAAACAAAGAACTTTAAAAATACATGGTGGTTTTAAGAGAGCACCATGCATTATTTATTTTCCAATTTTGTAGTTTTTGTTTTAAAATTCCTCATTTATTTGAAATCTGATGAATATGAGCCAATGTATTATTATAGTCTATATAGTAGCATTACTTTTAATTTTTTTTTTTAAAAAAAATGTTAAGATCAAGCACTTATAAATTAACATTATACTAAAAGTTTAAACTATTAACAAGGACAATATTGTATTTTCTTATATTCACATGACAAAGAAGAGTTCCGTATCTATTGTGCTAACCGACTGATTTATGCAGTGTACAATTTACGTGACAAAAGCCACGTGAGTCACGAGGTTAAAAGTCAGCCACACAAACCTGCTATGTGCTACCCTACCCATCTCCAAATTTTTACACGTGCTAATATACATATATATATATAAAACAACTTTCACTTAATCCCTATTTTTTGGATAAAATAATATTTTTTTTACTTTTATTTTTTATTTTTGGTTTGTATAGTACTTGGCATCTCTTAAATATATTAAATTTATCCTTCTGACCAATTTAATAAAATTATAATTTTACTTTTTAATAAAATATAATAAAAATAATTAAATAACAAATTTATAAAATAATATTAATTAAATTATAAAAACTTAAAAATATAAAATCTATTCAAAAATATTTAGTAAGTTATTTTATGAAGAAAAATTAATATTTAAAAAGTTAAAGAATAAAATTAAAAATTAAAAATTAAAAAAATTAAAAAAAATTATTTTATTAGAAAAATTAACATTTAAAAAATTAAAGAATAAAATTTAATTCTCAACTTTATTTATTTTATTTTATTTTTTTAAAATTTTTAACCTTGTTTTGTTTTTTATTTTTTTAAATATAAATTTTTCTAATAACATAATTTAATTTAATTATTTTTTAATAGGTTTAATATTTTTAAATTTTTATAATTTAATTTAATATTATTTTATTTATTTTTCTTTTTTTTAATATTTTAATTGGAAAATCAAATTGTAATTCTATAATTCTTCAAGGATAAAACTGTCAAATAATAATGGTTGACTATCAAATAGTTGATCAAATGACCAATTTGATCTATGTAGAAAATATCAGGGATCATGCGAACTAAAAAAGAAAACGTAAGTAAAAAAATGATGTTTCATTAAAATATAGTAACTAAAATAAAGTTTCCCCATTTGTGTATATCTATATATATATAGTAACCGAATACTCCAGCAACACATTTATTGGGCTGAAGATTGTCTTTCCATAATAATCTACCAGCACCTGCAATAAGGGGAGAAAACTATCCACACATGCTGAAAAATACAAATTGTGGGTTTAAACACTTACCAATAAGATGAGAGGGAGTTACACTAACCACTTGAACTATTAGTGATGTAATATTAATATAGTATAAAAGTATTTTTTTTTTACAATATTTAATTAATCAAATAATTGATTTTTTTTTTTGAAGGGGTACAATTACAATATCAACAACTGTCGGGATCTGCCGAGATTAATCACTAAACGGGAGGTCCGGATATCTACTCCCATAGCGGGAGAATACTACTCCCACAATAAGGGGAGAAAACTACCCACACATGCACATGGTGGGAATCGAACCCCTCGCCACTGAGATGGGAGGGAGGTGCACTAACCACTTTACTACAAGTGGATGTGCATCAAATAATTGATTTTTTTTCCCTTCTTCTTCTTCTTCTTCTTTTTCCTCCTTACTTTTGGATTTTTTTTTGGTTTTTCTTCTTCTTCTTCTTCTTTTCTTTTTTTTCTTCTTCTTCTTCTTCTTCTGCCTCCTTTTTTTCGAATTTTTTTTTTGGTTTTTCTTCTTTTCTTTTCTTTTTTCCAAATTTTTTTTTGATTCTTCCTCTTCTTACTTCTTCTTCTTCTTCTTCCTTTTTTTTAATTTTTTTTTTGGTTCTTCTTCTTCTTCTTTCTTTTTTTTAGATTTTTTTTTGTTCTTTTGTTTTTTTTTTTTTTTCAGATTGTTTTTTGGTTCTTTGTCTTCTTTCTTCCTCCTCTTCTTCTTTTACTTTTCTTTCTTTTTTTCAGATTTTTTTTAAAGGCAATTTTACCCTTTTGACCGTTAGTGACTAACTGTAGTCAACGGTTGACCATTGTTAGTCAACTGGTCAAATGAGAGTTATTGCTATTATCATATATTTTAGATTTTTATGCAATTATGCTTATGGAATAGGAACCTCTCCTAAGCTAAGCTTTTCCTAACCTTTTGCACATCTAATAACATGTGGATTTAATGGTTAGGATTTTATGTCCTATTCTCTTTCTTCTTAAAAAGCTTTTACACATCTGAAGACACGTGGCACATCCACCAATTTAACGGTTAGAATTTTGTACAAAAGTTTAAGAAAAATTTAGCTTAGGAGATGATCCTAATCCTATGCCTATATGCATGGGTGTTATTGCAATTCCCCCATTTAATTAATTAAACTTTTTTGCTTTTAATAATATTATATAACAGCACATCCACTTATAGTTCAAGTGGTTAGTGCACCTCCCTTCTACCTCAGTGGTGAGAGTTCAATTCTCACTATGTATATTTACCCGCATGTGTGGCTAGTTTTTCCCCTTATTGTGGGAGTAGATATGTGGACCGCACATTTAGTAATTGATCTCGATAGATCCCAATATTTATTAATCATGTAATTATACCACCTTAAAAAAAAAAAAAAAAAAATTGGTCAACACAAGTCTCAACAGCTGCAGTATATAAATGTTTCCAACCATTTCAATTGAAAATAAAAAATCAATCACACTTGCACATTATTATCTTTATTATCATGTCTTGGACATGGACTGCACTTGCAGTTCTTGTGCTTCTCTTCTTCCTAATCATTCAAGCAATATTTCTATTGAAAAACAGAGATGCAGAAACCAAGAGACTACCTCCTGGTCCAAGAGGGTTTCCAATTTTTGGAAGCCTCCATTTGTTGGGCAAATATCCTCACAGAGATCTCCACAAACTTGCCCAAAAATATGGCCCCATCATGTTCATGCGCCTAGGCTTGAAGCCTACCATTGTTGTATCATCCCCACAAGCAGCAGAGCTGTTCTTGCGAACCCATGACCTTGTCTTTGCTAGCAGGCCTCCTCGTCAGGCTTTCAAGCTCCTTTTGTATGGTCCAAAGGACATGGTAATGGCTCCGTACGGTCCTTATTGGCGAACCGTGAGGAAAATGTGCACTCTAGAGCTGCTTAGCAATCACAAAATCAGTTCTTTCAAGTCCATGAGAAAGGAAGAGCTTGGTCTCTTGATTGGTTTTATAAAAGATGCTGCTGCTGCTCCTGTGGATTTGAGTGCCAAGGTTGGAACTCTAAGTGCAGACATGATTTGTAGAATGGTGTTTGGGAAGAAGTACATGGACGAGGAGTTTGATGAGAGAGGGTTCAAGGCTGTGATTCAAGAGTTTATAGGGTGTGCAGCAACTCCAAACTTGGCTGATTACATCCCTCAATTCGCTTTGCTTGATGTCCAGGGGCTCACCAGGAAGCTGAAGGCGATTTCGAAGGTGTTCGATGATTTTTTAGAGAAGGTTATTGCTGAACATGTTCAACATTCCAGCACGGATGAAAATAGAAACACAGACTTCGTTGATCTCTTGTTGAGCTTCTTGGGGTCAGAGCAAACAGACAGTCAAATTGATAGAGAGCATGTCAAAGCCATAATTTTGGTAACTATATATATATATATATAAACAAATTTGCATACTATAGAAACATGAATTTTAGGTGTATCTGGTACCCTTTTTCATTTTTCATTTTTCATTTTTATTTTTCTAGAAAAAAATTAAAAACAATGTTTTATTTTTACTTTTATTTTAGAAATATAAAAAGCTTCTGACAATACATGTTGAAAACAATATTTTAAAATAGTATTATGAAAACGCGAATGTTAATAATAATCTAACTTTTGTATAACTTGATTATTATTTTTTAAGGAATATAATTCTTAGAATTGATATTAATGTTAAAATATTTTTTATTATTTTATTAAATAATATAAAATATTAAAAAATATTTAAGAATACATGAATATTAAATTTAATAAACGTTTAAATAGTAACAAAATTTATAATTTTTTTTTTAAAAAAAAGTTATGTTCACTTGATGCTTCCTCCATAGTTGGGGAAGGCAGCCTGCTCCAACGCGGGAGGAGGTTAGATTCTCCTCTATTTGGAGGAGGAGGAGGTGAGATTCTCCTCTATTTGGAGGAGGAGCAGATCAGGAAGAAGAACAAAAAAATAGAGCAGATCAGGAAGAATAACAAAAAAAAAACAAATATGTTTGTGTGTTTTTCAATTTCGAAAACATATTAAACTTGTTTTCAAATTTTTTTTTTAATTCTAACACTAATTTTGTCTTATTTTTTATTTTTTAAAAGCAATTTGAAAAATACTTACTGAACGAATATAAATTATATTTTCAAAAAATAAAAAACTAAAATAGCATTAAAAAAAGGCACAGGCCCTTATTTTTCCAGACATGGAATTTTATAGTTTTAGTGTGGATTTTGGAAAACATATTAAATTTGTTAGATATTAAGAGTATCACATATCTACCACTGCACGATATGACTTAATGGTAAATGATATTCATTCATCCTGACAATATCTCAGGCTCAAGTGTTACGCTGCATGTCTATATAAAAAAAAATTGTCACATATCTAAGATTGATCAAACATCTCATTTTGAAATTCACAAAAAAACCTATCTAAAATATTGGTTTTATATTGTAATTGACTATTTTCTTTGTTGGATACATTTATTCTTTGGTCAGGACATGCTTATAGGTGGCACAGACACCTCAGCAGCTGCTATTGAATGGTCACTCTCAGAACTCATGAGGCATCCAAGAGTAATGAAGAAACTGCAAGAAGAGTTGGAAAATGTGGTGGGCAAAGAAAAAATGGTTGAAGAATCAGACTTGGAAAATTTGGAGTACTTGGATATGGTTATAAAGGAAAGCTTGAGGCTCCATCCAGTGGGTCCACTCTTACTCCCTCACGAATCTATGGAAGACTGCATGATTAACGGCTTCCATATTCCAAAAAAATCGCAAATATTCATTAATGTGTATACAATTGGGAGAGATCCGAATGCTTGGAATGATCCCGACAAGTTTTTCCCAGAAAGGTTTATTGGGAGTGACATTGATCTTCGAGGACGTAACTTTCAGCTCATTCCATTCGGCTCTGGACGCAGAAGCTGCCCAGCATTGCAATTGGGCCTCACCACGGTTCGTCTAGTGCTAGCACAACTTATCCATTGCTTTGATTGGGAACTTCCAAAGGGTGCATTGCCAAGTGAATTGGACATGACAGAGCATTTTGGTCTTGCAGTTTCAAGGGCCAAACCTCTTTTGGCAATCCCTACCTATCGTCTTAATTAATTGTAATCTAGCTTTTGTATTGTTTTGGGTTTGTAATGATATATACTTTTTTAAAAAAGAAAAGATAACTTTTAAAATTATTTTTAAAAACCTTTGGGCTTTGTCCGTACTAGATTGTAATAGATTGAATTATATTGGATTGAATATAATTGAATGTTATCAAATTCTGTGTTTGGTGGATGATAGGATTGAACTGGTTGTACTCTTGTCTTGTGTTTGGTATATGATAGGATTGGATAAAAAAATTGAAAGTGTGTGTGCTACACGTGTAAGTAGCAACCTATACAGAGGTGGATAGGTTTATATCCAATTTTTTGATAATAACTCCAATAATGCACAGCAGAAATAAACTGTAATATCCCGATTTTTGGAGAAAGAGTAATTAAATATGAATGATGATAGTTTAAGAAAATTGCCTATATTTGGAAACAATAAAAAGAATTGTAAATAATATTAAATTATATTTAGCATTAAATATATGTATCAAATAAAAGAAATAAATATTTATGAAGAATAAATAATAAAAAGGCAATATTATTATAAGAATTTCTATTGTGATAGGATTCCTATTGGGAACTAGGGTTTAGAAAGTTTATATACATACATATATATATATATATATATCACTTTATAATAGTTATGCCTCCTAGGAAAAAGAAAAATAAAATAACTAAATAGCCGATCGTTCTCTTCTCATTCCATCCATCAATCTGAAGTGTAATCGTAGAGCGACAAGAAATTAAGGTTAGTTTGAGGAGTTTCTAGTACCGGTAGTTTTTATTTTCTATTGCTTAATCAATGTGAGTTTTATTTTGATAGTTTGTCGAGTTGTATTTTGATGGCAAACGATTTGGTGATGATAATAGAGATCCTTAGGATGGATTTAATGTTTGTTCTATTGATAATGGTTGGTTGATTGAATTTTTATGTATTGTTGAAGCAAGATAAGATATGCTGGAATTTTCGTTTGTTTGAAAAATAGTAGGGTTTCGAAAATACTTTGCGATGGTTATTCAATTCAGAACATTTTGTACATTTTTCTGTAGAAAGGTCCATGGGTCTACTGTTACCATGTAAAATGTCGTGACGTTTTGGTGAGTGCAAAAATAGATTTAATTTAGAGTAGTCAGGGGCCAGTTGTAGGCTTTATTGGACAGTTTCTCAAAATCGGAAAGGAATGAATGTTTTTGTATATCATGGAATGATCTTAAAATTTTACTGTACCATGTTTTATATGTCTAGGTTGGCCCTGTAAATTTATACTAAGTTTGGAGATGTATAGAATTTATTAAAAATAGTTGAATAGAGTATGGTCAGTGCTGAAAGTTAGACACGTTTTAAGTTTAATCCTAGTGAAGTTATTTAGTCCAATTGAAATTGTTGCGATGATGAGGTTATGACGATATTGCGATTTGTACCTTGTATAGGTTCGGGTGACTATTGAGCTTATACAATTGTCTAATTTTAGTATTAAATAAATAAATATTTATTTATAAACGTTTGATATTTATGAAAAATATAAAGATTTTGTAAAACTATTCAGATAATTACTAATTTATTTTTATAAAACCTATTTTCTAAGCTTGATGGACCGATATCGGTATAACGTTATTGTGATATGAAAACGTTACTAATTTGATTATATCTGAATTTGTAAAAAATGGTTTTTGGTTCATTGTCCGTAATTTCTGACTCTGATATGACCGCGTGACACGGGTAAATGTGATACTCTGATATGACCGCGTTACACGGGTAATTGTAATACTCTGATATGACTGCGTCATATGGGTAATTGTAACCTCTGATATGACCGCGTCACACGGGTAATTGTAACACTCTGATATGACCGCGTTACACGAGTAATTGTAACACTTTGATATGACCGCATCACACGGGTAATTGTGACACTCTGATATGACCGCATCACATCGATAATTGTAACACTCTGATATGACCACGTCACACCGGTAATTGTGACATTCTGATATGACAGCGTCACACGGGTAAATGTGACACTCTGATATGACCGCATCACACGGGTAATTGTAACACTCTGTTATGATGCTATGGGACATGAGCAAATTAATTATTTTAATTTGGTATTTAATATATTTGTAACTTGTGAAATGTTTATGAACTGATTTATTTGTTATCAAGGTTTATGTATAGTTTTTAAACTTAACCCTATAAACTACTGTTATATATTTTGAAATGTTACGTTAAGTATTATTTATCATAAGTCGTTCGATATTAAAAACTATGTATGAACTTACATACCGAGTTAACGGCTCACCCCTCGTTATCACCATTTTTGCAGAGTAGAACTAGGTATATAGATGAGTGATTAGTATCTGGGAGATTGCTTCAGTAGAAAGGTTGATCGTTAGAGCTTTACTTTCCATGCTTCTTTTATCCAAAGATATTTCTATTAGTTTTCATTTGGTAGAGATACATTTGTAAGGATCGCGTTTTGTTTAGATCATTTCATTTTAATACTAAACTATTGGAAATGTTAGTTAGAGTTTATCTTGATTTCAGCAGTTAATTTATTTTATGGAAGTTTTTAATCAATTTATAAATAAATTTGAGGATTTAGAACGAGTATTATCCTAGTTCGTGTATATCGAATTTGGGGTATTACATAAACAATAAAAATCAAGCAAATAATAGAAACATTGAACACTTGATTTTTACGTAGAAACCTCAACGAGGAAAAATCCATGGGACCAACACCCTGCTGGCCACTTGCGTCACAAACAATCCATTATATTATAATTTAATTACACCTTTAATTTTACTACACCTAATCCACTGCTATTGGGTAATAACATAAATCTACCTATCTCGCAGTCCTTTTATAATGATGCTTGATTAATGCTCGAACAATCGGACCTTTGATTGCTAAGACTTGAACTCACACAGTTTTAATTAATTGGTTGCTCCGCCAACACCTTCAGCTAACAAGAATTACAATGCTCGTTGAAGCCGAACCTCCGACTAGCGAGACTTGAACTGGAGAAAAGAGTCAAATATGGTATATCTGTTGACATGAATAAACATATGTAATGTATAGAATGCTAGACGAACAAAATCTCTAGGATATGAAATATGCAATTATCCTAGTCAATATGAACCTTGACACATGTCTCCAACAACCACAAGACAATTACACAAATAATTTCTAATGGAAAGTGTCAAATACAAGTCAAGAAGGAAGACAAGTACTTACATGGACTTTGACAACCAATAGAGAGAAGAGCCTATAAATCTATCACATGATGAGCATGAAGGTCTAGGATTTGAGAGAGAGAGAGAGAGGGAGAGAGTGATTCAATCAAAGATTGAGAGCATTTGAGAGAGAGTTTCTCTTCAATTTTGTATGGCTCTCACTATCTCACTTCTAAGGTTTCCAAAAAGCAAGGGTCATATTTATAGAGGCCCAAGATTTTACGTAAAAATGTTCGTGACGGGGAACCCGCGACCCCGACTCGTGACCAATAAATTGCGGCTTATGGTCGTGAGTTAGAACCAGCAAGATATGGACACCAATTGTGACGCTGTCTCATGATCATAAATCCGCGAGATGCCTTATATGGCACTTACATTCCAAGCAATCATGCATGAGGTCGCACCCATGTATCGCAGTCCAAACCAGGAACCCACTGGTCTAGACTCAAGATAGATAACCCATGAGCGTATGAAAGCAAGCCTTAGTCGCGAGTTTATTTAGCACTCTCTTTAATCGAACTCGCAACGCAGCTCACGACCAAGGGTCACGGTCACACCATCTCAACAAATATCCAAACTCTCTAGTCCGAACCCGCGAGGTAACCCGCGATTAAGGAATCCTGTCATAAGGTCCTGAAATCCAACCATTACTAAACCTGTGACCAGCCAATCGTGAGTGCAAAGTCATGTATAGAATTGCGAGATAAGAAACAACTTGGTTTCTTAGAGGCTAAACACACGTGCTGACGAACACAAAAAGCTATAAGCTCAAACACAGATGTTTGCAGCTAAGAAAACGATTTACACAAATCGACATGCAGTCACAAGATATGAACTAAGCTTGAATTGACGGATAGGCATACGATTCAGAAACACATATATATGAAGTATATGTGTTTGCACCTTAGTCTCTAAAAATTCAAGCCAAGTTAGAAATTACCAAGTCTTTTAAAGGATGACTAAGCCTAAAGTTGCTTCACTTGAGGTGCAGATTTAAACGAACAACCTATGTAGCTAAAAAAGGGCAAACATGTGTTTTGATATGGGAATAAGTCATCCTAAAAATATATGTCCTTACAAATTCTTTCCAAGGTTCATGATAAAACTGTATAATAGAAGAGAATTATATACAGCAAAACTGTGTTCTTTTCTTATATATCACTTTTTTAGGTGCCTTTTGTGAGACTAATATCACTTTAATAAAGTTTAGGAAAATAAAACAAATTTAGGCAAAAACCCCATATATGCCCTTCATTAAACTAATTCGAGTTTTTCTTTCCAGTAGTTCACGGAGGAAGAAATAGTTCACGAGGAAGCAAAATAGTTCATGGAGGAAGCAAAGTAGTTCACGGAGGAACACAAATAGTTCACGGTCAAATAGATCACAGACATGGGACTAGATTATGAACAAGCATAATAGATCACGACAAATAAAAAAATTTCAATTTCACCCAATCGTCAAACCCAACATAAAATCCAATTAATTTCAATACAAAGCTCAATGACAAAATCAATCCACCCCATTCAAACCCAAACTCATACAAAATCAATCCAGGAAATCATCTTTAAAGGTGGTGGTCGAGCTTCTTTTCTCTCTCTCACGTCTGATAATGGCACGAAGCTTCTCTCTCTCTCATAGTCGAGTTTCTCTCTTCTCTTTTCTCTCACGGTCGACCATCTCTATCTATTATCTTTTTCTCATGTCTTCTCTTCTCTTTTTCTTTTGTTTTGTTTGGTGATGGATGGGGTATTTTTGTCACAAATACCTTTTAGGTGCTATTTCTACTAAAATTAATAAATTAGTACTGTGTCATTAGAAGAGCCAAAATTATGTGTCATTTCTTACCATTTTCTCCAACAAAATTATATTATAATTGTAGTGGTAAAAAATTGGCTTAGAACTCGTTCTTTTTTTTATGCTGAAGCCCAATGAAAGAACAAGCCAAATGACTCACTAGGAAGCACAAGCCATATTTTTGAAGTCCCACTATGACCAAGTCAAGCTTGGACCAAGTCAGTGACCTCACCGACCAAGTCAGTGACGTCACCCTTATCCCTAGAATTATGGGATTTACCCATGATTTCGAGCCGTGATCCTAGTGATCGCACCAATGAGCTCAAGCCCCCTCCTATAAATAAAGGTATTGAACTCAAAATTGAGGACACATTTTCTTACTCATTCACACTCTTATACTCTTGACTCATAGTAGAACCTGCGTTATACCGACACTGTCGAACATTTTTTTACCTTTATCAGCTTGTATCCCACCTTCCATTCCACTAGCTATATCCTTCGTTCTACATCGATACGCCAAAGCCTCGCCATCTTTTGCTCTATATCGATATACCTATTTCCTTACACACGACATTCTACGTGTAGAAGATATAGTCTACATCTATGTTCTGCTAAAGCGAAGCACAATGTTGACTTTTATCAGCTTATATCTAACTCTTAGTTGCAGCTTCCACATTTTATCCCACTGCTTTACGATCTCCGACTTCTCACCCTGGTTGATATCAGGTACTGTGATCGTCTGCTCGACATTAGGTTCTATGACTTTCCACTCGACATCATGTTTTATGTTCGACATTAGGTCCTACGTTCGGCACTAGGTCTTGCGACCCTCTACTAGACATCAGGTCCTATGACCTTTGGCCTCGGCATCATGTCTTACGTTCGGCATCATATTCTACAATCGACTTCAGATCCTATATTGACACATGTCCTACGACTCTCCGCTGGACATCAAGTCCTATGACATTCCACTCGACATTACGTTCTACGTTCGAATATCATGTTCTACGCTTGACATCAGGTCCTACGACCCTCCGCTCGATAGTAGGTTCTATGTTCGACATCAAGTGCAACCTTTAACACCAAGTTCTATGACCTGTGTTCGACATCAGTTATTACAGCCCCATGCTCGACGCCCAACGTCGACCTATGGTTTGTTGATTATACACTATACTTGTTCTACATTCAATATTTCCATACATTTGCTGACTTAAGCATTAGATTCCATTTGGTTGGCACCACTCCAATGATCCAAGTGCTTTACGTTTACTATTTCTATCTTTGCAGGTTGTCGGTCCCACTTTCAGTAGGGATCGTAGATTTTAGTATCTATAATAATCAACCGTCCAAACATAGCCTTGAAGTTTGAAGATACCTAGTTGAGTAATTGAATTCGATATTTTCAAAATCTAAGAATCCTCTTCTAGTATTAAATTATTATTTTTTGGACTATTATAATTAATTCGAGATTAGAGGAAAGAGTACACAATTCAAACTCACATTCTTAATAATACAAGTGTGAGACGCATACTACTTTATTAACCTCATCTTATTTTCTTGAATTTATTAAGAAAATAACATTTTTTTTAACAAGAAAATATTAAAAGTATATCTAGTACTAGTACGTATCGATTTCTCCATCGGTCCAACTCTAACCCTGGTGGGATATGAAGAATGAATCAGACTCATGCATCGTTGGGTAGTAAGTTACGTAACCGGGGATTTGTGCCACCGGCTGGTCACAATGATAGGTCGCACGGTATAATTATGCACGAGGTTGCCTTAGTAGAAAAGGCGG
Organism: Xanthoceras sorbifolium; assembly: GCA_003430845.1. Lineage (NCBI taxonomy): Eukaryota > Viridiplantae > Streptophyta > Magnoliopsida > Sapindales > Sapindaceae > Xanthoceras > Xanthoceras sorbifolium. The sequence goes on along the minus strand of CM010609.1, from coordinate 2,312,304 downwards.
TTTTGGTAGCAAGTGGAACGACTAAGAGGTCGTGCGACAAGTACCGCCCGATTTCTTATTCTAGCAGAATAGTTAGTTTAGGAATGAGTCGTTTTCTAATCAAATTAGTTCTTATTTAGGTCGATCCTAGCCCTAATTGTTCAGTATATATACCTTATGTAATTGAGAGTTATGTATTGGAAATTGAAAAGCAAAGTGAGAGAGAAAAGAGAGAGTCTGTAATTTTCTCATATAGTGGATTGAGGACAGGTGCACTCCGTGGAAGTAGAAACGTTTTTTCGAACCACATAAAATACTTGTCTTGCTTGTTTCTTATTTGCTTATTATTTTTGTGTGTGTCTATTGGTTTTGCTATTGTATACTATTCCGCTGCACTGGAATTTGGCGTAACTCTTGACAACTGGTATCAGAGCTCTAGGTTGAGCGATTTGGTTCTAGCAAACTCAGAAGATTTGGTGGTTACTCGATTTCATCATGTTTCCTGGGATCGAAGAAAGAAAGCTTTAGGGTGTAGAAGTACAATGGGTTTAACTTAAGTTTTTGGAAGATGCAGATGACAGACTATCTGTACCAAAAAGACCTATTCTTGCCTCTTAAAAGGGTAAAGCCGGAAACAATGAAGCTAGATGACTTGGACATATTTGATCAGAAGGCCTTGAGAGCCATTCGACTCAGTTTAACAATAACAATTGCGTTCAACTTGAAAAATCATAGGATTCTTACGGCACTCATGAACTCCCTTGCAAACATGTATAAATTGCTGTCGGCAGTCATCAAGGTATACATAATCAAGACACTCTTCAATTTAAAGATGTCTAAAAACAGAAGTTCAAAGGAGTACCTGAATGCATTCAATGAGATCACCGATCAGTTGAAATCGATAAATTTAAAGTTTGAATGAGGGACTCAAGCATTAGTGATTCAGGGGTAGATGCTACATAGCTGGAAAAGGGCAATACAGTAAACTAGTGCATTATTCAGGATGGTACCGTTAAAGCTTCAGGAAGTCGTGAACATGATTATGACTGAAGAGATAAGAAGACACAAAGAAAAGGGTGGCAGTTCATCATCAGCCTTAACTGGAAAACAGGGGTAGAGGCAGAACCAAAAACATAGGCAATCAAGGGAAGTCAAAGCAGATATCCAGAAGATCGAAATCCAGAGACCGTCAAACCAATTCCAAGCTATGAAAAGACATTGAGTATTCGAATTGTGGCAAGACGGATCATTATCAGGCTAAATGTAGAAGAGCCAAAAAGGATAATTACGAGTAGACTAGTGCAAACGTGGGCTCTGATGAATCTAATGATACCTTGATTTGCTCATTAGAGAGTAGGACCGAGTCATGGGTTTTGGTCTCTAGGGCATCGTTTCATGGCATCTCTTGTAAAAAAAACAGTTGAAGAACTATGTGTTTGGGTACTTGGGAATGGTTTATCTTAGGAATGACCAAAATTGTGATATCGTCAGCAAAGGAGACGTGCAGATCAACTTGAAGCTGAACAATGTTAGGCACATATTGAGCTTGAGGAAGAATTTTTTTTCCATAGGGCAGCTGATAAAAGATGGGTATGTGACCACTTTTGTCGAGGACTCGTGGAAGGTCTCAAAGGGGCCATGAAAATTGCCTGGGAAAGAAGAATGGATCTTTTTATCTAACTACCGATGGAATTAGGTCTATTGCAGTGGCAGAAGGAAAAAAATATCAAAATTTGTGGCACCAACAACTAGGGCACATGAGTGCAAAAGAAAGAAAGATCATGCACTCGAAAGAAAAGCTAGAGGATATGAAATCAGCAAAGATTGATATGTGTGAGAGCTACATCAGGGGAAACAGAAAAAGGTTAGTTTTCAAAAAGTTAGCAGAACTCCAAAAGAGACCCGACTTGAGCTCATAGATACAGATGTTTGAGGACCAACTTCAGTTGCATCAATAGGTGCTAATTGCTATTTTGTTACCTTTATTGATGATCATTATATGAAGGTATAAGTATATTTCTTTAGACACAAGTCAGAGATATGTGGGGTGTTCAAGAAATGGAAAGCTATAATATAGAATGAAATCGGTTTGAAGATCAATAAAATGCATTCTGATAATGGAGGAGAGTATAAAGATTCAAATTTCAAGCAATTCCATCACGTCAATGGCATCAAAATGGTAAGACTGTACCAAGAACACCACAACAGAAAGAAATTTTATGATGGAAGAATATGACGTTGACTGAGATAGCCAGAGGCATGCGTATGCAGGCAGGATTGCTAAAATAATTTTGAGTTAGGGCAGTCAATAAGGCAGCTTACTTGATCAACTGAGGTCCCTCAATTTCTTTAGAGTTCAGAATACCTAAAGAATTCTAGATGGGAAAAGAGTTAAAGTTTTCACACCTTAAGATATTCAGTTGTATCTCTTACTTACATGTCAGTGATATATTAAATATCCGTAAAGATCAATGTCACTTCCAACAAACCTTTATAGGAAAAACTTGTCAGGATCATTTCAAGCATTTGGATCTCTCCCAATTGCATATGCATTAATAAAAACTAATGATTTTTTTGGAATATGGAAGCCGTTAACTATGCAGTCTTCCATAGATTCATGTTGGAGTAACGGAGCCACGGGATGGAGCCTCAAGCTTTCTTTTATAACCATATCCAAGTACTCCAAATTTTCCAAGTCTGATTCTTCAACCATTCTGTCTTTGCCCACTACATTTTCCAGCTCCATTTGCACTTTCTTCATTACTCTTGGATGCCTCATGAGTTTTGAGATTGACAATTCAATGACAGCTGCTGAGGTGTCCATGCCGGCTATAAGCATGTCCTGACCAAAGAAAAAATGTATTCAAATAAATGTATTTTACCACTATATGACACTTAATCACAAACAAATTTCATGATCAGAATTCAGAGAACTAAAATGCACCAGTAGAGTTATAAAATTCAATGTGCAAACTAAAATTCTTGTCTATATAATGCAAATTTCTTTGAAGTGCTATATATACTTATATATAATTACCAAGATTATGGCTTTGACATGCTCTATATCAATTTGGCAGTCTGTTTCTTCTGATTCCATGAAGCTCAACAGGAGATCAACAAAGTCTTTGTTTCTATTTTCATCCCTACTGGAATGTTGAACATGTTCAGCAATAACCTTCTCTAGAAAATCATCATACACCTTCAAAATCGCCTTCAACTTCTTCGTGAGCCCCCGGAGATCAAGCCAAGCTAATTGAGGGATGTAATCAGCCAAGTTTGGAGTGGCTGCATACCCCATACCCTCTTGAATCACAGCCTTGAACCCTCTCTCTTCAAACTCCTCGTCCATGTACTTCTTCCCAAACACCATTATACAATCATATCTGCACTGAGAGTTCCAACCTTGGCACTCAAATCCACAGGAGCAGCAGCAGCATCTTTTATAAAACCAATCAAGAGACCAAGCTCTTCCTTTCTCATGGACTTGAAAGAACTGATTTTGTGATTGCTAAGCAGCTCTAGAGTGCACATTCTCCTCACGGTTCGCCAATAAGAACCGTATGGAGCAATGACCATTTCCTTTTGACCATACAAAACGAGCTTGAAAGCCTGAAGAGGAGGCCTGCTAGCAAAGACAAGGTCATGGGTTCTCAAGAACAGCTCTGCTGCTTGTGGGGATGATACAACAATGGTTGGCTTCAAGCCTAGGCGCATGAACATGATGGTGCCGTATTTCTGGGCAAGTTTGTGGAGATCTCTGTGAGGATATTTGCCCAACAAATGGAGGCTTCCAAAAATTGGATACCCCCTTGGACCAGGAGGTAATCTCTTTGTTTCTGCATCTCTGTTTTTCCATAGAAATATTGCTTGAATGATTAGGAAGAGAAGAACAAGAATTGCAAGTGCGGTCCATGTGCAAGACACGATGATATGTTGATGGAGAAAAAAAGCCCGTGATCGATCTTATTTTCAATATAAATGGTTGGAGACATTTATAATATAGGATATTATTATTTTCACCCCGAGGTTTAAAAGTATATTGTTTATACCCCACTTTTAAAATATTTGCTATTTTTCTCCCTACTTTAAAATTATTCACCATTTTTTATCCTACTTTTTAAAATATTCGTCATTTTTCCCAAACAGCTAGAAAAACTAATTTTTAACAGTTAACTCTCAAAGATAAAATGATAATTAACTATTAATATAATAAATGATAAGAAAATATTATTTTATTCTTACTTTTAAAATATTTTTTATTTTCTCCCTAAAATTAAGAAAAACTAAAATATATACTCTTATATATATATATATTATATATATATATATATATGTGTGCGCGCGCGCACGCACACATGTGTGGCGCGTATATATGTAAATAAATAATAAATAAAATTATTTTTTTTATCTATCATCACTCTTCATCCCTAACACTAAATTCTAAGTTAATTGTCAATAATCATTATTATCTATTTCCAATACTAAATCTTAACCCAATTATTATAATTGAAAGAGAAAAAGAGAAAAAATTTTATTTATTATATTTTTTTATATTTATATTTTTATTTTAGAGATAGACGATAAAAATAATAATAATATTACATATTTTAAATGTTTTATTTTTATTAATAAATTTAATAATTTATTATTATTATTTAAATCTATTAAGAATAGATAGAAGTAAAAAATGATGAATATTTTAAAAAAATAAAAAATAATAAATATTTTTAATGCAGGAAAAAAATGATAATAATTTAAAAAATAAGGAATAAAACGAATATTTTTAAACTCAGAAAAAAAAATAATAATAACCCTTCATATATACAGTTGATAAGACTTGTCAATAATTTAATGTATATAGACTAATATTTAATATTATATTATTAAAATAAAATATTTTGTACACTCACTTGCAGCTCTAGTACACCTATATAATAAGAATTTAAAATTTTATAACTATTAATAAATAAATAATATATAGAACGAGCTTCTCCTACTTTTTATTTTTTTTATGTTTTTATACCATTAGCAGTACTGACGACTTAAATATAAATTATTATTGGACTGAAAAAATATCTTTATTATATACCACTCATAATTTTAGAAGTTATATTTTTGACCATATTTATAATTAATCTGGTTAGATCACTTTTGATTTAACTGCTGCTAGTTTTAAAAGATGTATTTTGGACTTATTTAGGATAGTTTATAAAAATGGTTTATTAACTTTTTAGGTTTGAAAGTTATTTTTGGTCTTATTTAAATGTTTCTGCAAAAACACTTTTAAATAAAATTAAAATATATTATTTTTATAAAAAAAATTTAAAAAAATTTAAACTTGAAAGTAAAAGCCTTATAAGCCTTTAGTCCACCGCCTCCTAACATACTGTGTTGCATCATGTCATACAGTCATAGTCACCTCCATCTCTCTATCAAGTAGATTAGGAACGTGGAAAAGTTTCTTTAATTTACCTCTTTAGACTAAATCTTATCTCAAATCTATATGGAAAAAAAAATCTTCAGTGCAATAAGTAAAGATGTGACGTGTGACACTTATATATACTAACACGTGTATAAGTGTAGTTATGGTTCCGGTTCGGTTCGAATCGGGCGGTGCGCACTTAATCGGTGATTTTTAACTGGAATTATCGGTTCCAAATAAAAATGGGTTTAGAACTAGAAATAGGAATCGGGACCCAAGGTCCCGATTCCAGTTAGCTTTAACAAAAGAATTGGAACAGTCGGTTAAGAACTGGCGATTCAAGGAACCGTCCAATTCCAATTTCTAGGCGATTTTTTAATTCTTAAAAATTTAAATTTTTAAAAAAATAATAAAAAGAATTTCAAATGTGAGGCCAACGGCCACATATCAGGTTGCTACCAGTGGCAGTAGTCTGACATTGCCACCCAAGGAGTTGTTGGCCGTCCAGCCAACGGCTCCTTGGTATAAAATTACCATATTACCCCTAAAAAATTACATATATACCAACGGCTCCTTGGTCCACAGCCAGATTTGGCAAAGTACAAATTTGAACTTTTTAAAGTTCATATGAGGAGGGTGGAGAAGGAATCGGGGGAAGTTGTGGTGACTTGCAACTATTGCAACAAAGATTTTAAGTGGAACAAATCCGGAAGGTACGGGACGTACTGTAAGCACATCAACACCAAGCATCCAGTAGAAGCTCAGCATGAGCGTAGCTGAGGACAATACCCAATTTCCAGGTACATATCTCCTAACCATCATTTATTTAAATATAGTGATGTAAATAATAGGGAACAATTAGCAAGAATGGTAGCGACCGAACATCTTCCTTTTAGTTTTGGCGAAAAAATTGGTTTTTTAAAATATTGTCATAATGCTTTAAATCTCGCTGCATGTAGAGTATCTATGACCACATTAAAACGTACAATGTGTGACATTTACAAAAAAAAATAAAAAAACATCAGTTAGATATTTTCAAAATTATATGGGTCGTGTGTCTATTTGTACCGATATCTGGAGCGATCATTGGTAAAAACATTCATACTTAGGACTTACTTGCCATTATGTTGACCAATCATGGGAGTTGCAAAAACGAATTCTTGCATTTAGAGTTTTTGACGGCACCCATACTGCCGATAATATTTACAAATTAATGAAAATTATTTTTGAAGAATATTGTATTGAAAGTAAAATTTTTGCAATTGGTTTTGATAATGCTGCAAACAATACTGCCGCCGTTTCACAATTAATTTAATTGTGTCAACCCTACTCTGGCGGCAGATTTTTTCATCAAAGATGTGTTTGACATGTTTTAAATATATGGGTACAATATGGTTTGCAAACACTTCAAGAATGGATTACACCAATTAGGGATGCCTTATACTATTTGTGAAAATATCCTAGCACTATGAAACAATGGGCTAGGTATTGTAAATCTAACAGGAAATATCCAATTAGGTTTTCCCGTGATGTTCCAACTCGTTGGAACTCCACATATAAATTGCTTTGTGAAAGCTATGACTATAGAGAATTATTAGTTAGATTTATGCAGCATAATGTTAGTAGCGTTAATTTGTATGCTCATCATTGAGATGTTTGTACTAAAATTTACATGCTTTTAAAAGTTTTTCATGATGCAACTAACGCTTTATCTGGTATATTTTATCCAACTTCACATTTATTTTTATGTGAAGCCATTAATATTGTAGATGCACTTAATGAATGTGCACAAGTATTGAAACTATCTGCATGTGTTTCTGCAATAAGAGATAGATGGTTAAATTATTATAAGGACATTCCTTCGATTTATACTGTTGCTTCAGTTTTTGACCCTAGGTGTAAATTTGATAGTTTATATGAATATTTAACACTTTATTATGAATCTCTAGGGCTACACAACGTAGATATTAGTGCTTTATATAATAATGTTAGGTAATTATTTTATTCAATATATGATGAATATCGTTCTGTATACGGTCCCTCACTGAACATTAATGTTCAGCAACCGAATGCAAGTGGAAGTAGTCATTCTCGTTCTCGCTTTCCCTCATTAAGGAAGTTAGGGTCAAGGATGTTGTCCAAAAAATCAAGGGCACATGAGAGTTCTTCGTCTTCATTAACCTATGTTTCAGAGGTTGATCTTTATGTAAACACTTCTTTTGAGTTTTTGGACAGCGAAGACATTAACATCCTACATTTGTGGAGGGAACACGAAACTAACTTTCTAATTTTGGCCCTCATTGCCAAGTAAATTTTTGGAAACCCTGTCTCAACCGTGGCAGTCGAACAGGAATTTAGTGTAGGTGGCAATGTTCTCGACGAGAGACGGACATTGCTCAGTCCTGACTCAATACAGATTCAGGTCTGTGTTGACGACTGGACCAAGGCCTCATATCGGCAGCAAGAATTGGATCTCGTGTCTGACGACAATGACTTCTTCGACACCAACGACGATACAACGACTACCGAAGGAACAAGCGACGATTGATCACCTTCAGAACATAACAGGTAAAAGAACTACGTGGACTTTGATTCCTCCTAGAGGATACGTAGGCAGTTTAATTAAGGTAAAATTAAGTGTAAGCCCTAATTTCTTATTTATTTATTTAATTTTTTTTAATTTTATAGTTTTATATTATTATTATCGTAATAAATTTCTTGTTAAAGTTGAACAAATGAACCCTTTTATTTATATATTTAAATATTTTTATTAATTTATTTATAAATTTTAATTTAATTTAATTTTTTTAAAATTTTTTCGGTTCCGGACCGGTTTGGAACCGACGGTTTAACCGGCGGTTGAATCGCCGGTTCCAAAAAATCGAGAAGGAACTGGAACCTAAGGTTCCTCCCCTATTCCAACCGGAACCAGGACCGGGACCTCCACTGTTCCGGTTCCGGTTGATAAAAAAATGAATCGGAACCAGCGGTTCCAAAACCGGAACCGCTGGTCCGGTTCAAGTGGCTATCCCTATATAAGTGGACTGAAAATTTTGTCCAATATGTAGGTAAAGGGTAGCATGTAGCCGTTTTATGTGGCTTACTTACTTTTAGCCTCATGCGATACTTACTTACTTTTAACTGTTTAAAATATAAAAAATTTATTTTTAACTCTAAGGGGGGTATATTCAATCTTGACTTTTAATGACCTATGTGGATTTTAAAAGTTTACTTGTATTCAATATGGATTTTTAAAGACTCCATAAAAGTCAATAGGTATTCAATATGGATTTTTATATGCTTTTTAAAAGTCTACAAAAGTTTTGAGGTATTTAATATGGACTTTTTTAAAGTCCATAAAAGTCATGGGGTATTGGATATAGACTTTTATGAAGTATAAAAAAGTTAGGGGTATTCAAAAAGTTCATAACTTTTATGGACTTATCAAAAAACTAAACTTTTGTTGACTTTTTTATGCAAACTATAAATAACCTAATATCACAATTTCTCCACCATTCACCCCACAAACTTTTGAAGACTTTCAATTTGAGAAGCAACAACGTACGGTTCAAGTTCTGGGTAAACAAATCGTTTTTCTTATTTTTATATTACTGTTTTTCTTTTTTAAAATAGTTGTTCTTGATTTGTTGATTTTAATCTTATAACTTTTTCATACTGCTCACTTCTTTTGTTGACATAATACACAATCATGACATACACCAAATACTTTCAGTTCTGCGTTTGTTTATTGTTTGTGTTCCAGTACATGTAGGGCTTTCTTTTGTTTGTGTTCTGTGTTTAAAATAGCAATAGCTTGTGTTTATTGTTTGTGTTCTGTGTTCTTTTGTTTGTGTCTATTGTTTGTGTTCCATTACATGTAGGGCTTTCTTTTGTTTGTGTTCTGTGTTTAAAATAGCAATAGCTTGTGTTTATTGTTTGTGTTCTATGTTTGCGCGGCATTATTTATTATTTGTGTAGAAAACTTTATCGAACACATTGTACATTTGATGCTGTAAAATTTGTGCATGAGACCCTATCAAAATAATGATGCAAATCTAGTGTACTTTAAAAATCAAAGTCTTTTCTTTTCATATCTTTGGATTTATGGATTTTTGTTAAGAAAAAAAAAAAGCATGAAAGCTGCTGCAAATTCAGATTAAAAAGCATGAAAGCATGAAAGTTGTTGATTTGTTGATTTTAATCTTATTTTTATATTACTTTTTTTTAAAATAGTCAACATACGTGTGAAATCTCTCTTATTAAAAAGTCTGTTTCTGCAATTATTACTATTTAAAGTTTATTTCTTATTAAATACTCAACATACGTTTGCGCAGAAATTATTTTTTTTCCAATTAAAAAGTCTATTTCTGGTCCTACAATTGTTGTCAATTAATATTTCATACATATGGAATCTCTCTTATTATATTATCACTTTTGCTTTCTAATATTATCGATTGCTCTTGCTAATACTCCTAGCTTAATGTATAATGTAAGCATTTGATTTGATTATAACCTGTCATTTTTTATATGTTACTGTAATTTGTAGGCATTAAAACTTTTAACCACTTGGATAATGTTATGTAGACATCATTTATAGTCATTGGTGATGATTGTTTGTCCTGGTTGCCTATGTAATTTGTTTAATTGAACTTGCGGATACTAATATGTGAATGTTGTCAAATACCCTAAACTACCATAGGGTGGCAAAAACTTTCTTGATGTCCGATTGTGGGGTGGTTGAGATCAAGGAGCCTGAACCTGTCGCTGCTGGAAACCCGATGGACAATTCAGGTTTGTACTCTCCCTTCGTTTTTACTCCTTTCATACCATGCAAATATATATTTGTTATTAACTTCTCCACATTTCCCATTTTCGTGTCAGGATACGGCTACTAAGACAATTCAACAAAACTAAAGAGGAGAGCAAATAAGGTCCAAACTCCATGATAGCAACCAACAAAAGTTGTAGGATTGATGGCAGTGAGCTTCTTACTTTTCTAAATTTAATTGTTTAGAATTTTATGGATTTCTGGTAAGGATAGCTTGCCGGAGTACGGCTCGTATCGATGGACTTGCAATTCAGCAGTGTCTATGAACTTCTTTTATGAGTGAAAAGAAATTTCCATCTTGCTGATATATATTTCCATATGATCTATACTTCTGAAGGAATCTCCTTTCAAAAATGTTGGTTTATAGCTAGAACCTTTTATACTTGAGAGAATGTTATCTATCTACTACTTTTGTGATCAACACACCAGAATAATCAAAGTTTTTGCTTATTCATATTCTGCTTAGTAGTAAAATGCTTTTTGCTCCAATATATGTGGAAAAAAAGGAATTATTCATCACATAAATGGGGTTGGTTGGTTCAATGATTTAAAGTAGTTAATTTACTTTTTCTTTGTATTTAGTCATTTTTAGTGTGGATGATTTGCATTCTTTTTATTTATTTATCAATTGACAATTTTACAAAAGATGGAGTTTATTACATGTTTATGCTTCATTTGTGACTTCCCTATCCTAAGAGTTGTTTAATCTTCGTCATGCTTCCCCGAGGAACGTAATTGAGAGGATATTTGGCATATTTAAATCGCAATTCACAATTTTTAAAATAGCCCCTCCATTTCCGTATAAAACGCAAGTAGAGCTAGTATTAGCTTGTGCAGAATTACACAACTTTCTTCGTAAAGAGTGCCGTTCTGATGAATTCCCATTTGAACCAGATAATGAAGCTTCATCGTCACCACTAGGTTATCAAGAGGACGATTTGAACCACTTTTCAAGAGACAAAAATAACAGAGAGAGAATGCTAATGAATGGATTCCTTAGCAGCTACCATTGAGTGGTAACTCTCAGAACTCATGAGGCATCCAAGAGTAATGAAGAAAGTTCAAGAAGAGTTGGAAAATGTGGTGGGTAAAGACAAAATGGTTGAAGAATCAGACTTGGAAAATTTGGAGTACTTGGATATGGTTATAAAGGAAAGCTTGAGGCTTCATCCAATGACTCTGCTCTTACTCCCTCATGAATCTATGGAAGACTGCATGGTTAATGGCTTTCACATTCCAAAAAAATCGTGAATTTTTATTAATGCGTGTGCAATTGGGAGAGATCCGATGGAATGATCCTGACAAGTTTTTCCCAGAAAGGTTTGTTGGGAGCGATATTGATCTTCATCGACGTGACTTTCAGCTTATTCCATTTGGCTCTGGACGCAGAAGCTGCCCTGGATTGCAATTAGGCCTCACCACGTTTCAGATGGTGTTGGCATAACTTATGCATTGCTTTGATTGGGAGCTTCCTGATGATGCATTATCAAGTGAACTGGATATAACAGAGCACTTTGGTCTTGTAACTTCAAGGGCGAAACATCTTTTTGCAATACCTACCTATCGCCTTAATTAATCATAATCTAGCTAGTGTATTTTTTTTTTTCCTTTTTTGGGGTTTGTAATGATATAATTTTTTTAAAATAAAAGAATGACTTTTTAAAATTATTGTTACAAACCTTGGGCTTCTTTTGATATTTCTTAGAGGAATAAATTAGATGTTATAAAATTTTGTGTTTGGTACATTGTAATACACTTTCTTTTAACATCACATATATAAAGAGAAAGTGTACTAACTGCTTAAGATATGAGTAGATATATATTAAAAAATATAGTTAAATATGACAATTATTTTTTTGGTTGAGATGTGTAATTACCACCAAATTATCATATTTCTCTGATTTAAATATCTTCTCTTTTGTTTTTAGTTTTCGTAATCTTTTAAATATCTAATATATCTTTTAGGCCATCTTCATTGGTTCTTTATTTTTCTAAATTAAAAAAAAAAAATTTCTCCAATCATATTCTATATTGGCGTTTCCAAAAAATATTAAATAGAGATTGGTAAATAGATTTTCCAATTTGAAGATCCATTATTTCAATCTCCATTACCTTTTTAACATTATATATTTCACTATTACCCTTACATCTATTCTTTAAACAAATTTCATTCCTCAACTAAATAAATTAACTTATTATAACTTTTTATTTATAAATATAATTAGTATAAAAATTATATCATTAGAAATATTTTGTTGAGATCTTTCAAGTGAATATAAAATTAACTATATTTTAATTATTTTTACAATTTTTATTTATCACATCCATTTATTAATCAATAACCTAATAATTATTTTATTTAAAAAGAAATTATTTTAAAGCTTCAATATATATATATATATAATTATCATTTAATACAATAATTAACTGAAAATAATTTAGTAAAACAAAAATAATTACATTAACATATACAAATAAAAATATTATAACTAATAACAACAAAACAAGTACATAAAAAATTAAATTAAAATCAATAAAAAAAGAATTGAAATTTAAAACTTTTAAATTTTTAATATTATGATAAATCATCTCCATTTCCTCCATTAAAAGTTAAAATTACTAAGACCTTGGCTTATACCAAACGACCACCTTAAAATTGGCTGGAGTTATTGAAACTAACATGGATAGTATAAGCAGATGATCGTAATAGTTAGGTGTAAATATATTATGTGAGTAGATTATTATCTAAGTAAATTATTATCTGAAACAATTTAGATAAAGTTAGAAAAAATAATTTATAAATTAAAAAAATAATAATATGTTATTATATGAAGATTATAAAATGTAGAATGGTTGGAGTTGTGAATTTATGGAGATTGAAATATTCTTGGATTATTCTATTTTAAATCTCCATTTTGATAAAACAAAATATAGAACTATTGGAGATGGTTTTAGTAACCACGTTAGATAAAAATATAATAATCACAAAATAACAGGAATAATTATTAAAACTTTAAAATAAAAAAAGCAATTGAATTAGAATAAGATCTTATAATTTCGAATATAGCACAAACTCAATATATATAATAAAATTATAAATACATACAAATAACCAAAAATTTTGCACACCTCCATTTCCATGTTTATTTTGTGACCGTGGTATTGATTCAAGTCTCACCATGTCCATTTAATTTTTTTTTTCTTTTTTGGGGTTTGTAATGATATATATATTTCTTTAAAAATAAAAGATTAACTTTTTAAAATTATTGTTACAAACCTTGGGCAAATGTTGATATTTCTTACTGAAATAAATTAAATTGAATTAGATGTTATAAAATTTTGTGTTTGGTACATGGTAATACACTTCCTTTTAACATTACAGATGTAAAGTGGAAGTATACTAATTGCTTGAGCTATGAGTGGATGTATATTGAAAAATATAGTTGAATGTGATAATTATTTTTTTGGTTGAAATGTGTAATTACCATCATATTATCCCTACGATCACATTATAAAAACAATTTACTTACCACATTATTTGGGTTGATTTTTAGCTAATTTTTGATTTGCATTACTGCGTAGCATTATTCTTTTCAAAATGAATACTATTCTATTCAAACTTTTGTTCAGATAATATAATACGATGATTTGTATCAATTATATTAATTACGAGGTGATAATGTAGTGATAACAAATCATATATCTACTCCCATAATGGGAGATATTTACTCCCACAATAAGCGGAGAAAACTATCCATACACACTGGTAAATATGCATGGTGGGAATTGAACCCTCACCACTGAGATGGGAGAGAGATGTACTAACCACTTTATTATAAGTGGATGTGTCATACTCTCATATCATTTCAATAATAAATTTTAATAAATTTGAATAAATTTTGAATAGCATAAAATACGAGATTGTACCTACTAATATTTAATGAAAAACAGTTTCTAAACACGTTGATTTCTCGAACCTACCAAAAGCGTTTTCAACACATATTTTATCATCTTTCTCTGATTTAAATATCTTCTCTTTTGTTTTTAGATTTCGTAGTCTTTTAAGTATCTAATATACCTTTTAGTAATAACAGAAGGTAAAAATATGATCAACTATATTAAGGTATTTTGATTTTATTTATAATTACACATATAATATCAGTTTATTATTTATTACACTCAAGTACCTTTGACTGCGTTGACCACCGTCAATTTAACTGTGACCTTAACGGCTCAAGGGTCTTTTGGTCTTTTACACTTGAAAAAGTTTTAAAAAATACCTAACTAATTAAGACACGCTACATCATACGTTAAAATTAATTTTTATTTAAAAAATTAAAAATTTTAATTTTTTTAATAAAGAGTATTTGAACCTTTAAAAAAAATTAAAAAAGTAAAAAGACAAAAAGAATGGTTAATGGAAGAATCTTAATCTGTATTTTTATTTTTATTAATTTAATTTTGAATATTTTTTTTTATTTGTTGTAATCTAGTTTTTTGGATTTTGGATGAATAGTTGATGGAAGATGAATGTATGGTGATTTTTTTTAGTGGGGTGAAGATGAAGATTTTTTAGATTTGAATGAATGGTTAATGGAAAATGGATGAATGGTGGTTTTTTATTAGTGGGTTGAAGATGAGGATGAAGATGATGGTGGGTTTTTTTTTTTAGTTTGCACATATAGGATTTTGTTTAATGTATTCAATTGATATAGAGCATGTCAAAGCCATAATCTTGGTAATTATATATAAGTATATATAGCACTTCAAAGAAATTTGCATTATATAGACAAGAATTTTAGTTTGCACATATAGAATTTTATAACTCTACTGGTGCATTTTAGTTCTCTGAATTCTGATCATGAAATTTGTTTGTGATTAAGAGTGTCATATACCTACCACCACACAATATTGTTTAGTGGTAAAATACATTTATTTATTTTGCCTAAAATTCGAGTTGTAGCACAGTCAGTGTGTACAAAAAAAGAAAAAAAAAAGTCACAAGATTGATCATGGTCTTTTTTTTTTAAATTCAGAAGAAACCTATCTAAAATATTGGTTTTATATTGTAATTGACTATTTTTTTCAATTGAATACATTTTTTCTTTGGTCAGGACATGCTTATATATAGCCGGCATGGACACCTCAGCAGCTGTCATTGAATGGTCAATCTCAGAACTCATGAGGCATCCAAGAGTAATGAAGAAAGTGCAAACGGAGCTGGAAAATGTAGTGGGCAAAGACAGAATGGTTGAAGAATCAGACTTGGAAAATTTGGAGTACTTGGATATGGTTATAAAAGAAAGCTTGAGGCTCCATCCCGTGGCTCCGTTACTCCAACATGAATCTATGGAAGATTGCATAGTTAACAACTTCCATATTCTAAAAAAATCGCCAGTTTTTATTACTGCATATGCAATTGGGAGAGATCCAAATGCTTAGAATAATCCTGACAAGTTTTTCCCAAAAAGGTTTGTTGGAAGTGACATTGATATTTACCGACATTACTTTCAGCTCATTCCATTTGGCTCTGGGCGAAGAAGTTGTGCTGGATTGCAATTAGGCCTGACCACTGTTTGGCTAGTGCTAGCACAACTTATCCATTGCTTTGATTGGGAACTTCCTGAGGGTGCATTGCCAAGTGAATTGGACATGACAGAGCACTTTGATATTGTAATTTCAAGGGCTGAACATCTTTTGGCAACTCCTACCTATCGCCTTAATAAATCATATCTAGCTTGTGTATTTTTTTTTTTTTGGGTTTGTAATGATATATAATTTATTTATTTTAAATAAAAGAATAAATTTTTAAAATTATTGATAGAAACTTTTGGACTAAATTTGGTATTTTGTATTGAATTGGAATGGATTGGATTGAGTAGGGGTTGAATTGGATGTCATCAAATTCTGTGATTGGTGCATAATTGGATTGAACTAGTTTTACTCTTGTCTTGCGTTTGGTGTATAATAGAATTGGATAAAAAAAAATTCAAATGTGCATGATAGGATTGTATAAAGCAAAAACAAAATAGTGTTAGATATTTTAACTTATATCTCTATTTGTATCGGAACTATTTAGTTATATATATTTATACACATTAATTATAATATTATTTCATTAATTGAAATAATATCGGTCATATATTAGGTGAATGGAAATGACACATTAGTAAAGAATCTGAGCATATATCTACTAGTATTTATTGAAAAATGTAGCTTTTTTTTTTAATACCAGTCATGTTAGGGGTCTGACGAGATCAACCACTATAAACATGGCTCAAAAAGTAACTCTCACCATAAGGGAGAGGCCTCCACAGTCTACACACTATGTTTAAGGATTGATAAAGATCACATTCAAACCCCTATAATAAATGTGAATGAAAAATGTATTAAATTGGTGAGAAAGAAGTTTAGTTGTTTTTACCCTTAGACTTTTACATATTTTAAATGGTTAAAATGGGTCATTTCCACTAATAAAAATTTAATTTGAGAATCTAGAATCTGAAAAGTAATGAGAGAATCTAAACAACCAATTTTCAAACTTAAAAAACCCATAAAAATAAAGTATATAAATTCAAATAAAGTATTTCAAAGTCTTAGCTGTATAGAGAATAAATAGATATAAGTGACAAAAGCCAGCCATAATCGACTAATCCACCGACACATTTATTGGGCTGAAGATTTTCTCTCCACAAAGAGATGAGATAAGGTTTGGTTTAAGAAGCTGATTTTGGTCGAAAATTAAAGAGCCACTTGCCTCGTGAAAAAGAGAGAGGTGACTATGACATGTAACAAAATAAATAATCTCCAGATAAAATTTATTATAAATAGCGACTTGAAAATAACTCCCGGGACTATGTAGTGGTCTCCCCTACATATTATTTATTTATTAATAATAATGAGATTTTTGAACTCCTATTATAAAAATGAATTATCAACTTAGAGCTGTAAGTTTTTTTTTTTTTTTTAAAGAGAATACAATTGTAAGATTTATAACTTTTAAAATCTGTCGAGATCAATCATTAAATGTGTAGTTCGGATATCTACTCTATAACGAAAGACATCTACTCCTACAATAAAGAGAGAAAATTATACACACAAGCTGGTAAATATATATAGTGGGAATTAAACCCACACCACTAAAATAGAAGAAAAATATACTAACCCCTTAAGTTATAAATAGATATGCAACTTAGAGCGGTGAATTGGTCCGCATAATATTCAGTTTTAAGAATATAATATTAAATATTCACAGCATCTATCAGCTTCTAGTTATTAGTCTATACGCATTGAATTATTGACAAGTGTCAACAACTGCAATGTATAAATGTTTTCAACATGATTCTATGGAAGATTGCATAGTTAAAGCCTTCCACATTCAAAAAAACGTGAGTTTTTATTAATGCATATGTAATTGGGAGAGATTTGAATACATAAAATGATCCTAATAAGTTTTTCCTATAAAGGTTTGTTGAAAGTGACATTGATTTTTAAGGACATCACTTTTAGCTTATTCCATTTGAGTCTGGATGCAGAAGCTGTGCTGGATTGCAATTGGGCCTCACCACTGTTTGGCTAGTGCTAGCACAACTTATGCATTGTTTTGATTGGGTTTGTAATGATATATAATTTATTTATTTTAAATAAAAGAGTAACTTTATAAAATTATTGATAGAAACCTTTGGGTTACGTTCGGTATTTTGTATTGGATTGAAATGAACTAAATTGAATAGGGGTTGGATTAATTGGATGTCATCAAATTCTAGTTTGGTGCATAATAGGATTGAATTAGTTGTACTCTTGTCTTGTGATGGAATTGGATAAAAAAAAATTTCAATGAGTATGACTGCATAATAGGACGGTATACTAAATAGAAGAGAATTATGAACAACAAAAAATTATATTAATTATAAAATGTAATAAGAATATTACACAGTGAACAAATTTTTAGTTAATATTAAAGAATTATAAATAAACTAAATTATAAATCATTAATTTAGAATTATAATAAATTATTAAAGTAAACCCAACGTTTATTTATTTTTTATTTTGTTTTACTTGAAACTCAACATTTATTTGAAAGTTACTATTATTATTAACTTTTATATATAGAAAAAATAATATGTGCATTTTTCTCGGCAACCAGGCAACCAACAACCACAAAAAAAAAATCCAATTGAATTCAACAAGAAGATTAAGGAGAGAGAAAGCTATTTATTTTTTCATTTTTTTTCAATCAGCTAACCGGGTGTTTGTGGATTACATCAGAACCCATTATTAAAATAATTACTTAAATATTAAGAATTTAAGGAAGGAGTACACGACTCGAACTCATAACTTTAATAATACAATGTGAGGGATATACTAATAGATCAACATCGTGTTGTTTTCTAGATTTTATTAAAAAAAAATGTTTTCAAACAAGAAAATGTTAAAAATACATATCTAGCATGTATTTGTTTCTCCGTCGATCCAACTCTACACTAAATGTGTTTGTAGCTCCTCTTTAAATTTAGGGCATAGTTATAAACAAAGAACTTTAAAAATACATGGTGGTTTTAAGAGAGCACCATGCATTATTTATTTTCCAGTTTTGTAGTTTTTGTTTTAAAATTCCTCATTTATTTGAAATCTGATGAATATGAGCCAATGTATTATTATAGTCTATATAGTAGCATTACTTTTAATTTTTTTTTAAAAAAAATGTTAAGATCAAGCATTTATAAATTAACATTATACTAAAAGTTTAAACTATTAACAAGGACAATATTGTATTTTCTTATATTCACATGACAAAGAAGAGTTCCGTATCTATTGTGCTAACCGACTGATTGATGCAGTGTACAATTTACGTGACAAAAGCCACGTGAGTCACGACGTTAAAAGTCAGCCACACAAAACTGCTATGTGCTACCCTACCCATCTCCAAATTTTTACACGTGCTAATATACATACGTACATACATATATATATATATATATATATATATATATATATAAAACAACTTTCACTTAATCCCTATTTTTTTGGATAAAATAATATTTTTTTTACTTATATTTTTATTTTTAGTTTATATAGTACTTGGCATCTCTTAAATATATTAAATTTATCCTTCTGATCAATTTAATAAAATTACAATTTTACTTTTTAATAAAATATAATAAAAATAATTAAATAACAAATTTATAAAATAATATTAATTAAATTATAAAAACTTAAAAATATAAAATCTATTCAAAAATATTTAGTAAGTTATTTTATGAAGAAAAATTAATATTTAAAAAGTTAAAGAATAAAATTAAAAATTAAAAATTAAAAAAATTAAAAAAAATTATTTTATTAGAAAAATTAACATTTAAAAAATTAAAGAATAAAATTTAATTCTCAACTTTATTTATTTTATTTTATTTTTTAAAATTTTTTAACCTTGTTTTGTTTTTTATTTTTTTAAATATAAATTTTTCTAATAACATAATTTAATTTAATTATTTTTTAATAGGTTTAATATTTTTAAATTTTTATAATTTAATTTAATATTATTTTATTTATTTTTCTTTTTTTTTAATATTTTAATTGGAAAATCAAATTGTAATTCTATAATTCTTCAAGGATAAAACTGTCAAATAATAATGGTTGACTATCAAATAGTTGATCAAATGACCAATTTGATCTATGTAGAAAATATCAGGGATCATGCGAACTAAAAAAGAAAACGTAAGTAAAAAAATGATGTTTCATTAAAATATAGTAACTAAAATAAAGTTTCCCCATTTGTGTATATCTATATATATAGTAACCGAATACTCCAGCAACACATTTATTGGGCTGAAGATTGTCTTTCCATAATAATCTACCAGCACCTGCAATAAGGGGAGAAAACTATCCACACATGCTGAAAAATACAAATTGTGGGTTTAAACACTTACCAATAAGATGAGAGGGAGTTACACTAACCACTTGAACTATTAGTGATGTAATATTAATATAGCATAAAAGTATTTTTTTTTACAATATTTAATTAATCAAATAATTGATTTTTTTTTTTGAAGAGGTACAATTACAATATCAACAACTGTCGGGATCTGCCGAGATTAATCACTAAACGGGAGGTCCGGATATCTACTCCCATAGCGGGAGAATACTACTCCCACAATAAGGGGAGAAAACTACCCACACATGCACATGGTGGGAATCGAACCCCTCGCCACTGAGATGGGAGGGAGGTGCACTAACCACTTCACTACAAGTGGATGTGCATCAAATAATTGATTTAATTAGGGGGAATTGCAATAACTCCCGTGCATATAGACATAATTGCACAAAAATCTAAAAATATATGATAATAGCAATAACTTCCCTTTGACCAGTTGACTAATGATGGTCAACTGTTGACCATAGTTAGTCACTAACGGTCAAAGGGGTAAAATCGTCTTTAAAAAAATAAAAAAATCTGAAAAAAAAAATAGAAGAAGAAAAAAAAAAAAAAATTTCTTCCTCCAAATTTTTTTTTCCTATTTCTTTATCATCTAAAAACCTTCAATTCATTTTTTTATTTTCAGATTTTTTTTTCCCTTCTTCTTCTTCTTCCTCCTTACTTTTGGATTTTTTTTTAGTTTTTCTTCTTCTTCTTCTTCTTTTCTTTTTTTCTTCTTCTTCTTCTTCTTCTGCCTCCTTTTTTTCGAAATTTTTTTTTTGGTTTTTCTTCTTTTCTTTTCTTTTTTCCAGATTTTTTTTTTATTCTTCCTCTTCTTACTTCTTCTTCTTCTTCTTCCTTTTTTTTTAATTTTTTTTTGGTTCTTCTTCTTCTTCTTTCTTTTTTTTAGATTTTTTTTTGTTCTTTTGTTTTTTTTTTTTTTTTCAAATTGTTTTTTGGTTCTTTGTCTTCTTTCTTCCTCCTCTTCTTCTTTTACTTTTCTTTCTTTTTTTCAGATTTTTTTTAAAGGCAATTTTACCCCTTTGACCGTTAGTGACTAACTGTAGTCAACGGTTGACCATTGTTAGTCAACTGGTCAAATGAGAGTTATTGCTATTATCATATATTTTAGATTTTTATGCAATTATGCTTATGGAATAGGAACCTCTCCTAAGCTAAGCTTTTCCTAACCTTTTGCACATCTAATAACATGTGGATTTAATGGTTAGGATTTTATGTCCTATTCTCTTTCTTCTTAAAAAGCTTTTACATATCTGAAGACACGTGGCACATCCACCAATTTAACGGTTAGAATTTTGTACAAAATTTTAAGAAAAACTTAGCTTAGGAGATGATCCTAATCCTATATGCATGGGTGTTATTGCAATTCCCCCATTTAATTAATTAAACTTTTTTGCTTTTAATAATATTATATAACAGCACATCCACTTATAGTTCAAGTGGTTAGTGCACCTCCCTTCTACCTCAGTGGTGAGAGTTCAATTCTCACTATGTATATTTACCCGCATGTGTGGCTAGTTTTTCCCCTTATTGTGGGAGTAGATATGTGGACCGCACATTTAGTAATTGATCTCGATAGATCCCAATATTTATTAATCATGTAATTATACCACCTTAAAAAAAAAAAAAAAAAATTGGTCAACACAAGTCTCAACAGCTGCAGTATATAAATGTTTCCAACCATTTCAATTGAAAATAAAAAATCAATCACACTTGCACATTATTATCATTATTATCATGTCTTGGACATGGACTGCACTTGCAGTTCTTGTGCTTCTCTTCTTCCTAATCATTCAAGCAATATTTCTATTGAAAAACAGAGATGCAGAAACCAAGAGACTACCTCCTGGTCCAAGAGGGTTTCCAATTTTTGGAAGCCTCCATTTGTTGGGCAAATATCCTCACAGAGATCTCCACAAACTTGCCCAAAAATATGGCCCCATCATGTTCATGCGCCTAGGCTTGAAGCCTACCATTGTTGTATCATCCCCACAAGCAGCAGAGCTGTTCTTGCGAACCCATGACCTTGTCTTTGCTAGCAGGCCTCCTCGTCAGGCTTTCAAGCTCCTTTTGTATGGTCCAAAGGACATGGTAATGGCTCCGTACGGTCCTTATTGGCGAACCGTGAGGAAAATGTGCACTCTAGAGCTGCTTAGCAATCACAAAATCAGTTCTTTCAAGTCCATGAGAAAGGAAGAGCTTGGTCTCTTGATTGGTTTTATAAAAGATGCTGCTGCTGCTCCTGTGGATTTGAGTGCCAAGGTTGGAACTCTAAGTGCAGACATGATTTGTAGAATGGTGTTTGGGAAGAAGTACATGGACGAGGAGTTTGATGAGAGAGGGTTCAAGGCTGTGATTCAAGAGTTTATAGGGTGTGCAGCAACTCCAAACTTGGCTGATTACATCCCTCAATTCGCTTTGCTTGATGTCCAGGGGCTCACCAGGAAGCTGAAGGCGATTTCGAAGGTGTTCGATGATTTTTTAGAGAAGGTTATTGCTGAACATGTTCAACATTCCAGCACGGATGAAAATAGAAACACAGACTTCGTTGATCTCTTGTTGAGCTTCTTGGGGTCAGAGCAAACAGACAGTCAAATTGATAGAGAGCATGTCAAAGCCATAATTTTGGTAACTATATATATATATATATAAACAAATTTGCATATTATAGAAACATGAATTTTAGGTGTATCTGGTACCCTTTTTCATTTTTCATTTTTCATTTTTATTTTTCTAGAAAAAAATTAAAAACAATGTTTTATTTTTACTTTTATTTTAGAAATATAAAAAGCTTCTGACAATACATGTTGAAAACAATATTTTAAAATAGTATTATGAAAACGCGAATGTTAATAATAATCTAACTTTTGTATAACTTGATTATTATTTTTTAAGGAATATAATTCTTAGAATTGATATTAATGTTAAAATATTTTTTATTATTTTATTAAATAATATAAAATATTAAAAAATATTTAAGAATACATGAATATTAAATTTAATAAACGTTTAAATAGTAACAAAATTTATAATTTTTTTTTTAAAAAAAAGTTATGTTCACTTGATGCTTCCTCCATAGTTGGGGAAGGCAGCCTGCTCCAACGCGGGAGGAGGTTAGATTCTCCTCTATTTGGAGGAGGAGGAGGTGAGATTCTCCTCTATTTGGAGGAGGAGGAGGTGAGATTCTCCTCTATTTGGAGGAGGAGCAGATCAGGAAGAAGAACAAAAAAATAGAGCAGATCAGGAAGAAGAACAAAAAAAAAACAAATATGTTTGTGTGTTTTTCAATTTCGAAAACATATTAAACTTGTTTTCAAATTTTTTTTTTAATTCTAACACTAATTTTGTCTTATTTTTTATTTTTTAAAAGCAATTTGAAAAATACTTACTGAACGAATATAAATTATATTTTCAAAAAATAAAAAACTAAAATAGCATTAAAAAAAGGCACAGGCCCTTATTTTTCCAGACATGGAATTTTATAGTTTTAGTGTGGATTTTGGAAAACATATTAAATTTGTTAGATATTAAGAGTATCACATATCTACCACTGCACGATATGACTTAATGGTAAATGATATTCATTCATCCTGACAATATCTCAGGCTCAAGTGTTACGCTGCATGTCTATATAAAAAAAAATTGTCACATATCTAAGATTGATCAAACATCTCATTTTGAAATTCACAAAAAAACCTATCTAAAATATTGGTTTTATATTGTAATTGACTATTTTCTTTGTTGGATACATTTATTCTTTGGTCAGGACATGCTTATAGGTGGCACAGACACCTCAGCAGTTGCTATTGAATGGTCACTCTCAGAACTCATGAGGCATCCAAGAGTAATGAAAAAACTGCAAGAAGAGTTGGAAAATGTGGTGGGCAAAGAAAAAATGGTTGAAGAATCAGACTTGGAAAATTTGGAGTACTTGGATATGGTTATAAAGGAAAGCTTGAGGCTCCATCCAGTGGGTCCACTCTTACTCCCTCACGAATCTATGGAAGACTGCATGATTAACGGCTTCCATATTCCAAAAAAATCGCAAATATTCATTAATGTGTATACAATTGGGAGAGATCCGAATGCTTGGAATGATCCCGACAAGTTTTTCCCAGAAAGGTTTATTGGGAGTGACATTGATCTTCGAGGACGTAACTTTCAGCTCATTCCATTCGGCTCTGGACGCAGAAGCTGCCCAGCATTGCAATTGGGCCTCACCACGGTTCGTCTAGTGCTAGCACAACTTATCCATTGCTTTGATTGGGAACTTCCAAAGGGTGCATTGCCAAGTGAATTGGACATGACAGAGCATTTTGGTCTTGCAGTTTCAAGGGCCAAACCTCTTTTGGCAATCCCTACCTATCGTCTTAATTAATTGTAATCTAGCTTTTGTATTGTTTTGGGTTTGTAATGATATATACTTTTTTAAAAAAGAAAAGATAACTTTTAAAATTATTTTTAAAAACCTTTGGGCTTTGTCCGTACTAGATTGTAATAGATTGAATTATATTGGATTGAATATAATTGAATGTTATCAAATTCTGTGTTTGGTGGATGATAGGATTGAACTGGTTGTACTCTTGTCTTGTGTTTGGTATATGATAGGATTGGATAAAAAAATTGAAAGTGTGTGTGCTACACGTGTAAGTAGCAACCTATACAGAGGTGGATAGGTTTATATCCAATTTTTTGATAATAACTCCAATAATGCACAGCAGAAATAAACTGTAATATCCCGATTTTTGGAGAAAGAGTAATTAAATATGAATGATGATAGTTTAAGAAAATTGCCTATATTTGGAAACAATAAAAAGAATTGTAAATAATATTAAATTATATTTAGCATTAAATATATGTATCAAATAAAAGAAATAAATATTTATGAAGAATAAATAATAAAAAGGCAATATTATTATAAGAATTTCTATTGTGATAGGATTCCTATTGGGAACTAGGGTTTAGAAAGTTTATATACATACATATATATATATATATATATATATATATATATCACTTTATAATAGTTATGCCTCCTAGGAAAAAGAAAAATAAAATAACTAAATAGCCGATCGTTCTCTTCTCATTCCATCCATCAATCTGAAGTGTAATCGTAGAGCGACAAGAAATTAAGGTTAGTTTGAGGAGTTTCTAGTACCGGTAGTTTTTATTTTCTATTGCTTAATCAATGTGAGTTTTATTTTGATAGTTTGTCGAGTTGTATTTTGATGGCAAACGATTTGGTGATGATAATAGAGATCCTTAGGATGGATTTAATGTTTGTTCTATTGATAATGGTTGGTTGATTGAATTTTTATGTATTGTTGAAGCAAGATAAGATATGCTGGAATTTTCGTTTGTTTGAAAAATAGTAGGGTTTCGAAAATACTTTGCGATGGTTATTCAATTCAGAACATTTTGTACATTTTTCTGTAGAAAGGTCCATGGGTCTACTGTTACCATGTAAAATGTCGTGACGTTTTGGTGAGTGCAAAAATAGATTTAATTTAGAGTAGTCAGGGGCCAGTTGTAGGCTTTATTGGACAGTTTCTCAAAATCGGAAAGGAATGAATGTTTTTGTATATCATGGAATGATCTTAAAATTTTACTGTACCATGTTTTATATGTCTAGGTTGGCCCTGTAAATTTATACTAAGTTTGGAGATGTATAGAATTAATTAAAAATAGTTGAATAGAGTATGGTCAGTGCTGAAAGTTAGACACGTTTTAAGTTTAATCCTAGTGAAGTTATTTAGTCCAATTGAAATTGTTGCGATGATGAGGTTATGACGATATTGCGATTTGTACCTTGTATAGGTTCGGGTGACTATTGAGCTTATACAATTGTCTAATTTTAGTATTAAATAAATAAATATTTATTTATAAACGTTTGATATTTATGAAAAATATAAAGATTTTGTAAAACTATTCAGATAATTACTAATTTATTTTTATAAAACCTATTTTCTAAGCTTGATGGACCGATATCGGTATAACGTTATTGTGATATGAAAACGTTACTAATTTGATTATATCTGAATTTGTAAAAAATGGTTTTTGGTTCATTGTCCGTAATTTCTGACTCTGATATGACCGCGTGACACGGGTAAATGTGATACTCTGATATGACCGCGTTACACGGGTAATTGTAATACTCTGATATGACTGCGTCATATGGGTAATTGTAACCTCTGATATGACCGCGTCACACGGGTAATTGTAACACTCTGATATGACCGCGTTACACGAGTAATTGTAACACTTTGATATGACCGCATCACACGGGTAATTGTGACACTCTGATATGACCGCATCACATCGATAATTGTAACACTCTGATATGACCACGTCACACCGGTAATTGTGACATTCTGATATGACAGCGTCACACGGGTAAATGTGACACTCTGATATGACCGCATCACACGGGTAATTGTAACACTCTGTTATGATGCTATGGGACATGAGCAAATTAATTATTTTAATTTGGTATTTAATATATTTGTAACTTGTGAAATGTTTATGAACTGATTTATTTGTTATCAAGGTTTATGTATAGTTTTTAAACTTAACCCTATAAACTACTGTTATATATTTTGAAATGTTACGTTAAGTATTATTTATCATAAGTCGTTCGATATTAAAAACTATGTATGAACTTACATACCGAGTTAACGGCTCACCCCTCGTTATCACCATTTTTGCAGAGTAGAACTAGGTATATAGATGAGTGATTAGTATCTGGGAGATTGCTTCAGTAGAAAGGTTGATCGTTAGAGCTTTACTTTCCATGCTTCTTTTATCCAAAGATATTTCTATTAGTTTTCATTTGGTAGAGATACATTTGTAAGGATCGCGTTTTGTTTAGATCATTTCATTTTAATACTAAACTATTGGAAATGTTAGTTAGAGTTTATCTTGATTTCAGCAGTTAATTTATTTTATGGAAGTTTTTAATCAATTTATAAATAAATTTGAGGATTTAGAACGAGTATTATCCTAGTTCGTGTATATCGAATTTGGGGTATTACATAAACAATAAAAATCAAGCAAATAATAGAAACATTGAACACTTGATTTTTACGTAGAAACCTCAACGAGGAAAAATCCATGGGACCAACACCCTACTGGCCACTTGCGTCACAAACAATCCATTATATTATAATTAATTACACCTTTAATTTTACTACACCTAATCCACTGCTATTGGGTAATAACATAAATCTACCTATCTCGCAGTCCTTTTATAATGATGCTTGATTAATGCTCGAACAATCGGACCTTTGATTGCTAAGACTTGAACTCACACAGTTTTAATTAATTGGTTGCTCCGCCAACACCTTCAGCTAACAAGAATTACAATGCTCGTTGAAGCCGAACCTCCGACTAGCGAGACTTGAACTGGAGAAAAGAGTCAAATATGGTATATCTGTTGACATGAATAAACATATGTAATGTATAGAATGCTAGACGAACAAAATCTCTAGGATATGAAATATGCAATTATCCTAGTCAATATGAACCTTGACACATGTCTCCAACAACCACAAGACAATTACACAAATAATTTCTAATGGAAAGTGTCAAATACAAGTCAAGAAGGAAGACAAGTACTTACATGGACTTTGACAACCAATAGAGAGAAGAGCCTATAAATCTATCACATGATGAGCATGAAGGTCTAGGATTTGAGAGAGAGAGAGAGAGGGAGAGAGTGATTCAATCAAAGATTGAGAGCATTTGAGAGAGAGTTTCTCTTCAATTTTGTATGGCTCTCACTATCTCACTTCTAAGGTTTCCAAAAAGCAAGGGTCATATTTATAGAGGCCCAAGATTTTACGTAAAAATGTTCGTGACGGGGAACCCGCGACCCCGACTCGTGACCAATAAATTGCGGCTTATGGTCGTGAGTTAGAACCAGCAAGATATGGACACCAATTGTGACGCTGTCTCATGATCATAAATCCGCGAGATGCCTTATATGGCACTTACATTCCAAGCAATCATGCATGAGGTCGCACCCATGTATCGCAGTCCAAACCAGGAACCCACTGGTCTAGACTCAAGATAGATAACCCATGAGCGTATGAAAGCAAGCCTTAGTCGCGAGTTTATTTAGCACTCTCTTTAATCGAACTCGCAACGCAGCTCACGACCAAGGGTCACGGTCACACCATCTCAACAAATATCCAAACTCTCTAGTCCGAACCCGCGAGGTAACCCGCGATTAAGGAATCGTGTCATAAGGTCCTGAAATCCAACCATTACTAAACCTGTGACCAGCCAATCGTGAGTGCAAAGTCATGTATAGAATTGCGAGATAAGAAACAACTTGGTTTCTTAGAGGCTAAACACACGTGCTGACGAACACAAAAAGCTATAAGCTCAAACACAGATGTTTGTAGCTAAGAAAACGATTTACACAAATCGACATGCAGTCACAAGATATGAACTAAGCTTGAATTGACGGATAGGCATACGATTCAGAAACACATATATATGAAGTATATGTGTTTGCACCTTAGTCTCTAAAAATTCAAGCCAAGTTAGAAATTACCAAGTCTTTTAAAGGATGACTAAGCCTAAAGTTCCTTCACTTGAGGTGCAGATTTAAACGAACAACCTATGTAGCTAAAAAAGGGCAAACATGTGTTTTGATATGGGAATAAGTCATCCTAAAAATATATGTCCTTACAAATTCTTTCCAAGGTTCATGATAAAACTGTATAATAGAAGAGAATTATATACAGCAAAACTGTGTTCTTTTCTTATATATCACTTTTTTAGGTGCCTTTTGTGAGACTAATATCACTTTAATAAAGTTTAGGAAAATAAAACAAATTTAGGCAAAAACCCCATATATGCCCTTCATTAAACTAATTCGAGTTTTTCTTTCCAGTAGTTCACGGAGGAAGAAATAGTTCACGAGGAAGCAAAATAGTTCATGGAGGAAGCAAAGTAGTTCACGGAGGAACACAAATAGTTCACGGTCAAATAGATCACAGACATGGGACTAGATTATGAACAAGCATAATAGATCACGACAAATAAAAAAATTTCAATTTCACCCAATCGTCAAACCCAACATAAAATCCAATCAATTTCAATACAAAGCTCAATGACAAAATCAATCCACCCTGATGAGTACTCAAAAGTGATATTTATTGTCTATAAATCTTATGTATTTTGAGCATGTTTTCCTGATGATGTGGCCTAGATGAACAGTACCGTACAAGTGAATAGTGCAGTATAAACAGTACCGTACACGTGAATAGTACATGATGAACAGTGAAAATGGCGGCTTGAACAGTGAAATGGCGGCTTCAACAGTCAATGGACGTATTCGTAAGCAGTGACGTCGCGAACAGTACTGCACAGTACCGTACATGTGAACAGTCATTATCAACAGTGCAATGGCGGCATGAACAGTGAAATGGCGGCTTCAACAGTCAACAGTCGTATTCGTAAGCAGTGACGTCGTGAACAGTACGTATTCGTGAACAGAGGAGAAACCTAAGATTAAAGGGAATCGAAGAAAGAGAGAAAGGGAATCGAATTTTCTTAAGATTAAACCCAGAATTTTCTTATAAATACCCCATTTCCTTCATTTAAAGGGAATCAAAGAAAGAGAGAAAGGAGAGAGAGAATAGAGGAGAAGAGAAGCTACTACCTTTCCTTCCTTCATTTTTATTCTATTTTTTTATTTCTTTTCATGGAGAACTAATCTCCTAACTAAGGTGAGGGGAGAAACCTAAGATTATTTATGTGTATTGTTGATTCAATTTAGACAAGTATTTCAATATAAATTTGGTTTTTGGTTTGTTCAATTTAATATTTGGTTTAGCTTCTTTTAATGATTGATGGGTGTTATATAATCTTATTCATAGGTTCAGTCATGCTTTTCCTATTATTTAGTAAAAACATTCATGCTTTTATAATTTTGGTGAGCCAATAGATTATTTAGAATTTCGATGGAATTATTTCTTGATAGATTGTTGCTGTAGGTACAGGCTATGCTTGAGATTTTTCCTATAAGAAATTAGTTGTGCTTATGTGTAAACACCATCAACCGAATTCATCTTTTCTATGTCTATTCTTATGTAAGTTTTAAGAATATAATTGAATCAATAATATTGCATAAATAATTAAAGGTGGAACCCCGAAGCCTTAGTATTTCTCATTCATAAGTTTTACTATCAATTAAACACAATTGAATTGTTTTATCAATTGTAAATTTTGCGATCTTTCTTACTGCTCTTCGTGGTACGACACTCGTTACTCCGAGTTATACTGCTACGCGACTCCTGCACTTGGGATTAGCAAGCAATTTTTGGCGCCGTTGCCGGGGAGTGGTTCAGCAAAGACCGCCGAATTTTCCTTACATTTGGTACACTCGTTCCATTTTCTTTACTTTCTTTTAGTTTACTTATTTTCGTTTTTATTATTATTTTGTTTTTTTTTTTGTTTTGTATTTTGTTTTCATCATATGCGCTATAGAGATCAATTTGGTAGATTTATTAAGAAGCCTGCATCTGAATCTGAACACGAATCTGAATCTGAATCTGTAATTTGTCTGAGAAATATATTTGCTTCTTCTAGTTCATCTACATCAGTTGGAGACATGGAGGATTTTAATAATGATTTTGCATTGAATAATAATAACAATCCTCCGCCACCAGTAAGAACTTTACAGAATTATTTGCATCCAGCACGTAATACTGCTCCTTCATGCATCATGTTACCAAATAACATGCCTAGATATGATTTCAAACCTGGCATGGTTCAACTTCTTCCTTCATTTCATGGTCTAGAGAATGAAAATCCATACTTGCATGTCAGAGCATTTGAGGATGCAGTTTGTGCATTTTATAATCAAGATGAGGGATTGGATTTTGTGAAACTGAAATTTTTCTCATTCTCTCTAAAAGATAAAGCAAAGAGTTGGTTGTATTCTTTGGGGGCTAGGTCTATAGGTTCATGGGATGAAATGTGTGAGGCATTCTTTAATGAGTATTTTCCTAATCACAAAACAATGGCTTTAAAGAAAAAAATTTCAAATTTTGCTCAAACTGAAAATGAGTCATTATATCAAGCATGGAAAAGGTTTAAGGAGCTCTTAAGTTTATGTCCACATCATGGTTTTGAATCTTGGCGTCAGGCTAGTTACTTCTATGAGGGACTTCTCCCTAAGGATCGTTAATTCATTGAGTCTATGTGTAATGGAAACTTCATGAAAAAAGATCCTGATGATGCTATAGAATTCCTAAATGAAATTGCTGAAAAAGCTCATCAGTGGTCTACCCCTAGTCCACTTGATAACACAGATCGTTCCAAGCCTTCTACATCTTCTACTAGTAAAGGAATCTATCAATTGAAGGACGAAGATAGTTGGAAGTTGAAATATGAGACCTTGGTGGCCAAATTAAATTTAAATAACTCTTCTGTGCCTCAATCTGTTAATCAGGTTAATTCTACTCAAATATGTGATCATTGTTATGATATTGGTCATTTCAGTCACAATTGCCCTTCTTTGCAGGTATCGCAGGACCCTCAGGTTGCTGCCATTGGAAACTTTCAGAAACCATATTCTCCATATTCAGAGGTATACAATCCAGCAACAAGGTTCCACCCTAATTTTCGTTGGAGAAATGAACCTCAACAACAGGTAAGTGCTCCTAACCATCAATTTTCAGCGCCCAATTCATTTAATTCTAAGCCATCTTTGGTAGATACTCTTCAGACATTTATGCAGGATCAACAAAAACAAGGCCAGAGGTATGAAACCATATTCACTAAATATGATTCCATGATTGGACAGTTAGTTGAAGAGAATAAGGATATTAAGAATCAAATTTCTAAATTGACTAATTCTTTTACTGTGAATGAAAAAGGGAAGTTTTCTTCTAATACTGAACCAAATCCTAAAGGTCTAAATTCTTGTGAAATATATGAACATGTTGATTCTTTTACTCTTAGGAATGGTAAAGTTATTGATACTATTCCTTCGGCTAAGGATGTAGAGAAATCTAAGAGTAAAGATAAACTTGATGAGTCCAAACTAAATGATATTGCAGAGAGTTGTCCATTGCCGGCACCTTTTCCAAAAGCTTTACAGCCTTCAAAGAAATTGAATAACATTCTGATATCTTAGATCTTTTTAGGCAGGTAAAAATCAATATTCCTTTGTTAGATGCTATTAATCAGGTTCCAACATATGCTAAATTTTTGAAAGATATGTGCACTGTTAAGAGAAAGCATAATGTGAAGAAAACTGCATTTTTAGCTGCTCATGTAAGTTCTGTGCTTCAAAATAAAATTCCCCCAAAACACAAAGATCCTGGAAATCCTACTTTATCATGTGTTATTGGAAGCCATTTGATTGATCGTGCTTTACTTGATTTAGGTGCTAGTGTGAATTTAATTCCTTATTCAGTGTACTTGCAGCTAGGTCTTGGTGAGATTAAGCCCACAAAGCTTAAATTGCAGTTGGCTGATCGTTCCATAAAAATTCCAAGGGGAATAATTGAGGATGTGTTGGTTCAAGTAGACAAATTTTACTATCCTGTTGATTTCTTTATTTTGGATACTGAACCTATTTCTGAGACTGAAAATCAAATTCCTGTGATTTTAGGACGTCCTTTCTTAGCTACATGTGATGCTAACATTAGCTGCAGGAGTGGAGTAATGAGACTCAGTTTTGGGAACATGACTATGGAAGTGAACATTTTTAATGTGTTCAAGCAACCACAGGGAGACGATGAATATGAATTTGTTGATTTTATTGGAACTCTAATGCATGATCAATTTGCTAAAAACAGTGTTGTTGATGCTTTAGAGAATTTTCTTGTGAATTCATATGATTCTACTTCACCTGAAACTGTTGAAGTTGCTGAAATTTTTGAAATTAGTGCATTTTTTGATACTTTTCAGGTGCAAGACGCTAAAGGATGGTATCCCAAGTTTGAGAAAATCCCACCACGTGTTGAGAATAAGTCGTCAAGCGTAGAGGTGCCAATTTTGGAACTGAAACCTCTGCCATCAGGTCTGAAACATGCATTTTTGGGCCCAAATGACACCTTTCCTGTGGTAATATCTTCTCAACTTACTTCTGAGCAGGAAAATAAATTGATTACTGTTTTGTATGCTCATAAATCTGCAATTGGTTGGTCTCTAGCTGATATTAAAGGAATCAGTCCTCTTGATTGTACTCATAAAATTCTTTTAGAGGATGATGTTAAACCTTCTAGGGATGCACAACGTAGATTGAACCCCAACATGAGAGAAGTTGTAAATCTGAAGTTTTAAAATTGTGGAATGCTGGAATAATTTATCCTATATCTGATAGTAAGTGGGTGAGCCCTACACAGGTTGTGCCTAAGAAATCTGGAGTAACTGTAGTCAAAAATGATAAAAATGAGTTAGTTCCCACTAGAGTCGTTTCTAGTTGGCGCATGTGTATTGATTACTGGAAGCTAAATTCTGCAACTAGGAAGGATCATTTTCCCTTACCCTTCATTGATCAGATTTTAGAAAGGGTTGCTGGCCATGAGTTTTATTGTTTTCTAGATGGGTATTCAGGTTATTATCAAATTGAAATTGCCATGGAAGACCAAGAAAAAACCACTTTTACATGTCCTTTTGGTACTTTTGCTTTTCGTAGGATGCCATTTGGTTTATGTAACGCTCCTGCCACTTTTCAAAGATGCATGACTAGTATTTTCAGTGATATGGTGGAGCAGTTTCTTGAAGTATTTATGGATGATATATCTGTGTTTGGTAATTCATTTGATAATTGTTTATCTAATCTTAAAAAAGTGTTGATAAGATGCCAAGAGAAAATCTTATTCTGAACTGGGAAAAATGTCATTTTATGGTGTCTACTGGGATTGTTCTTGGTCATATTATTTCTTCCAAAGGAATTAAAGTAGATAAGGCTAAGGTTGAATTGATTGCTAAGTTGCCCATTCCAAAGAGCATAAAAGATATTAGATCCTTTCTAGGACACGCTGGTTTTTATAGGAGATTTATCAAGGATTTTAGTGCCATATCAAGACCCTTGTGTAATCTCTTATCTAAAGACACTCCTTTTGAATGGTCCGATGCTTGTCAAGTTGCTTTTGATAGATTAATTGCATTACTCACTTCTGCACCTATTATACAATCACCTGATTGGAATTTACCATTTGAAATTATGTGTGATGCTAGTGATTATGCAATTAGAGCTGTTTTAGGGCAAAGAAAAGATAAGAAACCTTATGTCATTTACTATGCAAGTAGGACTTTAAATAGTGCTCAAATGAATTATTCTACAACTGAAAAAGAACTTCTTGCAGTAGTATTTGCCTTGGATAAATTTCGTGCTTATCTTGTTGGATCGCCTATTATTGTTTACACTGACCATGCAGCATTAAAGTACCTTTTTAGTAAAAAGGATGCTAAGGCTCGACTTATTAGGTGGATCCTCCTACTCCAAGAGTTCGACATCACTATTAAGGATAAAAGGGAGTAGAGAATGTTGTGGCAGATCATTTATCCAGATTGGTTTTTGAAGAACATCCTGATATTCGTCCAATTAATGATTCTTTTCCTGATGAGCAACTTTTTGCTATTACAGAATTACCTTGGTTTGCTCATATTGTGAATTATCTTTGTACAAGTAAGACTCCACCGGATTGGAACGCACAAGATCGAAAGAAATTCATGGTGGAGGTACGCAGTTTCTTTTGGGATGATCCTTATCTGTTTAAGTATTGTGGTGACCAAATCTATAGAAAATGTGTTCCTGATAATGAAATGCATGATGTGATTTCTTTTTGCCATAATGAAACATGTGGTGGTCATTTTTCTGTTAAGAAACAGCTGCTAAAATTTTACAATGTGGATTCTATTGGCCTACTCTTTTCAAAGACACTAATGCATATTGTAGAGCTTGTGAGCGCTGTCAGAAATTAGGAGCGATAACTCGTAGAAATATGATGCCTTTGAATCCTATTTTGGTTATTGAAATATTTGACTGTTGGGGCATTGATTTTATGGGTCCGTTTCCTTCATCTTTTGGATATCTTTATATTTTGGTAGGCATTGATTATGTTTCAAAATGGGTAGAGGATGTTCCATGTCGGAAAAATGATCATAACACTGTTTTGAAATTTTTGAAAGAAAATATTTTTTTCTAGACATGGAACACCTCGAGCCATTATCAGTGATGGGGGTAAACATTTTTGCAATAAACCTTTTGAAGCTTTGATGAAAAAATATGGTGTTACTCATAAAGTTGCCACCCCTTATCACCCACAGACAAGTGGTCAGGTTGAACTTGCAATCGGGAGATAAAACAGATTTTAGAAAAAAACGGTGAATCCAAACCGCAAAGATTGGTCTTTAAGGCTAACTGATGCTCTTTGGGCTTACCGTACAGCTTTTTAAAACCCCGATTGGCATGTCCCCCTACAGATTAGTCTATGGAAAAGCTTGTCACTTGCCTGTAGAATTGGAACACAAAGCTTATTGGGCCTATAAAGACATTTAATTTCAGTTTGAATGAAGCAAGTTCTCTCAGAAAATTACAGCTGAATGAATTGGAAGAACTTCGGAATGAAGCATATGAGAATTCTAGAATTTACAAAGAACGCATGAAAGTTTTTCATGATAAGAAAATTTTAAGGAAAAATTTTGAACCTGGTCAGAAAGTTCTCTTGTATAATTCTAGATTGCATTTATTTCCTGGCAAGCTTCGTTCTAGGTGGACAGGTCCTTTTGTGGTTAAAAGAGTTTTTCCCTTTGGTGCTATTGAAGTTGAGGACCCTAAGAATGGTAATGTGTTTAAAGTTAATGGACAGCGTCTTAAACCATTCTTAGAAAATCTGGTTCTAGAGGATGAGACCATCTCTCTAGAGAATCCGATCTATGAAGACTGATTTGTTGGACTTGATGTCCCAATTGTTGTAATTGTATTCTTTATTTTTATTTTTATTTTATTTTGTTGGTTTGTTTGCTTTGTTTTATTTTGTTGTTTTGAAAACTAGCAAATTGCAGAGAAATTGCTTGGAGAACTCTTCACCATCAGGTGCACTCTTTCCTATTCTTCCTCTTCACTTTAAATAAGTTGTCTTTTATCCTTTACTTGATTTATCACATTGAGGACAATGTTTATTTAAGTTGGGGGGAGTAATAGTTTGTTTAGTATTTTTATTCTCCAATTTGTTGGTTCTAAGTTGTTTGATTTTATTTTATTTTATTTTATTTATTTTTTTCTTTCTTCTTTCTTTTGTTTGTTTTGCTTCTCAGCAATGATGAGATGTGTAGGTATATTTATAATATGGCATAAAGAGATGATTTCTTTGATGTTGCAAATTCAGCTGGTTATTATGAATGTGAGCACTAATTCTCTATGTTTCTAGCCGGCAAAGCATTCTTTTTCATACCATTTATAATTATGCAGCCATATTGGTACGTTTCGATGTTTGGAATCTGCACGATGTTGAAAAGTCATGAATTAAGTGTAGACTTGCATAAACCCTTTGTGAGCTTTTGAGCCTTTTATTGATTGAAACATTATGCATCAATCACACTTATTCATGTGCGTATGATCTCATTTTTGTTGTGTATACTCTAGAACTTGCTTTAAACCATTCGAGACATACATCAACTCAATGACCTGAAAAGGATGGAGGCACTTAGGACACACCACCATTGCCAAATTATCCTGTGCCCTTTTAATATTTACCCCCTAGTTAACCCATATTGAGCCAAAATAAGTATATTCTTTCATAAAACCATTATTCTTTCCCCAAAAACTTTAAAACATTATATCCTACCCTATTCTATGGAATTGGTAGAGCTTTAAAGAGATCTTGGTGTTGAAGGTTACTTGTTGTTGATGGATACATGATTGAATGATTCAAGTTGCGGGGTGATTAAGGTTTTAATCTAAAAAAAAAACAAATAAAAAAAAATTGAAAAAAAAAAGAAAAAAAAAATTGAAAAAAAAAAAGAAAAGAAAAAAAGAGAGAGTTGAATTTGATTCTTAGTTATACTAGTTGATGTTATAATGAAGTTTGAGCACCAAAAAGTTGATACATGGCTCTAGTATGAAGTGAATTTTAAGCTTTATGTAATTTATCTCTCTTACTTCTATTATGCTCTACTAGTTCTAGAAGCGTTGTGTAGTCCATATCCTTTCTTTCTTTAGCCTTAACCCTCAGCTCCATTACAACCCTATATAAAGACCTCTTGATTCAGGTGATATTGATATGGAGATTTGGAGGACCAAGCAAAGCATATGGCGGCACACCCCTATGAGATCATTTATGGAAATACTAACTAATTTATGAGTGATATTTTTCTTTTTCTGAGTGACATATCCATGGTGAGACTTGAAGTTGAAGCTTATTTATGCTGA
This sequence comes from Xanthoceras sorbifolium, assembly GCA_003430845.1. NCBI lineage: Eukaryota > Viridiplantae > Streptophyta > Magnoliopsida > Sapindales > Sapindaceae > Xanthoceras > Xanthoceras sorbifolium. The sequence continues at coordinate 2,274,740 of CM010609.1, read as the reverse complement.
TTGGTTTGTGTTGAAACTGAAGCAAGGGAGTGTACTGATTATGACTGAGCTATTATCGATGTTTATGAATTAGCCTTTGCTGTGAAAAAAAAAAAAATGTCTAGAAGTTTTGCTCACTCTTGTAGTCGCCTTTTGAAACTGTAACATTCTGCCATACAATTCGGCTAATCTCTGAGCTAATAATGTGAAGAAAAATTAGGTAGAATTTGTTTTTAGTGGTTTGAATTTCAATTTGTTTTAGTCGCTTGAATTGCTAGAGACTAGCAATAAGCTAGTTGGGGGGTGTGATGAGTACTCAAAAGTGATATTTATTGTCTATAAATCTTATGTATTTTGAGCATGTTTTCCTGATGATGTGGCCTAGTGAACAGTACCGTACACGTGAATAGTGCAGTATAACAGTACCGTACAAGTGAATAGTGCAGTATAAACAGTACCGTACACGTGAATAGTACATGATGAACAGTGAAAATGGCGGCTTGAACAGTGAAATGGCGGCTTCAACAGTCAATGGACGTATTCGTAAGCAGTGACGTCGCGAACAGTACTGCACAGTACCGTACATGTGAACAGTCATTATCAACAGTGCAATGGCGGCATGAACAGTGAAATGGCGGCTTCAACAGTCAACAGTCGTATTCGTAAACAGTGACGTCGTGAACAGTACGTATTCGTGAACAGAGGAGAAACCTAAGATTAAAGGGAATCGAAGAAAGAGAGAAAGGGAATCGAATTTTCTTAAGATTAAACCCAGAATTTTCTTATAAATACCCCATTTCCTTCATTTAAAGGGAATCGAAGAAAGAGAGAAAGGAGAGAGAGAATAGAGGAGAAGAGAAGCTACTACCTTTCCTTCCTTCATTTTTATTCTATTTTTTTATTTCTTTTCATGGAGAACTAATCTCCTAACTAAGGTGAGGGGAGAAACCTAAGATTATTTATGTGTATTGTTGATTCAATTTAGACAAGTATTTCAATATAAATTTGGTTTTTGGTTTGTTCAATTTAATATTTGGTTTAGCTTCTTTTAATGATTGATGGGTGTTATATAATCTTATTCATAGGTTCAGTCATGCTTTTCCTTTTTTAGTAAAAACATTCATGCTTTTATAATTTTGGTGAGCCAATAGATTATTTAGAATTTCGATGGAATTATTTCTTGATAGATTGTTGCTGTAGGTACAGGCTATGCTTGAGATTTTTCCTATAAGAAATTAGTTGTGCTTATGTGTAAACACCATCAACCGAATTCATCTTTTCTATGTCTATTCTTATGTAAGTTTTAAGAATATAATTGAATCAATAATATTGCATAAATAATTAAAGGTGGAACCCCGAAGCCTTAGTATTTCTCATTCATAAGTTTTACTATCAATTAAACACAATTGAATTGTTTTATCAATTGTAAATTTTGCGATCTTTCTTACTGCTCTTCGTGGTACGACACTCGTTACTCCGAGTTATACTGCTACGCGACTCCTGCACTTGGGATTAGCAAGCACACCCCATTCAAACCCAAACTCATACAAAATCAATCCAGGAAATCATCTTTAAAGGTGGTGGTCGAGCTTCTTTTCTCTCTCTCACGTCTGATAATGGCACGAAGCTTCTCTCTCTCTCATAGTCGAGTTTCTCTCTTCTCTTTTCTCTCACGGTCGACCATCTCTATCTATTATCTTTTTCTCATGTCTTCTCTTCTCTTTTTCTTTTGTTTTGTTTGGTGATGGATGGGGTATTTTTGTCACAAATACCTTTTAGGTGCTATTTCTACTAAAATTAATAAATTAGTACTGTGTCATTAGAAGAGCCAAAATTATGTGTCATTTCTTACCATTTTCTCCAACAAAATTATATTATAATTGTAGTGGTAAAAAATTGGCTTAAAACTCGTTCTTTTTTTTA